>CM046955.1:62114833-63314833 GCA_025698515.1 Gossypium sturtianum
GATTTTTAATGAAACCAAAAGTATGAAATTAGCTAAGGTCATCATATTTTTGCCAAAAATTAAAAGAAAATAAGGGTTTAAAAGCTTTCACACATTCAGCACTTGCAAGCTTTGATTAAGATCAAGAACCGAAGAAAACGGACTTAGATCGCGGGAAAGTTAAAGTAGTCGAATAACCGAATCTGATCAACTATCCGAATCCGAGGTAAGTCGATATACAAATAAATGTATTTGAATTGACTTCTTTTTGAATATATGAAATTTGAATTGCTATGAATAATACTCAAAATGATGAATATATGGATTCCGAGAAAGTATCGAGAGATGGTTAATGTTCGAGAAGTCCCGTTTGAACCTAGGAATAGATAGGATAGTATATGTCATGACATAGGTGTTCGATATGTGATATCATGTAAGACCACGTCTGGGACGTTGGCATTGATTTGAGATTTCGTGTAAGACCACGTCTGGGACATTGGCATCGATATGGGATTTATGTGTAAGACCATGTCTGGGAAATTGGCATCGTATTTGATTCGTGTAAGACCCTATTTGGGACAGTGGCATCGATATCTGGTTACATGTAAGACCATGTCTGGGACGTTGGAATTGTACGACTACTCTGAGCACTCTGAGTATCCTATTTAGTTCCGAACGGTTCAACGGGCAAGTCTGAGAAATGAACGACTATGTGAGTTGTATATCTAATTCAGGTACGTTTGAAAAGTATACTATGTGTGTATAAAAAGGTAAGTGTCTATATGAACTTACTAAGATGAATATGTGTATTGAAATGATGAAGTAATAAGTGAATATATGTTTGAATGAGCTATGTATATATATGATATTTGAGTTGAAGGATGTGGTAAGATATGGCTAAGCAAATGAGCCAAAGAAATGTGATGAATTTGCAATGAGATACATTAATATCATTGTATCAATATGATTATGAGCATTTTATGTTAAGTTTATTTTTATATGGCTTACTAAGCTTTTGGAAAGCTTACTTTCTGTGTGTTTGTTCTGTTTTATAGATCGTTAAAGCTACGAGAGGCTCGAGGACCGTTGAGGATCATCACCACACTATCAAACGCAACTTTGGTACTTTTGAATGTGTAAATAGCTAAATATGGCATGTATAGGCTAGTCATTTGATATAAGTTTAATATGTAAAAAGCCATGTGATTTGGCTAGATAAATGTTGGTAATATGAATGAGTGAATATGGTATATGATACATGTTTTGGTATGGCTTTGTAACAGTCCGAAGTTGGCCCTAATCGGAACGGTGGTTTCGGGACCACGAATCCGAGTCTGAAAATTTTTAAATATTATTTTTTGGTGCTAATTATATGTGATTTATGATGTGCGAAAGTTTCGTATAAAAATTTGATCGTTTGTGTGTTTAATTAGACAAAAGGACTTAATCGCGTAAAATGTAAAAGTTGCAAACTAAAGTGAAAAGTGCTAGAATGATAATGGCTTTTTAGTATGAGGTATTAAATGAGCAACTAGCCCATTTTTAAGTTAGTGGGTGGTATATGACAAGATTAACCTTAAGTTATATATTATAAAATTTTATAATATAAGGTTATATAAGTAAATAGTTAAATAACATAATATATGATAAATAAAACATAAGAAAAATTATTATCATCTTTTTAGTTCTTTAAGGCCGAATGTGTTAAGGAAGAAAATAGGTTTTCAAACTTCAAATTCGGCACTTGTAAGCTCAAATCCAAGGTTAGTTTGATTTCGGTTTTCGATAATTTTTACGTTTTTGTGATCGTTGCTTCGAATACTTCAAGACCCATGCTTGAATTTTTGATTTTGATGAATATTTTGAAATGTGCCATTGATGAGTTCATGAGTTTTATGATGATAGTTGATGAATTATGAAATATATGTGTTAGATTAATATGTTTTGTTCTTGGATTTTTGATGAATTTGAGTATTTTGGGCTAAATTACAAAAATAAAATTTTGAGGGGTTAAAATGAAAAATAAATGAAATTAATGGACTTTTATAGTCCCTATGAACATTCGGCCCTTAGGTGATGTAGTGAAATTTTGTGTATTTTGTGTTTTATGCAAATAGGACTAAATTGTAAAAATGTGAAACATTAGGGGTAAAATGGTAATTTACCCGTTTATGTGTTTTGGGACTAAATTGAGATGAAATGTGCTTGAATGAGCTGAATTTTAATGTGATTAGATCAAGAACAAAAAAGAACGGATGCGGATCGGGAAATGCGAAGGTTATCGAATAGCCGGCCTCACATTTTGTCCGTCGATAGTCGAGGTAAGTCCTTAAGCAAATATATGTTAAAGAATTATTTATGAACATAGTAAATGATGAAATTTGAAAATTTTGAGTATAAATATATGTGATGGCCGAATGTGGTGATATAATATTGGATTGAAGTTATTTTGTTTAATGTAATGTGGTTAAGCATGTTCGGTTTGATATGTGAAAATAATATGAAGCATATGAGGTGTTTGTGAATTTAGCATTAAGTAATGAGTATTGAATGGTTAATAGTGTTGATATTCGGGCTTCGAGCCTAGCAGGCCTTGTGCCGGTGATTTATTTCGGGCTTCGAGCCTAGCAGGCTAAATGCCGGTGTTTAAATCTCGGACCTTGAGTCTAGCAGGCCTAGTGCCGGTGTGTGCAATTCGGGCTAAGACCTAGCAGGTGCCGTACCGGTGAGTTTCAATTTCGAACTTCGTTATATAGTAATAATGTCATGAAGCAAATCTAGCAAACTTGAGCTTTGAAAATGAATTTGTTAATTCGGCAACAAGGTATGTACTCCATACTTTAATGTTATATATATATATATATATATGAGCTATGATAGTGAGCAAATGAATTGATGAAAAGAAAATGTGTTATACACTTGGTTGTGAAGTTTATATATATACAATATAATATGCCATGTGGTTATTGGAAATGCGAAAGTATGAGTGTGGTTAAAAGGTTCATGTAAGTATATTTATACACCTAGTTATGAAATTATCCATGTATATTCGGCAATTGATGTATGTTGTAAGGAATTTAAAGTTACCAAGTTAAGTAAGGTAATGATACCTTGTTATGGTGAGTTTATAATTAAGACATGTAGGTTTAAGGTCATGAATTTTTTTAAATCATGTTTGAATGGTTGAGTGACATAAGTTAACGCTTAAGACTTACTAAGCTTGTAACCTTACTCTGTTTTCGTTTAATGTTCTATTTTATAGATTTTGGTCAAGCTACGGGCTCGGGGAAATCGTCAGCAAAGTCAACCACACTATCATCCCTTTTTGGTACTTATTTACTTGGTTTTTGAATCTAAGGCATGTATAGGTTAGACTAAGTTGTAAAATCAATGAAATTTGGTCTTGTATATAAGTATAGTCTAGCCTTGCGAAAAAGGCTTATTCCCTTTGGTTAACTTAAGTTTTTATACTCATCGACATAATGGTTGGATTTTAAAGTTAAGTTTGGATATATGTGTGAATGGTTGAATGCTTGATATGCTTGGTTCTTAGCAAATTTTATCCTTGGCACATTACATGCTTATCTAGGTCGATGTATGTTATAGAGGGTATGTTTGCGGTTAAGATAATTCTATGTGCTTTGGGTCTAATATGTTTTTCAAATGATTATTAAGTTTGATCACATGTATTGATAGTAAAGTAGGTAGTAATGTATGTGTGATGTATTTAGATTGAAATATGGTGTTATGCTTAAATGAATTTGTTTGTGTGATAATTATAGTTATAAAATGAGGTATGAATTTTTAAAAGTGGTTATAAAGGTACGGATGCAAATGGTAAGAAGTGAATTTGTTTTAGGGTTATTTCAAATGCATGTCCAAGTGGTAAGTGAAATGATTTGGTTAGTTAATATGAAAAATTGTAAAGTTTAGGTAAATAAATATTTATATTCGAATTTGGTATGCATTGTAAGGTTAAAGATGTGCAACGCAAATGTAGATTTTATTTTTTTGGAATTATGCACATACTATGTTAGTACCATGGGCATGTTTGGTTATGTTGTGCAACGCAAATGTAGATTTTATTTTTTTGGAATTATGCACATACTATGTTAGTACCATGGGCATGTTTGGTTATGTTATTACATATTAATGTCTTATATGTGAACAAATATACCATAAAGTGCTATGGTTTATATGTTTAATATGCATATATGCGTAATATATGAAATGATAAGATGACATGTGAAGAAGGTAATAAATGTAGTTATATTCAATATATGTGAATAAAGTGAAAGGTATTTCTTTGGAATATGTATTAAATATTTGAAAAGCATATATTTGAAGATGAAATGGTTCGGTATATAAAAGCATGAGTAGGGTTTAATTTGGTTTTGATTTATGGCTTTGTTTCGAAATTTGTATTGCTGATAATTAAATATGTATTTTGGTTTGATAAATGTATGTATGGTGATATATGACTGTGATGATCCGTGTTTGACTTGGTAATGCCTCTTTACCCTAGTCCGGCGACAGATACGGGTTAGGGGTGTTACATTTGATTGGTATCAGAGCCTACGGTTTAGTCGATTCTAGGACTACCGTAGCGCGTGAGAGTCTAGCTATACATGCCTTAATTATATATACGATAGTGTGGTGACTTCGACATTTAAAATTGTGTTTTATATATAGTAAATGGATCCCGACAGAGCCGTAGGCGATGATGTAGAGAGCGTGGCGCTGATCTCGCACAGAGTGAGTGGGTGAGACTCTCGACCTATTTCGGTAGCCATGAGGGGAGGCTAAGCAAGCCTTCTACCGGATGATGAATGAATGGTTTACCCAATTTATCCGGACTAATCCGGCTGTACAACAACCTCCACCCCAAATAATTCAACTTCGGCACCTTCCGCACCTCCGATGATAGATCCGATGAGATCTAGTAGGCCTCCGTTGATAAAATCGGGAAATATGGGGCCAAGAATTCAAAGCTAATGATGATGATGATGCGAGCAAGTCGAGATCCGGCTTGATAACACTATTCGGTACTTGATGAGTTATCCCGCACTCCGGATGAATGCGAAGTGTGCTATATCTCTACTTCGGGACACTGCATATCACTGGTGGAATACACTAGTATCAGTGGTTCCGAAAGAAAAAGTGACTTGGGATTTCTTCCAGATTGAGTTCCGTAAGAAATATATCAGTCAGAGATTCATCGATCAGAAACGAAAAGAATTTCTAGAACTAAAACAGGATCGTATGACTGTGACGGAATATGAGTAGAAGTTTGTCAGATTGAGCAGATATGCCCGAGAGTGTGTATCAACTGAAGCCATTATGTGCAAAAGGTTTGAAGACAGTCTGAATGAAGACATAAAGTTACTTGTGGGCATTCTTGAGATCAAAGAGTTCGTGGTACTTGTCGAGCGAGCTTGCAAAGCTGAAGAGCTTGGAAAAGAGAAAAGAAAGGCTGAAATAGAAGCTAGAGACACTCGTAAAAGATCATCGAGTAAGACTTTCCATTCAGCGTCTAAGAAGTTCAAAGATGATTTCGGCCGATATAAAGCTACTTCAGACTTGTCTAGACGAGATCGACCTCCAGTGAGTTCTCGAGCCACTTTGATGGCTAGTGTTGGTAATGTTCAGCAGAACCGGGTTGAGTGCAAGCATTGTGGAAAATGGCATTCTGGGAGTTGTAGATTTCGTGATCGGTCCTGCTTTAAATGTGGATCGTCGGACCATTTTATTCGAGAGTGTCCGATGCTAGCCGAGCAAAATACGGCTCAGAACACTAAACCAAGCAACGCGTCAGTACGAGGCAGACCACCCAAACATTCAGGGAATGTAGGTGGCAGTCAGAGAGGAACGAAGGACACTGCAGTTCAATCAGAGGCTCGAGCACGAGCTAGAGCTTATGCTATACGTGCCAGAGAGGATGCTTCTTCCCCAGATGTCATTACCGGTACTTTCACACTTTATGATACTACTGTGATTGTATTGATTGATCCTGGTTCGACTCATTCGTATGTGTGTGAAACTCTAGTATCCAGTAAGACTCTGCCTGTGGAGTCTACTGAGTTTGTGATTCGTGTGTCCAACCCCTTGGGTCGATGTGTACTCGTTGATAAAGTGTGTAAAAGTTGCCCGTTGATGATTCAGGATTTCTGCTTTCCAGCTGATTTAATGTTGTTACCTTTCGACGAGTTCGACATAATTTTAGGAATGGACTGGTTAACTTTGCATGATGCAGTGGTGAATTGCAAAAGAAAGATTATTGATTTGAGATGCTAGAACGGTGAGATCATCTGGGTTGAATCTAATGATCTGAGTGGGTTACCGGTAGTAATATCCTCGATTTTAGCTCGTAAGTATGTGAGAAAAGGATGTGAAGCTTACTTGGCCTATGTGTTGGATAATAAAGTGTCTAAAAAGCAAATTGAATCCGTACCAGTGGTGTGTGAATACCCAGAGGTGTTCCTTGAAGAATTACCGGGTTTACCACCAGTTCGAGAGATAGAGTTTGGTATTGAATTAGTACCGGGAAAAACTCCGATTTCGATAGCTCCGTATCAGATGGCACCTACTGAATTGAAAGAGTTAAAAGAACAGTTGCAAGAGTTGACAGATAGGGGTTTTGCACGACCGAGCTTTTCTCCTTGGGGTGCACCAGTTCTATTTGTGAAAAAGAAAGATGGGACTATGCGAATGTGTATTGATTATCGGCAGCTGAATAAGGTGACAATAAAGAATAAATACCCGTTGCCTCGGATTGATGACTTATTTGATCAGTTGAAAGGGGCTTCAGTGTTTTCGAAGATAGATATGAGATCGGGTTATTATCAGTTGCGAGTCAGAGATTCTGATGTATCAAAGACTGCGTTTCGAACAAGGTACGGACATTTTGAGTTCCTGGTTATGCCTTTTGGACTTACTAATGCACCTGCTATTTTCATGGATTTGATGAATCGAATTTTCAGACAGTATTTGGATCAGTTTGTGGTAGTGTTTATAGATGATATCTTGATATACTCTAAAGATAAAACTGAGCATGCAGAGCATTTGAGATTGGTGCTACAAACTTTGCGAGATCAACAGTTGTATGCAAAGTTTAGTAAGTGTGAATTCTGGATGAAGGAAGTCAGCTTTTTGGGTCACGTCGTTTCAGCATCAGGCATTCGGGTGGATCCGAATAAAATATCGGCTATACTTGATTGGAAACCACCAAAGAATGTTTCTAAAATTCAAAGTTTTCTAGGACTTGCGGGTTACTACAGACGATTTGTGAAAGGTTTTTCTATAATAGCTACCCCGTTGACAAAGCTATTACAGAAAGACGCTAAATTTGAATGGTCGAAAAAGTGTCAGAAAAGCTTCGATCAATTGAAAGCCCTTTTGACCGAAGCTCCAGTGTTAGCTTAGCCTGAATCGGGTAAAGAATTTATTGTTTTTAGTGATGCTTCTTTGAATGGTTTGGGTTGCGTTTTGATGCAAGAAGGCAAAGTCATAGCCTATGCTTCGAGACAATTGAAGCCTAATGAAAGAAATTATCCGACTCATGATCTGGAATTAGCAGCCATTGTTTTTGCATTGAAAATTTGGCGTCATTACTTATCCGGTGAGAAATGTCATGTTTATTCAGATCACAAAAGTCTGAAGTACTTGATGACTCAGAAAGATTTGAACTTGAGACAACGCAGATGGTTAGAGCTGTTGAAAGACTATGAATTAGTGATTGACTACCATCTGGGGAAAGCTAACGTTGTTGCGGATGCTTTAAGTCAAAAATCATTGTTTGCTCTTCGTGCGTTAAACGCACATATGGTTGTGTCTGGTGATGGTTCGATCATAGCCGAGTTGAAAGCAAGACTGATGTTTATTCAGCAAATTTGTGATGCACAGAGAATTGACAAAGATATGATTGCTAGACGAGTTCAGTGTGAAAATGATGCAGAGTCAGAGTTTCGAATTGATGCAAATGATTGTTTGAACTTCAAAGGCCGAATATGTGTTCCGAGGAATGTGGATTTGATTCAGATGATTTTGAACGAGGGTTATAATAGTTGATTATCAGTACATACGGGTAGCACGAAAATGTATAATGATTTGAAACAGTTCTATTGGTGGCCTGGCATGAAACAGGATATATCTGAATTTGTTTCAAAGTGTTTTATTTGTCACAAGTAAAAGCCGAGCATCAAGTGCCTTCTGGGTTACTTCAGCCAATCTTGATACCTGAATGGAAATGGGATAGAATTACTATGGATTTTGTATCCGGTTTGCCTACGACACCGAGCAAGAAGGATGCAGTCTGGGTTATAGTAGATAGACTGACCAAATCAGCTCACTTTGTGCCAGTTAGTACAGACTATTCGCTCGATAAACTTGCTGAATTGTATGTATCACAAATTGTGAAGTTACATGGTGTGCCGAGTTCCATTGTTTCAGACAGAGACCCGAGATTTACATCGCAGTTTTGGAAGAAGTTGCATGATGCTTTAGGTACTAAACTCCACTTTAGCACAGCCTTTCATCCACAGACAGACGGTCAGTCTGAACGAACCATTCAGATACTTGAGGACATGTTGAGATGTTGCGTCCTTGAGTTTGAAGGTACGTGGGAAAGATACTTACCTTTGATTGAATTTGCTTATAATAACAGTTTTCAATCTAGTATCAAAATGGCACCTTACGAAGCTCTATATGGCCACAAGTGTCGTACACCATTGTACTGGACCGAGCTCAGTGAAAATAAGATACACGGGGTTGATTTGATTAAAGAGACGGAACAGAAAGTGGCTATAATCAGAGATAGATTGAAAGTTGCCTCGGACCATCAAAAGTCCTATGCTAATTTGAAACGTAAAGACATTGAGTTTCAGGTCAGAGACCGAGTATTCTTGAAAGTTTCTCTGTGGAAGAAAGTACTCCGATTTGGTCGGAAAGGCAAACTAAGTCTGAGATTCATCGGACCATACGAGATCATCGAACGTATTGGGCCTGTTGCTTATAGATTGAAGTTTCCCTCTGAATTAGAAAAGATACACAATGTATTTCACGTTTTGATGCTTCGTAGATATAGATCAGATCTGTCACATGTGATCGCTCCGTCCGAGACTGAAATCTGATCCGATATGACGTATGAGGAAGAATCGATCCGTATTTTAGCTTGGGAAATGAAAGAGTTGAGAAACAAGAAAATTCTGTTAGTAAAAGCACTATGGAATCGGCACGAAATTGAAGAGGCTACGTGGGAGCCTGAGGATTCAATGAGGCAACAATATCCGACTTTGTTTAACGGTAAGATTTTCGGGGATGAAAATCCCTAAGGGGGGAGAGTTGTAACAGTCCGAAGTTGACCCTAATCGGAATGGTGGTTTCGAGACCATGAATCTGAGTCCAAAAATTTTTAAATATTATTTTTTGGTGCTAATTATATGTGATTTATGATGTGTGAAAGTTTCGTATAAAAATTTGATCGTTTGTGTGTTTAATTAGACAAAAGGACTTAATCGCGTAAAATGTAAAAGTTGCAAACTAAAGTGAAAAGTGCTAGAATGATAATGGCTTTTTAATATGAGGTATTAAATGAGCAAATAGCCCATTTTTAAGTTAGTGGGTGGTATATGACAAGATTAACCTTAAGTTATATATTATAAAATTTTATAATATAAGGTTATATAAGTAAATAGTTAAATAACATAATATATGATAAATAAAACATAAGAAAAAATATTATAATCTTTTTAGTTCTTTAAGGCCGAATGTGTTAAGGAAGAAAATAGGTTTTCAAACTTCAAATTCGGCACTTGTAAGCTCAAATCCAAGGTTAGTTTGATTTTGGTTTTCGATAATTTTTACGTTTTTGTGATCGTTGCTTCGAATACTTCAAGACCCATGCTTGAATTTTTGATTTTGATGAATATTTTGAAATGTGCCATTGATGAGTTCATGAGTTTTATGATGATAGTTGATGAATTATGAAATATATGTGTTAGATTAATATGTTTTGTTCTTGGATTTTTGATGAATTTGAGTATTTTGGGCTAAATTGCAAAAATAAAATTTTGAGGGGTTAAAATGAAAAATAAATAAAATTAATGGACTTGTATAGTCCCTATGAACATTCGGGGTAAAATGTGAAAATAATATGACTAAATTGTAAAAATGTGAAACATTAGGGGTAAAATGGTAATTTGCCCGTTTATGTGTTTTGGGACTAAATTGAGATTAAATGTGCTTGAATGAGCTAAATTTTAATGTGATTAGATCAAGAACAAAAAAGAACGGATCTGGATCGGGGAAAGCGAAGGTTATCGAATAGCCAGGTCACATTTGTCCGTCGATAGTCGAGGTAAGTCCTTAAGCAAATATATGTTAAAGAATTATTTATAAACATAGTAAATGATGAAATTTGAAAATTTTGAGTATAAATATATGTGATGGCCGAATGTGGTGATATAATATTGGATTGAAGTTATTTTGTTTAATGTAATGTGGTTAAGCATGTTCGGTTTGATATGTGAAAATAATATGAATCATATGAGATGTTTGTGAATTTAGCATTAAGTAATGAGTATTGAATGGTTAATGGTGTTGATATTTGGGCTTCGAGCCTAGCAGGCCTTGTGCCGGTGAAATATTCGGGCTTATTGCCTAGCAGGCTAAATGCCGGTGTTTAAATCTCGGACCTTGAGTCTAGCATGCCTAGTGCCGGTGTGTGCAATTCGGGCTAAGACCTAGCAGGTGCCATACCGGTGAGTTTCAATTTTGAACTTCGTTATATAGTAATAATGTCATGAAGCAAATCTAGCAAACTTGAGCTTTGAAAATGAATTTTTTAATTCGGTAACAAGGTATGTACTCTATACTTTAATGTTATATATATATATATATGAGCTATGATAGTGAGCAAATGAATTGATGAAAAGAAAATGTGTTATACACTTGGTTGTGAAGTTTATATATATACAATATAATATGCCATGTGGTTATTGGAAATGCGAAAGTATGAGTGTGGTTAAAAGGTTCATGTAAGTATATTTATACACCTAGTTATGAAATTATCCATGTATATTCGGCAATTGATGTATGTGGTAAGGAATTTAAAGTTTCCAAGTTAAGTAAGGTAATGATACCTTGTTATGGTGAGTTTATAATTAAGACATGTAGGTTTAAGGTCATGAATTGTTTTAAATCATGTTTGAATGGTTGAGTGACATAAGTTAACGCTTAAGACTTACTAAGCTTGTAAGCTTACTCTATTTTCGTTTAATGTTCTGTTTTATAGATTTTGGTCAAGCTACGGGCTCGGGGAAATCATCAGCAAAGTCAACCACACTATCATCCCTTTTTGGTACTTATTTACTTGGTTTTTGAATCTAAGGCATGTATAGGTTAGACTAAGTTGTAAAGTCAATGAAATTTGGTCTTGTATCTAAGTATAGTCTAGCCTTGCGAAAAAGGCTTATTCCCTTTAGTTAACTTAAGTTTTTATACTCATCGACATAATGGTTGGATTTTAAAGTTAAGTTTGGATATATGTGTGAATGGTTGAATGCTTGATATGCTTGGTTCTTAGCAAATTTTATCCTTGGCCTGTTACATGCTTATCTAGGTCGATGTATGTTATAGAGGGTATGTTTGCAGTTAAGATAATTCTATATGCTTTGGGTCTAATATATTTTTCAAATGATTATTAAGTTTGATCACATGTATTGATAGTAAAGTAGGTAGTAATGTATGTGTGATGTATTTAGATGGAAATATGGTGTTATGCTTAAATGACTTTGTTTGTGTGATAATTATAGTTATAAAATGAGGTATGAATTTTTAAAAGTGGTTATAAAGGTACGGATGCTAATGGTAAGAAGTGAATTTGTTTTAGGGTTATTTCAAATGTATGTCCAAGTGGTAAGTGAAACGATTTGGTTAGTTAATATGAAAAATTGTAAAGTTTAGGTAAACAAAAATTTATATTCGAATTTGGTATGCATTGTAAGGTTGAATATGTGCAACACAAATGTGGATTTTATTTTTTTTGGAATTATGCGCATACTATGTTAGTACCATGGGCATGTTTGGTTATGTTATTACATATTAATGTCTCATATGTGAACAAATATACCATAAAGTGCTATGGTTTATATGTTTAATATGCATATATGCATAATATATGAAATGATAAGGTGACATGTGAAGAAGGTAATAAATGTAGTTATATTCAATATATGTGAATAAAGTGAAAGGTATTTACTGGAATATGTATTAAATATTTGAAAAGCATATATTTGAAGATGAAATGGTTCGGTATATAAAAGCATGAGTAGGGTTTAATTTGGTTTTGATTTATGGCTTTGTTTCGAAATTTGTATTGCTGATAATTAAATATGTATTTTGGTTTGATAAATGTATGTATGGTGATATATGACTGTGATGATCCGAGTTTAACTTGGTAATGCCTCTTTACCCTAGTCCGACGACGGATACGGGTTAGGGGTGTTACAGGCTTGATGGCAATGAAATGGCCTTATGAAAGGTAAGCTTATTGATGAATTGATGCCATAGTGATTTAGTGAAGTTGTGGATGAGTTATGCTTGGATTTACATGTGAATTTTTTGTGCAAATTGGCATGTTTAGAAATGAGATTGAATGGGATAATGTGTTTTTGGTTGCCATTGTATTGAGAATTATGCTTGTTTATGCTTGTAGGGATGACCCAAGTGTGGGTGGCATTTTGGCCTTGCAAATGGCCTATTTTGCATACATGGCCAAGGGACACAGGCGTGTGTCTCTGCCGTGTGGCTCAAGGGCCACTTCAAAGTGTGTCTTGGCAGGTTACACGGCCGTGGCACACGGGTGTGCCTGATAGCCGTGTAAACAAGTCAGTAGCTAGCTTAATTTTACACGGCCATGGCACACGGGCGTGTCTGGTGGCCGTGTGGATAAGTCAGTATACATGCTCTGTTTTGGCACAGCCAGGACACATGGGTATGTCTGGTAGCCGTTGGAGGCACACAGCCTGCTCACACGGGCGTGTGACCTCTGTAGCTTAGAAAAGTTTTAAAATTTTTGAGAAATTCCATATGTGTTCGGTTTAGTCCCGACCCTATTCTAAAGTATGATTATGGTCTCGTTTACCTATAAAAGGGATACTTTGATTGCGATTGATGAATTGTATTATTAAATGTCTGTAAAGTCTCCGATCTGTCCGGTAACATCTTTAACCCTAGTCCGGCGATAGATACGGGTTAAGGGTGTTACATTTGGTTGGTATTGGAGCTACGGTTTAGTCGATTCTCAGACTAACGTAGCGTGTAGGAGTCTAGCTATACATGCCATATATCTGAACTGTGATAGTGTGATGAATCCTGACGTGTAAAATGTGATTTACGTATAGTAATGGATCCCGGAAGAGCCGTAGCTGACGATGTAGAAAGCAATGCGCCTGCTACCGTGCAAGGGACAGCGCCATCTGATTTGAGACCGGCTACGGGCGGTTAAGAGGGAGAAGCTAAACAAGCTTTCTTCCAGATGATGAGTGAGTGGTTCACTCAGTTTGTGAGAAATAACCCGACTGTTTCACAACCTCCGCCCCCGGTTAATCCCCCTCAGACTGCAGTTGTGCCTCCAGTTATGTATCTAAAATTTTTGAACAAGCCTCCGGTGGACAAAATCCGTAAGTATGGAGCTGAAGCGTTCAGGGCTACTAGTGATGATGATGCTGAAAAAGCCAAGTTTTGGTTAGAAAAAACTATCCGAGTATTTGATGAGATGTCTTTGACTCCTGAAGAAAGTATTAAATGTGTTGTTTCTTTGTTACGAGATACGACTTATCAGTGGTGGAAGACTTTGATTTCTATTGTTCTGAAGGAACGGGTTACATGGGATTTCTTTAAGTCTGAATTCCAGAAGAAATATATCAGTCAGAGATTCATTGATCAGAAACGAAAAGAACTTCTGGAATTGAAGCAGGGTCGTATGTCTGTTACTGAATATGAAAGAGAATTCGTGAGGTTAAGTGAGTATGCTCGAGAATGTGTATCATCAGAAGCGATAATGTGTAAGAGATTTGAAGATGGCCTAAATGAAGATATCTGTTTGCTTGTCGGCATTCTAGAGACAAAAGAGTTTATTGTGCTTGTTGATCGAGCGTGCAAAGCTGAAGCACTCAGAAAAGATAAAAGAAAGGCTGAGTCTGAAGCTAGAGATGTAAGAAAGAGATTTCTGAGCAAATCATTTCAGTCTGTTTTGAAGAAATTCAGAGATGAACATAGTCGTTCGAGAGTTAATATGGGACATTCTAATAGAGATCGAGCTAAATCACAGTTGAGCTCTAAAGCTCCGGCAACTTCAATGGCAAGTGTTGAAAATGTTCGATCTGAGCGGCCTGAATGTAAGCATTGTGGTAAAAGGCATCCGGGAAGTTGTAGATTGAATGATCGAGCTTGCTTCAGATGTGGATCATTAGATCATTTTATCCGTGATTGCCCAGAGTCTGTTGAGCAAGAGATTTTTTAGAATCCGAGATCTGATAATGTTTCTGTGAGAGGTAGACCTTCCCGAAACGTAAGAAATGTCAGTGGTAGTTAGAGAATTACGAAAGACTCAGTTGCGAGATCTGAAGCGAGCGCTTGCCAGAGTATATGCCATCCTAGCTCGTGAGGAAGCTTCATCTCCTGATGTTATAACTGGTACATTTACACTTTATGATACTTCTGTGATTGCATTGATATACTCTGGTTCTACTCACTCATATGTATGCATGAATTTAGTATCCGAGAAGACTTTGCTGTAGAGTCTATTGAGTTTGTTATAAAAGTATCGAACCCCTTAGGTAAAAAGTGTCTGGTTGACAAAGTATGCAAGAAGAACCGTCCGTTAATGTTTTGAGATATCTGTTTTCCTGCTGATCTGATGCTATTACCAATTGATGAGCTTGATATCATTTTGGGTATGGACTGGTTGACATTGCATGATGCTATTGTGAACTGTAAAAGAAAGACTATTGATTTGAGATGTCCAAATGATGAAATAGTTCGGGTTGAGTCTAATGATTTGAATGGATTGCCTGCTGTGATATCTGTATTGGAAGCTCAAAGATATGTGAAAAAGGGATATGGGGCATATTTTGCTTATGTGATTGATTCGAAAGTATCTGAGAAGAAAGTTGAATTAATGCCAGTTGTTTGTGGGTTTTCTGATGTATTCCCTGAAGAATTACCGGGATTGCCTTCGATACGTGAAGTTGAATTTAGTATTGATTTGTTGCCTGGTACGACACCTATTTCAGTAGCTCCCTATAGAATGGCACCTACAGAGTTGAAAGAATTGAAGTCACAGTTGCAAGAATTGTAACAGCCCGGTTTAAATCCTAGTCAGAACAGTGGTTTCAGGACCACAAATTCGAGTCAAAAAAATATTTTAATATTATTTTGGTATTTACAGCATGTGAATTAATATGTGTGAAATTTTCGTGAAATAATTTTATCGATTGGTTGTTTAAATTGATAAAATGACTTAATCGCATAAAATGCAAAAGTAGCTTTATATTTGTTAAAGTGCTTATTTGCTATGATTTATTAAATGTGAGGTCCTTATGTGGCAAATAGTCCATTTATGAGTTAATGGATGATAGTGGAGTGGCATTTGGTGTAATTATTAATGTTATTAAAGGTTAAATAAGTAAAAAGGCAATTATATGTTAAATTAAATAAAACAAATTGTGTCATCTTCTTCCACTATCCATATTCACCGAAAATTCAACTTAAAATCAGCCATGGGAAAGCTTGATATTCGGCCAAACTTTGAAGACAAATTGGTGAGTGGTTTTTGCTCGGTTTTTAAAATTTTTTACGTTCTTGAGATCGTTGCTTCGTAATCTAGCTAACCCGTACCTCCGTTTCTAAAACTGTTAAAGAATTTGTGAATTGCCATTGTTGAATACTTGAGCTCTTTGATAGTTTTTGATGAAATATGAATATTTGATGTTAGATTTTCATCTTTTATAAAGTGATTTTTGATAAAAATGTCAATTTTGGACTAAATTATGAAATATGAAAATATTGTGGTAGAAATGTGAAATAAATGAAAAATATGGGCTGTTATAGTAATAAAGAGAATTCGGCTAGCATTGGTATTTAAGTAATTTTGTGAATTTTGTGTATTTGTGTAATAAGGACTAAAGTGCAAAAATGTGAAATGGTAGGGGCTAAAATACAACTTACCCATTTATATGTTCTTGGATGAAAATTGAATGAAATGTTGAATAAGTAAATTAATTTTGATATTAATTAGATTGGAAAAAGTGGAATTTGGATCTAGATCGAGGGAAAATCAAAGTATCGGATTAGTCGACTTAATTTGTCGTTACTGCGAACGAGGTAAGTTCGTATTTTAATAGACATTACAAAATCATGTTTTAAATGCATATTATTTGTATGATTAAATTCAATGTCGAATGGTAATACAAATGTATGTATTTTGAATAAGTTATATATATATGTTATTATGATATTGAATTGTTCGAGAAGAAGAATATATGAATACGAGAAAGTTCCGATAACGTGACGACGTCCGAAAAGCCCCGTACGAACCATAGGAATAGTTAGGATACATATGCCATGACATAGGATTCCGATGTGTGTTTTCGTGTAAGACCACGTCTGGGACATTGGCATCGATTTGTGTTTACGTGTAAGACCATGTCTGGGACATTGGCATCGTATTTGATTCGTGTAAGACTCTGTCTGGGACAGTGGCATCGATATGTGATTACATGTAAGACCACATCTGGGACGTTGGCATTGTATGAGCTTTTCGAGCTATCCGAGTATCCTTATTAATTCTGAACGGTTCAACGGGCATTCCGAGAAATAAGTGATTAGGCGAATGACATTTTGATTCAGGTACGTTGAAATGTATACAATATTTGATAATGAAAGGTAAGTATATATGTGCAAAGAATGTTATGTGATGTGTATGTAAATGAATTGTGAATATGTGCATATGAAACATGAACAAGTGAATAAGATATGATTTATAAAGTGGCATATGTGAAATTGTCAGATACTATATGAATGAAAGACGAATTTGAGTATAAGTGATGATATGTGATTCGTATGAAAAAGATATGTGATTAAATATGTTATTTCCCATATTGTGCTCATTTGGTTATATGAAAGTGAGACTTGAATGTTATATGAGAATTGAATTGAATAAACTTGTAAAAGCTTAAGTTAGTGAGTAAGTAAGTATATTATTAAATGATGATGATTTGGCATGAAATCATGATATAAACTTGAGATAATTTGTGTTTTGACATTTGAGATAGCATAGTATGCTTATAGCATTGTGATGAGTTTATTTGTTATATTAAGTATATTAAGATACAAGCTTACTAAGCTTTCAAAGCTTACTCTGTGTGTTTTTCCTATGTTTATAGATTTTCGGAGATTTGCTCGGGTTGGAAGTCGGCAGAGATCGCATCACACTATCTGGTTAATGATTTCGGTATTTATACCTTTATGACTTGGTTATATGGCATGTATAGGCTAGTTTTGATATATTTGGTTTTGAAATTATGTATATAGCCATGCAAAAATGGCCTTTTCATGATGCAAATGTTGGTAGTTATATTTGGTCATGTTATAAGCTTAATTGAGAGGTATGATTTAAGGTAAATATGTCGTGATGTTGGTTATATGATTTGGCAATGAGGAGTGGTAAGTAGGGTGTATATTCGGCTTATTAATTAACTCATTTTGGAAGCATGAAAAGTGGTATAATATGGTTTGGTAAAAGGGTCATTTGAATAACTATAAATGACATATTGTTTTGATGTTAAGATATGAGATAACATGTTTAGCTTATAGATTGAGTGATGGAAATGTTATGATTTATTGAGTTAAATTTGATAACCGAAAGGTTGTTTATTTAAATTGTTGGACATATGTGATATGAATACATATGCCTATTTAATGTTTGCTTGTAGTTCGGTTTAAAAAGATCAAATCGTTGGTTCAATGAGTGATTATAAAATGTGTTATATATAAGTAGTTATATGTTCGGGTATGGTATTTGACTATTTAGGCTCGGTTTTGAATGAAAAAGAATGTATATGATTTAAATGTTATATGGAAGTTAAATTGAATGATCGATTATTGAATAAATTAATTGGTTGTGTATATGAATTATAGGCATGATAATTAGCATGAGAATTAGGTATGTGGTTCATGTGTGTGGTTGAATATAACATGTTAGATATGTTATTTAGCTTGCAAATTAGATATTTTATGACTTGACATTTTTATTCGAAAATGGTTAAATTTGATTTAGTAAAATGTACATAAGGTTATAATGTTTAAAATGCTATGATTTGGAAATTGTATTTAGAAATGGCTTTTGGTTTAACGGTGTTATGCGCATGGTTGAATGATGTTAAAAATATAGTTGGTCATGTATAAAGTTACCTAACGTTTTATGTGCAAATGATTATTAAACCGTGAGATATGGCCAAATTAGTTTAACAGGCGCATTTATAATTTTTATTAAATGTTACGTTTGCTATTTAGTTAATGATATGGGTTGAAACAACTTAATATGCGATTGTACTTAGATTTATAAAATGATATGATCGTTGATTTGTTATGGAATAGATGTAAACAAATGGGTGTCTCGATATATGCTCGGTATATGAAATGAAATATGTTTGATTATAAATTGGGTATTTGAATGTCATAGAAATGATGGTCATATGGCTTGAATTTTTGTAATTATGAAATATGTACAAATTGGTTTATTAATTTATTTCGGAAAATTTTATAAAGGAGAATGCATTACTAGGCTTATGAATTGTAAAGAATATCTGTTCTGAACTGTGTTTTGTTCGGTAATGCCTCGTAACCCTAGTCTGGGGACGGATACGAGTTAAGGATATTACATTTGATTGGTATCAGAGCTATGGTTTAGACAGTTCTAGGACTACCATAGCGTATGTGAGTCTAGCTATACATGCTATATTTAGCCTACGATAGTGTGATATCTCCCGACTCTGACGAAAATTATTTTGATGAGACAGATGTAACACCCCAAACCCGGCCTAGAAGTAGGCTCGAATCTGGTGTGTCACATGGAAGTAAAAACCATCTTTGCGATTATTAAAAACTTGCTTGAGAAATACAGCCTCTTTGTTAAAATAAAAAACACTTAAGCAATTGTTAACTACTTGAAAATATAATAATATTTAAAAACCTTTTTAGTAGCGAAAGCATATTTGAAATGAACAATTTACAAAAATGTGATGTTTAGAAATAGAGTTGCAGAAGCATTTTGAAATCGTTATGAAACGTAGATAAAATACAAGTATTTTTGAAAGATTGATTGATGAGTCAACAATCAAGGTAGTGAACTTTAAAACCGTGACTTTTGAAAATATCGTTTGATAGTTCGAGTGAAAACTTCCGTGTTAAAATATTTATAAAAGTTTATTATGAAATCCATTTGTTAATCGATTTTGGAAAACCTTTATTTAAGTTTTTAGAAAATTCTCATTTTAAACAATTTAAGCAAAATAATAAGTATAACAACCATAAAGCAAATAATAAAATACTCCAGAGGCCTTATTACAACTTTAAAACCCGAAATAATAAAAGCAACTAAATAATACAGAAAATAAGTTTACTAAAGTTCAAAAATAACGTTCCAAAAGTATGGCCTCCACCGAGTCATCCATGGCCCCAAGTCTTCATCATAGAGCATTACCTACAAGGGTTAAGAAAAAAGGGGGTGAGTTACAAGAACTCAGTGTGGTCGTGGGAAACGGGATTATCATCGATTAAGGTAAGGAAGTTCTTCCTTAGTTCATTCGATATCTCCATTTGGTTATTGTGTTAATCGGATTGAAGGTTGGCTAATCGACTACATGTTTTAGGGACTAAATCGCTCGATCCATCGACTTGTGATCATACGATATTAGTGGTAAGCCGAACCCTTGCCATTTGACAATCCATCTTTTTATCGTAATATCGTTTTGACTAAAATCTTATTCAATGGAGGCAAGCGATATCAAATTGAAAGGAGTAGCGATTGGAGATAGCAAAAGGAGCGGATTTGCGATCCCTACTCCTAAATTCAAACGAAGGGCAGTATCGGCGTTTCGAGATTTTCCACCGGGTTGTGGACCATCGTCCGGTGAGAATCGACTATTCGAAGTCGTTCACAATTTTGAGGTATCAACAGTTCAGGATTTTCCACCGGGTTATGGACCGTCATCCGGAGAAAACTGACAAATCGTGGTCATTCACGATTCCAAGGGTAAACACTTTAGACCGTTTATTTTAAGAGTTTAATTATTAAAATCGTGTATGTCGATTAATCGAGTGTTACGATATCTTAGGTGCCGACGATCAAGAAAGTTTAGTGCTTACCGTAATCATGTGTGTAATCTCACACCGTTTTCCGTAGGTTTTAAGATTGATATTATGTTGGAAATATATCGCTATGATTAAAATCGTAATATGGCATAAACCGGGAAAAGTGGCTTAAATTGCATTGTTTTGATAAATTGGTCAAAATCGGTATTAACACTGTGAGAATTACAAAAATGCCCCTATGGGCCAAATTACGAAATTGCCTTAATGGGCCGAAAGGATATATTGCTTAAAGGGCCGATTTGATAAATTGCCTTAATGGGCCGAATGGATATATTGCTTAATGAGCCGATTTGATAAATTGCCTTAATGGGCCAATTTGATATATGGCTTGATGGGTCGATTTGATATAATGCCCTAATGGGCCGATTTTGCAAAGTGTTAATGGGCCAAATTGTTTGTAATAAATCTCTGAGTTATTAATTATCGTTGTTATATTGTAAATATCATGATTTGCTAGGTATGATGCATTTACATGACTTTGCATGAGATGGGAAAATGTTGAAGAGAAGTGATTCTAGTGGCACTGCCACAAATATGTTTGATAATTTGATTCGCAATGATTCTGGTGGCTTGACCACAATTTGATTATATTATAAATGGCTAAATGCCTGCGATTGGTGTGTTGGCGGGGTGGGTTGACTTGATCCCCACAGGTGTGATGGATGGTACGGGTGGTGTGTAGCGGATGGATTATTAGGTTGGTTTGGGATTGCATTACATTCATATGATTTATGTGATACATTATTTTGCATAAAGGGGCTTAGGCCCAAAATTTTGCTAAATGGGTTCAGGCCCGATGAACAACGGTAAGGGGTTATACACTCGAGTTCTAGTAACTCACCCCGCTTCCTTATTCCTTTCGAGTAATGCTCGATGTGGGGACTTGGGCCATGGATGACTCGGTGGAGGCCATACTACAAAAAAAACGGTTATATTTGGACTTTGGATTTCTTTTTAGCACACTTAATTACTTTACTATTTTGAGTTAAAATTGTAATTAGGCCTCTGGATTATTTTTATTTTGTTTTATGTTTGACTTATTTATATTTTGCTCTAAGTACTTTAAATGAGAATTTTCTAAAAACTTAAATAAACACTTTTCTAAAATGGAGATACAAATGGATTTCCTAATAAACTTTCATAAATATTTTAATTCAGAAATCTTCCTTTAAATTATCATCAACACTTTTCAAAAAAACATGGTTGTAAAATTATTAGCTCAAATTTACCGATTTATCAATCAATCTTCTATTCAGTAATACCTTGTCAAGAATTTTTAAATGGGAAATTTGTTTTACTTAATTTTAATCATTATCTATTTACGTACAAATGAAAAGGGCCTAAAAGCATTTTTCTCATGTGACATGTCAGATCTGGCCTTAACGCATGGACAGGGTTTGGGGTGTTACAACAGATACGTTTTCCAACCGAGCTAATTCTGATAGTACAGAAGGAAATACTCAAATGTTTGAGTGAAAATGTGTTGATTATGAGTTGAAACTCATAAAGGTAAGGATCAAATTGTATGACATGTTGTTATTGATAAATGTTGTAATTATATGAGCATATGAGATATGATATTTAAGTAATGATTGCTATCTAAAATGCTTTGATTGTGAATTAGGATTTGAGTTGGCATATGAACAATGTGTTAAGAACAAAAGTGATTAAAAGCAAAAGTTAATTAAATGATTTGAGAATGTGAAATTAGTAATAAACTGGCTATTTGTGATAATATGTGTTATATGCATTTATGTGTAAGTTAAATTTAAGGCTTTACTACCCTCACCCCCTTATCAGTGAAATGTTATAATGAAATCTGTAGGATTTGGGTTGAATAAGCTCACGAGTGTGGAGTTACAGAAGTCCGTGTTCGGAAGATTAATAACGCGGTCAGAAAAGAGATTGAATCAGCAAATGAAGACAGTATTAAAAGATATATTGGATAGTTCTGAAAACTATTCAGATTATGTAAAGTCACTGTTTCAGAAGAAGTTAACTTCGATTAAATGACCTATTCAGGTATGTTATCTAAAGAAAGTATTAACTGGAAGCTTCTCTGGATTGATTTCTGTTATTGATGGGATAATATGAACTTAATGATGGCAGAATTAGACAGTTGAATAATGTTTGAATTGTATTGATGGCTGAGTGAAGTGGTTATGTTATAGTTGGGTAGTTACTATGACTTCTTCTGGGCATTCTACTTGTACATTTATCCTCAGAAATATATGTAACTGTTTAATTTCAGAAGGAATTCTTATCATATGAGAACATTAGTTAAACATATTAATGGATGAAAGTATCGTTGGTCTGTTTGGGTTATGTTCGACATTACTATGTCTTTCTCTGGTATTTATTCCCTTGTGTGAATATAAAAAAATTGACGAAAAAAATTGAATAAGGCTAATATTCTGTTTCTACTGGCTATTGTTTTGTTTAATATATGTGAAGATTATATGGCTTCTGTTACTGTGGGTTTCAATATTTATGGGTGACATTGTTCTTTCTGAACATTTTCTGGGATATAATCAGAATCGATATCATTCTATATAGGTTGTAAATTTTCAGATATTCTGTGTAACTCCAAGTGTTGAAATTTTGCTATTCTGGTTTTCTTATGATTCCATGTGATTATCTGTAAGAGATCTCCATTTGACAGAGATGACTATGTCTATTATGATTATAATCTCTGGCTTGAAATTTGTGAGTACAGTGGTACCGTCCTCAGAGTTATAGAAGTTGTGTTTCTGCAAAGGTTGTTATTTAAATCATATTTGATTCTTTTCTGTGTTCAAATACTTCATTAATAGGCAGGATAATATTTATTATAGAGTTGAGACATCGTTCTTAGTAAAACCCAATGATTTCTATTTGGTTAAGGTGATTTCAGTATAATTCAGAGTTTTGATGATTAATATATGAGACAGCTTTATTATAAATTCTTTTCTAGTTCTCGTGAAGGTTCGACATTGATAAAAGTGCAAATGGTAGAAGATCAAGATCAATCTGTATAATGATATGCCTTGGGTTATCCTTCTAATGAGAAGAAAGATTTCTTCGAAAAGACCGATTCAGTAGTTAGTATGATCTGAATTATTTGATTGAAAAGTTAATTGGGTTATATGTGTATGAATCTATCTATGAACTGGAAATAAACTTTGAACGTACATGTATGAATTGAAGGATAGTCTAGAAGAAGAATTTGTATTCTTGAAGACTTGATACAAAAATTATATCTATCGGAATGATTCTATCTGATAAATGTTATGGTAAATTAAAGTTGGTTCGATTGTTGAAGCTTTCTTTTATACGAAGATAATTTCAACCGAAACATTCGTTCTGGTTCAGTCTGAGTTAAATAAAGATATTATGATTTTTGGCCATACGTTATTGAACGGTTTGAAGTGTGTTCTAATAAAAGAGTGCACAGAGATATCTTGTGATTCCATATAGTTAAAGCTGCATGAAAAGAGTTATGTGACATATTTGATGACAATAAGAGTTTAAAATGTTTAATGTTAGAGAAAGATCTGAACTTGGCACAGCAAGGTTAGCTCGAATCTTCAAAAAACTTTTGAGTCTGTAAGTAATTATTATCGGAGGAAAACAATCATAGTTTTGGATGTTCAGAATGGGAAACTCTTATGTGCTTTATAAGCGATGAATACGTGATTGATCTTATCAGATGATGGACAACTGTTAGCTGAGTTAGAAGCTAAATAGATGTTATTTAGCAAAGATGTGAAGCTTAGAAATGTGTTATCAAATAAAAAGTTAAAAAGGGGTTCAGCATAAATTGATTTCTAATTCAGAACTTCAGGTGTGGAATCGATGATTATTTGTTACTTCGAGATAAATTGTCTATACCGTGAAACTCTGAGATTGTATAACCATTGTTATAAGTAGTTCACAGTGTCAGTTAGTCTGTTCGTACGAGAGTATCATGATGCACGACATTCCGAGATATGGTATTAATGAATGAATGTGAACTGTGATATTTCTAATTTTGTTGATTATAGAAATAGAGTGTTGATGAATTCTGTATCGGGATTATCCTTATCATTGAAAAGGATAGAGTTATCTGTTCCTAAGATGATAAGCCTACACATGGTGCCAATCATCATTGTTTCAGATTGAGATTTGAAACTCATATTGTGATTTCGAGGGAAATTACAGTAATCTGTGAATATGAGATTGCATTGAAATTGGGAAACCGCAATTCAAATTCTCAAAATAATTGGGAAATTACAGTAATCATGTGAGAATGAAGACGGTATTATATGAAGTATTGTATGATTACAATTACCGAACCTTGTTGTACTGGATTGAAATGTGTGCGAGAAAGATTCATAGAGAGGCTTTCATCAGAGAAATTGAAGAGAAAGTAAAAGTGATTTGTAACAGCTTGAAAGCAGTTTCAGATTGACAGAAAACTTATGCAGAATTGATACGTTAAAGCATTGAATTTCAGTAAGATAATTGAGTATTTGTGAAAATATTACTGAGATTGGAATTTCTCGACTCAACTAAAAAGAGAAGTGAAAAGGTAATACCAGTGACTTCTTCAACTTAAATTACCATCAAAACTCGAGAAGATTCGTAAAGTGTTTCTTATATCTATGATGTGATGATTCAGCTTACTATGACGTATATCAAAAGACAAATAAGAATTTTGGTTGGTATGATTAAAGAGTTGTGAAATCCGAAATTATGTGAGATTTTGATAATGCTATGTGAAAGCAAATCATTAATTTATTCTCTGGTAAAATTTTCGGGGACAAAAATCCCTAAAGGGGGGAGAGTTGTAACAGCCTGGTTTAGACCCTAGTCGTAATAGTAGTTTCGGGACCACAAATTCGAGTCAGAAAAATATTTTAATATTATTTTGGTATTTACAGCATGTGAATTAATATGTGAAATTTTCGTGAAATAATTTTATCGATTGGTTGATTAAATTGATAAAAGGACTTAATCGCATAAAATGCAAAAGTAGCTTTCTATTTGTTAAAGTGCTTATTTGCTATGATTTATTAAATGTGAGGTCCTTATGTGGCAAATAGTCCATTTATGAGTTAATGGATGATAGTGGAGTGGCATTTGGTGTAATTATTAATGTTATTAAAGGTTAAATAAGTAAAAAGGAAATTATATGTTAAATTAAATAAAACAAATTGTGTAATCTTCTTCCACTATCCATATTCACCGAAAATTCAACTTAAAATCAGCCATGGGAGAGCTTGATATTCGGCCAAACTTTGAAGACAAATTGGTGAGTGGTTTTTGCTCGGTTTTTAATAATTTCTACGTTTTTGAGATCGTTGCTTCGTAGTCTAGCTAACCCGTACCTCCGTTTCTAAAACTGTTAAAGAATTTGTGAATTGCCATTGTTGAATACTTGAGCTCTTTGATATTTTTTGATGAAATATGAATATTTGATGTTAGATTTTCATCTTTTATAAAGTGATTTTTGATAAAAATGTCAATTTTGGACTAAATTGTGAAATATGAAAATATTGTGGTAGAAATGTGAAATAAATGAAAAATATGGGCTGTTATAGCAATAAAGAGAATTCGGCTAGCATTGGTTATTAAGTAATTTTTTGAATTTTGTGTATTTGTGTAATAATGACTAAAGTGCAAAAATGTGAAATGTTAGGGGCTAAAATACAAATTGCCCATTTATATGTTCTTGGATTAAAATTGAATGAAATGTTGAATAAGTAAATTAATTTTGATATGAATTAGATTGGAAAAAGTGGAATTCGGATCTAGATCGAGGGAAAATCAAAGTATCGGATTAGTCAACTTAATTTGTCGTTACTGTGCACGAGGTAAGTTCGTATTTTAATAAACATTACAAAATCATGTTTTAAATGCATATTATTTGTATGATTAAATTCAATGTCGAATGGTAATACAAATGTATGTATTTTGAATAAGTTATATATATATGTTATTATGATATTGAATTGTTCGAGAAGCAGAATATATGAATACGAGAAAGTTCCGATAACGTGACGACGTCCGAAAACCCCTGTACGAACCATAGGAATAGTTAGGATACATATGTCATGACATAGGATTCCGATGTGTGTTTTCGAGTAAGACCACGTCTGGGACGTTGGCATCGATTTGTGTTTACGTGTAAGACCATGTCTGGGACATTTGCATCGTATTTGATTCGTGTAAGACTCTGTCTGGGACAGTGGCATCGATATGTGATTACATGTAAGACTACGTCTGGGACGTTGGCATTGTATGAGCTTTCCGAGCTATTCGAGTATCCTTATTAATTCTGAACGGTTCAACGGGCATTCCGAGAAATAAGTGATTAGGCGAATGACATTTTGATTCAGGTACATTGAAATGTATACAATATTTGATAATGAAAGGTAACTATATATGTCCAAAGAATGTTATGTGATGTGTATGTAAATGAATTGTGAATATGTGCATATGAAACATGAACAAGTGAATAAGATATGATTTATAAAGTGGCATATGTGAAATTGTCAGATACTATATGAATGAAAGATGAATTTGAGTATAAGTGATGATATGTGATTCATATGAAAAAGATATGTGATTAAATATGTTATTTCCCATATTGTGCTCATTTGGTTATATGAAAGTGAGACTTGAATGTTAGATGAGAATTGAATTGAATAAACTTGTAAAAGCTTAAGTTAGTGAGTAAGTAAGTATATTATTAAATGATGATGATTTGGTATGAAATCATGATATAAACTTGAGATAATTTGTGTTTTGACATTTGAGATAGCATAGTATGCTTATAGCATTGTGATGAGTTTATTTGTTATATTAAGTATATTAAGATACGAGCTTACTAAGCTTTCAAAGCTTACTCTGTGTTTTTCCTATGTTTATAGATTTTCGAGATTTGCTCGGGTTGGAAGTCATGGAGATCGCATCACACTATTTGGTTAATGATTTGGTATTTATACCTTTATGACTTGGTTATATGGCATGTATAGGCTAGTTTTGATATATTTGGTTTTGAAATTTGTATATGTATATAGCCATGCAAAAATGGCCTTTTCATGATGCAAATGTTGGTAGTTATATTTAGTCATGTTATAAGCTTAATTGAGAGGTATGATTTAAGGTAAATATGTCGTGATGTTGGTTATATGATTTGGCAATGAGGAGTGGTAAGTAGGGTGTATATTCGGCTTATTAATTAACTCATTTTGGAAGCATGAAAAGTGGTATAATATGGTTTGGTAAAAGGGTCATTTGAATAACTATAAATGACATATTGTTTTGATGTTAAGATATGAGATAACATGTTTAGCTTATAGATTGAGTGATGGAAATGTTATGATTTATTGAGTTAAATTTGATAACCGAAAGGTTGTTTATTTAAATTGTTGGACATATGTGATATGAATACATATGCCTATTTAATGTTTGCTTGTAGTTCGGTTTAAAAAGATCAAATCGTTGGTTCAATGAGTGATTATAAAATGTGTTATATATAAGTAGTTATATGTTCGGCTATGGTATTTGACTATTTAGGCTCGGTTTTGAATGAAAAAGAATGTATATGATTTAATTATTATATGGAAGTTAAATTGAATGATCGATTATTGAATAAATTAATTGGTTGTGTATATGAATTATAGGTATGATAATTAGCATGAGAATTAGGTATGCGGTTCATGTGTGTGGTTGAATATAACATGTTAGATATGTTATTTAGCTTGCAAATTAGATATTTTATGACTTGAAATTTGTATTCGAAAATGGTTAAATTTGATTTAGTAAAATGTACATAAGGTTATAATGTTTAAAATGCTATGATTTGGAAATTGTATTTAGAAATGGCTTTTGGTTTAAGGGTGTTATGCGCATGGTTGAATGATGTTAAAAATATAGTTGGTCATGTTTAAAGTTACCTAACGTTTTATGTGCAAATGATTATTAAACCGTGAGATATGGCCAAATTAGTTTAACAGGCGCATGTATAATTTTTATTAAATGTTACGTTTGTTATTTAGTTAATGATATGGGTTGAAACAACTTAATATGTGATTATACTTAGATTTATAAAATGATATGATCGTTGATTTGTTATGGAATAGATGTAAACAAATGGGTGTCTCGATATATGCTCGGTATATGAAATGAAATATGTTTGATTATAAATTGGGTATTCAAATGTCATAGAAATGATGGTCATATGGCTTGAATTTTTGTAATTATGAAATATGTACAAATTGGTTTATTAATTTAATTCGGAAAATTTTATAAAGGAGAATGCATTACTGGGTGTATGAATTGTAAAGAATATCTGTTCTGAACTATGTTTTGTTCGGTAATGCCTTGTAACCCTAGTCTGGGGACGGATACGAGTTAGGGGTATTACATTTGATTGGTACCAGAGCTATGGTTTAGTCAGTTCTAGGACTACCATAACGTATGTGAGTCTAGCTATACATGCTATATTTAACCTGCGATAGTGTGATATCTCCCGACTCTGACGAAAATTATTTTGATGAGACAGATAAGTTTTCCAACCGAACTAATTCTAATAGTACAGAAGGAAATACTCAAATGTTTGAGTGAAAATGTGTTGATTATGAGTTGAAACTCATAAAGGTAAGGATCAAATTGTGTAACATCCTAAAATTTGATTTTTTATATGTTGCATTATTTTGGTGCTCAGCTAGTTTATTTATCCTATGTGTGTGTTAAAATAGTCCTGAGAAGGTTCGGGATTTATTTGGAGTTGGTATAATTTTTGGAAATTAGTACTTTAATGAAATGGAACAAGTGACCTTAAAGCCTAAGGTAATTAAGTGGTAAAAAGATAGCATAATTGAGTTAGTAGTAAAGAGGATATGCGCCACATGTATTGTCTTGAGAGGAAAGGTTCGAATCCCTTGGTATGCATTTTTTGTAACTTAAAATTTTTGCACTCTTTTATTAAGTGTCGGCCAAGCTTTATTTTTGGTATGTTGGACTTTTAATTTTTTTTTATGGTAAGGTGGCTAAGAGAAAAGGCAAGTGTAAACTTAAGGAAGGGAATCATACGAATAAGGTATGTAGGGGGAACACAAGGCACTTTATAAGGAGTGTGTTTTGGAAAGTTTGGAATGGCCAAACTTTGACCTTGGTATCCATGTATTTGGACGGTTTTAGGGGTTAGGGGGGTGGCCGAATTTTTGAAGAACTTTGGGTAAGGATAGGTGCTTGTTGGGCACATTTCTTTTTGGTCATTTTTGTCTTCTCTCAAAGCATTTTCTCTCCATCTTTTCTCTCCCTAGCCGAATACACATTGAACATTTGTGAGCATCTTTTGTTTTTCTTCTTTTGGTTATTTCATTTTGACCATTTGGTCTTATTTTGCCTAACCTCTCAAGTCATTTTCCCTAGTGCCGAAAACACCAAAACTTGAAGGCCATTTTTCTCTTTTTCTTTTCTTATCCATTGCCGAATGCTCTCTAGCATCAAACCTCTCTCTTTGCTCCTACTTCATCTTTGAAAACTAAAACACAAACCTCTCATCCTCTATTTCTTTCTTTCTCTTTTCTTCATATTGCTCATTCTTACAAACATATTTTTCTCCCTTCTCTTTTCCTCCATGGCCAAATGTTGCTAACACCATTTTCTTCAATTTTCCTTCATAGCCAAATCTTCCTCTTCACATATATTTTCTTATCAATCATTCTTTCTACTCTCGTTTTGATCAATCGGTAAGAACCCTCTTCGATTTTCTATTTTCTTCTTTTTCTTTTGACGAATCTACATATTGGTTTGGGAGGGTCTTTTGACCGAAAATATCATCCTCTATCTTTCTCTCTTAGACAATCTTTTTCGTCTTTATAGTGAAATAGAGAAAGGCCGAAACTCGGAGTGTTCGTAATCATTGTGAATCGCTAGGATTCGGTCCAAAGTGTTAAGGTAAGGGTTTCTATCAAGGACTTCCATATTACTCGTTATTTCGTTAAAGATGGGGTTTACTAATCGATTTTATCTTAGGGACGCTATCGCTCGATTTTCATCCCTTGAACATAAGGATTTTGTGGTAAGTCGATTTCGCCCTTAAAACCAATAGTCTTAATTTCCGAAATATTAGTTGGACTAATATTCTTTTGTCAATGGAGGCAAACAATATAGGGTCAAAATGGGTGGTGAATAGTGTTCAGAAGAGGGGCGGATTCGCTATTCCCTCTAGTTTCAAGCGAAGGGCTGTTTCGGCAATTCGAGATTTTCCACCGGGTTATGGACCCTCATTCGGTGAAAATCAGTTATTTGAGGTTGTTCGTAGTTCTGAGCCATTAGCTGTTCGGGATTTTCCAACGGGTTGTGAACCGTCAACCGGGGAGAACCGACAAATAGTAGTTGTTCGAGATTCCGAGGGTAAAAATCTAGACCGCTTACTTTAGCATAGATTTATTTTAAGTGTTAGTGTTCTATCGAGCGTTATAACATATTTAGGTATCGAAGATCAGAAAAGTGTAGTCCTCACCATAATCAGGTGTGTAATCTCACACTGTATCTCATCGGTTAGATGGCTATACCGTAGTAAACATTGGATTAAAAATCGCAAAGTTGGTGAAATCAGGAAAATATGGTATAATTAACACTTTAGTGTTAAGATCGTGAAATCGGTATTAAGAATGTGGTAAATTATGAAATTGCCCTTAAAGGGGCTAAAACGATAAAATGTGATATTTTGGGCCATATGTGATATTTTGGGCCATATGTGTTATTTGATAAATTGGCCAAGTGTGATATAAGATGAAATGGGCCAAATTGTGAAATAGGCCAAAATGTGATATAGACCAGATTGCAATAATTTTTATAATGGGCCTTATGTTGGAATAATTATATGAATGAATTATTATGCATGTTGTATACATGATTGCATGGGTTGGGATATTTGTAAGAGAAGTTCGTAGCTTTGCTACAAAATTACGATGGCTTCGTGCCCAGTTTAATATATGGCTTAATTGCCCAGTTTGCTATATGGCTTTGTGCCCAGTTTAATATATGGCTTAATTGCCCAGTTTAATATATGGCTTCGTGCCCAGTTTAATATATGGCTAAATGCCCATTTGGTGTGTTGGCGGGGTGGGTGACTAAAGCTCTCCACAGTGTGTCTTTGGTTGGTACGGGTGGTGTGTAGCGGATGGAAATTTAGGTTTGGTTTGGGTATTGCATATTACATGCATTCTACACATGTTAAATTGTTATATTTGAAATGGGCTTTGGCCCAATAAATGTTTAATTGAATTTTGGCCCAGTGAAAATGGTAAGTGAATTACACATCGAGTTCTAAGTAACTCACCTGTTTTCTTTACCCTCCTCGTAATGATCGGTGATGGAGGCTTGGGTAGGGACGACTCAAATGGAGGCCATACTACGAATTATGGGTTCTTTAAATTTTGATTTCTTTTAAGTACTTTTTATTATTATTGCTATTATGTAATAAGGCCTCTGGTTAAATTTTTATGGATGTTTTACTTGTGGATGGATTTTATAATACGCATTAAATACTTAAGTGGGGTTTCTTTTCAAGAAAAATAAAATAGAAATAAATGTTTTCTTAAAATAAATATGCATAAAGGGTTTTCATTCTTAAATATTTTAACTCGCAAAATTGTCTGTTAACAACGTTTTTCCAAAATTTTGTTTTCAAAATTATTTTCGAAATCTGTTAATTTTTATCGAAATATTATTCTAATTTCTTTTAAGTTTCAATTTATAAATTCTTACGTCTCAAATTGTTTGATTTATCAATCAACCTTAGTTTTCAATAAACTTCAAGTCAAGGTATTTTGAAAATCTGATTTCTTAAAATCTTTAAAAAGACTAGATGTATATTCCTTTCCGTGTGACATGTCGAATTTGGTCTTAATGCATAGACCGGGTTTGGGGTGTTACATTTTATGGTATCAGAGCCAGTTTCAAAACTCGGCTGTGGTTTGGGTTCAACAACGATTTTCGTTTAAAACTATTTTGAATTTATAGAATACATGTTTTTAAAGGCAATATGGCACCACGAGCATCCGGCACCAAGTCAAGTAAGTATTAGTATACTGAATGATTATTATTGTGATATAGGAACACTCTAGAACTTCTAGTTTTAGGTGTTGAAACTGTAGAGATTGAGACTATAGGATGTGATTGCGAAAACAACTCTATCTCTTCTAATAAAATATCGTTAATAAACACTGAAATAGTATTTTGATTCATAAAACTTGTAATCAGATTAAACCGAAATAGTCAAAATGAGCGCTAGAGGACGTGGACGTGGTAGACGTGGCCGTGGTAGAGGCCGAGGTGCTAGGGTTGCGTCTGAAGCGTCATGACATGTACCAGAAATGGACGCACCTGCATCACCCGGGACTGAGACTGGATCACATGACCATACGAGAGAGGACATTGCCTTAACCCAAGCAATTTTGCGAGTCTTGGAAAGGGTTGCTAGAGCTAGAACTGGGCCAGCAGCTCGTGGATCAATATCAGAATGACTTAGATCGAGTGGTGCCGAGGTTTTTAGGGGTATCTCGGGAGTAGCCCCAAATGTAGCGGAGTATTGGCTCGAGGCTGTGGAGCAGATCATGGATGATTTGGAGTGCACCACCGAGCAGAAACAGAGAGGAGCTGTGTCCTTGTTGAGGGACAAGGCGTATCAATGGTGGCTTATTGTTCGAGAAGGCACTCAGGCTGAACATGTTACATGGGATTTCTTCAAAACTGCATTCCAATGAAAGTATGTCGGGGCAAGTTATGTGGATGCCCGGAGGAAGGAATTCCTGAATCTGGTTCAAGGAAATAAGACGGTGGCAACTTACGAGGCAGAATTTCTACGCTTGAGTCGTTACGCTCGGACTATAGTGCCAACTGATCATGAGCGCTGTGTACGCTTTGAGGATGGGCTGAATGATGAGTTGCGGGTTCTGATAGCCCTGCAACAAGAAAGGACTTTTGCCACACTTGTGGAGAAAGCCAAGATAGCCGAAGAGGCTAAGAACTCAGAACGTCAGAACCGGGAAATAGTCAGAGGCAAGAGGGACTTTAAGTACTCGGGTTCTGCTAAAAGGTTCCAAAAGAGGCCTCGGAATGATGAGCCAGCTTAAGCTAGAGCACCTGCGGCTACCAACCAGATCCAACAATGTGCTGCCTGTGGAAGAAGACACCCCGGGGAATGTTGGAAGAGAACAGGTGGTTATTTTAAATGTGGTTCTAAGGACCACCAATTTAAAAATTACCCTCGACGGACTGCTCCGACTCAAGAAGCTCGCAACCCTGATGCACAGCTAACTAGAGGCGCTCAGCAGCCACCGAGGGGTCGTGGACCAAGTCGTGGTGGTAATGGCGCTGGACGAGGTCAAGGTGCACCCCATCGAGGTAATGGCTTCAGAGGTAACGCGGAGGCAAGACAGTCGGGGTTAGTCTATGCGGTCAGGCGTCGGGAGGATGGCGATGCACCTGATGTGATAACTGGTACGTTCTTCATCTTTGAGGTACATTACTGACTTTGATAGATATCGGGTCTACCCACTCGTATGTTGCTAGTGCCATATCTGGAAATCTGAATATTAGATCTGAGATTACCGATAGAGTGATGATGGTAATTAGTCCTTTAGGACAGTCTGTGGTCGTGAATAAATTGTATAGAGACGTGCCTTTAGAAATTCAAAAAGAAATATTTTTGGCGGATTTGATAGAACTGCCTTTCGGCGAGTTCGATCTTATTTTGGGCATGGATTGGTTGGTGAAGCACCGGGCGCACTTAGATTGTGCTGCAAAGCGGATGTCGATCAGGACTTTAGGAGATAAGGAAGTTGTAATGATAGGCGAGCGGAGAAATTATTTAGCAAATGTGGTATCTGCTTTAAAGGCAGAAAAGTTGGTGCGAAAAGGGTATGGAGCATTCCTAGCCTTCATTAGTGCTTTGGATGCTAAGGAATTATCGGTGGAAGGTGTTAGAACAGTGAAAGAATTTCCAGATGTCTTTCCCGAGGAACTTCCGGGTTTACCTCCAGACCGGGAAGTAGAGTTTGGCATTGAACTTTTGCCCGGAATGGCTCCAGTGTCCATTGCTCCTTATAGGATGGCGCCGAAGGAGTTAGCGGAGCTTAAGGCTCAAATTCAGGATTTTTTGGATTAGGGATTCATTCGACCGAGTGTGTCACCATGGGGAGCACCGGTCTTGTTCGTCAAGAAGAAGGATGGGTCGATGCGTATGTGCATCGATTATATGCAGTTGAATAAGTTGACGATCAAGAATAGGTATCCATTGCCGAGAATCGATGACTGTTTGATCGGTTGAGAGGAGCTTGATTTTCCAAGATTGATTTGAGATCGGGTTATCATCAACTCAAGGTTAAGGAGGCGGATATTCATAAGACAAAGATTCGAACTCGTTATGGACATTATGAGTTTTTGGTGATGCCGTTTGGGTTGACCAATGCACCATTGCATTTATGGACATGATGAACCGGGTCTTCCAACCCTACTTAGACCGTTCGTGGTGGTGTTCATAGATGATATTTTAGTATACTCGAGGAATGAAGAAGAGCATGACTCTCATCCGCGCATAGTATCGCAAATACTCGCGAGAAAAGCAACTTTATGCCAAATTCAAGTAAGTGTGAATTTTGGTCAAGGAAGTGACCTTCTTGGGACATGTTGTGTCAGTAGAAGGAATCGAGTTGATCCTCGGAAGGTAGAGGTGTGTTGGATTGGAAACCACCGGAAGTCGGTCATTTGAGATTCGAGTTTCTTAGGTTTGGTGGCTATTATAAACGCTTTGTTGAGGGGTTTTCGTTGATTGTCGCACCCTAACTAAGTCACATTGCGAAGGGAGTACCGTTTGTATGGACAAATAAACAACAAGAGAGTTTTGAGAAATTAAAGATGATTTTGTGGAAGCACTAAAGATCGATTCAACCCGAGGTTGGAAAAGAGTTTATTGTTTATTGTGATGCGTCACACACGGGTTTAGGATGTGTGTTGATGCAAGGTGGAAAGGTGGTGGCTTATGCATCCCGCCGCTAAGGCCGCACTGAAGTCAACTATCTTACTCATGACTTGGAGTTTATCTGCTTTGTGGTTTTTGCTTTAAAAATTTGGAAGCATTATCTCTATGGTGAGAAGTCGATCATTTATACGGACCATAAGAGTCTTAAGTACCTCCTTACCCAAAAAGAGTTGAACTTAAGACAATGGAGGTGGGTGGAGTCTGTTAAAGGATTATGACTTCTCAATCGAGTATCATCCTGGAAAGGCTAACGTGGTGGCGAGCACGCGTTGAGTCGTAAGGTAATATCGGAGTTAAGAGCAATGTTTGCTCATCTCGGTTTGTATGAGGATGGCGATGCGCACAGCGGAACTTCGTGTGAAGCCTTTGTGGTTAGAAACAGATCAAGGAGAAGCAGATATCGATGAAAAGTTGGGTCCCTTAATTCAACAAGTTGAAAGTGGTGTAATAGGGATTTTGGAATGATTAAGGATGGAGTCTTGTGTTTTTCGGAAGAGTGTGGATGCCCATAGATTGATTTGAGACAAGTGATTCTGCGTGAGGCGCATAGTAGCCCTTATGCTATGCACCCGAGAAAGTAAGATATATAGAGACCTCTGTGAAACCAGTATTGGTGGCCACGGTTAAAGCGAGAGGTTACTGATTTCGTGGGTAAGTGTTTGACTTGTCAACAAGTGAAGGCAGAACATCAATTGCCGTCAGGATTGCTTCAACCAGTGATGATTCCATTATGGAAATGGGAGCGGATAACGATGGACTTTGTTAGTGGGTTACCCTTAACACCTACTAAGAAAGATTCCATCTGGGTAATAGTGAATCGATTGACGAAGACTGCCCATTTTCTACCAGTTTGTATGGATTACTCACTGCAGAAGTTGGCTAAGTTGTATGTATCGGAGATCGTGAGGTTGCATGGGGTACCGGTGTCTATCATATCGGACAGGGGCCCTAGGTTTACATCACGATTTTGGAAAGCTTTGCATGAGGCTTTGGGAACAAAGTTAAACTTTAGTACGGCTTTTCATCCTCAGTCAGATGGTCAGTCGGAAAGAGTAATTTAGATTTTGGAAGACATGTTAAGGGGGTGTGTGATTGACTTCAGAGGTAGTTGGGAAGATTTTCTACCGTTGGCAGAGTTTGCGTATAATACTTGATTATCAATCCAAAGTATCCAAATGGCACCTTATGAAGCATTATATGAGTCGTAGGTGTCGTACCCTACTTGTTGGACTGAATTGGGGGAACGACAGTTATTGGGTCCTAAATTGATATCAGAAACGGAAGAAAAAGTAAAAGTGATTCGAGCACAGTTAAAGGAAGCTTCGGATAGACAAAAGTCGTATGCGGACCTGAAGCGTAAGGATATTGAGTTTAAGGTGGGAGATCAGGTTTTTCTTAAGGTCTCACCGTGGAAGAAGATCTTCAGATTTGGAAAGAAAGGCAAGTTGAGCCCTAGGTTCATTGGACCGTATCGCGTGTCGAAGCGTGTAGGACCAGTGGCTTATCAGCTTGAATTACCTCCGGAGTTGAGTCAGATTCATAATGTTTTCTATGTCTCTATGTTGAGGCGTTATCGATCGAATCCGTCTCACATAGTACCGGTAGAGGAAGTTGAGTTAAAGCCTGACTTATCGTTCGAGGAAGAGCCAGTGAAAATTTTAGATCGAGATGTTAAGGTGCTAAGAAAGAAGTCAGTACCGTTGGTTAAAGTTCTATGGCGTAATCACAGAGCGGAGGAAGCTACATGGGAGCCTGAGGACATGATTCGATAGCAATACCCTCACCTCTTTTAACCAGGTAAATTTCGAGGACGAAATTTTCTTTAAGGGGGTAGAATTGTAACATCCTAAAATTTGAATTTTTATATGTTGCATTATTTTGGTGCTCAGCTAGTTTATTTATCCTATGTGTGTGTTAAAATGGTCCTGAGAAGGTTCGAGATTTATTTGGAGTTGGTATAATTTTTGGAAATTAGTACTTTAATGAAATGGAATAAGTGACCTTAAAGCCTAAGGTAATTAAGTGGTAAAAAGATAGCATAATTGAGTTAGTAGTAAAGAGGATATGCGCCACATGTATTGTCTTGAGAGGAAAGGTTCGAATCCCTTGGTATTTATTTTTGTAACTTAAAATTTTGCACTCTCCTATTAAGTGTCGCCAAGCTTTACTTTTTGGTATGTTGGACTTTTAATTTTTTTATGGTAAGGTGGCTAAGAGAAAAGGCAAGTGTAAACTTAAGGAAGGGAATCATCTGAATAAGGTATGTAGGGGGAACACAAGGCACTTTATAAGGAGTGTGTTTTGGAAAGTTTGGAATGGCCAAACTTTAAACTTGGTATCCATGTATTTGGACGGTTTTAGGGGCTAGGGGGGGTGGCCGAATTTTTGAAGAACTTTGGGTAAGGATAGGTGCTTGTTGGGCACATTTCTTTTTGGTCATTTTTGTCTTCTCTCAAAGCATTTTCTCTCCATCTTTTCTCCCCCTAGCCGAATGCACATTGAACATTTGTGAGCATCTTTTGTTTTTCTTCTTTTGTTCATTTCATTTTGTCCATTTGGTCTTATTTTTCCTAACCTCTCAAGTCATTTTCCCTAGTACCGAAAACACCAAAACTTGAAGGCCATTTTTCTCTTTTTCTTTTCTTCTCCATTGCCGAATGCTCTCTAGCATCAAACCTCCCCCTTTGCTCCTACTTCATCTTTGAAAACCGAAACACAAACCTCTCATCCTCTATTTATTTCTTTCTCTTTTCTTCATATTGCTCATTCTTACAAACATATTTTTCTCCCTTCTCTTTTCTTCCATGGCCGAATGTTGCTAACACCATTTTCTTCAATTTTCCTTCATAGCCGAATCTTCCTCTTCACATATATTTTCTTATCAATCATTCTTTCTATTCTCATTTTGATCAATTGGTAAGAACCCTCTTCGATTCTCTATTTTCTTCTTTTTCTTTTGACGAATCTACATATTGGTTTGGGAGGGTCTTTTGACCGAAAATATCATCCTCTATCTTTCTCTCTTAGCCAATCTTTTTCGTCTTTATAGTGAAATAGAGAAAGGCCGAAACTTGGAGTGTTTGTAATCATTGTGAATCGCTAGGTTTCGGTCCAAAGTGTTAAGGTAAGGGTTTCTATCAAGGACTTCCATATTACTCGTTATTTCGTTAAAGATGGGGTTTACTAATCGATTTTATCTTAGGGACGCTATCGCTCGATTTTTATCCCTTGAACATAAAGATTTTGTGGTAAGCCGATTTCGCCCTTAAAACCAATAGTCTTAATTTTTGAAATATTAGTTGGACTAATATTCTTTTGTCAATGGAGGCAAACAAGATAGGGTCAAAAAGGGTGGTGAATAGTGTTCGGAAGAGAGGCGATTCGCTATTCCTCTAGTTTCAAGCGAAGAAATTTGTTTCGACAATCCGAGATTTTCCACCGGGTTGTGGACCTCATCCGGTGAAAATCAGTTATTTGAGGTTGTTCGTAGTTTCGAGCCATTAGTGTTCGGGATTTTCCAACGGGTTGTGAACCGTCACCGGGAGAACCGACAAATAGTAGTTGTTCGAGATTTCGAGAGGTAAAAATCTAGACCGCTTACTTTAGCATAGATTTATTTTAAGTGTTAGTGTTCTAATCGAAGCGTTATAACATATTTAGGTATCGACGATCAGGAAAGTGTAGTCCTCACCGTAATCAGGTGTGTAATCTCACACTGTATCTCATGGGTTAGATGACTATACCGTAGTAAACATTGGATTAAAAATCGCAAAGTAGGTGAAATCAGGAAAATATGGTACAATTAACACTTTAGTGTTAAGATCGTGAAATCGGTATTAAGAATGTGGTAAATTACGAAATTGCCCTTAAAGGGGCTAAAACGATAAAATGTGATATTTTGGGCCATATGTGATATTTTGGGCCATATGTGATAAATGGGCCATATGTGTTATTTGATAAATTGGCCAAGTGTGATATAAGATGAAATGGGCCAAATTGTGAAATAGGCCAAAATGTGATATAGGCCGGATTGCAATAATTTTTATAATGGGCCTTATGTTGGAATAATTATATGAATGAATTATTATGCATGTTGTATACATGATTGCATGGGTTGGGATATTTGACGAAGAGAAGTTACGTAGCTTTGCTACAAAATTACGATAACCGTGCGATTTAATATATGGCTTAATTGCCCGATTTGCTATATGGCCGTGCGATTTAATATATGGCTTAATTGCCGATTTAATATATGGCTTCGTGCGATTTAATATATGGCTAAATGCCGATTCGGTGTGTTGGCGGGGTGGGTGACTAAAGCTCTCCCACAGGTGTGCTGGTTGGTACGGGTGGTGTGTAGCGGATGGAAATTTAGGTTTGGTTTGGGTATTGTATATTACATGCATTCTACACATGTTAAATTGTTATATTTGAAATGGGCTTTGGCCCAATAAATGTTTAATTGAATTTTGGCCCAGTGAAAATTGTAAGTGAATCAACCTTAGTTTTCAATAAACTTCAAGTCAAGGTATTTTGAAAATCCGATTTCTTAAAATCTTTAAAAAGACTATATGTATATTCCTTTCCGTGTGACATGTCAAATTTGGTCTTAATGCATAGACCGGGTTTGGGGTGTTACAAATTGTATGACATGTTGTTATTGATAAATGTTGTAATTATATGAGTATATGAGATATGATATTTGAGTTATGATTGCTATCTAAAATGCTTTGATTGTGAATTAGTGATTTGAGTTGGCATATGAACAATGTGTTAAGAACAAAAGTGATTAAAAGCAAAAGTTAATTAAATGATTTGAGAATGTGAAATTAGTAATAAACTGGCTATTTGTGATAGTATGTGTTATATGCATTTATGTGTAAGTTAAATTTGAGGCTTTACTACCCTCACCCCCTTATCAGTGAAATGTTATAATGAAATCTGTAAGATTTGGGTTGAATAAGCTCACAAGTGTGGAGTTACAGAAGTTCGTGTTCGGAAGATTAATAACGTGGTCAGAAAAGAGATTGAATCAGCAAATGAAGACAGTATTATAAGAGATATTGGATAGTTCTGAAAACTATTCAGATTATGTAAAGTCACTATTACAGAAGAAGTTAACTTCGATTAAATGACCTATTTAGGTATGTTATCTAAAGAAAGTATTAACTGGAAGCTTCTCTGGATTGATTTCTGTTATTGATTGGATAATATGAACTTAATGATGGTAGAATTAGACAGTTGAATAATGTTTGAATTGTATTGATGGCTGAGTGAAGTGGTTATGTTATAGTTGGGCAGTTACTATGACTTCTTCTGGGTATTCTACTTGTACATTTATCCCCAGAAATATATGTAACTGTTTAATTTCAGAAGGAATTCTTATCGTATGAGAACATTAGTTAAACATATTAATGGATGAAAGTATCGTTGGTATTTTTGGGTTATGTTCGACATTACTATGTCTTTCTCTGGTATTTATTCCCTTGTGTGAATATAAAAAAATCGACGGTAAAATTTGAATAAGGCTAATATTCTGTTTCTACTGGCTATTGTTCTGTTTAATATATGTGAAGATTATATGGCTTCTGTTACTGTGGGTTTCAATATTTATGGGTGACATTGTTCTTTCTGGACATTTTCTGGGATATAATCGGAATTGATATCATTCTATATAGGTTGTAAATTTTCAGATATTCTGTGTAACTCCAAGTGTTGGAATTTTGCTATTCTTGTTTTCTTATGATTCTATGTGATTATCTGTAAGAGATCTCCATTTGACAGAGATGACTATGTCTATTATGATTATAATCTCTGGCTTGAAATGTGTGAGTACAGTGGTACCGTCCTCAGAGTTATAGAAGTTGTGTTTCTGCAATGGTTGTTATTTAAATCATATTTGATTCTTTTCTGTGTTCAAATGCTTCATTAACAGGCAGGATAATATTTAATATAGAGTTAAGACATCGTTCTTAGTAAAACCCAATGATTTCTATTTGGTTAAGGTGATTTCAATATAATTCAGAGTTTCAATGATTAATATATGAGACAGCTTTATTATAAATTCTTTTCTAGTTCTCGTGAAGGTTCGATATTGGTAAAAGTACAAATGATAGAAGATCAAGATCAATCTGTATAATGATATGTCCAGGGTTATCCTTCTAATGAGAAGAAAGATTTCTTCGAAAAGACCGATTCAGTAGTTAGTATGATCTGAATTATTTGATTGAAAAGTTAATTGGGTTATATGTGTATGAATCTGTCTATGAACTGGAAATAAACTTTGAACGTACATGTATGAATTGAAGGATAGTCTAGAAGAAGAATTTGTATTCTTGAAGACTTGATACAAAAATTATATCTATCGGATCCATTCTATCTGATAAATGTTATGGTAAATTAAAGTTGGTTCGATTGTTGAAGCTTTCTTTTATACGAAGATAATTTCAACCGAAACATTCGTTCTGGTTCAGTCTAAGTTAAATAAAGATATTATGATTTTTGGCCATACGTTATTGAACGGTTTGAAGTGTGTTCTAATAAAAGAGTGTACAGAGATATCTTGTGATTCCATATAGTTAAAGCTGCATGAAAAGAGTTATGTGACATATTTGATGACAATAAGAGTTTAAAATGTTTAATGTCAGAGAAAGATCCAAACTTGGCACAGCAAGGTTAGCTCGAATCGTCGAAAAACTTTTGAGTCTATAAGTAATTATTATCCGAGGAAAACAATCATAGTTTCGGATGTTCAGAATGGGAAACTCTTATGTGCTTTATAAGCGATGAATACGTGATTGATCTTATCAGATGATGAACAACTGTTAGCTGAGTTAGAAGCTAAATAGATGTTATTTAGCGAAGATGTGAAACTTAGAAATGTGTTATCAAATTAAAAGTTAAAAAGGGTTGGCATAAATTGATTTACGATTGAGAACTTGGTGTGGAATCGATGATTATTTGTTACTTCGAGATAAATTGTCTATACCGTGAAACTCTGAGATTGTATAACCATTGTTATAAGTAGTTCACAGTGCCAGTTAGTCTGTTCGTACAAGAGTATCATGATGCACGACATTCCGAGATATGGTATTAATGAATGAATATGAACTGTGATATTTCTAACTTTGTTGATTATAAAAATAGAGTGTTGATGAATTCTGTATCGGGATTATCCTTATCATTGAAAAGGATAGAGTTATTTGTTCCTAAGATGATAAGTCTACACATGGTGCCAATCATCATTGTTTCAGATTGAGATTTGAAACTCATATTGTGATTTCGAGGGAAATTACAGTAATCTGTGAATATGAGATTGCATTGAAATTGGGAAACACAATTCAAATTCTCAAAATAATTGGGAAATTACAGTAATCATGTGAGTATGAAGACGGTATTATATGAAGTATTGTATGATTACAATTACCGAACCTTGTTGTACTGGATTGAAATGTGTGCGAGAAAGATTCATAGAGAGGCTTTCATCAGAGAAATTGAAGAGAAAGTAAAAGTGATTTGTAACAGCTTGAAAGCAGTTTCAGATTGACAGAAAACTTATGCAGAATTGATACGTAAAAGCATTGAATTTAAGTAAGATAATTGTGTAACATCCTGATTTAGGGCCTAGTCAGAATAGTGGTGCGAGACCACAAATTCGAGGTTTATGAATGAGTTTTTGAGGTTTATGCTATGTATGCATGCTAGTGTGAAAGTTTCATGAAGCAATTTTGTGAAATTTCGGTTGAATTGTCCAAAAGGACTAAATTGCAAAAGTTGCAAAATTTGAGATTCTAGAAGCTATTTGTGTGAAATAGCTCTAGAATATTAATTAGCGGTCCTTAAATAGCAATTTTCCCAATTTCTAATTTTTGGACAAATTTGGGCATGGATGAGTTAAAATAGAAAGTTTATCAAAAAGGGCATTTTGGTCATTTAACAATTAAGTGATTAAAATAGGAGAAAAGATGACAAAATTCACTCATCTTCTTCTCCAAGGCAGCCGAAATTTTCAAGAGCCATTGTTAGGGTTCTTCAAAAATTTCAAGCTTGCTAGTAAGTGCATCTAGCCTCGTTTTTGATATTCTTTGTATTTTTGAAGTCCTTGTTGCATGAGTAAGCTATTTTTAGCTATTTGATGAGCTATGATGGATGTTGAAAAATATGGCCATGTATGACATGCATGTATTTTGATGTTTTATGGAAGATTATGAAAGCTTGATGTAGTAGAAACATCTTTTGCTAAATGAGTTTCCATAGAAAATGCATGTAGGGACTAGTTTGTAAAAATCTTGAGTTTGGTCATTCATGTGTGTTGTGATGAGAATTGATGATTGCTTTAGTTGATTAAGTGGTTCGGCTAAGCATGAAAGGCTAGAAAGTTGAATAAAAATCACTTTACGAGCCCTGGGGGCAATAGTGTAATTATGAGAAAGATTAGGGGTAAAAGAGTAATTTTTGCCAAAGTATGAGATATGGGTCGATTTAGTCAATGTGTGTATTGAATAAGTTGATTTATTCATTATAGACCAAGAAAGACAAAGCCCGGATCGAAACCGAGGCAAGAGCAAAGTGGTGGACTAAATTGCACGTTTCTATACTTTTGAGTATCGAGGTAAGTCTATGCATAAACAATGCATTCATATTTACAATTTGCTAATGCTAGATAGTGTATAGCATGGTTGAGAATTATTGAGAACCTATGAGGTTGAAGTGAAATGAATGGATGAATGATTAAGTAAGTAGAATTGTGAATATGTTGTGATAATGCTAAATGGTGGGCTAAGTGCGATACCATCCTAATGCATATTGACGATGAGTTGGCTATGTGCGATGCTATCGTTAGGTATATTATCTAGTGGGCTATGTGAGAAACCACTATGAATACCTTGTTGGTAGGCTAAGTGCGATACTACCTTATCAATTGATTGTGGTGGGCTTAGTGCGGAACCACCGAGAGATTTGCTGTGTGGATGTGATAGTGAGTAGCATAGCTGTGTAGATGTATTATCGAGAAATAATGATGTGCTACATATTGTGCAAAAGTGATATTGAATGCAGGGGTGCATGTCAATGGTTATGAGTAAGTGACTCATGATGTGTTGGAAATGTGGTAAGGGATAGAAATAGTAAGCATAGTTGTACATTATATGTTAGTATAATGCTAATTGTTGTTTAGCTTATACTATGGTGCTTAATTATTTATGTGTGAACTTACTAAGCTCAAAGCTTACTCTCTTTCTTTTCCCTTGTCTTATAGAGCAAAGTGTTGAATCGAGATACGAGGATCAATTGGAAGATCGCCCAAACTATCAGCATACTCTGGTACGTTAGACTCAATGTTGTGTATATGGCATGTATAGGGGCTAGACAAGTTAGTGAATTTTGTTATGGCTATGATGTGTTGGCCTTTAGATGGATAATCTATTTTGTATAATGCCATAGTTGTTGGCACTTTATTATATGAAAAGATGTAGTTATCTAAGTGATATCGTAAGATTTTGAGTTGATTATGGATGTGTTGAATGAGTGCATAATTGTGTATGCTAGATGGGTGAAAAGAACTTGGCAAATAGCTTTGTTCTTATCCATGTGGATAGACACAAGGGCGTGTGTCTAGGCCATGTGTGACACACGGTCGGCCCATGGGCGTGTGTCTTGGCCGTGTGTCCCCTGCATGTTAGTAATTGAAGTCAGAATAGACCACGGATTAGTCACACGGGCGTGTGCCTAAAACGTGTGTGTTAATCAGTGTTGGCCACGGGCTAGCCACACGGGCATGTGTCTAGACTCTAGGCCGTGTTAAGGTGGTCAGTGTGCACCACGGGTGGAGAGCACGGGCATGTTCCCTAGTCGTGGGGCATTGGCAAAATGCTTGAGTTTTCATGCACGGGTAGTGACCATAGGCGTGTGTGACATCCACGGGCGTGCCAAATCTTACACGGGCGTGTGAGCCCTGTATAGATGGAAAAATTTTAAGATCACAAGAGTTTTCGATATGTTCTCGAGAGCCCTCGTGTGGTTGAGAGAGGCCTCGTAAGTCGGGACTGAGGTTGTTGTCATGGCCAAAGAGAGTGGTCATGTGGTGCCTAAGTGGCGATCTTGAGGATTTTATTATGGTAACGCCTCGTGCCCGGTTCCGGCGTTGAATACGGGTAAGGGGTGTTACATTTAATGGTATCAGAGCTATGGTTTAGTCGGTTCCAGGACTACCGTAGCGGGCGTAAGAGTCTAGCTATACATGCCATAAGTGTACAATGATAGTGTGGTGGCTTCTGATGATTTTAAATCTTGTTTTATATAGAGTATGGATTCTGATCCATTAACTGCTGATGAAGCAGCTAGTAATGCGCCGGCTCCTGCGCAAGGAACCGTGCCCGTTCAAAGTGGACCCGAGGCTAGGGGTCAAAGGGAAGGGGCTCGGGAAGCCTTTCTCCAGATGATGAGTAATTGGTACTCGGATTATGTTCGAGCGAACCCTAATGCTCAATCTCCTCCACCTCCTCATCCTATACCTCAGCCAATTCCTGTGGCTCCTCAAGGTGTTGATGTAGTGAGGATATCGAAACCCCTGGTAGATAAGATTAAAAAACACGGGGCTAAGGAGTTTAGAGCTAAGGTTGATGATGACCCTGAGAGGGCAGAGTTCTGGTTAGAGAACTTGATGAGAGTATTCGATGAACTCTCTTGTACTCCTAAAGAGAGCTTGAAGTGTGTCATATCCTTACTGAGGGACTCGGCATACCATTGGTGGAAGACGTTGACGTCAGTAGTCCCGAGAGAGCGGGTGACATGGGACTTCTTTCTGGAAGAGTTCGAGAAGAAGTATATAAGCCAGAGGTTTACTGATCGGAAAAGGAAGGAATTCCTTGAGTTGAAGCAAGGAAGAATGTCAGTAGCGAATTATGAGCGTGAATTTGTTAGGCTTAGCAAATACGCTCAAGAATGTGTGTCGTCATAGACCATGTTGTGTAAGAGGTTTGAAGACAGACTGAATGAGGACATCAAACTCCTAGTGGGTATATTGGAGTTGAAAGAATTTGTGGTGTTGGTCGAAAGGGCAAGTAAGGCCGAAGAGTTAAGTACAGAAAAGAGATGGGCTGTGAGTGAAGCCCGAGATGCTAGAAAGAGGCCGATGGGCAAGTCGTATCAAGCCCAGTCGAAAAGATCAAAGGAAGTGAGTCTTAGGACGACAACACCAGTGGGTTATTCGTATCGAGACTTGGGCAATACTCGTTTGGGTTCGAGAGTCCAAGCTACCTCGATGGAAAGTGTGGGCAATCTGAAGAGCAAACCGGAGTGTCTAAGTTATGGTAGATATCACATCGAAGAGTGTTGGGGTAACAGTCGGAACTGTTATAAGTGTGGTTCCCCCGACCATTTTATCCGAAATTGCCCCAAGAGGAATTATAAGGAAGAGAAGCAAGAGATGAGATCCAATGATGTGTCTGCAAGGGGTAGACCACCAAGGAACCCGAGAGGCAGGAATAGTGGTAGAGGTGCATCTAGAGACTCTACCGTGAGACCGGAGGGTCGGGCACCTGTGAGGACGTATGCCATTCGCGCTCGCGAAGAGGCATCCTCCCCTGATGTAATAACGGGTACTTTTTCTCTCTTTAACACCCTTGTTATTGCTTTAATAGATCCAGGGTCTACTCATTCTTATATTTGCATGATATTGGCATCTAGTTTGAGTATGACTGTTGAGTCTACGGACTTTGTGGTTAAGGTGTTAAACCCGTTAGGTAAGCATGTGTTAGTGGACAAGGTGTGTAAGAATTGTCCTTTGATGATTGAGAGTCATTACTTTCCGGCAAACCTAATGTTGTTGCCGTTTGATGAGTTTGATTTAATCCTAGGTATGGATTGGTTGACTACCCATAGTGTCTTAGTGAACTGTGGTAATAAGTTTATTGAATTGAAATGTGTGAGTGGAGATGTGGTTCGGGTTGAATCAGGTGGATCGAATAGTCTACCAGTGATGATTTCTTCCTTAGTGGCTGATAAATGCTAGGGTGTGAGTCCTATCTTGCTTTTGTGTTGAATACTCGAGAGGTTGGAGTAGATTTTAAAACAGTGCCAGTGGTATGTGAGTATCCGGATGTATTCCCAGAAGAGTTACCCAGATTACCTCCAGTGAGAGAGGTTGAGTTTGGGTTTGAGTTAGTTCCGGGAACGGCACCTATCTTGATTGCTCCGTATAGGATGGCACCTTTAGAGTTGAAAGAACTGAAGGTTCAGTTGCAAGAGTTGACAGATAAGGGTTTTGCAAGACCGAGCTACTCACCGTGGGGTGCTCCGGTATTGTTTGTGAAGAAGAAAGATGGGTCTATGAGGTTGTGTATAGACTATAGACAGCTTAACAAAGTGACGGTTAAGAATAAGTATCCTTTACCAAGGGTTGATGATCCTTTTGATCAACTGAAGGGCGCTACAGTGTTATCCAAGATAGACCTGAGATCTGGTTCTTATCAGTTGAGAGTGAAAGAGCAGGATGTGTTAAAAACTGCATTTCGGACGAGGTATGTCTATTATGAGTTTTTGGTTATGCCGTTTGGTTTGACGAATGCACTGGCTATTTTTATGGATCTGATAAACCGTGTTTTCAGACCATATGTGGACAAGTTTGTAGTTGTCTTCATTGATGACATATTGATCTATTCTCGGGATGAGAACGATCATGAAGAACATTTGAGAATTGTCTTGCAAACTTTAAGAGATAAGCAGTTGTACGCTAAGTTTAGCAAGAGTGAGTTTTGGCTCCGAGAGGTCGGATTCTTAGGACACATTGTGTCGGGTGATGGTGTTAGAGTTGACCCGAGTAAGATATCAAATGTTGTGGATTGGAAACCGCCGAGGAACGTGTCAGAAATTAGAAGTTTTATGGGATTAGCAGGATATTACAGACGTTTCGTAAAAGGGTTCTTTGTGATTGCTACCCCGATGACGAAACTACTGCACAAAGATGTCAAGTTCGAATGGACTGAGACATTTCAATAGAGTTTCGAGAGATTGAAAACATTATTGACTGAGGCACTGGTTTTGATTCAACCAGAATCGGGGAAAGAGTTTGTGGTTTACAGTGACGCGTCATTTAATGGTCTCAGTTGTGTGCTGATGCAAGAGGGTAAGGTAGTCGCTTACGCCTCGAGATAGTTGAAACCGCACGAGAAGAATTATCCGACTCATGATTTAGAGTTGGCTGTGATTGTTTTCACATTAAAGATTTGGCGACATTACTTATATGGTCGGAAGTGCCGAATCTTTACGGATCACAACAGTTTGAGATATTTGATGGATCAGAAGGATCTGAATTTGCGACAGAGACGGTGGCTTGAGTTGTTGAAAGACTATGAGTTAGTCATTGATTACCACCCGGGAAAAGCGAATGTGGTTGCGGATGCCCTGAGTAGGAAATCCTTGTATGCTCTAAGAGTTATGAGGGCGAGTTTAGCATTGTCTAATGATGGTGCTATTCTGGCAGAGTTGCGAGTTAAGCCACTATTTGTTCAACAGATATGTGAGGCTCAGAGAAATGACAATGAGATGCTAGCTAAGAGAGCTAAGTGTGAATCAGAAAATGATTCTGATTTTCGAGTGGGTTCGGATGGTTGTTTGTTGTATCGTGACAGAATTTGTGTACCTAGAGATGAGGAGTTAACCCAAAAGGTTTTGCATGAGGCCCACAGTGGATGTTTGTCAGTACATCCGGGCAGTGCGAAAATGTATAATGACTTGAAGAAGTCCGGATGAACCTTCGGAATAGGAAAATGATACGGATAAAAATCGTGTCATTTATTAATGGTGGGCTGTGTGCGATACCATCATATTTAATATTATTGGTGAGCTGTGTGCGATACCACCGTGGATATGTGATTATTGATAGGCTGTGTGCGATACCACCGTGTTATTTATTAATGGTGGGTTGTGTGTGAAACCACTGTGTATCCGGTATTACTCCAAAGTGTTCATCGAGAAACTTTAACTAAGTAAAATTTCAGGTGGCTATGTGGTGACAAGTGCAGGGTATAAGTGCATGTAAATGTGAGCAATGTTTATGATATGTATTTGGAATGTGGTAAGATTTGAAATGAGTAAGTATAACTACGAGGATCTGAATTGTTCTTGATTAGTATGAAATGTTCTTGATTGATAAGTATGTTGTATGATGTTCATTGTTTACATATAGACTTACTAAGCTTAAAGCTTAATCCCTTCTCTTTTCCCTTGTTTTATAGTGTCAAGAAGCCAGCTCGGGATACGGAGGCCGTAGGAGGATCACCCACACTATCCACACATTTTGGTATAATGAGATTTACTTTGAATTATGGCGTGTATAGGGACTTGATCTTTTTGGTTATATGTCATATTGGTTTAGCCAAATGTGTTGGCTTAGGATGATATTTGATTCATTTTGTATAAGGCCATGAGATGTGGCTCATAATGATTATTTGGATGTAAATCTATTCATATATGCATGTATGTGTCATTTCCATTATGATATGGCCTATGATTATTGATGGTTGAATGAGGTTATGTTGCATGTGATTATGGATGTTTGATGATGGTGAAGCACTTAGTTATGTTATATTAAGTGCCTTGAATTTATATGTATATATTTGGATTAGTGTGGTTTTGATGTTGTGTAGGTTGGTGCAAGTATGGGTGGCAAAAAGGCTTGGTAAATAGCATTATTTTGTCCACACGGGTAGACATATAGGCGTGTGTCTAGGCCGTATGTGACACACGGTCTACCCCATGGGCATGTGGTTTGGCCGTGTGCCCCCCTGTATCCTAAGTGAGCAAAACAGAATGCCCAGTAGTAACCACACAGGCTAAGGCACGGCCGTGTGTCTCAACCGTGTGGAAGACACGTCCATAGGACATGGGCATGTGCCCAGGCCGTGTGAAGTCTGCACTTGATTTTAAGAATTTAATTCGCCACACTGCCTAAGGATACGGGCGTGTGTCTTGGCCGTGTGACCTTATTTGGGTGATGACATCATAAAAAGAATGTCCCCTATTTTTGACACGTCCTGAAGCACAGGCATGTGATATGCCACACGGGCGTGTGGACCGTTTTGATGAAAATTTTCTAAGTTTTCCTATAAGTTTCTAAAATTCTCGGTTTAGTCTCGAACCACTCCTTATGTATGTTTTGGCCTCGTAGGCTTGTTTAAGGGGTGATATGAATGTGTATGAGAAGTTTTAAATTTGAGTGGGAAGTCATGTCTCGGTTTTGTTTGATTGCTTGCATATAAGTTCGGTAATGCCTCGTACCCTATTTCGGTATCAAATACGGGTAAGGGGTGTGATATTTAGTGGTATCAGAGCTATGGTTTAGTCGGTTCTCGGACTGCCTTAGCGTGTGTGAGAGTCTAGCTTTACATGCCATAAAAATATTATGATAGTGTGGTGACTCCTGACAACTTTAAACTGTGTTTTCATATAGTAAATGGATCCCGACCGAGCTGCTGCTGATGATGCTACAAGTAATGCGTCGGCTCCCGCGCAAGGGACCGCGCCAGTAGAAAGTAGACCTGAGACTTTGGGTCAAGGAGAGGAGGCTCAGGAAGCCTTTCTCCATATGATGAGTAATTGGTATACTGAATTTGTTCGAGCAAATCCTAATGCTCAACCTCCTCCACCCCCTCTTATACCTCAGCCGGTCCCCGTAGCTCCTCAAGGTATTGATTTGGTAAGACTGACTAAACCCCCGGTTGATAAGATTCAAAAGCAAGGGGCCAAGGAATTTAAAGCCAACATAGATGATGATCCTGAGAAAGCAGAGTTCTGGCTTGAAAATTCTATGCGGGTATTTGATGAACTTTCTTGCACACCCGAAGAATGCTTAAAATGTGATGTATCATTACTGAAGGACTCAGCATACCGCTGGTGGAAAACGCTAACATCTGTAGTTCCAAAGGAGAGAGTGACATGGGATTTCTTCTTAGAGGAGTTCCAAAATAAATACATAAGTCAACGGTTCATCGATTAGAAACGGAAAGAGTTCCTCGAATTGAAGCAAGGCAAAATGTCTGTGGCAGAGTATGAACGTGAATTTGTCAAACTCAGCAAGTATGCTCAAGAGTGTGTGTCTACCGAAGCTATTATGTGTAAGAGATTCGAAGATGGGCTGAACGAGGATATTAGATTATTTGTCGGGATCTTAGAGTTGAGAGAATTCGTGGTATTGGTCGATAGAGCTTGCAAGGCTGAAGAGCTGAATAAGGAAAGGAGAAAAGCTATGATTAAGGCCCGAGATGCAAGGAAGAGGCCGATGAGTAAGTCGTTCCAATCCCAATCAAAGAGGACCAAAGAAATGAACATCAGATGACCATTTCAGCTGGGTATTCACACCGAGATCGTGGTAAAACATATTTGGGCTTTAGAGTTCAAGCCACGTCGATGGCAAGTGTGAGTAATACGAAGTCTAATAAACCCGAGTGTTAGAATTGAGGTAGAAAACATATTGGAGAATGTTGGGGAAACAATCGAGCTTGCTACAAGTGTGGTTCTCGATAACATTTTATCAGAGACTGTCCTGAGAATGTTGAAGGAGAGAAACTTCAGAGTGTTAGACCGAGTAACACTACTAGCAGAGGTAGACCACTGCGAAATGCCGGAAGTGGAGCTAGTAGTAAAAGTATAATAAAGGATTCAGTTGCAAGGTCAGAAACGAGAGCACCTACTAGAGCTTATGCCATACGAGCTCGTGAGGATGCATCATCCCCCGATGTGATTACGAGTATATTTTCTCTTTATGATACTAATGTTGTTTCATTAATTGACCCCGGATCCACTCATTCTTATGTTTGTGTGAATTTGGTAAATAGTAAGAAATTATCTATTGAATTGACTGAATTTGTGATTAAGGTGTCAAACCCTTTAGGCAAGTATGTGTTAGTAGATAAGGTTTGCAAGAATTGTCCTTTGACGATTCAAGGTCACTGTTTTCTGGCCAATTTGATGTTGTTGCCATTTAATGAGTTTGATGTTATTTTGGGCATGGATTGGTTGACATTACATGATGCTAAGGTAAATTATAGACAGAAAACCCTTGAGTTGAAATGTGAAAATGGTAAAATTCTTTGGGTTGAAACAGATGACTCAAATAAGATACCTGTGGTGATTTCGTACATGTCTACTCAAAAGTGTATGAGAAAAGGGTGTAAAGTGTACCTTGCATATGTGTTGAATACTGAGATGTCTGAGTTGAAGCTTGAATCGGTGCCAGTAATTTGTGAATTTCTGGATGTATTTCCGGAAGAATTACTTGGGTTGCCTCCAGTTAGAGAAGTTAAGTTTTCTATCGATTTGATACCTGGGACTGCACCTATTTCCATTGTTCCGTATAGAATGGCTCCGCCTGAATTGAAAGAGTTAAAGGCTCAGCTGCAAGAGTTGACCGATAAGGGATTTGTTAAACTGAGTTTTTCTCCTTGGGGTGCTCCCGTATTATTTGTAAAAAAGAAAGACAAAAAAATGAGACTTTGCATTGATTACCGTCAACTTAACAAAGTAACTATAAAGAACAAGTATCCATTGCCGAGAATTGATGATTTGTTCGATCAATTGAAGGGAGCAACCGTATTCTCGAAAATAGATTTAAGATTCGGCTACTATCAGTTAAGAGTCAAAGAATTCGATGTGTCGAAAACTGCTTTTAGAATGAGGTATGGACACTATGAATTTATTGTGATGCCTTTCGGTTTAACTAATGCACCAGCTATGTTTATGGATTTAATGAACCGAATTTTTCGGCTATATTTGGATAAGTTTGTGGTAGTGATTTAGATTTTTGAATTGGACCAAATGATTGCTTGATGTTCCATGATAGGGTATGTGTACCGAAGAATGATGAGTTAATTCGGAAAATTTTACAGGAGGCACACAATGGTTGTTTGTCAGTACATCCGGGCAGTACAAAAATGTATAATGATTTGAAGAATTTGTATTGGTGGCCGGGTATGAAAAGAGACATCTCTGAGTTTGTGACAAAGTGTTTGATCTGTCAACAAGTGAAAGCCGAGCATCAGGTACCTTCGGGTTTACTTTAGCCAGTGATGGTTCCCGAGTGGAAATGGGACCGAATCAAGATGGATTTTGTAACAGGGTTACCCATGACTCCGAAAAAGAAAGATGTTGTGTGGGTTATCGTTGATAGATTAATGAAATCGGCTCACTTTATACCAGTACGTACTGATTACTCACTTGACAAGTTGGCTGAGCTGTATATTACCGAAATTGTGAGATTACATGGGCTGCCTATGTCCATTATTTCAGATAGAGATCCGAAGTTTACTTCGAGGTTTTGGAAAAAGTTGCAAGAAGCCTTGGGTACAAAATTGAATTTTAGTACCACGTTCCATCCGCAAACTGATGGTCAATCCGAAAGAGTGATTCAAGTTCTCGAAGACATGCTCCGATGCTGTGTTTTAGAGTTCAAAGGTAGTTGGGAAAAATATCTACCTTTGGTCAAATTTGCCTACAACAACAGTTATCAGTCGAGTATACAGATGGCAACGTATGAAGCATTATATGGTCGCAAATGTCGAACTCCTTTGTATTGGACCGAGCTTAGTGAGAAGCAAATTCACGGGGTTGATTTAGTTAGAGAAACCGAAGAGAAAGTGAAAGTGATCCGTGATATTCTGAAAGATTCTTCAGATCGACAAAAGTCATACGCGGATTTGAAAAGGAAGGAAATTGAGTTTCAGGTGGGTGATTGTAACATCCTGAAAAGGGCCTATGCATTTTTGGTTTAATTGTACGAAATGACATATCTTATGTGTTATGAATATATTTTGAACACTTTTGGAAACCTGGAAATGTATGGAAATGTTAAGTTTAAAAGAGGAAAGTGAACATTTTTAGAACCTTGGAAATGTAAGGAAATGTCTTGTAAGGAAATGTCATGGAAATGTAAGGAAATGTCTTGGAAATGTAAGGAAATGTCTTGTAAGGAAATGTCATGGAAATGTAAGGAAATGTCAAGTTTCTGAGCCGATCGAAAATTTTTGGAAACTTAGAAATGACCTAGAAATGACGAGTTTTAAGGTTTAAAAGGGAAATTAAGGCAAGGTGGCCTTAAAAGAAAAAGTTTTGAAATTTGACACACAAACAGGCTTGGAAAAGTGGTCAGAAGATGCCACTTAGGGCCTATGGAAATGGCGCCATATGCAAGAGGAATGGGCCTAAGTTCGAGTCACATGGGAAGCAAATAAAAGAAATTTTATTTTGCTACAAGGAGAGAGAGAGGTGGACGGCACATGGCTATAAATTAGGAGCTTTTATTATTTTATAAATAGTGGATAAATAAAGGGATTTATTTATCATTATTTTCAAGAGATAATTGTTGGATTAAATTCTTTTAATTTGAATAAAGAGATAAAGAGGAAAATAAGGGAGAAGTGATGGCCAAGTAAGGGACTTTGAGTTTAATAATTTCGGCTAAGTAAGGATAGTTGCTGAATTATCTTTTATTTTAAGTGATAATATCAGATAGAGGAGTGGTGGCCAAGTAAGGGACTCGTTAGATGATAATTTCGGCTATAAAAGGAAGGAAGGAGGGCTACTCATCAATTTGTGCTTCCTCCTTTCTTTGCCGAATTCTTAGTGCTCTCTTCTCTTCTTTTCTTTCTTTTCTTTTGTCAAGCCGAAATTAAGTAATTGTTGGAACCTAGCCGAATATTTTCCTCTCCATTAGAAGCCATAGCCGAATCCTCCATCTTTATTCTTCCTTCTCTTTTCTTTCTAATCCCTCCAAAAGCCGAAAGTTGTGAGATCATCATCTAGCCATAGCCGAATCTCTGAAGGTTGAAGTGAAGGTGCAATCGATTTCTTCAAGTAAGGGTAAGATCTCATTCGGTTTCATCCTTTTTTCTTAAGATTTGCCAAAATCTAGGACTAACCCCATTAATATCTTGTTGCCAAAACTTTGAAGAGATCTTTCGGGATTTACTAAGTGTCGACTACAAGGAAGGAGAAGTTCTTTTCCCGAAGGTACACCATAGGCCACGTGTTCCCTAGTTATTCGGTGAGTTTTGGGATTTAAAATCCACAAGGTAAGTGTCTATAGCATTCGGCCAAGGCCATGTTTGGTAAATATATGTGTTCATTAATTATTCAAAAGCGAAAACTAACCAAGATAATTGATTCAATGCTTGGCCGAATGCAAGAAGAGTATAGAGAGATTTCAAGACTTGATTCTTAAGTCAAACGGCAACAAGGTAAGTTTAAGTATACTAATCCTACTAGGATTTGGATTTATGGCTGAATGGCTTTTTATTAAAGTAGTAGGTGATTAATCAAATGTAGGGATTAAGGATCTAAGCATTAGATCAAGCTTTTAGGATTTCAAGACCCTTCCGTAAGTATGATAAGTTGTGGATATTTGGTTAAGAATTCGTATATTGATGATTAAATCGATTGTTACGATTAAGTGTGTTGATGGAGGCGAATACCATTCAAAAAGGGAAAGGGAGGGTCCCTATCCCGAAGTTTAAGAAGAGATCTGTCTCTAGATTAGGGATTGGCCACCGGGTGTGGACCGTGTACGAGAACAAGAAAGTAGGCAAATAGCCGTAGTATCGCCTAGTGATAGCATCGATGATCGAAAGCATAGTTCTCCAAGTGATCGGTGTGTGATAACCCACCGTTTTAGGGTATATGATATGTATGTGATATGTGTATGTATTATGAATGTGCTAACTAGTGCAAAGTGGAAATTGTGATAAGGATACCCCCTCAAGGGGTATGTCGATAATCCGGTAAGTACCAAACCCGATGATATGTGATTATTAATATGAATATGTGATAATATGCTTGATGAACATGCTCATGCATCATTACATTGTATCATTATTTTATGTGGCATGTGCATGGGTTGGGATATGAAAGAAGGTGCGGGTGTACTTCGAAAGTACGTGGTTTGATGTTAGCCTTGAGCTTCATCGTGGATTGGCGTTGGTCGAGGTCACGTTGTGGATTAATTGCGATTTAGTTCGCGTGGCTTGATGAGTGGCTATGTGCCTCATCGTGATTGATATCGGCTATGTGCCATATCGTGGTTGATGAGTGACTATGTGTCCCATCGTGGTTTTGGTGTTAGCTACGGCTACATCGTGATTGATTAGCGATCGAGGTCACATTGTGGATTAATTGCGATTTAGTTCGCGTGGCTTGATGAGTGGCTATGTGCCTCATCGTGGTTGATATCGGCTATGTGCCATATCGTGGTTGATGAGTGACTATGTGTCCCATCGTGGTTTTGGTGTTAGCTACGGCTACATCGTGGATTGGCGCTGACTGAGGTCACGTTGTGGATTAATTGCGATTTAGTTCGCGTGGCTTGATGAGTAGCTCTGTGCCTCATCGTGGTTGATATCGGCTATGTGCCATATCGTGGTTGATGAGTGACTATGTGTCCCATCGTGGTTTTGGTGTTAGCCTTGAGCTACATCGTGGATTGACGTTGACTGAGGTCACGTTGTGGATTAAGTGCGATTTAGTTCGCTTGGCTTGATGAGTGGCTATGTGCCTCATCGTGGTTGATATCGGCTATGTGCCATATCGTGGTTGATGAGTGACTATGTGTCCCATCGTGGTTTTGGTGTTAGCTACGGCTACATCGTGGATTAGCGCTGATCGAGGTCGCGTTGTGGATTATTGTGCTTAATTGCACGGGCGGCATTGATTGCCTTTGGAGTGAAAAGGAGAGGGTGATTTGATAATCCCCGGTGTGTGGTAAATTTGGATAAGGGGGTGTGTAGCGGATGGACCCTAGGTTTGGGTTGGGCTTCATAATTGCATGATTTCGTATGTGAACAGATGTGGAAATGGGCCAAGCCCAATATGATATGTGGATTAATGTGGAAATGGGCAAAGCCCAGTATATGAATGTGGATCGGTGTGGAAATGGGCTAAGCCCAAAGTATGTGGAAATTATGTGGTTAACTACCCTATTAGATGAATGTGATATGAATATGGGCCAAGCCCGAATGTGATAACATGTGAATTTTATAATTGATATCGATATATGAGTTAATATGTGGTTAACATGTGGGTGGAATTCGGTGGACTAATTACACACTCGAGTGCGTATGACTCACCCAATATTTTATTAAACATCGCAGATGATTCGTGAGTGATTGGACCGGGTTGGAGTGGATACGAGGTGGCCCATGCAGAAGACATCTTCTTTATTTTATTCAGTTTATTACTAAGAACTTTTGATTAAGTGTTTATTGTAATAAGGCCCATTAAAGTGATTGAACATTTTTATTATGTTTAAGCTAGACGACCATTAAATTATTATTTGGAAGTGCTTTTAATTTTGGCAACTTATATTTTAAAAGCTTATAATAAAGTTTTAATTTGGATATTTTTATCAAGCTTATATTATTTAGAATTTTTAATTGGACATGGTTTTCAAATGGCAAAATTTTTAATGTTTTTCCCAAAAGTGAAATCAGTCTTCAAACGTTTTTCCGCAGTGGCATTTCAAATTCGGTCGTAACGAATGGGCCAGGTTTGGGGTGTTACAATGATAAAGTGTTTCTGAAAATATCCCCATGGAAGAAAATATTGAGATTTGGTAGAAGGGGCAAATTGAGTTCGCGTTTCATTGGGCCGTATGAGATTATTGAACAGATAGGACCAGTAGCTTACCGATTAGCTTTGCTGGTGGAGTTGGAGAGAATACACAATGTGTTCCATGTGTCGATGTTGCAACGATATCGTCCCGACCCTTCACATGTAATTTTTCCTAGAGAAATTGAGATACGATCGGATATGACCTATGATGAGGAACCAATTAAGATTTTGGCTCGAGAGGTTAAATTGTAACAGCCCGATTTAGGGGCTAGCCAGAACAGTGATCTCGGGACCACTAATCCGAGATTTAAGAAATTCATTTTCAGGTTATATTATGAGTCAAAGCATGATAGTATAAGTGTATGAAATTTTGGTGCCTTGCTTTTAGCAATTTCATGCTTAATCGCGAAAAAGGACTAAATCGCATAAAGTGCGAAAGTTCCATTTTATGAGTTAAAGGTGCCTAATAGCCATAGAACGTTAATTTGAGGTCGTTAAAGGGCAATTAGCCCCTTTGCTAATGGTTGGCCGGCCATAGGGGACAATAGGAGTCAAAATTTGGTCAAAGTTGTTGAAGTTAGGTGGATAATTTGACTTGTATTAATAAAATAAGGAAAGGAAAAAGATATCATCTTTTTCTCTCTTCTTCTCCACCGAAATTGCCGGCAAACTAAGGGGTTTTAGAGCTCAAAAATTTCAGCAAGCTTCTCTCCTTGCAAGTAAGTGCATTAGTGATCATTTCTTGATAAAAATTGTACATTTGGAACCCCTAAAGCTTAAGCTTTCTAATGAGGGGACTATCTTGCAATATGGTGAAAGTTTTAGAGTTTTGCCATGAGAGCTTGTATGTGATTTGCTTCATTTTTTTAAGGAAGAAAATGAGTCTTAGTTGTTAGATGAACAACTTTTGTAAAAGGAGTTGCCATGAAAACACCTAAATGAACCTTTTTGTAAAGGTTGTAAAATTGGTAGTAAATGTGTGAAATGTTGGGTTTTGATGATAGCCATAAGAGAAATAAATGTTCACCTAGGCTCATTAAAGGTAGAAATTTGATTAGAATTGATTTTCGAGCCTAGGGGTAAAATGGTCATTTTGCCAAAATCTAGGGGCAAAATAGTAATATTATCTAAGCATGATTATTGAAATGCTCTTATTAATGAGATGATTAAAATGATCTAAATTGCTATTATAGAGCAAGAAGAACCGAGAATTCACCTCGATCGGGGAAAGAACAAAGTCTCGGACTAAACCGTCGAGCTAGGTCATTTTGAAATCGAGGTAAGTTTGTATGTGATTAATACAACATTTATGTTAGCATAATTGAGAATGCTTGATATCATATTGATGCATGACACTCCATTAAATTGATGTTGAATGAGATGTTGAAGTCCTAGTGGACCATGTGAATATGAAAATGCTATCATCGAGATATGAAATAGATAAGGTCTCGTATAAGACCATGTCCGGGACATGGCCTTGGCACTGAGTTGAGATCCCGTGTAAGACCATATCTGGGATATGGCTTCGGTAATGAATATGAAAATCGTATAAGACCATATCCAGGATATGGCATCGATACTTGATGTGAAAGTCCATATAAGACCATATCCGGGATTTGGCATTGGCGTTTAGAAGTAACTCCATGTAAGACCACCTCTAGGATGTGGCATTGGCTTCATCCCTACATGAACGATGTTAAATATGCGTCTTTAACCATCCCTAGTGATTAAAGGGATAAGTAGATGGGTTTATAAGTAGAAATGAGATTTGTACTAAAGTCATATGAATGAGTGAATACAGGTACTCGTGAACGAGTCACGAAGAAACGATGGGCAATTGTGAGTAAGTATGGCAAGAAGCCTATGACTTGTGTATAGCTAGTTAATGTCATGAATGGATTATATTATGAGCTTATTGTTGCTATTCATATCCATGCAAACTTATTAAGCTTTATGCTTACCCCTTTCATTGCTCTTTTTCCTTATAGTATTGCCATGATAACTCGAGGATCGGGGACGTAGGAGTTCAGAAATCACACTATTGACACCACTTTGGTATAACAATTTAGACTTATTTTGAGTATGGCATGTATAGGACTCGAGTATTTTGTTAGGTCATAATTGTTGGCCAAAGTGTTGGCTTTGTAAGGCATCAAAACCTCCTTTTGTAATGGTCTATTAAGTTAAGCCGATACTTGGCAAATTTTTATGATTAAAGAAAGTGATTTTTGTTTTGAAGTGTATGCCCTCGTGTATGGTTGTTGAATTGAGTACTTGGATATGCCTTTGGGTTGTGAATTGTGTTGTGATAGATTGGTATTTGCATGTGTGCAATGTGGGGTGGCAAAAGGCTTGGTAGATAGCCATCTAATTGTCCACATTAATAGACACACGGGCGTGTGTCTATACCGTGTGTGACACACAGTCAGCCCTATGGGCGTGTGAGTTGACCGTGTGTCCCCTTGCATACTAGGTTTGCAAGTCAGTGTGCTCCACGGGCTAGGGACACGGGTGTGTGCCCAGGCCGTGTGAAGTCTGCACATTAATTGTGGAATTTAAATCGACCACGGGCGGAAGACACGGGCGTGTCTAGGCCGTGTGAAGTTAGTCAGAATTGACCACGGGCGTGTCTAGACCATGTGAAGTTGGTCAGGGTCGACCACGGGTGGATGACACGGACATGTCTTAAGGGCACACGGGCGTGTCCCTAGACCAACACGAGCGTGTGGCCCCTATTTTTTTTAAAAGTTCCCGAGCTCGTAAAACCTCCCAGAATAGTTTAGATACCTTTTAGAGGTATGTTTGGGGCCTCTTAGGCCGAGTATGTGCAAGTGATAAGTTTAAACAAAATTTTATAGCTCGTTTCGAGATGTCAAGTGAAATTAATTAAGTAATGCCTCAATCCCGGTCCTGGATTCGGGCACGGGTAAGGGGTGTTACATTTATTGGTATCAGAGCTACGGTTTAGTCGGTTCTAGGACTAACGTAGCGTAAGTACGAGTCTAGCTATACATGCCATATGTAAGGGTGTCTGAGTAATGATAGTGTGATGACTCCTGATGTATAAAATTGTGTTTTATGTAGTATATGGATTCTCATCTAGACCGAACTGCAGTCGATGATGCTGCGAGTAACGCGCCGGCTCCCGCTCAAGGGACCGCACTGACTAATAGTAGACCCGAGACCTTGGGTCAGGGGGAGAGGCTGGAGAAGCCTTTCTTCACATGATGAGCAACTAGTATACTGAGTATACTCGAGCAAATCCTAACGCTCAACCCCCTCCACCCCCACCAATTCCTCAACCTGCTCTAGTAGCTCCTCAAGTGGTTGAGGTCGTGAGAAGAGAAAGGCCTCCGGTGGATAAGATTCGGAAGCAAGGAGCCGAGGAATTTCGGGCAAATAAGGACGATGACCCAGAGAAAGCGGAATTCTGGCTCGAGAATACCATTAGGGTATTCGACGAGTTATCCTGCACACCTGAGGAGTGCTTAAAGTGTGCGGTATCTCTCCTAAGAGATTTAGCCTATCGATGGTGGAACAACCTGATGACGGTGGTGCCGAGGGAGAGAATTAGCTGGGAATTTTTCCAAGAGGAATACCGAAAAAAGTACATCAGTCAGCGGTTCATCGACCATAAGAGGAAGGAGTTCTTGGAACTGAAGCAAGGCCGTATGTCAGTAACCGACTATGAACGGGAGTTCGTAAAGCTTAGCAAGTATGCACGGGAGTGCGTGTCTACCAAAGCCGTCATGTGCAAGAGATTCGAGGATGGATTAAATGAAGATATCTGTTTATACGTGGGAGTCCTCGAACTAAAGGAATTTGTGGTGTTGGTAGATAGAGCCTGTAAAGCCGAAGAGCTGGCTAAAGAGAAGAGAAGAGCTGAGAATGACTCTCGTGACTCAAGGAAGAGACAACTGAATAAGTCTCAACAATCCTCATCTAAGAAGTCGAGGGATTTTACTACTCGATCAGTCGCTTCAGCGGGGTTTTCAACTCGAAGTAAAGGCAAGCAATTTTCGGGGTCGAAAGGGCAGACCACTTCAGTTGCTAGTGTGGGCAACGTTTGACCAAGTAGACCAAAATGTCCTCAGTGTGGCAGGCGCCATTCTGGTGAGTGTCGAGCTAACGAGAAAGCATGTTTCTGTTGTGGGTCCTTAGACCACTTTATTAGAGACCGCGCGAGGAGGTGGGCGAAAGAAAAGCCTCGATATGCGAGATCGGGAAATCTTTGCTGGGGAAGACCACCGAGAAACCAGGAAATGAAATGGGTAGCAAGAATCCATCTAGAGAGCAAGTGCTAGAGTCGAGGGTAGAGCACGGGTGAGGACATATGCCATTCGTGCTCGTGAAGAGGCATCTTCCCGACGTGATCACGGGTACCTTTTCTCTCCATAATACTCGTGTTATAGCTTTAATTGATCCGGGATCCACCCACTCATACATATGCATGAAATTAGTCTCTAGCATGAGCATGCCCGTAGAGTTTACTGAATTCATAATAAGAGTGTCTAATCCCCTAGGCAAGTGTGTATTGGTTGATAGAGTTTGCAAAGGTTGCCCTTTGATGATTAAGGGTCATTGTTTCCCGGTCGACCTTATGTTATTACCGTTTGATGAGTTTGATGTCATCCTTGGGATGGATTGGTTAGTTACTCATGGAGTAGTTGTGAATTGTGGGAAGAAGCATATTGAGTTGAGAGATGAAAATGGTAATCTTATTCGTGTTGAATCGGATAAGCCGGATAGGCTACCGAGAGTGATGTCAACCACGCCGACTCAAAAGTATTTGAGAAAGGGGTACGAGGCATACCTTGCCTTTGTGTAGAACACGAAAGAGACTGATTTGAGAATTGAGTCGGTACTCATGGTATGTGAGTACCTAGATGTTTTCCCGGAAGAGTTACCAGGACTACCCCCGGTTAGAGAGATCGAATTTGGGATTGATTAGCTCAAGATCGCCCCTATTTCTATTGCTCCCTATAGAATGGCTCCGACCGAGTTAAAGGAGCTAAAAGAACAGTTGCAAGAGCTGACGGATAAAGGTTTTGCAAGGCCGAGTTTTTCTCCGTGGGGTGCTCCCATTTTATTCGTGAAGAAGAAAGATGGTTCTATGAGACTATGCATAGATTATCGGCAACTCAACAAGGTAACTGTGAAGAACAAGTACCCGTTGCCGAGGATCGATGATCTATTCGATCAATTGAAGGGAGCCATAGTGTTTTCCAAGATAGATTTGAGGTCAGGGTACTATCAGCTGAGAGTCAAGGACTCGGATGTGCCAAAAACCGCATTTAGGACTAGGTATGGCCACTATGAATTTTTGGTCATGCCTTTTGGTCTAACGAATGCCCCTGCGATCTTCATGGATTTGATGAAGCCATACTTGGATAAATTTGTTGTGGTCTTCATCGACGACATATTGATCTACTCTCGAGATGAGAACGAACACGACGAGCACTTGAGTACGGTTCTGCAAGTTCTGAGAGAAGAGAAATTGTATGCCAAATTCAGTAAGAGTGAATTTTGGCTCAAGGAAGTGGGATTTTTGGGGCACATTGTCTCGGGAGATAGAATTAGAGTAGACCCGAGTAAGATTTCAGCGATTATTGACTGGAAACCGTCGAGGAGCGTAACGGAAGTAAGGAGTTTTCTAGGCCTAGCTGGCTATTATAGACGTTTTGTCAAGGGGTTTTCCATGATAGCTACCCCGATGACGAGACTTTTGCAGAAAGATGTGAAGTTTGTTTGGACAAAAGAGTGCCAACAGAGTTTTGAGAAATTGAAGACACTGTTGACTGAGGCTCCTGTTTTGGTGCAACCTGAACCGGGGAGAGAATTTATGGTTTACATTGATGCGTCCCTAAACGGATTGGGTTGTGTACTTATGCAAGAGGGTAAGGTGATTGCATACGCCTCTAGGCAATTGAAGCCGCACGAGAAGAACTACCTGACTCATGATTTAGAGTTGGCCGCAATTGTGTTTGCATTAAAAATTTGGAGACATCATTTATATGGTGAAAGGTGTTGGATTTTCACCGACCAGAAGAGCCTAAAGGACTTGATGACTCAAAAAGAATTGAATTTGAGGCAACGAAGGTGGTTAGAACTGATTAAGGATTATGAATTGGTGATTGACTACCATCCAGGGAAGGCAAATGTAGTCGCTGATGCTCTGAGTAGAAAATCATTGTTTGCACTAAGAGCCATGAACACTCAAATGATGTTGTTGGGTGATGGTTCCATTTTAGCCGAATTGAAGGCTAAATCATTGTTTCTCCAAGAGATTTGTGAAGCTCAGAAAGATGATAGCAGTTTGCAAACCAAGAGAGTTTTATGTGATTCGAATGTTGAATCAGACTTTCGAGTAAATCCTGATGGATGTCTGACATTTCAAGATAGGGTCTGTGTACCCAGAAATGATGAGCTTATTCGCAAAATCATGCATGAAGTGCATAGCGGATGTTTGAACGTGCACCCAGGCAGCACGAAGATGTACAATGATTTGAAGAAATGGTATTGGTGGCTTGGTATGAAGAATGATATTTCTGAGTTTGTATCGAGATGTCTGATTTGTCAGCAAGTGAAGGCTGAACATCAAGTACCTTCGAGTTTACTTCAGCCTATTATGGTTCCTGAGTGGAAATGGGACCATATCACCATGGACTTCGTGACGGGCTTACCGTTGACTCCAAAAAAGAAAGATGCAGTATGGGTAGTGGTTGATAGACTCACAAAGTTAGCCCATTTTATACCAGTACGAGTCGACTATTCGCTTGATAAATTGGCAGACTTGTACATGTCAGAGATAGTAAGACTCCATGGTGTACCGTTGTCGATCATTTCGAATAGAGATCTGAGATTCACGTCACGGTTTTGGAAAAAGTTACAAGAAGCCTTGGGCACGAAATTAAATTTCAGTACAGCCTTCCATCCACAAACCGACAGACAGTCGGAGAGGGTAATCCAGATACTTTAGGACATGCTTCGATGTTGCGTTTTAGAATTCCAAGGTAGTTGGGAAAAATACTTACCGTTGGTGGAATTTGCCTACAACAACAGTTTTTAGTCAAGTTTGAAGATGGCACCTTAGGAGGCATTGTATGGGCGTAAGTGCCGTACGCCCTTGTATTGGTCAGAACTCAGAGAGAAACAGATACTCGGGGTCGATCTGGTTAAGGAATCTGATGAAAAAGTAAAAGTGATATGTGATTGTCTGAAAGTCACCTCAGATAGGCAGAAGTCCTATTCAGATTTGAAAAGGAAAGAGATAGAATTCAAAGTCGGTGATAAAGTGTTCTTGAAAGTATCACCTTGGAGAAAAGTCCTCAGATTTGGCCGGAAGGGAAAACTAAGTCCGCGCTTTATCAGACTGGATGAGATTACCGATGGAATAGGACCGGTAGCTTATCGGTTGGCCTTGCCACCTGAGCTAGAAAAGATTCATGACATCTTTCACGTATCCATGTTGCGTCGGTACCGTTCAGATCCTTCACATGTCATTGTACCAACAGAGGTAGAGATACAATCGAACTTGACTTATGCTGAAGAGCCGGTTAAGATTTTGGCGTGAGAGGTCAAACAGTTGAGAAACAAAAGCATAGCCCTGGTGAAAGTTTTATGGCAAAGGCACGGAATAGAAGAGGCTACATGGGAGCCCGAGGAAACGATGAGAAACCAATACCTCAACCTTTTCACTAGTAAGATTTTCGGAGACGAAAATCCTTAAGGGGGAGAATTGTAACAGCCCAATTTAGGGGCTAGCCGGAACAGTGATCTCGAGACCACTAATATGAGATTTGAGAAATTCATTTTCAGGTCTATTATGAGTCAAAGCATGATAGTATAAGTGTATGAAATTTTGGTGCCTTAATTTTAGCGATTTCATGCTTAATCGCTAAAAAGGACTAAATCACATAAAGTGCGAAAGTTCCATTTTATGAGCTAAAGGTGCCTAATAGCCATAGAATATTAATTTGAGGTCTTTAAAGGGCAATTAGCCCCTTTGCTAATGGTTGGCCGGCCATAGGGGACAATAGGAGTCAAAATTTGGTCAAAGTTGTTGAAGTTAGGTGGATAATTTGACTTGTATTAATAAAATAAGGAAAGGAAAAAGATATCATCTTTTTCTCTCTTCTTCTTCACCAAAATTGATAGGAAACTAAGGGGTTTTAGAGCTCAAAAATTTCAGCAAGCTTATCTCCTTGCAAGTAAGTGCATTAGTGATCATTTTTTGATAAAAAATTGTACATTTGGAACCCCTAAAGCTTAAGCTTTCTAATGATGGGACTATCTTGCAATATGGTGAAAATTTTAGAGTTTTGCCATGAGAGCTTGTATGTGATTTGCTGCATTTTTTTAAGGAAGAAAATGAGTCTTAGTTGTTAGATGAACAACTTTTGTGAAAGGAGTTGCCATGAAAACACATAAATGAACCTTTTTGTAAATGTTGTAAAATTGGTAGTAAATGTGTGAAATGTTGGGTTTTGATGATAGCCATAAGAGAAATAAATTTTCACCTAGGCTCATTAAAGGTAGAAATTTGATTAGAATTGATTTCCGAGCCTAGGGGTAAAATGGTCATTTTGCCAAAATCTAGGGGCAAAATAGTAATTTTATCTAAGCATGATTATTGAAATGCTCTTATTAATGAGATGATTAAAATGAGCTAAATTGCTATTATAGAGCAAGAAGAACCGAGAATCCGCCTCGATCGGGTAAAGAACAAAGTCTCGGACTAAACCGTCGAGTTAGCTCATTTTGAAATCGAGGTAAGTTTGTATGTGATTAATACAACATTTATGTTAGCATAATTGAGAATGCTTGATATCATATTGATGCATGACACTCTATTAAATTGATGTTGAATGAGATGTTGAAGTCCTAGTGGACCATGTGAATATGAAATTGCTATCATCGAGATATGAAATAGATAAGGTCTCGTATAAGACCATGTCCGGGACATGGCCTCGACACTGAGTTAAGATCCCGTGTAAGACCATATCTGGGATATGGCTTCGGTAATGAATATGAAAATCGTATAAGACCATATCCAGGATATGGCATCGATACTTTATGTGAAAGTCCATATAAGACCATATCCGGGATATGGCATTGGCGTTTAGAAGTAACTCCATGTAAGACCACCTCGGGGATGTGGCATTGGCTTCGTCCCTACATGAACGATGTTAAATATGTGTCTTTGACCATCCCTAGTGATTAAAGGGATAAGTAGATGGGTTTAGAAGTAGAAATGAGATTTGTACTAAAGTTATTTGAATGAGTGAATACAGGTACTCGTGAACGAGTCACGAAGAAACGATTACGATATGTGGTACGGTATGTGCTAAATAAGGGCAATTGTGAGTAAGTATGGAAAGAAGCCTATGACTTGTGTATAGCTAGTTAATGTCATGAATGGATTATATTATGAGCTTATTGTTGCTATTCATATCCATGCAAACTTACTAAGATTTATTCTTACCCCTTGAATTGCTCTTTTTCCTTGTAGTATTGCCATGATAACTCGAGGATCGGGGACGTAGGAGTTCAGAAATCACACTATCGACACCACTTTGGTATAACAATTTAAACTTATTTTGAGTATAGGACTCGAGTATTTTGTTAGGTCGTAATTGTTGGCCAAAGTGTTGGTTTTGATCTATTAAGTTAGGCCGATACTGGCAAATTTTTATGATTAAAAAAAGTGATTTTTGTTTTGAAGTGTATGCCCTCGTGTATGGTTGTTAAATTGAGTACTTGGATATGCCTTTGGGTTGTGAATTGTGTTGTGATAGATTGGTATTTGCATGTGTGCAATTTGGGGTGGCAAAAGGCTTGGTAGATAGCCATCTAATTGTCCACATGAATAGACACACGAGCATGTGTCTATACAGTGTGTGACACACGGTCAGCCCTATGGGCGTCTGAATTGACAGTGTGTCTCCTTGCATACTAGGTTTGCAAGTCAGTGTGCTCCACGGGCTAGGGACACGGGCGTGTGCCCAGGCCGTGTGAAGTCTCCACATTAATTGTGGAATTTAAATCGACCACGGGCGGAAGAAACGTGCGTTTCTCGGTCGTGTAAAGTTAGTCAGAATTGACCAAGGGCGTGTCTAGGCCGTGTGAAGTTGGTCAGGGTCGACCACGGGTGGATGACACGGACATGTCTTAGGGGCACACGGGCGTTTCCCTAGACCAACATGGGCGTGTGGCCCCTATTTTGTTGAAAAGTTCCTGAGCTCGTAAAAACTCCCAGAATAGTTCAGATACCTCTCGGAGGTATGTTTGGGGCCTCTTAGGCCGAGTACGTGCAAGTGATAAGTTTAAACGAAATTTTATAGCCCGTTTCGAGATGTCAAGTGAGATTGATTAAGTAATGCCTCAATCCCGGTCCCTGCTTCGGGCACGGGTAAGGGGTGTTACATAAATAGTTGAGGAATAAAAGTATAACATTAGTGAAAGTGTTGTGGCAAAAACATGGTGTAGAAGAGGCTACGTGGGAATCGGAGGAAGCCATGAGAAAGAAGTACCCAAACCTCTTTATCGGTAAAATTTTCAAGGACGAAAATCCCTAAAGAGGGGAAGAGTTGTAACAGCTTGATTTTAGGACTAGTCAGAACAATGGTTTTGGAACCACTAATCCGAGGCTGGAGAAATTATTTTTTATATTATTTTATGTGTTATATCATGATTATATGAGTGCATGAAAATTTTGGTGAATTAATTGTAGTGATTACTTGCTTAATTTCAAAAAAGGACTAAATCGCATAAAATGTGAAATTTGTGTTCTACTAATTTGAAGTGTCATATAGCTATTGAATATTAAATTAGAGGTCCTTAATATGCAATTAGGCCCTTAGGAGAATGTTGGCCGGCCATAGGGACAAAGAAATGACATAGTCAATGTTTAGGTGTAGTATTTGGTGACTTAATTGATAAATAAAATAAAATAAAGAGAAAAAGGATATCATCTTTTTCATTTTCTCTTCTCCACCGATTTTTCACTCAAGAAAGGGCCATGGAAGCTTGAAAATTTCAGCAACTTTTAATCCTTGCTAGTAAGTGATTTTAATGGTCATTCTTGATAATTTTTGTATTTTTGGGACCCTTGTAGCATAATCTAGCTAATGAGGGGATTATTTTGCAAAGTGGTTGAGAGTCTAGGGTTTTGCCATGTGAGTATTCATGTGTTTGCTAAAATTTTATGGAAGAAAATGAATCTTGGTTGTTTAATGAACAACTTTTGTGAAAGGATTTTTGCATGAAAACACCTAATAGGACTATTTTGTAAAAGTTATAAAATGGATAGTAAATGTGTGAAATAATTGGAATTGTGAGTTGCTATGAGAGAGAATATGAATCGGCTAGGCTTGGGTGTGAAAAAAAAATGAACACATTTCATTTTACTAGCCGAGGGGCAAGATCATAATTTTGTGAAAGTCTAGGGGCAAAATGGAAATTTTGCCAAAATAGGAATTTTTTGGGGTGATTTGATTAATGTGGTTATTTAATAAGCTAAATATGTCATTATAGATCAAGAAGAATGTGGAATAAACCTTGACCGAGGAAAAGGCACAGTTTCGGACTAAACTTCAAATTGACATATTTTGTATCGAGGTAAGTTTATATGTAAATGATACATCCTTTTTACTTATGTTTTTACATATTAATGTATTATGTGAAATGTGAAAGAATATTATTGATATCTATTAAAATGATAGAAAGTGAAGAAATTTCCGGATGAACCTTCGGAATAGGAAAATGATACGGATAAAAACCGTGTTATTTATTAATGGTGGGCTGTGTGCGATACCACCATATTTATTATTATTGGTGGGCTGTGTGCGATACCACCGTGGATATGTGATTATTGGTGGGCTGTGTGCGATACCATTGTGTTATTTATTAATGATGGGCTGTGTGTGAAACCACCGTGTATCCGGTATTACTCCGAAGTGTTCATCGAGAAACTTTAACTAAGTAAAATTTCGTGTGGCTATGTGGTGACAAGTGCAGGGTATAAGTGCATGTAAATGTGAGCACTGTTTATGATATGTATTTGGAATGTGGTAAGATTTGAAATGAGTAAGTAAAACTACGAGGATCTGAATTGTTCTTGATTAGTATGTAATGTTCTTGGTTGATAAGTATGTGGTATGATGTTCATTGTTTACATATAGACTTACTAAGCTTAAAGCTTACTCCCTTCTCTTTTCCCTTGTTTTATAGTGTCAAGAAGCCAGCTCGGGATACGGATACCGTAGGAGGATCACCCACACTATCCACACATTTTGGTATAATGAGATTTACATTGAATTATGGCATGTATAGGGACTTGATCTTTTTGGTTATATGTCATATTGGTTTAGCCAAATGTGTTGGCTTAGGATGATAATTGATTCATTTTGTATAAGGCCATGAGATGTTGCTCATAATGATTATTTGGATGTAAATCTATTCATATATGTATGTATGTGTCATTGCCATTATGATATGGCCTATGATTATTGATGGTTGAATGATGATATGTTGCATGTGATTATGGATGTTTGATGATGGTGAAGCACTTAGTTATGCTATATTAAGTGCCTTGAATTTATATGTATATATTTGGATTAGTGTGGTTTTGATGTTGTGTAGGTTGGTGCAAGTATGGGTGGCAAAAAGGCTTGGTAAATAGCCTTATTTTGTCCACACGGGTAGACGTGTGTCTAGGCCGTATGTGACACACGGTCTGCCCCATGGGCGTGTGGTTTGGCCTTGTGTCCCCCTGCATCCTAAGTTAGCAAAACAGAATGCCCAGTAGTAACCACACGGGCTGAGGCATGGCCTTATGTCTCAACCGTGTGGAAGACACGGCCATAGGACATGGGCATGTGCCCAGGCCGTGTGAAGTCTGCACTTGATTTTAGGAATTTAATTCACCATATGGCCTAAGGACACGGGCGTGTGTCTTGGCCGTGTGACCTTATTTGGGTGATGACATCATAAAAAGAATGTCCCCTATTTTTGACATGGCCTGAAGCACGGGCATGTGATATGCCACATGGGCGTATGGACCTTTTTGATAAAAATTTTCTAAGTTTTCCCAGAAGTTTCTAAAATTCTCGGTTTAGTCCCGAACCACTCCTTATGTATGTTTTGGCCTCGTAGGCTTGTTTAAGGGGTGATATGAATGTTTATGAAAAGTTTTAAATTTGAGTGGGATGTCATGTCTCGGTTTTGTTTGATTGCTTGCATATAAGTCCAGTAACGCCTCGTACCTTGTTTCAGCGTCGAATACGGGTAAGGGATGTTACACTGGCAACAGATGTCGTCTGAGGTTTAGAAATGAAATGTCTCGCATCTCTATATCTAGTCAAAATCCCCGCAGAAGCAGTAGAACGAGGATGATATTCTCTAGATTTCTTTGATGCTAACAAATGTGATTTTCCCACAAATCTCTTTCTAAAGTCTCTAGCCTTAGAATCAGCATTTCTTTTCTCTTTTCTAAGCTCTTCGGCTTTGCAAGCTCTGTCAAATAGAACGACAAACTCTTTCAGCTCAAGAATCCCAACTAACAGTCTGATTTCTTCATTTAATCCATCTTCGAATCTTTTACACATTATAGCCTCAGAAGAAACACATTCACGAGCATATTTGCTGAGTCGTACAAGCTCTATTTCATATTCTGTTACCGACATACGGTACTGTTTCAATTCAAGAAATTCCTTTCGTTTCTGATCAATGAACCTTTGTCTGATGTATTTCTTTCTGAATTCAACTTGAAATAATTCCCAAGTAACTCTTTCTCACGAAACTACGGCTATCAAGGTATTCCACCACTGATATGCAATGTCTCTCAACAGTGATACAGCACATTTTAAACATTCTTCAAGTGTGCAAGACATTTCATCAAATACCCGAATTGTGTTCTCAAGACAAAACTCGGCTCTCTCAGGGTCATCGTTAACAGTGGCTCTGAATTCCTCAGCCTTGTGTTTTCGTATCTTACCAACAGGTGGTTTATTCAATCGCAAAGGATCCATACCTTGAGGAACTACAAGTATCAGTTGGGGAATAGCTGGGGGTGGAGGTTGTTGAGCAGCTGGGTTCGTACGAATGTATTAAGTGAACCACTCGTTCATCATTTGGAAGAAGGCTTCTTTAGACTTTCCTCCCTGGCTGCCCATTACGGGTCTAGAATCAGAAGGCGATGTACCTTGAGCGGGAGCAGGCGCATTACTCTCAACCTCATCAACTACAACTCAATCAGGATCCATTTACTATATAAAAATACATTTGAAAATGTTAGGAGTCATCACAATATCACAGTTTATATATATGGCATGTATAGCTAGACTCACATACGCTACGTTAGTCCTAGAATCAACAAAACCGTAGCTCTGATACCAATAAATGTAACACCCCTCACCCATATTCAACATCGAAATAGGGTTACAAAGCATTACCAGACTTATAACACATATAACTGTACTTTTCTCATACATTCAATCAATTCATACAATCATCATTCCATCCCAATCAATTTGTCCATTATAAATAGCCTACAAGGCCTTAAACATGCTTTAGGAGTGGTTCAGGACTAAACCGATAACTTATAAAGCTTTCACGAAACTTTGAAAAATTTCTCAAAACAGGGGACACACGCCCATGTGGCCAGGCCATGTGTCTCACACGGCCACTAGACACGCCCGTGTCACCGGCCGTGTGAAAACAGGGGGTACATGCTGACTTGGGTCACACGGCCAACCACATGCCCGTGTGTCTAGTCCGTGTGCCCTTCAAAGTGGCCACACAAGACCGTGTGCCAGGCCGTGTGCTAGGTCGTGCCAATCCTGTAGGGTATAGTGACTTATGCAACACGGTCAAGTCACACGCCCGTGTGCTAGGCTGTGTGCCAATTAGGGGATATACTGACTTGTACCATACGGCCAGTCACACGCCCGTGTGTGAGATCTTGTGGAGCATACTAACATGGTTTTAATTTCAACACCAGGGGACACATGGCCGTGTAACATGACCGTGTGTTGCACACGGCCTAGACACATGCCCGTGTCTCTGCCCGTGTGAACAAAAATAGGCTATTTGCAAAGCTATTTTGCCACCCTATTTTTACATACCTGCACAAGCATAAATTGCAACATTTTATAACCCAATAGGCAGCTAATCCATAACATTTCATACACATATTATACCAACTTAACATAGTACTCAAATACCTAATTAATACCATGCATTGTCCATTCATATGCCTACTACATATCAAGACAATATTTGCATAATTCCATTCCATCTACTACCTGCCAAAACATGCCATATTTGAATACTTATACACAACCAAATCATTATACCAAATTAAGCCAAATCACATGGCTTTAACTTTTATCACAACACGTACCAAAATCACTATCTCAAGTAACCATAACTATCATCTTTATAACTAGCATATACATGCCATATTTACATATATCCATGAGTTCAAAAGTACCAAACAAAAACTGGATAGTGTGATGCGTAACTCCGACTTTATCTGGATCGAGCGAGCTATCGAACCTCTATAAAACACGGAAAAAGAAACAGAGTAAGCTTTAAAGCTTAGTAAGCCCTTATAATTCAGAATTTAACTTACCATTTATACATAATCAAACAATTAAACAAAGTATATCAAATTCACTTCCAAATGCCTATACACAAGCATTCATCAACAAGTTAGTCACATAAGTGCATGTAATCATCCATTATCTCAATTTAATACTTAATACATTGTATCATATCAAATTCATATATCATGTAAATCATTTGTAACATTTCACTCTCAATCATATAAATAAAAGAAATCATTCGATAACAAAGAACTCATCCGCTTGAACGAAGACTTCATCCATATAACAAGAATTCATTCGTATAACACATAGCTTTTTCACATAACCAATGACAGAATTTATACCCGTTGAACCTATTAGAATATTGAGGGATACTCGAGTGGTATATATAACTTATAAATCAGTAATCCATCAATTCATTATCTCGATCAGTAAGCTCCTCCTGAGCTGATGGACAGTAAGCTCTATTGAGCTGAAACGGTAAGCTCCGACGAGCTAAAAACAGTAAGCTCTTACGAGCTGATATATCGGTAAGCTCATACGAGCTGAAGTGAGTCTGCAACACATGCAGGATCTCGACCTAAATGGTAACCCTAGTGACATGTCACTCGTATCGTACGAATTCCTACGGTTCAAACGGTGCTCGGTAACCATCAGAATATATCAATAAGGCATTTAAATTTCAAATGGATCATTTACTCAATTACATGCATTCATTTCAAATAATTACAAGTATTTAAAATTTTGATTCTAATTATACGAACTTACCTCGAGTTGCTCGGATAGAAATATCGGCTAATCGTCAACCTTTCCTATTCCCCGATCTAATCTTGATCTCGACTTATCTTGATCTATATACTATTAAAATCATCTTATTTAATCAACTATTTATTCAATTTAGTCCAAAACACACATTAGGGCTATTTTACATATTTTCCCCTAAACTTTTGCATTTTTGCAATTTAGTCCTTATCACATAAAATTGCAAATTCATGCAATTTATTACAAACCCATGCTTAGCCAAATTTAATACATATTACTAGCAGTCCATATTTTCAATTTATTCACACTTTTACCCACATAATTTTACATTTTCACAAATTAACCCCTTTTTGACATTTTTGTCAAAAATCACTTTACAAAACTAGTTTAACTATCAACAACTATTCAAAATCCATCATATACAATCAAATTACTCAAGCATTCAATGATGGCAACATGATAAATCTTTAACAGTTTCAAAATCTAAGGTACGGGCTAGCTAGATTACGAAGCAACGATCTCAAAAACGTAAAAATCATTAAAAACAAAGTCAAAAAGCACTTACAATTTGATCTTGAAGTGGCCAAATATTTCAAGCCCTAAAATGGATTTTTTATTTTCCATACATGGTTTAGGAAGATGAATGAAACCAAGTATTTTGGTTTTGTTTTAATTAAATTAACCTTATTAAACATATTACCGAACTAACGTTATTAATATAACTAAAAAAATCACTTAATGCTTGTCCAAAATTGTCCACTCATCTTTAAAATGGCTTAATTACCATTTAAATCCACCATAATTAAAAGCCAAATCTATTTGACACCTTTAACTAATAAAACATGCATTTTACATTTTACGCGATTTAGTCCTTTTTACCGAATTAAACATTCAAACAGTAAAATTTCTTTACGAAACATTCACACAATAATTCTATCATACTGTAAACTTTAATAAAATAATAAAATAAATATTTTTACTTTGTATTTGTGGTTCCGAAGCCACTATTCTGATTTGACTAAAAATGGGTTGTTACATGAAAATTGTCGTCCCAAACTGAACCTAATCCTTGACATAATGCAAGTGCTAAGACATTGAGAAGTGGAATGGTTTTGGAATCCATACCTGGCAGAAGTCGTGCCCACAACGCTGGACAAGAAGGAAAGAAACTTGACTCAGAGGCTCCAATATAGTCGACATCACAAAAACCATTTGTAGTACCACCTCCATTTCCTGGAAGACTCGCTCAATGCAAAAAGGAGCGAGAAGAGAAGGACATCCGTGACACTTTTCGGAATGTAGAAATAAACATACCTCTTCTTGATACGATTAAGCAAATTCCACGACATGCAAAACTTTTGAAAGAATTATACATGAGTAAGAAGAAGCTCCTAGGCAATGAAAAGATGAGTATCGAAAAAAATGTCTCCGCCGTTTTACAAAAGAAGATACCACCTAAACGTAAGGACTAAGGTATGTTTTCTATATCTTGCAAAATTGGTAGTGTTGGGATTAAAAAAGTCATGTGTGACTTAGGTGCATCTATTAATGTTATGTCTTTGTCTATTTATAAACTACTAAATGTGGGTCCTTTAAAGGAAATAGATGTAATCATTCAGCTTGCAGATAGGTCGACAGTTCATCCGGAAGGAGTGCTAGAGGATGTTCTTGTCAAGGTAAACGAATTTATTTTTCCTGCAGATTTCTATATTATCGACATGGAGGACAACAACTCGGCCAATTCTTCCGATATACTACTTGGGAGACCATTTTTAAGTATTGCACAAACAAATATTGATGTGCAGAGTGGAATACTCACCATTGAGTTCGATGGATAAGTGGCGAAATGTAATGTTTATTAGGTCATGGGCCATCCCAGCACGATTACTAATGTTTCTGATATTGATATAATTGAGCCTTTAACTGAGTTGTATTTGGAATATCATGGCGAATATGAATTATGAACTATTCTTTGCAGAAGTTTGGGTATTGATACCATGAACGAACTAGAGGATTGGATGACGGTTGAAGAGTCAATTCGCGAAACGGTTGCTCATATAGAGGCATCACAATTACGAAGGAATCTAGGTAAAACTTTTGAATTATCTTCTTCGCAAGCTAAAATTTTACCATCTATTTTGCAGTCCCTAGAATTGGAACTCAAAACACTACCGAACCATTTGAAGTACACCTTCCTGGGCGAAGGAAATACCTTTCCAGTAATAATCTCAAGTAAAATTTCGAAGTCAAGAAGAAAATTTGGTACGAGTTCTTAGAAATTATAAAGGGGTGATCGGATGGACGATTGCTGACATTAAGGGTTTGAGTCCCTCGACTTGTATGCACAAAATTCTAGTAGTAGAGAATGCGATTCCTAAAAGAGACTCAAAGACGTATCAATCTGCCTGTGATGGAAGTAGTAAGAAAAGAAGTTCAAAAATTATTTGATGCTGGGATGATCTATCCCATTTCTGACAGCAATTGGGTTAGCCCAATTCATGTACTACCAAAGAAAATCGGCATGACCATAATTGAAAATTCGATAGGAGAAATGGTTTCCACTCAGGTCCAAAATGGGTGGAGAGTCTGCATAGATTATAGGAAGTTGAATTCTTTAACTCGGAAAGACCATTTTCCACATCCTTTTATTGACCCAATGTTAGAACGTTTAGCTGGAAAATCTCATTATTGTTGTCTTGATGGTTACTCAAGTTTTTTTTTCCAAATTTCAGTGGCACCGGAAGATCAAGAGAAGACGAAATTTATGTGTCCCTTTAGAACATTAGCCTATAGACGAATGCCATTTGGACTCTGCAATGCACCAGCCACATTCTAAAGGTGTATGGTAAGTATATTTTCCGACTACGTCGAGAAAATAAGTGAGGTATTTATGGACGAAATTACTGTGTATGGTGAATCTTTTGATATATGTCTGTCAAACCTTGCCAAAATTTTAGAAAGGTGCCTAGAATTTAATCTTTGATAGCTCGATGAAGCAAACCGAAAATGCCAAGAAGGGGGTGAATTGGCCTTTAAAAAATTTGGTGAAAGCACAGGCAAGAATGAAACAAAGAACACAAAGAATTTAGAATGGTTCGGCCCCAACTGCCTACTCCACTACCTTAGCATTCCACCACTAAGGATTTTCCCAAATTCACTAATTTGTTCAACCTTTTAGGACAAGATTTAACCTTACAACTCCTTAAGATTTCTACCCCAAATCTTAAGTTTCAAACCCTCTCAAAGAGATACAAATGAGCAAACAAAGAAACATTCCTTATAAGATAAAATTATTTGCAAATTGAAGCACAAATACAATGAGATACACTTGAGCAAAAGAATTGAGATAAAGCTCACAAGTGTATGTAAGAAAAATATGAAAATTTAAGCTCTAAGGTTGTTTAATTGTTGATTTTTTTTTCTTCAAAGTGCTTTCTTGGATGTTGTAGGACTTTGAAAGATGATATTTATACCCCATAATAGATTTCCAACTGTTGAGGTTGTTAGTGAAGTTAATATGGCCATTGGGGATGTAAAACCAGAGCATTTATTTCACCTACAACTACGAGTATCAATACCTCCAAAAAGGGTATCGATATTTTTTTGTCATAAATGTTAATTCAGTGACCGTTGGAATGAAATAATCAATACTTAAAATATATTTTATCGATACTTCATGAAATAGGTATCGATACCGGATTTACACTTCGTAGGGTTTATGAGAAACAGAATGCTATTTTGGTATCGCTTTTAAGAAAGGTATCGATTATTTTCAAAAAGTATCGATACTAGAAACATGGTATCGATAATTTTTTTAAAGTTTCTGAAAATAGAATGCCTTTTTGGTCTTGATTTTTCTAAGGGTATCGATATTTACAAAATCATCGATACTTGTCCATAAGGTATCGATACCTTTTGTCATGGAGCAAATTTGACTTGTTTGAAAATCATTTTAAAATGATTTTAACTTGATTGAAATCATTTTGACTTGGTTAAAATCATTTGCACTTGATTTTAAAATTGTTTGAAAGTTTTATCTTTTAGACTTCAAATTTAAAAATTATTTGTCAATTTTAAGTTATATTTAAAAAAACTTTTAATTTGTTATATCAAAATATTTTATCAAATAAAACTTAGTTTAACAATCTCCCCCTTTTTGATATAACAAAACATTTGGTAAATTTGTTTTTGAATAATTGCTCCCCCTTAATAAAAGTCATTTTAAATTTGAGGCCAAAATAAAATTTGTCATTCAAGTTGGCATTCATTTTTACTTAAAAAAAATTGGTCACAAAAATTTGCATTTAGTTATCATCAAAAAATAATCAATCAATTTACCTAAATTTACAGTTTCTTCTCCCCCCTTTTGTTATATGAAAAGACAAATAAAGCTTAAGGAGAAAAGATGTTAGCTCATCAAAAGATAGATAAAGTTGAATGAGCAATTAAAAGATGTATCTTAAAATACAAAAAAAAAAAACAATAAAGTGCTATAAAAAGATATAGGCATAAATATAGAAATAAAGGTGCAAATGTTATGAAAATGTAATGTATGTTCTAGAGCTGGTCTAATCATCATGATGAGGGGAGAAATGAGGTGTTGAAGGGAAACAGGCTAAAAGAGATACCATTTACGTCTCCAAAGTCGAGAGACGAGAGTTAACATCTTCCCTAAGACCTCGAATGTCGTTGCTCAAGGAATGGATAGCATCGAGGATAACACTATTAACCTCGAAGGAGGGTTAAGCAGCATGCGAAGAAGAAGCCGATGGAGCAACGGGCTTGGGTACTAGAATATCGTCAAAAGCAGTGTCGACGTCATCATCTTCATTATCTGCCGGATGGTCATGTTTAATCCAATTACTAGTGGCAGCATCGAAATGATATCCCGCATGATGTAGGGCCCCATAACTAATAGGTTGGTTAGAAGCAACAAGGGTGTCTCCATGGGTGCTAATACCTAATTGCCTAAAAATGTATGACAAATATGTGCCATGAGGAAGAGTGACATTTGTATTCATCCCCTTTCCAATAACTTTTGTAATGTCATTAAACAAGATAAATGCAAGTTCAGGATGCTTATCGGATTCAAAACAATCGAGCCACCAATAATCAGTGTTTCGAAGCTTGGCATGCTTTTTGATAGGTCTTAGGTTCCAAGTGAGAATTAAATGGAGGACACGATCATAGAGATTGAGTTCGGATGCTGATCCAGATTGGATAAAAAGCAAGGGATCAAAATGCCCTTTTTCATCGGAAGAACCTCCAGAAGGTAAGTGAAGATAATTAGCAAACTCTTCGAGAGAGGCAAATAGGAGTTCCCATTAAAAATGAGGTGATGGCAGTAACCGGACTCATCATGTTCGAGTTTGGCATTTGAGAAGAAAGCTCGAATAAGATTTAAATAAGTTGGCGAAAAAATACTTAGAAATGTCATCCACCCCCAATTTTGTAAAATAGGGAGATAAGCAAAGCTAATAGCCTCTAACATGGCTATATCAACTTTCCTAGCCTCCCAAAAACGTTTTGACGCAAAATATGAGTTAAAAATATACCGAGAGTGTGAGTTTTGAAAACATGTGCTAAAAGATGACTCCAACTCACTAGATGCATTAGAAGAAGATGCACTAGTCTTAGAACATTTCTTTGGGGTCATTCTAACTAAGAACCACTTAGAAAAACACTAAAACCAAAAAAAAAAAAAAATCTCTTTGAGGAATTTTGTCAAGCCCTTGGTGGGTTAAGGTTTGAGAAAATTTTAAACAAATATCTTTAGGAATAGGTGACCTCCTACAATAAAACATTATATATATTGTTCAATATATCCCAATAAACCATCAACAAACATGATTTCGACCTACATTTTTCAAAATCAACAAGTTGAAAGTTTTAGTTATTTACCTCAGAAAATGTGGAAATAGGGAAAATCTCCAAGCAAATATGAGCAAATCTTGCGAAAAGGATGTTTGAAGATGTAAAAGGGCCAATATTTGTCGAAAAATTGAAGAAATTTAAAAAAAAAATTGGAGAGGAGAAGAGAGGTTTTTTAGTGGAGGAAAAACAAATTTTAGGGTTCTTTGTTTTAAAACAGCAGCATGTACCTTTAAAACCCCAGTGGTATCGATATTTTTCCACGAGTATCGATATTTTTATAAAGTATCGATATTTTTAAGTTGGTATCGATACCAAATTATCATTTTGTTTTCCAAGTGTAGTAAAATAGCAAAAACGAGATTTTTAGGTTGTATAGTTTTCTAAAGGTCCTAAAATGACTCCAAAGCTATTCCTAAACATTTCATATGCATAAAGATGTGTAGTGTGAGTAAAATGTATGAAATGCATGAAGCAAAGATATGTTGAAAAAATGACTAAGTTGATACCACTTTTCTAAAATGTAAAAGGAAATGAAGTCAAAATAGAACTGTTTTTCACATGAAACTCCCCCTACTTTTTTGCATATAAAAGCCATGAAATCTATACTCAACAAGATTTTTGCAATAAAATAATCAAATAATGTACAAGAAGATTATAACACAAACTCAAGGCAATGTTGTTAAACCTAGTTCTCCCCTAAGTGTCCAAAATCTTTCTTTGTCTAATGCTTTTGTAAAAATGTCAACTAATTGGTTTAAGGTGTCTATATACTCTAGAACTATTTCACCCTTTTGGACATGATCACTAATGAAATGATGTCTAATTTCAATGTGTTTAACCCTAGAATGTTGGATGGGATTTTTAGTGAGACAAATAGCACTAGTATTTTCACACTTGATAGGAGCAATATCTACATCAATTCCATAGTCCTTAAGTTGTTGTTTTATCCATAAAATTTGAGCACAACAACTACCAGCAGAAATATATTCCGCTTTGATAGTGGACAAAGCAACACTATTTTGTTTCTTTGAAAACCATGAAATTAACATGTTGCCTAAAAATTGACAAGTACTGGAGGTGCTTCTCTTATCTAATTTGCAACCTCCAAAATCCGCATCCGAGTAAGCATGCAAGCTAAAGGATGAGTCTCTAGAGTACCAAAGACCTAAATTTGAAGTATCTCTAAGGTATCTAAAGATTCTCTTAAGGGCTCGTAAATGTGATTCCTTAGGACAAGATTGGTATCTAGCAGACAAACATACACTAAACATAATGTCGGGTCTACTTGCAGTAAGATAAAGCAAAGAACCAATCATTGACCTATATAATTTTAAATTGACACATTTACCTTCCTCATCTTTGTCAAGCTTTGTAGAAGAACTCATTGGAGTAGCTTGTGGTTTGAGAGTGTCCATCCCAAACTTTTTGAGCATGTCCCTTGTGTACTTAGCTTGATTGAATAAGATATCATCCTTTCTTTACTTAATTTGGAGACCCAAGAATAAATTTAGTTCTCCCATCATGCTCATCTCAAACTCACCTTGCATTCGTTTAGAAAATTATTGACAAAGAATATCATTAGTAGAATAAAAAATAATATCATCAACATTGATTTGAACTACTAATAAATTTTTGCCTTTTCCTTTAATAAAAAGTGTTGTGTCAACTTTCCCTTTACAATAATCTTTTTCAATAAGAAAATTTGATAGTCTTTCATACCAAGCTCTAGGAGCTTGTTTCAAGCCATATAATGCTTTGAAAAGTTTGAAAACATGGTTTGAAAATTTTGTATCTTCAAAACCCGATGGTTGTTAAACATACACTTCTTTATTTATAAAATCATTTAGAAAATTACTTTTTACATCCATTTTTTATAATTTAAAATTATTGAAGAATGCAAAAGCTAAGAGCATTCTAATGGCTTCCATCCTAGCTGCGGGAGCATATGTTTCATCATAATCTATTCCTTCCTCTTGAGTGTAACCTTGAGAAAAAAATCTAGCCTTGTTCCTCACTATGTTACCACTCTCATCTAGTTTGTTCCTAAAAACCCATTTAGTACCTATAGTAGATTTATCACTAGGTCTATCAACTAGGGTCCATACTTCACTTCTTTTAAATTGATTTAACTCTTTTTGCATAGCTAATATCCAATATTCATCATTTAATGCTTCTTTGATATTTTTAGGCTCAATGCATGAGATAAATGAAACATACAAGTATTTCTAAAAAAAGATCTAGTAATTACCCCTTGGGATGGATCTCCCAAAATCATACCATCCTTCACATAGTTGAACTTTCTTGGATGAGTAACTTCCCCTTCCTCAATTGAAAGTTCTTCTAGAGCATCTTGTATTTGTTCTTGAATTTTGCCATTTGATGATTGATCCTCTTTATTGAAAAATTTTGCATCATCATTATCAAAACAAAAATCCTTTCTAGAAGGAGGATTATAGTCTTAAAAAAATAACATGTATAGACTCTTCTACTACTAAAGTTCTTTTGTTAAAGACTCGATAAACTTTAGAATTCAAAGAATAACCAAGAAAAATTCCTTCATCACTTTTTTGCATCAAATTTACTAAGATTATCTTTCCCATTTTTTAAAACAAAACATTTGCATCTAAAGGGATGAAAATAGTTAATGTTAGGCTTTTTGTTTTTGAAAAGTTCATATAGAGTTTTCTTTAAAATAGACCTAGTCATCACTCTATTAACCACATATCAAGCGGTGTTTGTGGCTTCCGCCCAAAAATATTTTGGTAAATTATTTTCACAAAGCATGGTTCTAGCCATTTCCTTTAAAGTTCTATTTTTCCTCTCAACAACTCCATTTTGTTGAGGGGTTTTAGTTGCAGAAAAATTATGGCTAATTCCATTTGAGTTGCAAAAATTTTCGAAACCAAGATTTTGAAATTCGGTTCCATGGTCACTTTTAATACTAGTGATAGAGTAACCTTTTTCATTTTAGTTCATTTTTGAAAATGTGATGGATTTTTCTAAAGCTTCATCTTTAGTACTTAAGAAAAGAACCCAAGTAAATCTAGAATAATCATCAACAAGCACAAAAACATATTTTTTGCCACCCAAACTAGATGTCCTAATTGGACCAAACAAGTCTATGTGAATTAGTTGAAGAACTCTACTAGTTGATACATCATTAATAGGTTTAAAAGAAACTATTTTATGTTTACCATTAATACATGCATCACAAACATTATTCACATCAAAGTCAATTTTAGGTAATCCTCTCACTAAGTCATTTTTAACTAATTTATGCAATATGCTCATGCTAGCATGTCTTAGTTTTCTATGCCATAACAAAGAGCTATTCTAATTTTTAGCAATAAGGCATAAGCGAGAGTTATGCATATCATCTAAATGCACCATATATATATTTTCTATCCTATGTCCTACAAGCATAATCTTATTAGAAGCAATGTCAATAACTTTACAACTTTTAGACTCAAATATGACATTGAAACCTTTATCACATAATTGACTAATACTTAGAAGATAATGCTTAAGACCGTTGACATACAAGACATTTTCAATAATGATAGAAGAGTTTTTACCAATTGAGCCTATTCCTTCAATTTGTTTGGTAGAGTTGTCACCAAATGTAACTTCTCTTCCACTTTTTGGCTTCAAATTGATAAAGTGACTCTTGTCACCGATCAAGCATCTTGAGCATCCACTATCAAGGTACCATAAGTTTTTCTTTGAATAACCCATCTCAAAGCAATGCTCATTTTCCTACAAACATAGAATTAAGATTTTATTTTTGGTACCCAAATTCTTTTGGGTCCAGAAGCATTAGTTCCTATAATTTTAGTCCCTTTAGGTATCCATTTTGAAATCAAGCTCCTATCTTAAGAAGTTATGAGTCATTTAGGGACCCATACACTTTTAATGATTTTTCTCTTGTAGAAAATTTGGGGACCTTTATGTTTATAGAAATTAGAGCTATTTTAACAAAATTTTGTTTTGAATTTTCTCCTTTTTCTAAAACTTTGTTAGAGTGAGCTTTTTCACTCTTAAGCAACTCAAGTTGCTTTTGATGATCCTCATGAGCTTTTGAAAGTAAATTATGCAAGTCTAAAATTTTCTTTTCGAAGTCATTAATAATTTCTTACATTTTATTTACTTTTTCTTCAAGTTCATGATTAGTTTTGGAAAGTAAGTCATTTTCATTTCTCAATTTTGAAACATTTTTCTTGTGTTTTGACATAATGACTTCAAATTCCAAACCCAATTTGTAACATCCTGAAAAGGGCCTATGCATTTTTGGTTTAATTGTACGAAATGACATATCTTATGTGTTATGAATATATTTTGAACACTTTTGGAAACCTGGAAATGTATGGAAATGTTAAGTTTAAAAGAGGAAAGTGAACATTTTTAGAACCTTGGAAATGTAAGGAAATGTCTTGTAACAACCCAAACCCGGCCCAAACATCACGACCGAATCTGAGTTATTACGGAGAAACCTTGTGAACACCCTTTCAGAAAAACATTTAACTTCCATTGAAAACTTTTTTTTTCCGGTTGTCTTGTTAAGCTAACCTTAGATCTAATTTGGAGTTTTAATTAAGTCCGGTTATTATACAAGTTTCAAGTGTACCCGATGGCACGTTTAAACTTCCTCGTGTAAAAAAAAAAACATGTGATTTAATTTAATTTAATGATATAGTTTAAGTCGATATCCAACATAAAAAAAATATAATGCAACTATAGTTTATGGAGGCCTTATTACAACCCAAAATAAAATTAATCAAATTTAAAGTTCTGTAAAGTAAAGTCCTTTGCATGGCCGCCTCGAGTCCCACCGGCTCCTCAACCGCCATCTACGAGTCACTGAAAAATGTTAAAGGAGAAGGTGAGTCACCAAGACCCAAGATGCAACCCTTCCCCATTTTAAAGCATTTTCATACACATCAAATAACAAATTAATTAAGCAAAGTATCATGTACCCAACCTAGCCAACCAAACACCTTTGTCTACCCCACGTGGTACCAAACCTTTGGTGACCGTAGTCACGATGTGTTACCAAAACACCGGTGGTGCCAAACCACCTGGTGACATATAGTCACAATGTGCTACCAAAGCACCGGTGTCCGCAGACACAAATCGGTGATGGGGCCAACCCATCGTGTGATACCAAATCACCGCGACGATCCCATATCTCAAGTGGGGCCAACCCACGGTGGTGTTAACCACAGGACAAGTCGCTATGAGGTACCAAACCTCTGGAGGTACCAAACCTCCGGTGACCTATAGTCACAGTGTGCTACCAAAGCACCGGTGCTCACAAGACGAATACACGCCCCCTCCACTCAATCAACCCACATAGTCAATGAGTCACATATAGATTTATCACATGTATTATCACAAAGATGCTTCCCAAAAGCATAAAATAGCAATCATATGCACAGTACTTACAAAGTTACCCCATATACCGTTATGGTATTCAAGCCATTGCTACACACATCAAGTTAGCAATCACATTACTTAGCATAATTTAATAAGTTAAATGGTGTGTATGTACACACCTGTCACCAACAAGGAGTCTAAATCCGAGAAGAGAAGTCGGCCACACTCAAGTCTTTGCCCCTATATTCGGCCAACTCTCAGGGTTAGTGATATGGCCCATTCGGCCAAACCAAACAATTTAAAGGGGTCATACTTTGTACCCGAATCCTTACCCAATCGCTTCAAGTACTAGCCCTAGCGTCCGATTTGCGAATCTGGTTTACAAACTACACTTGGTCAATTAATAACACTAATAACCATAGCCTTCGGCCTTTAAATACCAATACAAGCCTTACCTATACTTACCCAAAAATCGAATTCTAGAGATCGGCTTTGAGTTGACTGCTTTACGTTCCTGAGCACCTAGAGGAAATCGGTTACCACTTATTTAGAGGCCTTATAACCATTGCCGAAATCGGCACTTCCCTTTATAGAAATCGACAGGATATAGAGAAGAGAAAACCATAAGTATTCGGCCAAACTCACCTTCACAATCGAGAGGAATCTAAAAGCCTCAATGCCAAAGAGGAAGTAGGAAGAGGAGGTAGAGTTTCGGCTAAAGATCAGAAGAATGGGAAAGTGAATGTTAATAGGATTTTCGGCTTGAGAGAACTTGAAAGAGAATAGTAAAAGATGGGATGTAGGCTTGCCGAAATTTTTGAAGTAAGTCACCAAGGCATTCGGCTTTGTGTAAGGTTGAGCAAAACGAAAATAGGGTGCTAGGTATGTGCTTTATATAGGATTCGGCCCCCCCCCTATCAAGCTTGCCGTCCAACCTTGGCAACAAGGAGTCCAACTCCTAGCCAACTCCTTTTCACCAAGGAGTCCCACATTCGGCCATCACCTATTTTTGCTCCAAGCCATCCATTTATTTTAATTCAAATAGTTTTGAATTAAATAATATTAATCTCTTATTAATCAATTAATAATCAAATAATCCTCTTAATAATATCCCTAATATCCCCTTTTTAATAAAATCCTTAATTATCTCTTAATAAAAAGAATTTAAAGAGAGCAAAACTCTCCCTAAGGGCCGTCCAACAATAATGCAAAAAGAGGGGAATTCGCGACTCGAACCAAGGCTCTCCTTGTTCCCCCTTGTGGCGTCACATGTAGCTCTTAAGTGGGCTTACTTTGCCACTTTACCAAGGCCTCATTAATGCCCAAATTCCTTCATATATTCTTATAACACACTCTGCTAAGGCTCCCTGCCTTTAAAGTTAAGAACTAAAATTTTCTACCAAAATGAGACAACTCAAGGCCTTAATTTAAACTCTCTTATTCCATAAATAATATTTCAGTAGTTCATACATAAGAAAATAATGAAATTTCAAATAACCCCGTTTTTGAGATGTTACGATTCTACCCCCTTAAAATAAATTTCGTCCTCAAATTCCTTAACTAGAAAAGGTGGGGGTATTGTTGCCTCATTACATCCTCGGGTTCCCACGTAGCTTCCTCTATACCATGGTTCCGCCACGGCACCTTCACCAAGGGCAATCGACTTCCTACGTAGAACTTTCTCATCTCGGTCTAAGATCCGAATCTGGTTCCTCTTCAAAAGATAAACTGGATTCACCTCGATTTACGCGCATCGGCACAACGCATGAAGGGTCCGACCGATACCGTCTTAGCATTGACACATGGAATACGTTATGAATCGACTCGATTCTGCGCCGGCAACTCTAGCCGATAAGCCACCGGTCCTATTCGCTTCACACAACGAGATATGGCCCAATGAACCTTGGGCTCAACTTCCCTTTCCGTCCAAATCTCAACACCTTTTTCCAAGGCGACACTTTCAGAAAGACTTTGTCTCCCACAGCATACTCCACTTCCTTGCGTTTGAGATCGGCATAAGACTTACGCCTATCCGATGCTTCCTTGAGACGAGACCGAATCACCTTGACTTTGTCTTCCGTCTCGGTTACGGTTCTGGACCCATAACTTGTCGTTCTCCCAACTCCGTCCAACATGTAGGAGTACGGCACTTTCGTCCATATAGGGCCTCGTATGGAGCCATTTGAATACTCGCTTGATAACTATTGTTATAAGCGAATTCCGCTAGTGGTAGGTACTCCTCCCAACTACCACTAAAATCCAAGACATGACCTCTTAACATGTCTTCTAAAATCAGATCACCCTTTTCCGATCGTCCAGTCGATTCGTGGATGGAAAGCCGTACTGAAATCTAACCGTGTACCCAAAGCTTGATGCAACACTTTCCAAAACCTCGACGTGAACCTCGGATCCCTATCCGAGATAATCGACATTGGCACACCATGCAATCGACTATCTCACCACATATAACCTTGCTAGCTTCGGAGTGAGTAATCCATTCTCACCGGCATGAAGTGAGTCGACTTAGTTAGGCGATCCACAATTACCCAAATCGCATCCTTCTTAGTGGCCGTAAAGGGGTAGCCCACTAACAAAATCCATGGTGATCCTCTCCCATTTCCATTGAGGATCTTTATCGGTTGAAGTAGTCCCGATGGTGGTGATGTTCAGCCTTAACCTGGCGACACGTCCGACACTTTCCTACGAACTCCGTTATCTCACGCTTCAACCCGGCCACCAAAACTGTTTCCGCAAATCTCCATACATCTTGCTTCCCCCAGGATGCATAGCGTATGGGCTGCTATGTGCATCTTGGAGAATTTTCTGCCTTAATTCTGGATCTTTTGGCATACATACTCGTCCTTGAAAATAAAGCACTCCATCACTAGATAGACTGTATCCTTCCAAACCGCTGTCTTGAACTTGTACCCTCTTAGAGCTCAAGCCTTCATCCACTAACTGCTTTTCTTTAATCTCCTCAATCCATGTCGGCTTAACTTGAAGCTCAGCCAAAAGACTTCCATCATCATACAGACTTAACCGAGCGAACATTGCTCTCAAGTCCGTCACCACCTTCCGGCTCAATGCGTCAGCTACCACATTAGCCTTACCCGGGTGGTACTCGATTGAACAATCATAGTCCTTTAGTAGTTCAATCCATCGACGTTGTCTCAGATTCAGATCTTTCTGAGTCAGAAGATACCTCAAGCTTTTGTGATCCGTGTAGACCATCGACTTCTCTCCATACAGGTAATGTCTCCATATCTTCAGAGCGAAGACGACCGCTGCTAACTCTAAGTCGTGAGTTGGGTAGTTAACCTCATGCGATCTTAACTGACGGGATGCATAGGCTACTACCTTCCCATCTTGCATCAATACACATCCCAAACCGGTGTGAGATGCATCACAATAAGCGTGAATAACTTTCCGCTTCAGTCGTACTCAAAACCGGAGCTTAGTCAAAATCTTCCTTAGCTTATCAAAGCTTTCTTGTCGCTTTTCCGTCCATACAAATGGGACACCTTTCCTTAGCAACTTAGTCAACGTGCGCTGCTATTAGAGAGAATCCTTCCACGAATCTCCGATAGTACCTGCTAAACCGAAAACTTCGTATTTCACCCACCGTCCTAGGTGGTTTCCACTCCAATATCGCCTCAATCTTGCGAGGGTCTACCCTAATTCTTTGGTGATACTACATGCCCTAAGAAAGCCACCTCCTTCACCAAAATTCGCACTTACGAATTTGGCATATAATCGCTTCTCCTCAATACCTGCAGAACTATCTCGTAGATGCTTGTCATGCTCCTCTCTCGTCCTTGAATAAACCAATATGTCGTCTATGAACACCACACGACAAACCGGTCCAAGTCTTCTTTGGAATACTCTGTTCATCAAGTCCATGAATGCCGCCAGGCGCATTAGTCAACCGAATGGCATCACCAAGAACTCGAAATGCCCATACCGAGTTCGGAATGCCGTTTTGTGTACATCAGCCTCCTTTACCTTAAGTTGATGATATCCTGACCTAAGGTCTATCTTCGAAAACACCGAGGCACCCTTCAGTTGATCGAACAAGTCGTCAATCCGAGGCAACGGATACTTGTTCTTGATCGTTAACTTGTTCAACTGACGGTAGTCGATGCACATCCGCATAGAACCGTCCTTCTTTTTGACAAACAACACAGGTGCTCCCCACGGAGATATGCTTGGTCGTATAAACCCTCTATCCAAGAGCTCCTGAATTTGAGCCTTTAGCTCCACCAATTCCTTTGGTGCCATTCGGTATGGTGCTATGGACACAGGTGCCATTCCAGGTAGCAAGTCTATACCGAATTCGACTTCTCGATCCGGAGGCAAACCCGGAAGTTCTTCTGGGAACACATCAACAAATTCCCCAACCGTTCGGACATTTTCAACTACCAACTCCTTAGCTTCCAAAGCACGATTTGAACCAAATACGCCTCACAACCCTTCTTGACCATCTTTTCAAGCCTTCAAGCGGTCACTACGTTGGATAGGTAATTCCTCCTATCTCCTATCATAACCACTTCATCACCTTGATCGTCTTAGGACCATGCGCTTAGCCGCGCAATCCAAACTCGCTTGGTACTTAACCAACCAATCCATACCAAGGATCAAATCGAACTCCCCAAACGGTAGTTCCATTAGATCGACTACAAATACTACCCCTTGGAGTTCTAGAGTACGCCTCTATAGAGTTTATCTACGACTACGGAGTGACCTAAGGGGCTAACTACGGTCATCTCCCTAGAAGCGGTTTGAGTCTAGGTCCATAGTTCCTACCACACTACTAGCAATATACGAGTGTGTCGAGCCCACATCAATCAATGCGACATAAGGAAAACCAAAAATTAGAAACGCGTCTCGGTTATGACATCCGGTGCGTCACCTTCTTCGCGACACCTTGTCGCATAGACTAAGCCCGGTGCCTAGCCTCTGTGTTGCCTGAACCTCTGCCTTGAGTTCCACGACCTCGGTTAGGACCGTTATTTCCTCTACCATTACCACGACCCCTCTGTGGTCCTACATTTCTATCTTGAGCACGGTTCTGTCCTTCTGGCTGCTTCTTAGCTAGTTTTTGGGGACAATCTCTGACGCGATGCTCCAAAGATCCACACTCGAAGCATCCCTTATCGCCGGTCCAACATCCTCCCCAATGGGTCTTTCCACAGCGATTGCACTGAGTCGGCTTCTGATTAGCAGTCGTGGGCCTTGCTGCCTGATTGGGCCCACTTGGCCTAGCCTTTTTCTGAGCACTTCCGCTTGATCCAGTTGACCCAAAACTTCTTTTCTGATTGTTCTTACTATAGTTCTGCCTCACAGCCTCCTTGATTCCCTCGGCTACCTTAGCCTTCTCCACTAGGGATGAGAACTCACGAACCTGCTGTGGGGCAATCAGTAACCTTAGATCATCTCGAAGTCCGTCCTCAAAGCGGACACAGCGCTCATGTTCAGTAGCCACGATGCCTCTCGCATATCTACTCAGCCTCAGAAATTCTGCCTCATATTCCGACACGGACTTAGTTCCTTGAACTAATCCCAGAAAAGCCTTTCTCTGCGCGTCAGTGTAGCTAATGCCCACATACTTTTTCTGGTAGGCGGTTCTGAAATACTCCCAAGTCAAATCATCTGCTGTAGCCCCATCTCGAACCGTAAGCCACCACTGATACGCTTCATCCTTTAGAAGCGACAACGCCCTCTTTCACTTCTCTTCTTGGTCAAAGTCAAGGTCATCCATGATCCTTTCGGTTGACTCTAGCCAAGATTATTCAGACCGGGTGCCACTCCTGACACACCTCGGAATACCTCCGCTCCGTTGGATCGGAGTCGCTCGGGAACAGATTTCCGAGCTCCAACATTTCCACCAGCCCCAGCCACCATCTCCAAGACTCGCAACACCGCTTGCGATACCGATTCGCCACCGGTCTGCTCCGGCTCCTCAGCCCTAAAAGTAGGAGGTGGTGGTGGCGGTGGTACCTCATTCTCTGAACCTTGTCCTGACCTGACGGGTTCAGACACCGTCATCCTACCCCTACCACGTCCACGGCGTCCACGTCCTCTAGAACTCATTCTATCTACCGCGCTTTTAATCTGATTAAGAAAAATTTTATGCATTAGCATTTGTTTCACTTTATTACTCGCGAAGAAATTTTATGGATGAGGTTTAATCAGAGATTCTTTCGAGCAAACAATGTTTTGATTTCCTATCCTAGTTCACACAAAGAAGTTCATGCATCCATTCCTTAATACTTTCCATACCTATTCACTCATCGGACATTTACGCCATTTCTAACCTTGGGTATTTTCGTCTTTTTCCCTACTGGGGGTATTTTCGTAATTTTCCGGAACCAGGATATTCTACGCCTATTTCCAAAGCTAAGTTGTTGAATATTTGTAAAATAGTTAAATTTTTGGGCAAAACCGTTGAATCAATATTTTATGGATCGGGGCATTTTGGTAATTTTACTCCTAAGGGTATTTCGTAATTTTTCACAAGTCAAGTTTTCCATGAAAAACATTGTATACCTAATGTTCTAGGGTTTGAGAGGGTTATTGGGATAAGTTTTGAAAACATTAGGGCTTGTTGTCTCGTTCTATTTTGAAAAACAAGGCTAATTCCCTTTTTGGGTTTTAATCATTGTGTTTAGCCTATGGCCCGAGCCCTCCCGGTCGGGTGAACCAAAGCTACGCACTGTGCAGAGTTCAAGTGAAGAGGAGGTGGGTCACGCGGACCGCTTAAATACCAAGCTCTCACTGAACCTTTCTAGACATGCGCACAGAGGTTACCACACCACCGAGCCTTACGAGTTAGGGTGAACAGAAGCTACGCACTGTAGGATACTGCGAAGAGAGGAGGTGAGTCACGAGGACCGCTTAAATACCAAGCTCTTAGGATCCAATCCTAGACATGCGTCTGGGGTTACCACACCTAGCTCATTGACTAAGTCATAGGTGGGTTTAGTTCTTTAAGTCTTATGCTTCGTTGTGTTTGAGTATTCTACCCTAGGTCCAAGTCCTATAAATCTATCTACGTTCCATGCTTCCTACCCTTCTACAAAATATATTTCATGTAAAGGTTTAGATGTACTTACAGGCGGATCGGTCTCGGAGACTCGGGCCATGCTTTGCTTAAAAACTCAGAAATCATACTATAAGGCCTACAAAAACATTTTTGGGCCTTGGGCCCCAGTAAATGAGCTTTGAACTGGCTCGATATACCAGTCAGAACAACCCAAACCCGCCCAAACATCACGACCGAACTCGAGTTATTACGGAGAAACCTTGTGAACACCCTTTCGAGTAAAAACATTTAACTTCCATTGAAAACTTTTTTTTCCGGTTGTCTTGTTAAGCTAACCTTAGATCTAATTTGGAGTTTTAATTAAGTCCGGTTATTATACAAGTTTCAAGTGTACCCGATGGCACGTTTAAACTTCCTGCGTGTAAAAAAAAACATGTGATTTAATTTAATTTAATGATATAGTTTAAGTCGATATCCAACATAAAAAAATATAATGCAACTATAGTTTATGGAGGCCTTATTACAACCCAAAATAAAATTAATCAAATTTAAAGTTCGTAAAGTAAAGTCCTTTGCATGGCCGCCTCGAGTCCCACCGGCTCCTCAACCGCCATCTACGAGTCACTGAAAAATGTTAAAGGAGAAGGTGAGTCACCAAGACCAGATATGCAACCCTTCCCCATTTTAAAGCATTTTCATACACATCAAATAACAAATTAATTAAGCAAAGTATCATGTACCCAACCTAGCCAACCAAACACCTTTGTCTACCCACGTGGTACCAAAACCTTTGGTGACCGTAGTCACGATGTGTTACCAAAACACCTGGTGGTGCCAAACCACTTTGGTGACATATAGTCACAATGTGCTACCAAAGCCTTTGGTGTCCGCAGACACAAATCGGTGATGGGGCCAACCCATCGTGTGATACCAAATCACCGCGACGATCCCATATCTCAAGTGGGGCCAACCCACGGTGGTGTTAACCACGGGGACAAGTCGCTATGAGGTACCAAACCTGCGGAGGTACCAAACCTCTGGTGACCTATAGTCACGAAGTGTGCTACCAAAGCACGGTGCTCACAAAGACGAATACACGCCCCTCCACTCAATCAACCCACATAGTCAACAAATACATATAGATTTATCACATGTATTATCACAAAGATGCTTCCCAAAAGCATAAAATAGCAATCATATGCACAGTACTTACCAAAGTTACCCCATATACCGTTATGGTATTCAAGCCATTGCTACACACATCAAGTTAGCAATCACATTACTTAGCATAATTTAATAAGTTAAATGGTGTGTATGTACACACTGTCACCAACAAGGAGTCTAAATCCGAGAAGAGAAGTCGGCCACACTCAAGTCTTTGCCCTATATTCGGCCAACTCTCGGGGTTAGTGATATGGCCCATTCGGCCAAACCAAACAATTTAAAGGGGTCATACTTTGTACCCGAATCCTTACCCAATCGCCGAGTACTAGCCCTAGCGTCCGATTTGCGAATCTGGTTTACAAACTACACTTGGTCAATTAATAACACTAATAACCATAGCCTTTGGCCTTTAAATACCAATACAAGCCTTACCTATACTTACCCAAAAATCGAATTCTAGAGATCGGCTTTGAGTTGATCGCTTTACGTTCTCGAGCACCTAGAGGAAATCGGGTTACCACTTATTTAGAGGCCTTATAACCATTGCCGAAATCGGCACTTCCTTTATAGAAATCGACAGGATATAGAGAAGAGAAAACCATAAGTATTCGCCAAACTCACCTTCACAATCGAGAGGAATCTAAAAGCCTCAATGCCAAAGAGGAAGTAGGAAGAGGAGGTAGAGTTTGGCTAAAGATCGAGAAGAATGGGAAAGTGAATGTTAATAGGATTTTCGGCTTGAGAGAACTTGAAAGAGAATAGTAAAAGATGGGATGTAGGCTTGTAGAAATTTTTGAAGTAAGTCACCAAGGCATTCGGCTTTTTGTGTAAGGTTGAGCAAAACGAAAATAGGGTGCTAGGTATGTGCTTTATATAGGATTCGGCCCCTATCAAGCTTGCCGTCAACCTTGGCAACAAGGAGTCCAACTCCTAGCCAACTCCTTTTCACCAAGGAGTCCCACATTCGGCCATCACCTATTTTTGCTCCAAGCCATCCATTTATTTTAATTCAAATAGTTTTGAATTAAATAATATTAATCTCTTATTAATCAATTAATAATCAAATAATCCTCTTAATAATATCCCTAATATCCCCTTTTTAATAAAATCCTTAATTATCTCTTAATAAAAAGAATTTAAAGAGAGCAAAACTCTCCCTAAGGGCCGTCCAACAATAATGCAAAAAGAGGGGAATTCGCGACTCGAACCAAGGCTCTCCTTGTTCCCCCTTGTGGCGTCACATGTAGCTCTTAAGTGGGCTTACTTTGCCACTTTACCAAGGCCTCATTAATGCCCAAATTCCTTCATATATTCTTATAACACACTCCTGCTAAGGCTCCCTGCCTTTAAAGTTAAGAACTAAAATTTTCTACCAAAATGAGACAACTCAAGGCCTTAATTTAAACTCTCTTATTCCATAAATAATATTTCAGTAGTTCATACATAAGAAAATAATGAAATTTCAAATAACCCCGTTTTTGAGATGTTACATGTCTTGTAAGGAAATGTCATGGAAATGTAAGGAAATGTCTTGGAAATGTAAGGAAATGTCTTGTAAGGAAATGTCATGGAAATGTAAGGAAATGTCAAGTTTACAGAGCCGATCGAAAATTTTTGGAAACTTAGAAATGACCTAGAAATGACGAGTTTTAAGGTTTAAAAGGGGAAATTAAGGCAAGGTGGCCTTAAAAGAAAAAGTTTGTGAAATTTGACACACAAACAGGCTTGGAAAAGTGGTCTGAAGATGCCACTTAGGGCCTATGGAAATGGCGCCATATGCAAGAGGAATGGGCCTAAGTTCGAGTCACATGGGAAGCAAATAAAAGAAATTTTATTTTGCTACAAGGAGCAGAGAGAGTGGACAAACACATGGCTATAAATTAGGAGCTTTTATTATTTTATAAATAGTTGATAAATAAGGGATTTATTTATCATTATTTTCAAGAGATAATTGTTGGATTAAATTCTTTTAATTTGAATAAAGAGATAAAGAGGAAAATAAGGAGAAGTGATGGCCAAGTAAGGGACTTTGAGTTTAATAATTTGGCTAAGTAAGGATAGTTGCTTGAATTATCTTTTATTTTAAGTGATAATTAAAGAGATAAAGCTATTAAAATAGAGGAGTGGTGGCCAAGTAAGGGACTCCTTAGATGATAATTTTGACTATAAAAGGAAGGAAGGAGGGCTACTCATCAATTTGTGCTTCCTCCTTTCTCTGCCGAATTCTTAGTGCTCTCTTTTCTTCTTTTCTTTCTTTTCTTTTGCCAAGTCGAAATTAAGTAATTGTTGGAACCTAGCCGAATATTTTCCTCTCCATTAGAAGCCATAGCTAAGAATCCTCCATCTTTATTCTTCCTTCTCTTTTCTTTCTAATCCTCCAAAAGCCGAAAGTTGTGAGATCATCATCTAGCCATAGCCGAATCTCTGAAGGTTGAAGTGAAGGTGCAATCGATTTCTTCAAGTAAGGGTAAGATCTCATTCGGTTTCATCCTTTTTCTTAAGATTTGCGAAATCTAGGACTAACCCCATTAATATCTTGTTGCCGAAACTTTGAAGAGATCTTTCGGGATTTACTAAGTGTCGACTACAAGGAAGGAGAAGTTCTTTTCCCGAAGGTACACCATAGGCCACGTGTTACCTAGTTATTCGGTGAGTTTCGGGATTTAAAATCCACAAGGTAAGTGTCTATAGTATTTGACCAAGGCCATGTTTGGTAAATATATGTGTTCATTAATTATTCAAAAGCCGAAAACTAACCAAGTTAATTGATTCAATGCTTGGCCAAATGCAAGAAGAGTATAGCAGAGATTTCAAGACTTGATTCTTAAGTCAAACGGTAACAAGGTAAGTTTAAGTATACTAATCCTACTAGGATTTGGATTTATGGCCGAATGGCTTTTTATTAAAGTAGTAGGTGATTAATCAAATGTAGGGATTAAGGATCTAAGCATTAGATCAAGCTTTTCGGGATTTCAAGACCCTTTCGGTAAGTATGACAAGTTGTGAATATTTGGTTAAGAATTCGTATATTGATGATTAAATCGATTGTTCTGATTAAGTGTGTTGATGGAGGCGAATACCATTCAAGAAGGGAAAGGAAAGGTCTCTATCCCCAAGTTTAAGAAGAGATCCATTTCATAGTTAGGGATTGGCCAGGGGTGTGGACCAAATACGAACAAGAAAGTAGGCAAATAGCCGTAGTATCGCCTAGTGATAGCATCAAGATCGTAAAGCATAGTTCTCCAAGTGATCGGTGTGTGATTAACCCACCGTTTTCCGGGTATATGATATGTATGTGAAATGTGTATGTGTTATGAATGTGCTAACTAGTGCGGTGGAAATTGTGATAAGGATACCCTCAAGGGTATGTCGATAATCCGGTAAGTACCAAACACGATGATATGTGATTATTAATATGAATATGTGATAATATGCTTGATGAACATGCTCATGCATCATTACATTGTATCATTATTTTATGTGGCATGTGCATGGGTTGGGATATGAAAGAAGGCACGGTGTACTTCGAGTACGTGGTTTGATGTTAGCCTTGAGCTACATCGTGGATTGACGTTGATCGAGGTCACGTTGTGGATTAATTGCGATTTAGTTCGCGTGGCTTGATGAGTGGCTATGTGCCTCATCGTGGTTGATATCGGCTATGTGCCATATCGTGGTTGATGAGTGACTATGTGTCCCATCGTGGTTTTGGTGTTAGCTACGGCTACATCATGGATTGACGTTGGTCGAGGTCACGTTGTGGATTAATTGCGATTTAGTTCGCGTGGCTTGACGAGTGGCTATGTGCCTCATCGTGGTTGATATCGGCTATGTGCCATATCGTGGTTGATGAGTGACTATGTGTCCCATCGTGGTTTTGGTGTTAGCTACGGCTACATCGTGGATTGGCGCTGACTGAGGTCGCGTTATGGACTATTGTGCTTAATTGCACGTGGACGGGCGATGATTGCCTTTGGAGTGAAAAGGAGAGGGTGATTTGATAATCCCCCTGGTGTGTGTGGTAGTTTGGATAAGGGGTGTGTAGCGGATGGACCCTAGGTTTGGGTTGGGCTTCATAATTGCATGATTTCGTATGTGAACATATGTGGAAATGGGCCAAGCCCAATATGATATGTGGATTAATGTGGAAATGGGCAAAGCCCAGTATATGAATGTGGATCAGTGTGGAAATGGGCTAAGCCCAGTATGTGGAAATTATGTGGTTAACTACCCTATTAGATGAATGTGATATGAATATGGGCCGAGCCCAAAATGTGTTAACATGTAAATATGATATTTGTTATCTGATATATGGGTTAATATGTGGTTAACATGTGGGTGGAATTCAGTGAATTAATTACACACTGAGTCTGTATGACTCACCCAATTTTTATTAAACATCGCAGATGATTCGTGGTGATTGGACCGGGTTGGAGTGGATACGAGGTGGCCCATGCAGAAGACATCTTCTTTATTTTATTCAGTGTATTACTAAGAACTTTTGTTTAATTATTTATTGTAATAAGGCCCAGTTAAAGTATTTAAGTATTTCTATTTGAGCATTTTTATTATGTTTAAGCTAGATGACCATTAAATTATTATTTGGAAGTGCTTTTAATTTGGATATTTTTGTCAAGCTTATATTATTTAAAATTTTTAATTGGACATGGTTTTCAAATGACAAAATTTTTAATGTTTTTCCCAAAAGTGAAATCAGTCTTCAAACGTTTTTCCGCAGTGGCATCTCAAATTCGGTCGTAACGAATGGGCCGGGTTTGGGGTGTTACAAATTGGTATCAGAGCCAGGTTCAAAACTCGGCTTTGAGGGTTTTGGGTCCAAAAATAATTTTTTTCAAAGATGGGCTTTTCAAAAGTATGGGCCTTCATAAACTTTTCAGGTTATTCTGGCATGGCACCTGTATCTCCGGCCCGAAGTCCACCAGGTAAGTACTTCTAATTATTGAAGTGACTTGTTTATGTGAACTGTTATGGGCTTATTTGGGCTCGTAGATTAGAATATTAGGGCTATTGAACCCTAGGGCTAGTGCACTCAAACACATGCATAAGACTTAAGGACTATTAAACAAACCTGTGAAGTAAGTCGCCGAGCTAGGGTGTGGCAACTGTTGTGCACATGTCTAGGAGTGGATTCAGTAAGAGCTTGGTATTTAAGCGGTCCTAGCGGCTCACCTCCTCTTTACTCGAATCCTACCAGTGCGTAGCTCTGATTCCCTAACCAAGAGGACTTATTCACGGGCTAAACCCGATAATTAAAACCCGAAAGGGACTAGCCATGATAAAAACCCTAGTTTTAAAATCCCTAAATTACCCTTTTAATTGTAGTAAAAGATTATTGTGAAAATTTTTTCCAAAATATCTCCGATTTACAAAATTACAAAAATGCCCCTGTATTGTAAATTACTAAAATACCCTTAGTTCTTAAGATTTTCAAAAATACCCTCGACTTTTGTTAAAATATTTCTACTTTACAAAGATATCAAAAAATTCTATTTTACAAATAACAAGATACCCTGATTTGGAAAATTTACAGGCTATACGACTTCCAAAATTACCGAAATAACCTCGATTTCAAATTTTTGCAACACCTCGATTTGGAAAACAAAATAACCGGAGAGATTTTGTAAATTTGAAATACCTCTAATTTGAAAAATATTTCGAATTGACCCCAATTTATTACCAAAATATTTCTGTAGGGAAAATGACGAAATTACCTGGGTAGGGAAATGGATGGAATGGCCATAAAAGTGTAGTGAATGATGTTGTGAATGAATGTGACTTCATGGAGAAATGAATGTGTCTCTGCTTATGAATGTGAATATGACTCCACGAGTTAGAGTAGTGAACTTGAATCTGAACCTTTGTGTGATCGAAAGAACTACTTCTAAATACTTTACTTCATAAAATTGTTCGCGGTTAATACGTGGAACAAAATTTCTGATGCATAAAACTTTTTAATCAGATTAAATCGTGACGTTAGAAATAAGTTCTAGGGGACATGAACTTAGAGACTGTGCCTAGAAAGTATGATGGTTCTATTAAGATCAGAGTGCGCAGCATAAGCGTAGTACGGTGAGTTAAGATATACGATTATTCGTTAATAAGTAATTTCGAGGACGAAATTATTTTTAAGGAGGGTAGAACTGTAACATCCTGAAAAGGGCCTTTGCATTTTTGGTTTAATTGTACGAAATGACATATCTTATGTGTTATGAATATATTTTGAACACTTTTGGAAACCTGGAAATGTATGGAAATGTTAAGTTTAAAAGAGGAAAGTGAACATTTTTAGAACCTTGGAAATGTAAGGAAATGTCTTGTAAGGAAATGTCATGGAAATGTAAGGAAATGTCTTGGAAATGTAAGGAAATGTCTTGTAAGGAAATGTCATGGAAATGTAAGGAAATGTCAAGTTTACAGAGCCGATCGAAAATTTTTGGAAACTTAGAAATGACCTAGAAATGACGAGTTTTAAGGTTTAAAAGGGGAAATTAAGGCAATGTGGCCTTAAAAGAAAAAGTTAGTGAAATTTGACACACAAACAGGCTTGGAAAAGTGGTCTGAAGATGCCACTTAGGGCCTATGGAAATGGCACCATATGCAAGAGGAATGGGCCTAAGTTCGAGTCACATGGGAAGCAAATAAAAGAAATTTTATTTTGCTACAAGGAGCAGAGAGGTGGACGGCACATGGCTATAAATTAGGAGCTTTTATTATTTTATAAATAGTTGATAAATAAGGTATTTATTTATCATTATTTTCAAGAGATAATTGTTGGATTAAATTCTTTTAATTTGAATAAAGAGATAAAGAGGAAAATAAGGGAGAAGTGATGGCCAAGTAAGGGACTTTGAGTTTAATAATTTCGGCTAAGTAAGGATAGTTGCTGAATTATCTTTTATTTTAAGTGATAATTAAAGAGATAAAGCTATTAAAATAGAGGAGTGGTGGCCAAGTAAGGGACTCCTTAGACGATAATTTCGGCTATAAAAGGAAGGAATGATGGCTACTCATCAATTTGTGCTTCCTCCTTTCTCTGCCGAATTCTTAGTGCTCTCTTCTCTTCTTTTCTTTCTTTTCTTTTGCCAAGCCGAAATTAAGTAATTGTTGGAACCTAGCCGAATATTTTCCTCTCCATTAGAAGCCATAGCCGAATCCTCCATCTTTATTCTTCCTTCTCTTTTCTTTCTAATCCTCTAAAAGCGAAAGTTGTGAGATCATCATCTAGCCATAGCCGAATCTCTCTGAAGGTTGAAGTGAAGGTGCAATCGATTTCTTCAAGTAAGGGTAAGATCTCATTCGGTTTCATCCTTTTTTCTTAAGATTTGCCGAAATCTAGGACTAACCCCATTAATATCTTGTTGCTGAAACTTTGAAGAGATCTTTCGGGATTTACTAAGTGTCGACTACAAGGAAGGAGAAGTTCTTTTCAGAAGGTACACCATAGGCCACGTGTTCCCTAGTTATTCGGTGAGTTTCGGGATTTAAAATCCACAAGGTAAGTTTCTATAGTATTCGACCAAGGCCATGTTTGGTAAATATATGTGTTCATTAATTATTCAAAAGCCGAAAACTAACCAAGTTAATTGATTCAATGCTTGGCCGAATGCAAGAAGAGTATAGAGAGATTTCAAGACTTGATTCTTAAGTCAAACGGCAACAAGGTAAGTTTAAGTATACTAATCCTACTAGGATTTGGATTTATGGCCGAATGGCTTTTTATTAAAGTAGTAGGTGATTAATCAAATGTAGGGATTAAGGATCTAAGCATTAGATCAAGCTTTTCGGGATTTCAAGACCCTTTCGGTAAGTATGACAAGTTGTGAATATTTGGTTAAGAATTCGTATATTGATGATTAAATCGATTGTTACGATTAAGTGTGTTGATGGAGGCGAATACCATTCAAGAAGGGAAAGGAAAGGTCTCTGTCCCCAAGTTTAAGAAGAGATCTGTTTTCTGCGATTAGGGATTGGCCATGGGGTGTGGACCAACGTCACGAACAAGAAAGTAGGCAAATAGTCGTAGTATAGCCTAGTGATAGCATCGAGATCGAAAGCATAGTTCTCCAAGTGATCGGTGTGTGATTAACCCACCGTTTTCCGGGTATATGATATGTATGTGAAATGTGTATGTGTTATGAATGTGCTAACTAGTGCAAAGTGGAAATTGTGATAAGGATACCCTCAAGGGGTATGTCGATAATCCGGTAAGTACCAAACACGATGATATGTGATTATTAATATGAATATGTGATAATATGCTTGATGAACATGCTCATGCATCATTACATTGTATCATTATTTTATGTGGCATGTGCATGGGTTGGGATATGAAAGAAGGTGCGGGTGTACTTCGAGTACGTGGTTTGATGTTAGCCTTGAGCTATATCGTGGATTGACGTTGGATCGAGGTCACGTTGTGGATTAATTGCGATTTAGTTCGCGTGGCTTGATGAGTGGCTATGTGCCTCATCGTGGTTGATATCGGCTATGTGCCATATCGTGGTTGATGAGTGACTATGTGTCCCATCGTGGTTTTGGTGTTAGCTACGGCTACATCATGGATTGACGTTGATCGAGGTCACGTTGTGGATTAATTGCGATTTAGTTCGCGTGGCTTGATGAGTGGCTATGTGCCTCATCGTGGTTGATATCGGCTATGTGCCATATCGTGGTTAATGAGTGACTATGTGTCCTATCGTGGTTTTGGTGTTAGCTACGGCTACATCGTGGATTGGCGCTGATCGAGGTCGCGTTGTGGACTATTGTGCTTAATTGCACGTGGACGGCGATGATTGCCTTTGGAGTGAAAAGGAGAGGGTGATTTGATAATCCTCGGTGTGTGGTAATTTGGATAAGGGGTGTGTAGCGGATGGACCCTAGGTTTGGGTTGGGCTTCATAATTGCATGATTTCGTATGTGAACATATGTGGAAATGGGCCAAGCCCAATATGATATGTGGATTAATATGGAAATGGGCAAAGCCCAGTATATGAATGTGGATCGATTGTGGAAATGGGCTAAGCCCGGTATGTGGAAATTATGTGGTTAACTACCTATTAGATGAATGTGATATGAATATGGGCCAAGCCAGAATGTGTTAACATGTGAATATGATATTTGTTATCTGATATATGGGTTAATATGTGGTTAAAATGTGGGTGGAATTTAGTGGATTAATTACACCTCGAGTCCTGTATGACTCACCCAATTTTTATTAAACATCGCAGATGATTCGTGGTGATTGGACCGGGTTGGAGTGGATACGAGGTGGCCCATGCAGAAGACATCTTCTTTATTTTATTCAGTTTATTACTAAGAACTTTTGTTTAATTATTTATTGTAATAAGGCCCAGTTAAAGTATTTAAGTATTTCTATTTGAGCATTTTTATTATGTTTAAGCTAGACGACCATTAAATTATTATTTGGAAGTGCTTTTAATTTGGATATTTTTGTCAAGCTTATATTATTTAGAATTTTTAATTGGACATGGTTTTCAAATGACAAAATTTTTAATGTTTTTCCCAAAAGTGAAATCAGTCTTCAAACGTTTTTCCGCAGTGGCATCTCAAATTCGGTCGTAACGAATGGGCCGGGTTTGGGATGTTACACAATTCATCATAGGCATCTTGCAACTCATCAAAATAATAATCATTTAAAGTAGATGAGTTAGAATTTACCTTAATATCATCGATGGCCAAAAGGCTAGGATTGGCTATTTCTTGATCTTTATTGTCTGGTGAATCCTCATCACTCCAAGTAGCCACATAAGCCTTAAGCTTTTGTTTGCTTGACCCTCTTTTATTTCATTGAGGACACTCAAATTTGATGTGTCCCAACTTCTTACATTCATATTATATGATAGGTTCCTTCTCTTTAGTAGATTCATTCTTGAGTCCTTTTTTCTTTTGGAATTATCTTCCTTTGTTGGACCTCATGAACCTTTTGAATCTTTTTGCAAACATTTCCATCTCTTTTCATCATCATCATTATTTCTAGAGTCTTCATCCTTCTCACAAGTTGTTGATTTGAATGCAACTCCCACTTTCTTTGGAACTTCTTTGATTTCCTTTGCGTTGTAGTTGATCTTCATTTCATACGTCAACAAGGAACCAATGAGCTCATCAAAGGAGAGTGAATTGAGATCCTTTGACTCTTCTATTACCCTCACTTTAGGTTCCTAATATGTTGGGAGACTATTCAACATCTTCTTTACCATCTCCTTGTTGGGATATGTCTTTCCAAGAGCTTTGAGACCATTGATAATATGAGTGAAGCGATCGGACATCTCCTTGTTCTTTCTTCCAGTTTTGCCTTAAACAATTCATAATCAAGGGTGAGAAGACTTACCTTGGACTCCTTAACTCTACTTGTCCCTTCATGGGTGACTTTAAGCTTGTCCCAAATTTCTTTTTCATTGTCACACAAGGAGACTTTATTATACTCATTTGGACCAAGAGCACAAAATAGAGTGTGCATAGCTTTCGCATTTAATTGTACTTTCTTGATATCATTTTCATCCCATTCATTCTCTTCCTTTAGGATAATAACACCTTCGACCCTCTTTATTGGAATGGATGACCCATTAGTAACTAACCTCCAAAATTCATAGTCATTAGCTTCGATGAATAGCTTCATTCTCGTTCTTCAATATGAGTAGTTTGTGTCATTGAATAGTGGAGGCCTCATGGTGGAATGCCCTTCTCCCAATATAGTTGAATTTTGCTCTGATGCCATAAAGGAAATTTCTTAACTTGTAGCCTCTATCTTGAATACCTTGAGGATCTTCTCTCTTGGTGGTAAAACCGTCTCTAAAGTTTTTACTCTGATACTAATTGATAGCTCAATGAAGCAAATTGAAAATGCCAAGAGGGGGTGAATTGGCATTTAAAAAATTTGGTGAAAGCAAAGGCAAGAATGAAACAAAGAACACAAAGAATTTAGAGTGGTTCGGCACCAATTGCCTACTCCACTACCTTAGCTTTCCACCACTAAGGATTTTCCCCAAATTCACTAATTTGTTCTAGCTTTAAGGACAAGGTTTAACCTTACAACTTCTTAAGACTTCTACCCTAAATCTTAAGTTTCAAACCCTCTCAAAGAGATACAAATGAGCAAACAAAGAAACAATCCTTACAAGATAAAATTGTTTACAAATTGAAGCACAAATACAATGAGATACACTTGAGAAAAATAATTGAGATAAAGCTCACAAGTGTTTGTAAGAAGAATATGAAAATTTAAGCTCTAAGATTGTTTAATTGATGATTTTTGCTTGAAAGTGCTTTATTAGATGTTGTAGGACTTTGAAAGATGGTACTTATACCCCCTAATAGATTTCCAACCATTGAGGTTACTGGTGAAGTTAATATGGTTGTTGGGGATGTAAACCCAAAGCATTTATTTCACTTGCAACTGCGAGTATCGATACCTCCAAAGAGGGTATTGATATTTTTTGTCATAAATGCTAATTCAGTGACCGTTGGAATGAAATAATGAATACTTAAAAAATATTTTATTGATACTGTAACACCCTAAAATTTAGGGTTAGAAGTTTTGAGATTTGTGTTTAGGGTTAGTGGGTAGGTTGAGCAATTGGGTTGATTTCCGCGTTTTAATGTCAAAATGAGCCTGTTGGGTCGGTGGTTGGATGTGTTAGTTTATCTCTGGGTTCGAATCCTCATGTGTGTTTGAGGAATTAATTTTATTTTTGTTTTAAAGTTTTTTTTCTTATATATACTTATGTTATTTATTTTATTGTATTTTTATTTTTGGAAAAAGGAAGTTGTTTCTAAAATTCTTTTGCACGTTCTCTTTCCCTATTTTTTTTGTTTCCTCTCTTTTTCCACGTTCTTGCTATTCTTTTTGGTTTTTCTCCCTTTCTCTCTTTCGTTGTTGGCGAATTAATTACTGCCATATTTTTGTTCTCCAAATGAATTCTGGGTTTTAGTAACAACGTTTTTGGCTGCTTGTCCTTGTGTGTTACGTTTGATTGGGTGCAAAATTGGGTTCCCGAACAATTTGGTGGAGCGACTCGAGCGGTTCTCAGTGCTTTTTATCGCGTTCTAAGGTGTGTGTTCTGAAACTGTTAATTTTGGTATCAAATTGTTGTTGGATTCTATGGAATTCGACAACTTCTTGTAGGTTCCTGAAACTATTGATTTTGGGTATTGGATTGCATGCTATTCTGTAAATTCTTGTATAGTTCTGAGTTACCAAGGGTTGGGTACCATTTTGATGTCAAAACCACAATTTTTAGCCTATTTCGGTGTGGCTTCGTGACCACACGGGTGGCCACACGGGCGTGTGCCGCACACGGGCGGTCCACACGACCGTGTGAAATTGGGAATTAGGGTTTTTGGGCTATTTTTGGTGCCACACAACCTAGCCACATGGTTGTGTGGCTACAATTTTGGGATTTTGTCGATTTTCACATGGGCATGTGCCTTGGTCACACGACCGTGTCCCTTAGCCACATGAGCGTGTAAGATTTCCACATGGTCGTGTCTACTTTGCACTTAATTTTGGCACTTTTAGGTAGTGAGTTACACGGGTGTGTGTCCCCTCCAGACGAGCTTGTATAGCTTTCACATGGGTATGTAGGCTTCCACATGGCCTAGGCCAGGGCACACGGCCGTGTGGCCCTGCTTCGTAAATTTTAGTTTCAAGTCGGATTGTGACTGTTTCGTGTTCCTGTGTGTTTTGACCTTTGGCTAGGCCTTAGTAAGAGTAGTTGAGACTCTATTTGGCACAGATTTATGTGTTAATTATTAGAATAACACTCATTTAATGACTTGCCTAATTGATGTTACCTAGTAGTTAGGTACCGTGACCTCTAATTCTAAATTTGGTCGTTCGATTATGTGCATTTTTTATTTTGTTTCTGTAAGTTAGTTAATAATCTGTTTGCATACAAGCATTTACATTAAAATTTTGGGTTTGGTTGCGAAGAGAAGGAAGTTTGATCTGTTCTGTTTTGGCAGTTTTAACTGTAACTCATTAGTACAGCGGTTTACCACATTGCACTACACATATGTCAGCTCTACTACATATTATTATCTGAGTGACCCAATCCATATACGTGGTGTATAGGGTTGGATGGACCTTTCGAGGTCCTATGTGGTGTGCATGGTTTGTTGAGCTTCTTATAGTTCATTCATGGTATGAACGCGGGACAGAGAGGCGTTTGGCTGGATGGGTGGGATTATTTTCTGACTTGTTACATATCATTTGCATCTGTTTACATGTTGTTTGTCTGAACTGTAACACCCCAAACCCGACCCATGCGTTACGAGCGGATCTGGTATGTCACAGGAAGAAAGTGTTTAAAGAACTTGTGAATGTACTAAAGGTTTACGTTAATTTGATATTGTTAAGAAAGCAAGTTTGGTTTATAAATATTCGATAAAATACTACAAATTTCGAGAAGTAGATTGACGAATCAAGAATCGAATTATTGAACTTTAAAACCGTGACTTTTGAAAATATTGTTGATAATTTGTAAGAAAATCCAAGTTAAATTATTTGTACAATGTTGTTATGAAATCCATTTGTTAATCAATTTTGGAAACCGTTATTTATGATTTTAGAAAAACCCCTTTTAAAATAATTTAAGAAAATACTAATTACGTCCCAAACATAAAGCAAATTAAAGTTTATCCCAGAGGCCTTATTACAACTTTAAACCCAAAATAGTGAAAGTAATGAAATAAAGCGGAAAATGAAATTTACTAAAGTTCGAAAACACCATTTCTAAAGTATGGCCTCCACCGAGTCATCCATGGCCCAAGTCCACATCACTAAGCATTACCTGCAAGAATTAAGAAAAAAGGGGTGAGTTACTAGAACTCAGTGTGTAATCCCCCTTACCGTCATCCACTGGGCCTGAACCCGTATAGTATCATCTTGGATCGAAGCCCATTTACATAGCAATATCTAAATGAAGTAAATGTATGCAACCCAACCCATCCATCCATCACACCCCCGACCAGCCAATCACACCTCTAGGGATCAAGTCAACCCACCCCGCCACTCACACCAAATTTGCAGTCAAACTGCTATCATATAGTATTTTTCTGGTCAAGCCACCGAAATCATATTTAAGCACAGTAATATACAAATTGTGGCAATGCCACCAGGCTACACTGCTCTTCATACAATTTTTCCCATCCCATGCAATATGTAAAAATGCCACATACATAATAAAATAACATAAAACATCCACATATAAATATCAACCATTAATCAAGTAATTTATTAAGGTGAATCGACCCATTATGGTTCTTTGGTAATTCGGCCCACTAAGGCATTCTAGCAAATCGGCCCGTAGGGATATTTTGGTAAATCGACCCATAGGGCATTTTCGTAATTCGGCCCATAGGGCATTTTCGTAATTCGGCCCATAGGGGCATTTTCGTAAATTGGAACTTTAAAGGCATTTAAGCAATTCGGCCCGTTAAGGCATTTTGATAAAAACGGCTCATTGAGGGTATATTCGTAATTCGGCCCATAAGGGCATTTTCGTAATTTATCAAATTTCATACCGATTTTAACAGATTTTTAGAAATACTGACGTTTAAGCTAATTACTCGATTCATGCTATATTACGGTTCTTAGACTTGTAAAACAACAACGATCTATTCGTCCAACCATAATGGTGAATCATGAATCAACGGAATTTCGGTGTGAGATTACACACCTGATTACGGTAAGGACTAAACCTTCTTGATCGTCGGTACCTAAATCACCATTACACTCGATTAACCAACAAACATGATTTTATTAATCCAAATCTAAATCAGACAATCTAAAAATGCTTACCCCTAGTATCGTGAACGACCATGATTTGTCTATTCTCACCGGATGATGGTCCACAACCCGGTGGAAAATCCCGAATCGTCGATACCGCCCTATGTTTGAACTTAGGAGTAGGAATTGCAAATCCGCCCCCTTTTTGTCCTCCAATCACTTTTCCTTTCAAATCGTTACCACTTGCCTCCATTGGAAAAGTCTTGGTTAGAAAATACTATGATGAGTGCAAGTAGTTGTTTAGGGATAGGATTCGGCTTACCACTACTTCCGAAGGATCAACGAATATAGAAGAACGAGCGATTAGTCCCTAGAATAAACGTTTAAACATAATCATCGATTTGTTTTAGGGGAATAACCAAGTATTGAGAGATATCAAAATGAACCTTGAAGAAATCCATTACCTTAACGATTATAAATCCGACTTCCACCATTTGACTTAATGCTAAAGGTGAATCGACAAGGATGTGATATACGGCCACCCACTAGAACACGACGAAAAAGAAAAGATGATCACAATTTGAGGGAGTAGGAGAAAGTGATATTTTGGTTTAGAAACAAAATAGAACCACCGAATAGTGATGGACACACATTCGGCTAGGGAGAAAAGAAAGTGAAAAGAGAAGAAAGAAACCACTTACCGATTCGATCAAAGAAGAGAGTGCCAACACGAAAGAGAAAAAAATAATGAAGAAGAGATTAAGGGTCAAAAGGTTTGGCTATGGAGAGAAATGAACAAGAAGATTCGGCTACCAAAATGTTGATTAAAGAAGAAGAAAGAAGGGTTGAAGAAATAGTGAAAAAGAAAAGAAAAGATGGAGAAAGAATGCTAGATAGTTTCGGCTAACAAAGGAAAAAAAATGAGCAAGAATGGATTGAGGGTTTCAGCTAAACAAGGGAGAAAGATGAACAAATGTGCTAGAGTGTTTCGGCCAAAACAAGGGGAAAAAGAAGTTGGAAAAGAAAAGTACCCAAAATGCTAAAAGAAACCAAAACCTTTCATGCACAAATTTGCACAAAAACCATAAGAAAATCGGCTCCCTCACTCCCCCTACCAAAACCGTGTACTTCATTCACCAAAAAGTTCATGGTTGACCAAAAATTCTATCCCAAGCACCTTCCAAATATTCGGCCAACATATCCCCCTTCTTACTCATTTCCTTTACTTCTTTCCTTACTCTCCTCCTTACCTTATTTTCTTAGTCTTCTTTCCATCAATAAAAAGTATTCATTACCTTATTTAAAGCCTTGGCCGACACTTTGGAAAAGAAGCACAAAATAATCCAAAAATTTTGTAAAAGGTGGGATTCGAACTCCACCCCTCTAGCCCCTTCATGTGACGCCACACCACTCTACTACTAGCTCCTCCTGTGATAGCAAAATACACACTTATTTCCTTAAGTCTTGATGCCACTTACCTTCTCTCCTTTAAGTGCTTAAACACAAAAAATTTACTAAGGCCCAACTCAACCCAAAGCCTTCTTAGGACCCCTAAACATACACAATTAGCCTTCTTAACTAGCCTAACGCATGATATAAAGCAAAACATAAAATTCCAAATTTCAGGATGTAATATCCCGGGTTAGGGGCTATTTTGTTGTTGCATGATATTGCATGTGTCTAGTGTGCTGCGTGGCTATTTCTATGTTTTGGGGGCTTAATTGAAGTCTAAGTGTATGCCTGAGTGAATGGGAAAATTTTGATTTTTGGGTGTTAAGTCAGGGGAGCTATTGGAGCTAGGGTATAAGAGTTTTATATGGTGTTTTGTTGAACAAGAAAGGAGCTGGTGGAGTGGCAGGATAGGCGCCACTAAGGCTTGTGTGTGTGGCGTCATTTGCAGGAGGGAGAGATCTTGTGTTCAAGCTGCGGAGTGGCCACATTTTGCATCCTTTTTGACGGCATGGAGGAGGAGAGTTGTAGGCAGTTCAAACTCTGCCTTGGACTTAGTCTACTCATTTGAATGGTGGGTGGAGAGTGGATTGAGGAGGAAGACTTGTTCAACTAATTTGAAATGATGGTGTGGAGTGTTTGTGGGGATTTGGCCAAATTTTAGGAGAGTTTGTGGGGAGTGGACGGTTTGGGTAGTGTGGGAGAGGAGTAGTGCCGAATTTCTTTTGGCAATTTTCTTAGTATTTTCGGTCACCATTTTGGGTAAACCGAATTCTCTCCTTTGTTAATAGCCAACCGAAACTTCATTTGTTTTTCTCATTTTTCCTCTTAGAAACCGAAGTGCAAGCAAAGGCATGTCTTTGAATTAGTTTATTTCTTTTAGTTCTCTTAATAGCCGAATGCCCTTTTGTGCCACCATTTCCACTTTGCTTTTATTTCTTTTCTTCTTGTGATTCCTTGGCCGAACCATATATCCTCCCCATCATTTCTTTTTCTTTATCATTTAGGTGTCAAGCCATCATCCTTTTCCTCTCATACATTCTCTCATTTCTTGAAAACATTTGAGCCGAATCTTCCTGCAACTTGTGGCCGATTTCTCTTCTTTTCTTGAACCACACTTCCTTGTTTTGCTTTCAAGTTTATAGCCGAATCCCTTGGTATTGCCGAAATTGCCTTCTATCACTTGTTCTTATTTTGGCCAAATATCAGTGAAGGGTTGATCTGGGTTGGTTGTTCAATCATTGAACAAGGTAAGTGGGTGGCCGAATGGCCATTTTCCCCCTCTCTTGTTCTCTATTGATTGTGGTTTGGTTAATAGCCGATCTTGGGCATGTGTTGAAGGGGGTTAATCTTTTGTGTTGAACCGTTTTCCTGCTAGGGCCTTGGATTGTGGTGGTGATCGGGTGAAGCAACCAATTGAAGCCTTGATCGTGAGTGACCGATTGGTAAGTTAGGGGTAAGTGATTGGTATTATTATTATTAGTTCAATCTTTTGATTTCGATTAAGTCAAAGGTGACTAAGGATTAACTATTTGTCTTAATAGGTGTACCGATTGTTAAAGAATAACCATCGTTGGTTCGAGGTTTGGTAGGAAACCAAACCATCTCGCAAGGTAAGGATTAAGCGATACACCCTTTGGTTTAATTGGTCATAGCCGAATGGTCTTGGTTACTAACCCCTGGTTTGGCCGATTCTAGGAGCAAGTTGATCGAGGGATTTTAGACGGGTCTTTGGGATTTAGACTTGCGATTTACTGTGTGTGTAACTAACACACCCATACTTAGTGATATTGTTATTAAACCTGTTTGCCTATTAAAATCATGACAAGATGATGGATTATTGGATACCCAAACGGGGTATGTGTACGTATCCGGGTAAGTCAAGATTGTTACTAGATTATCGATGATCTATATGGTATCATGACTATGTATGTATGTGATATGGGGCATGAGTCAAACATATTAGCATGATATGCATAATTTGTATGATATGCATGATTACATGAGTTGGTTTGTTGATGGGTGATATGAGTAGAGGGAGCGTTGATATTTTGTGCCTTTGACGAGCACCAGTGTTTTGGTAACACACTTTGTGACTTTGGGTCGCCAAAGTGCTTTGGTAGCACATTTGTGTCTTTGGGACACCAGAGGTTGGGCACCTCATTGCGACTTGTCCCCGTGGTTAACACCACCGTGGGTTGGCCCCACTTTGAGATATGGGATCGCCTCGCTAGTGATTGGGTATCACACGATGGGTTGGCCCCATCATTCGATTATTGTGACTACGGTCACCAAGTGCTTTGGTAGCACATTTGTGTCTTTGGGACACCGGAGGTTGGGCACCTCATTGCGACTTGTCCTCGTGGTTAACACCACGCGTGGGTTGGCCCCACATGAGATATGGGATCGTCGCTAGTGATTGGGTATCACACGATGGGTTGGCCCCATCAATTGATTTGTGACTACGGTCACAAGTGCTTTGGTAGCACATTTGTGTCTTTGGGACACCAAAGTGTTTTGGTAACATATTGTGACTATATGTCACCAGTGGTTTGGCACCACCAGTGGTTTGGTACCACACGGGGTAGAAAAAGGAGATACGGATGGTTAGGATCGGGTTGCATTAATCATGTTGCTATGTATGATGTGTGTTAGCATGTTGTTTCATCAGAGCGGGATTTATGCATTTGAGTCACTCGACTCACCCTCTCCTTTGACATTTCAGGTGATTCGTGAGACGCGGACATGGAGCGGGGTGGACTCGAGGTGCACATGCCATGCTTTAATAAAAGTTTTGCTTCGACTATTCACTTTGGGTACTTTAGCTTACTTATTTTGATTTGAGATTTAATTTGGATTTGTAAAAGGCCTTTAAATTATGTTTTATGATGGGTATGTTTTAATTAGATTCTCAACCTGCTTAACAAATAACTTGGCATGAAATTTTACTAAAACTTGGAAAGACAACGTTTTCAAAATTATATCGCAATGTGTTTTAAACTATACCATCGGGTATCTCGCTATGTTTTGCTATACAATAAACTCAAATGGTTTCCAAATCAAACTCGATTTTCTACTAAGTCTAAAATGTTTCAAAATGGCACTAAGAAACTATTGGAAGTGCTAAATGAAATCAACTCGTTTTAACTATATACTTGGATAAGTTTTCAAAATCTAATCAAACAAGCCTACTCAAACTTTCCTCAAATTCACTAGGTTTTCACCCCACTTCTAAACGAAAAAAAAATCTGATCACTTAAAGACGTTTTTCCCCGTAACATACCAGATTCGGGCGTGGTGTCTTGTCCGAGTTTGGGGTGTTACAATTGTGGTATCAGAGCTAAGTTCAAAAGCTCGGCTGTGGGCCTGAGGCCCAAAAATGTTTTCAAAAGGTTGTTTTGTCAAAGTATGGTTTGAAAGGCATGGCACCGAGTCTCCGGCACCAGTTCGCCCAGGTAAGTACCCGTACTATTGCTTGTGAATTGATTGGATGTGATATGATTTGATGAATAGCAATAGTATACTATTTAGAGATTGAAACTGATAGGATTTTGTGAACTCGCGAGAACAAATCCTCTTAAAATATTCATAAGACTTGCTTTTAAACAAGTGGAATCAATACTGATGCATAAAAATTCTTAATCAGATACGTAGAAAGATTAGTCATGAGCGCTAGAGGTGGACGTGGTCGTGGACGAGGTCGTGGTAGGATGACGGTTTCTGAGCCCGTAGGATCTGGTCACGGTTCAGAAAATGAGATACCGGTTCCGCCACCAGCTGGAGGTGGTGAGTTCCAAGACCGACCGGGACGACGCACGCAGTTGTCAGCGAGCGTCGCGAGTGTTGGAAAGAGTACCGTGTTGGTGGTAACGCAGAGTTAGGGAAATTGTTCTCGAGCGACTTCGGGCCAATGGGGCCGAAGTTCTTCCGAGGTGTTTCGTGTTGCTCCCAAAGATGCTGAATATTGGTTGGAGGCAATCGAGCGGATCATGGACGATCCGACTTGACCTGATGAAGAGAAGTCAAGGGCATCGACGCTTCTCCCGGATGAGTCATATCAGTGGTGGCTCACGGTTCGAGACAGTGTGGCAGCAGAGGATCTAACATGGGATTATTTCAGGGCTGCATATCAAAAGAAATACATCGGAGCTAGTTATATCGACTCCCAGCGAAAGGCTTTTCTGAGGCTTGTTCAGGGGAGTAAATCTGTTTTTCGAGTACGCAGGTCGAGTTCTGGTCGAGTAGGTATGCCGGGGCATTGTGGCCACCGAGCATGAGAGGTGTGTTCGCTTCGAGGATGGTCTACGAGACGACTTGAGGTCTGCTGATTGCTCCTCGCCAGGAGCGCGAGTTTCTTCGTCTTAGTTGAGAAGGCTAAGGTGGCCGAGGGTGTTAAGGAGTCATGAGGAGGTATGGACCGAAATAGACATAAGAGGAGCTTTGGGTCCTCTGGGTCGTCGGGTAATCCGCAGAAGAGGGCTAGACCGAGTGGGCCGAACCAGCCTGCTAGGTTTGTTGCTGCTAGGCAGGGACCGCCGCAGTGTGATCAGTGTGGGAAATCTCATTGGGGTGGTTGCTGGACTGGAGGAAAAGGTTGCTTCGAGTGTGGTTCTCTGGAGCATCGTGTGAGGGACTGTCCGCGTAGGTTGGCTAGGATTCAGTCTGAGAGGCAGGGCCGTAATCAGTTCAGAGGTAATGGACCGCCACCGCAGAGGGGCCGTGGTAATGGCAGAGGTGGTAATGGGTCTGGTCGGGGCCGTGGAGCACCGGGCAGAGGTGCGAGTAGTTCTGATGCTAGACAGCCTGGATTAGTGTATGCTGCGAGGCGCCGAGAGGAGGGCGACGCACCGGACGTCATAACCGGTACGTTTTTGATTTTTGGTTCTCCTTATACTGCTTTGATTGATGTGGGTTCAACGCACTCTTATGTTGCCAGTAGTATAGTAGAGACCATGGATTTAGACTCTGAGATATCTTCTAGGCAGATGACTGTGATTAGCCCTCTAGGTCACTCTGTAGTAGTAGATAAACCTGCTTAGAGAGGTACCCTTAGAACTCCAAGGGGTAGTGTTTTTGCCGATCCGATGGAAGCGCTGTTTGGGGAGTTCGATCGATTCTTGGGATGGATTGGTTGGTCAAGTATCAAAGCGAGGTTGGATTGCGCGCCAAGCGCATGGTTCTTAAGATGGTTGAGGGTGAAGAGGTGGCTATGATAGGTAATAGGAGAGATTACTTATCAAATGTGGTATATGCTCTGAAAGCGGAGAAGATGGTCAGGAAGGGCTGTGAAGCATATGTAGTTCATGTGCATGCGTTGGAGGCTAAGGAGTCTGCTGTGGAGAAGGTTCGTACCGTTAAGGAGTTTGCTGATGTTTTTCCGAGGAGCTTCGTGTTTGCCGCCAGATCGCGAGGTGGAGTTCGGGATTGATCTACATACCTTGAATCGCGCCAGTGTCTATTGCTCCGTATAGGATGGCGCCAAAGGAATTGGTGGAGCTTAAGGCTCAGATCCAGGAGTTATTGGATCGAGGTTTTATTAGGCCAAGTGTTTCGCCGTGGGGTGCGCCGGTACTCTTTGTCAAGAAGAAAGATGGCTCGATGCGGATGTGTATAGACTACGCGCCATTGAACAAGTCGACGATTAAAAACAAATATCCGTTGCCACGGATAGACGATTTGTTTGATCGGTGAAGGGGCTGCGGTATTTTCAAGATCGACTTGAGATCCGGGTATCATCGATTGAAGGTTAAGGAGGCCGATATCCATAAAACAGCGTTTTGGACTCGGTATGGGCACTACGAATTCTCGGTAATGCCATTCGGGTTGACTAACGACGCCAGCAGCGTTTATGGATATGATGAATAGGGTGTTTCAAAGCAAGATTCTGGATCGATTCGTCGTGGTTTTCATAGACGACATCTTAGTGTACTCAGGGCGACGAGGAAGAGCATGATAAGCATTTGCGAGTGCTGTTGCAGATTTTGAGGGAAAAGCGCTCTATGCTAAGTTCGTAAGTGTGAGTTCGGCTTAGGAAGTGACTTTCTTGGGTCATGTAGTGTCGGCCGAGGATTCGAGTAGATCCTCGTAAGATTGAGGCGATTTTGGATTGAAGCCGCCTAAGTCGGTGGTCGAGATTCGGAGTTTTCTGGTTTGGCCGGATACACCAAGAAGGTTTGTTGAGGGTTTCTCGTTGATAGCAGCACTGATGACCAAGTTCTTTGAGGAAAGAAGTTCCGTTTGTATGGACCGAGAAGCGCAGGAAAGCTTCGACAAGTTAAAGAAGATTTTGACTGAGGCTCCGGTTCTAATTCAACCTGAGGCTGGTAAGGAGTACACAGTCTTTTGCGACGCATCACATACGGGCTTGGGTTGTGTGCTGATGCAAGAAGGTAAGGTTGTGGCTTACGCTTCTCGGCAGCTGAGGCCACATGAAGTCAATTATCCGACGCACGGTTTGGAGCTAGCAGCTGTAGTCTTCGCTTTAAAGATTTGGAGGCACTACTTGTACGGGGAAAGATCGATAGTCTACATAGATCACAAGAGTCCAAGTATCATCGACTCGTAAGGATTTGAATTTGAGGCAGCGCAGATGGGTCGAAAGGTTGAAAGATTACGATCGTTCGATTGAGTATCATCCGGGCAAGGCTAACGTGGTGGCTGACGCGTTGAGTCGCAAGGTTGTTTCGGACTTAAGAGCTTTGTTCGCCCACTTGAGTTTGTATGACGATGGGAGTATTCTGGCAGAGTTGCAGGTTAAGCCTACTTGGGTTGAGCAGATCAGAGAGAAACAGTTATTGGATGAGGTTCTGAGTGCGCGAAGGTTGCAAGTGCAGGATGGTGGTTTGGAGGGTTACAGCTTGTCTAGTGATGAGGTTCTGTGTTTCCAAGGTAAGGCTTGTATGCCTAAAGATGTTGAGCTGAGGCAAAAGATTCTTCAGACGCACATAGGCAGTCCTCATGCTATGCATCCTGGAGGTAGCAAGATGTATAGGGATCTTAGAGAGCGATTTGGTGGCCCTGGCTTGAAGAAGGAGGTGATGAGTTTGTTGGGAAGTGTCTAACTTGTGTCAGTCAGTCAAGGCCGAGCATCGATTGTCGTCCGTGGTTGCTTCACTGTGAAGATTCCTCGATGGAAGTGGGAAAGGATAACCATGGATTTCGTCGGTGGGTTACCGCTTACGCCAAGCAAGAAGGATTCATTTGGGTAGTGGTGGATCGATCGACTAAATCACTCACTTTATTCCGGTGAGGGTTGACTACTCACTTCGAAGCTAGCGATGGCTGTATGTGTCGAGATAGTGAGGTTGCACGGTGTGCCGTTTCGATAATCTCGGATAGGGATCCCGATTCACGTCAAGGTTCGAAAGCGTTGCATCAAGCTCTGGGTACTCGCTTGGATTTCAAGACGGCTTTTTCACCCGCAAATCGACGGCCAATCGTAAAGGGTTATTCAGTCTTAGAGGATATGCCGAGAGGTTGTATCTTGGATTTTGAGGTAGTTGGGAGGAGTTTCTACCATTAGCTGAGTTTGCCTACAACAACGCTACCAAGCGAGCATTAAGATGGCAACCGTATGAGGCGTTGTATGGTAGGAAGTGTCGCCACCCACGTGTTGGACGGAGTTAGGTGAACGCCGGTTGTTGGGACCCGAGTTGGTTGTCGAGACCAAGACAAGGTTGTCGATTCGGTCTCGATTGAAGGAAGCTTCGGACCGCAGAAGTCTTATGCCGATCTTAAGCGAAGAGATATAGAGTTATTTGTGGGGATCGAGTTTTTCTGAAGGTCTCACCTTGGAAGAAGGTGTTGAGATTCGGGAAGAAAGGCAAGCTAAGTCCGAGGTTCATTGGGCCGTATAAGGTATTTAGACGAGTTGGACCGTGAGCGTATCAACTTGAGTTGCCAGCAGAGCTTAGTCGATTCACGATGTCTTTCACGCTTCGATGCTTCTGAGGTATCGCTCGGATCCGTCGCATGTGGTAGCAATGGAAGAGATCGAGGTAAATCCAGATTTGACCATGGAGGAGGAACCGTGCGCATTCTTGATCGAGATGTGAAGGTTCTCGCGTAAGAAGTCCGTGCCTTTGGTTAAGGTTCTTTGGCGGAATCATGGCATAGAAGAAGCTACGTGGGAACCCGAGGATATGATGAGACAAAGCAATACCCGCAACTCTTTCTCGATCGTAATTTCGAGGTCGAAATTATTTTTAAGGGGGTAGAAACTGTAATATCCGGGTTAGGGGCTATTTTGTTGTTGCATGATATTGCATGTGTCTAGTGTGTCGCGTGGCTATTTCTATGTTTTGGGGTTTAATTGAAGTCTAAGTGTATGCCTGAGTGAATGGGAAAATTTTGATTTTTGGGTGTTAAGTCGTGGAGCTGTTGGAGCTAGGGTATAAGAGTTTTATTTGGTGTTTTGTTGAACAAGAAAGGAGCTGGTGGAGTGGCAGGATAGGCGCCACTAAGGCTTGTGTGTGTGGCGTCATTTGCAGGAGGGAGAGATCTTGTGTTCAAGCTACGGAGTGGCCACATTTTGCATCCTTTTGACGGCATGGAGGAGGAGAGTTGTAGGCAGTTCAAACTCTGCCTTGGACTTAGTCTACTCATTTGAATGGTGGGTGGAGAGTGGATTGAGGAGGAAGACTTGTTCAACTAATTTGAAATGATGGTGTGGAGTGTTTGTGGGGATTTGGCCAAATTTTAGGAGAGTTTGTGGGGAGTGGACGGTTTGGGTAGTGTGGGAGAGGAGTAGTGCCGAATTTCTTTTGGCAATTTTCTTAGTATTTTCGGTCACCATTTTGGGTAAACCGAATTCTCTCCTTTGTTAATAGCCAACCGAAACTTCATTTGTTTTCTCTCATTTTTCTTCTTGGAAACCGAAAGTGCAAGCAGCATGTGCTGAATTAGTTTATTTCTTTTAGTTCTCTTAATAGCCGAATGCCCTTTTGTGCCACCATTTCCACTTTGCTTTTATTTCTTTTCTTCTTGTGATTCCTTGGCCGAACCATATATCCTCCCCATCATTTCTTTTTCTTTATCATTTAGGTGTCAAGCCATCATCCTTTTCCTCTCATACATTCTCTCATTTCTTGAAAACATTTGAGCCGAATCTTCCTGCAACTTGTGGCCGATTTCTCTTCTTTTCTTGAACCACACTTCTTTGTTTTGCTTTCAAGTTTATAGCCGAATCCCTTGGTATTGCCGAAATTGCCTTCTATCACTTGTTCTTATTTTGGCCGAATATCAGTGAAGGGTTGATCTGGGTTGGTTGTTCAATCATTGAACAAGGTAAGTGGGTGGCCGAATGGCCATTTTCCCCTCTCTTGTTCTCTATTGATTGTGGTTTGGTTAATAGCCGATCTTGGGCATGTGTTGAAAGGGGTTAATCTTTTGTGTTGAACCGTTTTCCTGCTAGGGCCTTGGATTGTGGTGGTGATCGGGTGAAGCAGTCAATTGAAGCCTTGACTGTGAGTGACCGATTGGTAAGTTAGGGGTAAGTGATTGGTATTATTATTATTAGTTCAATCTTTTGATTTCGATTAAGTCAAAGGTGACTAAGGATTAACTATTTGTCTTAATAGGGTGTGCCGATTGTTAAAGAATAACCACTGTTGGTTCGAGGTTTGGTAGGAAACCAAACCATCTGCAAGGTAAGGATTAAGCGATACACCCTTTGGTTTAATTGGTCATAGCCGAATGGTCTTGGTTACTAACCCCTGGTTTGGCCGATTCTAGGAGCAAGTTGATCGAGGGATTTTAGACGGGTCTTTGGGATTTAGACTTGCGATTTACGTGTGTGTAACTAACACACCCATACTTAGTGATATTGTTATTAAACCTGTTTGCCTATTAAAATCATGACAAGATGATGGATTATTGGATACCCAACGGGGTATGTGTACGATCAAGGTAAGTCAAGATTGTTACTAGATTATCGATGATCTATATGGTATCATGACTATGTATGTATGTGATATGGGGCATGAGTCAAACATATTAGCATGATATGCATAATTTGTATGATATGCATGATTACATGAGTTGGTTTGTTGATGGGTGATATGAGTAGAGGGAGCGGTGATATTTTGTGCCGACGAGCACCGTTGTTTTGGTAACACACTTTGTGACTTTGGGTCACCCGGTGCTTTGGTAGCACATTTGTGTCTTTGGGACACCGGAGGTTGGGCACCTCATTGCGACTTGTCCCCGTGGTTAACACCACCGTGGGTTGGCCCCACTTTGAGATATGGGATCGTCGCTAGTGATTGGGTATCACACGATGGGTTGGCCCCATCATTCGATTATTGTGACTACGGTCACCGATTGCTTTGGTAGCACATTTGTGTCTTTGGGACACCAGAGGTTGGGCACCTCATTGCGACTTGTCCCCGTGGTTAACACCACTGTGGGTTGGCCCCACATGAGATATGGGATCGAATCGCTAGTGATTGGGTATCACACGATGGGTTGGCCCCATCAATTGATTTGTGACTACGGTCACAAAGTGCTTTGGTAGCACATTTGTGTCTTTGGGACACCAAGTGTTTTGGTAACACATTGTGACTATATGTCACAAGTGGTTTGGCACCACCAAAGTGGTTTGGTACCACACGGTAGAAAAAGGAGATACGGATGGTTAGGATCGGGTTGCATTAATCATGTTGCTATGTATGATGTGTGTTAGCATGTTGTTTCATCAGAGTGGGATTTATGCATCGAGTCACTCGACTCACCCTCTCCTTTGACATTTCAGTGATTCGTAGACGCGACATGGAGCCGGGTGGACTCGAGGTGCACATGCCATGCTTTAATAAAAGTTTTGCTCGACTATTCACTTTGGGTACTTTAGCTTACTTATTTTGATTTGAGATTTAATTTGGATTTGTAAAAGGCCTTTAAATTATGTTTTATGATGGGTATGTTTTAATTAGATTCTCAACTCGCTTAACAAATAACTTGGCATGAAATTTTACTAAAACTTGGAAAGACAACGTTTTCAAAATTATATCGCAATGTGTTTTAAACTATACCATCGGGTATCTCGCTATGTTTTGCTATACAATAAACTCAAATGGTTTCCAAATCAAACTCGATTTTCTACTAAGTCTAAAATGTTTCAAAATGGCACTAAGAAACTATTGGAAGTGCTAAATGAAATCAACTCGTTTTAACTATATACTTGGATAAGTTTTCAAAATCTAATCAAACAAGCCTACTCAAACTTTCCTCAAATTCACTAGGTTTTCACCCCACTTCTAAACGAAAAAAAAATCTGATCACTCAAAGACGTTTTTCCCCGTAACATACCAGATTCGGGCGTGGTGTCCTGTCCGAGTTTGGGGTGTTACACAGGATGTTACATGAACGTTCTGGTGCATATATTGTTTTGTATCCACTAAAGTACTTAGTCTTGTGTGGTTAAGTATTTTGTGTGATTGGGATTTTGTAAACGCGGCTTGTAGATTTTGTATCCTTATTTTGTATTTCTAATTTGTTGTTCGGGTAATGTTTTGAGAGCATTCTTGTTTGTTTTTTTCGTTTTTTTGCTTTTTATGTTTAGTTTAGGACTCACACTGAGCTCGTGTAGCTCACCCCTTAGTTTTCTCCTCTTTTCAAGTACTCTCATAATCTGAAGCTGGACTTCGCATATCAGAGGTCTTGGACAGTCGCATTTAAAAGCAAGTTAATAAGTCTTCTTTCAGTTCCTGTTTTGATAAACTGTTATGAACTGTAAAAACTATGGTTTAAGTTTAATTTCGAACTTTATACTTTTTAACCTTGGACTATTTTTGTAAAGTACCATTTTGACTAAACTTTGAAAACTATAGAATTATTACTCTGAACGTTTTTGTCGTTATTTGAAGTTTTCTGTTTAATTCGAAAATAATTGAACGGTTTAGCTAGAATTAAGTTAAACCATGTTGAAATGAGACTTCAGCAACGTGTTTTGTAAAATTACTTCCAGATCACTTCGGTGATCAATGTAACCTCTGAGATCCGGTCAAAACTTCTGGGCTGGGTTTTAGGGTGTTACAAATACTTCCTGAGATAGGTATCGATACCGGATCGATACTTCATAGAGTTTATGAGAAATAGAATGCTATTTTGGTATCATTTTTAATAAAGGTATCGATTATTTTCAAAAAGTATTGATACCAGAAACATGGTATCGATAATTTTTTAGGGTTTCTGAAAATAGAATGTCTTTTAGGTCTCGATTTTCTAAGGGTATCGATATTTAAAAAATTATTGATACCTGTCCATAAGGTATCGATACCTTTTGTCCTGGAGCAAATTTGACTTGTTTGAAAATCATTTTAAAATGATTTTAACTTGATTGAAATCATTTTGACTTGGATAAAATCATTTGCACTTGATTTTAAAATTGTTTCAAAGTTTTATCTTTTAGACTTCAAATTTAAAAATTATTTTGTCAATTTTAACTTATATTCAAAAACACTTTTAATTTGTTATATCAAAATCTTTTATCAAATAAAGCTTAGTTTAACAATCTTGTTCTAAATTATGAGAAATGACATTTTATGGTTGACAGAGGATTAGTTTTAGGCCATATCATTTCTGTTGAAGGAATTTTTGTTGATAAGGCAAAATTTGATATTATTAACTCACTTCCATACCCCACAACTGTGAGGGAGATCTGTTCTTTTCTTGGTCATGCTAGTTTTTACAGGCGATTCATTAAATTCATTAAAGATTTTTCAAAGATTGCACAACCACTCTGTAACCTCTTACAGAAAGACAAAGAATTTGAATTTGATCAATTATGTAGGGATGCGTTTGACACACTCAAACACAAACTTATTTCGACACCGATTGAACAGCCACCAAATTGGAACTATCCTTTTGAAATCATGTATGATGCAAGTGATCACAGCGTAAGAGCAGTCCTTGGGCAAAGAATCAAGAAGGAACCACACGTTATCTCCTATGCATCTAAGACCTTGGATGCCACCCAAAGTAATTACTCAACCACTGAAAAAGAATTTATAACTATAGTCTTTGCTTTGGAAAAGTTTCGATCGTATTTATTAGGAACTAAAATTGTTGTTTTCTCTGACCATGCAACTCTTAAATATGTGATCGGGAAAAAGGAAGCAAAGCCAAGGCTTATTAGATGGATATTGCTTTTGCAAGAGTTCGATCTCGAGATTAAGGATAAGAAAAGACGCGAGAATTTGGTAGCTAACCATTTGAGCCAAATACCTCTATCAAAAGATGTCACGCCTCTTAAAGACGATTTCCCAGATGAAAGTCTACTTTCTGTTCAGACAATTTTTCCTTAGTACGCAGACATGCTAAACTACCTTGCTACAAGTATAATTTCTTCTAATTTATCACAATCTGAAAAGGATAAGATTAAACAAGAATCACGATATTATATTTGGGATGACCTGTAACACCCCTTACCCGTAATCATAGCCGGAACCGGGTACGAGGCATTACCGGACATAACACACTTGAACATACAACTTTGAGCTATAGAATTTCATTCCAAATTAAAACTTTCCAATTCACATTCATAACATCCTTATTATGGGCCTACGAGGCCTTAAACATGTAAAAAGAGGATATCAGAATTAAACCGAGAACTTTGATGTACTTAGAAAAATTTTACCTTAACAGGGCCACACGCTCGTGTGGGCAGGCCGCATGGTCACACACGCCCATGTCCCTAGCCTGTGTGGGATTTATTTTTCATTTCGAACCTACAGGGGTTTTCACACAGCCCGACACACGCCCGTGTCTTTGGCCCATGTCCTTCACATGGCCTAGACACGCCCGTCTTCTCACCCGTGTATGAAAACCTGGGTATTCTGTTTATGACGTCAGCAACCTCATAAGGGGCACACAGCCTAGGCACACGCTCGTGTGTCTAGCCCGTGGTCGACACTGACTTGCAATACTAACATGCAGGGGACACACGGCCTGGTCACACGCCCATGGGGCTGACCGTTTGTCACACACGGCCTAGACACACGCCCGTGTGCCTACCCGTGTGGACAAGAACAAGGCTATTTGCCAAGCTCTTTTTATCAGCCTAACTCACACAACATAAATCCATTCAACCATTTACCAAGCAACCCAATCTTGCATCTAACACATTCATGAATAACCTCTTCTTTTCATAAAATAGTAATAATGAGCCATCAACTATGGAAATATACAAAAGAGTTCATCTATAGAAGAGCCAAAACACTTGGCCAAAATAACATAACATTTCATTAAGCCTAGCCCCTATACATGCCATACTCAAAATGCCAAGTCTAAATATACCAAGATGAGCTGATAGTGTGGATGATCTTCTAGTTATCTTTGTATCCCGAACTGGCTCTTTGACACTATAAAACTAGGGAAAAGAAGGGGAGTAAGCTTTAAGCTTAGTAAGTTTACATGTAAGCAATAAGCATCATAACATATGCTAAACAATCAATAACATCATATACTAAGCAAGAACAACTCACATTTCCACAATCATGCTTACTCATTTCATTTCTTACCAAATTCCAACCATATAACAATTATATTGCTCAAATTCACTTGTACACATTCCCTGCACTCAACACTAAAAAACAGCATGAAACATTCACTTATAAAAATTCTCGATGAACCCCTCGAAATAATACCAAGTACTCGGTGGTTTCGCACACAGCCCACCATTAATCAATAATAGGGTGGTATCGGGCATAGCCCACCAACAAGAATATTTACAGTGGTTTCGCACATAGCCCACCAAATGATAAAATAAACGATGGTATCACACACAGCCCATCGTGAGTAAGTAATAAGGTGGTATCGCACACAGCCCACCAAAAGAATAATTACAGATATTTTTCCTCACTTATATATCTATTCTGAGATTCATACGGGAATTACTCACTATCTATCAATTTCAATCATAAATGATCTCACTCATACAATGCACCAATAAGTAACAACATATGTATTAAAGACATATAGTTTACACATAAACTTACCTCGGTGCAAAATGTTTTAATCGACGGTTTAGTCCGTAACCTTGCCTTTTCCTCGGTCAAGGTTATTTCCGCGCTCTTCTTGATTTGCAAGAGAATTGCTTGGCTGAAAGTTTGAACTCCAAAAACTCTTATTTCCTCTTCAATTTTCAGTGGTAGAAGAATAATGAATAGTAAAAGATGATATCTTTCTCCTTTGTCTTATTTTATTCATTTTTTTGTCACCTAATTCCACCAAATTTGACCAAAATTTAATGCTCTTGTCTCCTTAGTCTATATGGCCGGCCAACATTCCATTGATGGCCTAATTACACTTTAAGGACCTCCAATTTAATATTCTATGGCTATTAGACACCTCTACCTTGCAAAATAGAACTTTCACACTTTGAGCTATTTAGTAATTTTTATCAGAATTAAGCATGCAATTGCTAAAATTAATGCACCAAAATTTTCATACATCCATATAATTATGCCTGTACAAGCCCATTTTTTTGCCCAGCCCATACACAAACAAACCTAAACCCAAATTAAGCCCAACAATAAACCCTACCCAATTACTAAAACAAGCCTAACATAAAATGTAACACCCCAAACCCGGCCCATGCGTTAAGACCGGATCTGACATTTCACATGAGAAAAACATGTTAAATCCTTTTGAGAAAATGAGTTGATTTGAAATATTTGATAAAGTACTACTAACCTCGAAGGTTGTTTGATAAATCAATAATTTGAACTAGAAATCTTTATAAATCGTGACTTTTGAAAATATCGTTGATAGTTCGAACTTTCCGAGTTAAAATATTTGTAAAAGTTTGTTATGAAATCCATTTGTTAATCTATTTTGGAAAACCTTTATTTAAGTTTTTAGAAAAATACCCATTTAAAATCATTCAAGCAAAATAGTAAGTACGACAAACATAAAGCAAAAATAAAATATTCCAGAGGCCTTATTACAACATAAAAAAACCCAAAATAGTAAGAGTAGTAAAATAAGCGGAAATAGAAATCTAAAGTTCAATAACACCATTACTGAAGTATGGCCTCCATCGAGTCATCCATGGCCCAAATCCACATCTTTGAGCATTACCTACAAGGGTTAAGAAAAGGGGGAGTGAGTTACAAGAACTCGAGTGTGAAATCCCTTACCGTCATCCACTGGGCCTGAACCCATATAGCAATATCATGGGCCTAAGCCCTTTTACATAACAATCATAAAATGAAGCAAATGTATGAATGTATGCAACCCAACCAATCCTAGATATCCATCCGCTACACACCACCCGTACCATCCCATCACACCTACGGGGATCAAGTCAACCCACCCCGCCAAACACACCAATCGCAGGCAAGTTGCCATTTATATAATAATTTGATTGTGGCCAAGCCACCGGAATCATAATGAAACATATTAACACACATTTTTGTGGCAAAGCCACCGGGCTACACTTCTCTTAAACATTTTTCCCATCCCTTGCGAAAAATTATGCAATGCCACATATATTATAAAACATAATAATTTTAAATATAAACAACAATCATCAATCTGGAGATTTGTTACGATAAATCGACCCATTATCACACTTTGTAGTTCGGCCAATTAGGGCAATCTATCAAATCGGCCCATAGGGGCATTTTCGTAATTCAGCCCATAAGGGTATTTTCGTAATTCAGCACTTTCAAAGATTTATAAGCAATACAGTCCATTAAGGCATTCTAGCAAATCGGCCCTTTAGGGGCATTTCCATGATTCAGCTCATAGGGGCATTTTCGTAATTCGAAACTTAGGGGCATTTTCGTAATTTTACAAATAATCCCTATTTTGACAAAACTCAGTATTTACAATGTTTAGGCAAATCACTCGATTCATACCATTTTACCGATTTTGAGTTTTTAAGCAACAATGATCGATATTTCTAATATGATGCTAAAACACAGATTTACGGGACTTCGGTGAGATTACACACCTAATTACGGTAAGTATTAAACTCTCTTGATCGCCGGCACCTATGACAACATAACACTCGATTAATCTAATGAACGAGATTTTTATTAATCTAAATCTAAATCATCGATCTAAATACTTACTCTCTAAATCGTGAACGACCACGATCTATCGATTCTCACCGAATGATGGTCCACAACTCGGTGGAAAATCCCGAACCGCCGATACTGGCCTTCGTTTGAATTTAGGAATAGGGATCGCAGATCCGCTCCTTTTGTTTTGTCCACTCGCTTTCCCTTTCAAGTCGGTACCCCTAGCCTCCATCGGATAAAAATCTTAGTTAGAACAATATTACGTTGATATGAGATGATTGACTACGAAAAAGATTCGGCTTACCACTAGAATCGTATGATCAACAAGTGGATAGATTGTAATATCCTGGATTATAGCTTATGCATTAATACTAAATTAGATGATGTAGCATGCTTATGAATGTTTTGAATGTGTTCTATGAATTTTTGTGAACCTTAGTGTATAGTTAAATGCCTTAGAAATTATTGGATTTTTAAGTTTAAAAGGGGAGCTAAGCTTGATAAGGCCTTAAGGAAATTTGTAAGGGAAATATGACACAGAAATGGGCTTGTCTAAGTGGCTTGGAGGCACCACTTAAAGCCCAGGTAAGTGACGCCATATGCAGTGCAAGGAGGTCTTGAGTTTGAGCCACAAGGAAAGCAATAAGGGAATTTTTATTTTTTTGGCAATGGGAAGGTGATGGACGGCATGGGGAGACTAGATGGATGAGGATTTGACTTGGATAATTCCTTATAAAAATTCAGCTAAATAGATAGATAAATGTAGATTATTTTATTTATTTTGAATAAATAAAGATAAGAGATAAAGTAAGAGAAAAACAAGGGATTGGATTGAGAGAGAAGAGTTGGCCGATTGGGGGAGACTAAGGTTAGTATTTTCGGCCAAAGGAGGAATTAAGGCCATTATTCATTCTTTTCCTTTTCCTTCCTTTCTCTCTGTCGAATTCTCTAGCAATATCCTCTTTTCTCTTTTTATTTTGTCAAGCCGAAATCTTCTTCCTTCTATATTCACCATTGCCGAAACTCCTAAGCTTCACACTCTCCCTCTCCATATTCTTAAAAGGCCGAACCACAATGTTATTTTCCTTTTTCCATTGAAGCCGAATCTTCATTGATTCCCCAAGCCATTGCCGAAATTCTCCCACCTCATCTCTTCTCAGTCTTGGCCGAATAGCAACCAAGTTAGAGATCTTTTGTGATCCCTTCGCAAAGCGGTTTGGATAGGTAAGTCTGCTATGGTCGAATCTTTACTATTCTCTCTTATCTCCTCTCTGTCGACATGTGTAGAACAAAAGCCGAAATACGACATTTGATTTGACTTTTAATCAACCATGAAATCGATTCTTTTAGGAATTTTGGGATTTGTTTTGGAATAGCTGACTTCTAGGGGAGAGCATTCAGAATTCGGTTATCTAAGGTAAGGCATGTATTTGGCCAGGGGCCATTCATTATGATTAATTTGGATCTAACATATGCCATAATGGTTTCGAAAGATACCCCCAATCAAGTGGTTGTTTTCGGGATTAAGATTCACAGGGAGGAAAGACTACAAGTTTCGGGATTTGATTAATATTCAAATCGGCAGCAAGGGACTAAGGATCTAAAGCGTTAGATCAGGTTTTTGGGTTTTCAGGAAAGCGTTGATACCAGGTGTGTACCCCACACTAAACCTTATTAGATTATGGCTTAAATTAATTATGTGTGTTTACAATAATATGAATGTGGCCAAAGGTACCATGCAATGGTACAAAGTACTCAGGTACGTTAATTTACTACTACTGTAGTTATCTTATTATGGATATGTGATATGGCACCTATGTGAACTGTGATAAGAATGTGAAATAAGGCATGATATTGCATGAAATGTATGACATGGGAATATGGGTGATTATGAAAGGGGAAGTGATTGGCAGTTTTATACCCCAATATGTGAATGTGGTGACTTCGGTCACAATATATGAATGAGGTGACTTCGGTCACATAATTTGAATGTGGTGACTTATGTCACAAATTATTATGTGGTGGCTCGCCACAAATTTATAAGAGGCGATGAGCACGTCGACTACAAATGACTACCTTCGATGATGTGTAGCGGATGGAGGGTTGACTTAGTAGTCCCCACGGTGTGTGCAGGTTGGTACGGGTGATGGGTAGCGGATGGTAACTAGGTTTGGGTTGGGTTTGCATCATTTTATTATTTAATTATATGCATATGTATGAACTGATATGCCTAAACTATTGGGATTTAGTGTTGGTTACACATTGAGTCTGTTTGACTCACCCGTTGGGGAATATTTTTCAAGTGACACTCAATGATGGACGGGTCGGTGGAGCTTAGTGGTGGCCATGCTCAAAGACAAAGATTATTTTCAATTTGGACTCTTCATTTTCTTATCAATATCTTGGATTTATTTGGGTTTTGCTTGATGTAATAACGCCACTAGTATGAACTGTTTTATATTTGCTTTTATTCAAATTTACTATGTTACGAATTTTTATCAAATTGAAGACTAAATAAGTTTTTATTTAAAAATGAACTCTAAATGTTTTGGACACCCTAAAACAAATGGTTTCCAATGTAAGATAAACTTGTTTTCAACTCGAGTCCAACCCAAAGTAACGAAATTTTTCTTAACAAACAATCGGAGTTTCAAATGTTGTTTTGAGGAACATACCAGATCCGGTCAGGACTCGTGGGCCGGGTTTGGGGTGTTTCATAGATCGAGTGATTTAGTCCCTAAAAATATAATTGATTAGTCACAACCACTATTCCGTTTAGCAAACTAACCGGTCAACGAAAAAGATCTAAAAAGAACCATGATGAATCCCTTACCTTAAAGATTATAAAACCGATTCCCAACGATTGTACAGTGGCGATGGATGAGTCAAAGTTTTGGCCTTCAACTATAACTCTACATTAGAAGTGATCACATTGTAAAGAGTTATGAAAGGAAGATATTTCGGTTGGAACAAAGTGAATATCCGAATGTTGATAGCACACATTCGGCTAGGAAAAAGAAAAGTAAAAAGATAGAACAGAACCACTTACCGATTGATCAAAGGAGTGAGTGTCAACACGAATGAGAAGAAATGATAAAGAAGAGATGAAGGGTTCGGCTATAGAGGAAAAATGAGCAAGAATATTCGGCTATGGGGGTATGGATTAGAGAAGAAGAAAGAAGAGTTGGAGAATTTTGTAAAAAGGAAAAGAACGATGGAAAAGGAGTGCTTAACTAGATTCGGTTTTCCAAAGGAAAATGAGTGAAATAATTTGGTCTCAATGGCTTAGGTACTTTCGGCAAACAAGAAAGAAATGAAGAAAATGCTCACTAATGGCTTGAAGTTTCGGCAAACAGAAGAAGAAGTTTGGAGAAAATGACACAAAATAATGCTAAAAGGAATTTGGCCTAACAAGCACCAAAGTTTGCCAAATGACAAATGAAGAATTCGGCTACCCCAATACCCCTTCCCAAACCGTGTTTTTCTTTGCCAAAAGGGATAAGTGTTGACCAAAAACACTTTCCAAAGCATCACCCATGAAAAAGGCCAACATGTTCCCTTATCTTGCCTTTTTCTTTTGATTTCTTTCCTTACCCTCACCCTTGCCTTATTTCCTTAGCCACCATACCATAATTAAAAAGTCTTCCCTGCCTTAAATACCACCTTGGCCGACACTTAGGGAAGGAACACAAAAAAATAATAGCCAAAATTTGCACCAAATGGGATTCGAACTTCTTCCCTTAAAGTCCTTCATGTGACGCCACAACCTCTTTGCCATATGCTCAATTATGCTAGCAAATTACTCACCTATTCCATAAGCCTTGATGCCACTTACTATCTCTCCTTAGAAGGCTTAAACACAAAATTTTTACTAGGGCCCAATTCAACCCCGAGCCATCATAGAACCCCTAAACATACACAATTAATATTTTAGCTAGCCTCACACAAGATATCATGCAACACATAAAATTCTAAATTTTAGGATGTTACAATTCTACCCCCTTAAAGAAAATTTCGGCCTCGAAATTTACCTTGTTTAAAAGAGATGAGGATATTGCTACTGAATCGCGTCCTCAGGCTCCCGCGTAGCTTCCTTCGATCCGTGATTACGCCATAGAACTTTGACTAACGGTACCAACTTCCTTCTCAGCACCTTAACGTCCCGATCTAAAATCTGTACTGGCTCATCTTCAAAGGATAAGTCAGGTCTTAACTCAACTTCCTCCACTGGTACAACATGAGATGAATCCGAATGATAACGCCTTAACATAGAGACATGGAATACACTATGTATTTGACTTAACTCTGGAGGTAACTCAAGCTAATAAGCCATTGGCCCAACACGCTTCAATACACGGTATGGTCCGATGAACCTAGGGCTCAACTTGCCCTTCCGTCCAAATCTAAAGATCTTTTTCCAAGGGGAGACCTTCAGAAAGACCTGATCACCCACCGCAAACTCAATATCCTTACGCTTCAGATCCACGTACGATTTTTGTCAATCCGATGCTTCCTTTAACCGTGCCCGAATTACCTTTACTTTTTCCTCCGTCTCCGAAATCAACTCAGGACCCAATAATTGTCGCTCCCCCAGCTCAGTCCAACAAGTAGGAGTATGGCACCTACGACCATACAATGCCTCGTAGGGTGCCATCTGGATGCTGGATTGATAGCTGTTGTTGTATGCAAACTCTGCCAATGGTAGAAAATCTTCCCAACTACCCCTGAAATTGATCACACAGCCCCTTAACATATCTTCTAGGATCTGTATTACTCTCTCTGACTGACCATCTGTCTGCGGATGAAATGTCGTGCTGAAGTTTAACCTTGTTCCCAAAGCTTCATGTAAAGCCTTCCAAAACCGTGATGTAAACCTAAGGTCCTTGTCCGATATTATAGACACTGGTACCCCATGTAACCTCACGATCTCCGCTACATACAACTTGGCTAACTTCTGCAATGAATAATCCATACGAATAGGTATGAAATGAGCAGTCTTCGTTAACCGATCCACTATTACCCAAATGGAATCTTTCTTAGTAGGCGATAAGGGTAACCCACTAACAAACTCTATCGTTATCCTTTCCCATTTCCATAATGGAATTTTCACCGGTTGTAGCAATCCCGGCGACAATTGATGTTCCGCCTTCACTTGCTGACATGTTAAGCACTTACTCACGAAATCAGTAACCTCCCGTTTCAATCCTGGCCACCAATACTGCTCACGGAGGTCTCGGTACATCTTATTTCCCCCGGGGTGCATAGCATATGGGCTACTATGCGCCTCACACAGAATCATTTGTCTCAATTCCGAATCTTTGGGCATACAAATTCTTCCGCGGAAACACAATACTCCATCACTATTCAATCCAAAATCCCTTGTCTCACCGCCTTCCATTTGCCAAAGTAAGGAACCCAACCTTTCATCTATTAACTGCTTCTCCTTAATCTGACTTACCTATGCGGGCTTCACCTGAAGTTCGGCTAGTAGACTACCATCTTCATACAGGCTAAGATGGGTGAACATCGCCCTCAAGTCCGATATCACCTTACAACTCAACGCATCTACCACTACGTTAGCCTTTTCGGGATGATACTCGATTGAGAAGTCATAATCTTTTAACAATTCTATCCACCTCCGCTGTCTTAAGTTCAACTCCTTCTGGGTAAGGAGGTACTTCAGACTCTTATGATCCGTATAGATAACCAACTTCTCACCATACAGATAGTGTCTCCAAATCTTAAGAGCAAACACCACTGCAGCTAACTCCAAATCATGAGTAGGATAGTTCACCTCATGCAGCCTTAATTGACAAGATGCATAAGCCACTACCTTTCCCCCTTGCATCAATACACATCCCAAGCCTGTGTGTGACGAATCGAAATAAACAATGAACTCCTTACCAGCCTTAGGTTGAATCAATACTGGTGCTTCTATCAGAATCTTCTTCAATTTCTCAAAGCTCTCTTGCTCCTTATCTGACCACACAAACGGTACTCCCTTACGTAACAGCTTAGTTAGGGGTGCAGCAATCAACGAAAACCCCTCAACGAACCGCCTATAATAACCAGCCAACCCTAGGAAACTCCGAATTTTGGCCACTGACTTCGGTGGTTTCCAGTCCAACACAGCCTCGACCTTCCAGGGATCAACTCTAATTCCTTCGGCAGACACAACATGCCCCAAAAAGGTCACTTCCCTCAACCAAAATTCACACTTACAGAATTTGGCAAACAATTGCTTCTCCCTTAATATCTGCAATACTACCCTCAGATGCGAATCATGTTCTTCTTCATTCTTCGAGTACACCAAGATGTCATCTATGAACACCACCAAAAATCGATCTAAATAGGGTTGGAAGACCCGATTCATCATGTCCATAAATGCAGCTGGTGCATTAGTCAACCCAAACGGCATCACCAAGAACTCGTAATGCCCATAACGAGTTTGAAACGCAGTCTTATGAATATCAGCCTCTTTTACTTTAAGCTGGTGATAACCCGAACTCAAATCTATCTTCGAGAAAATCGAAGCTCCTCACAGTTGATCAAACAGATCATCGATTCTCGGTAACGGATACTTGTTCTTGATCGTCATTTATTCAATTGCCTATAATCGATGCACATACGCATCGACCCATCCTTCTTCTTAACGAACAAGATCGGCGCTCCCCACGGTGACACACTCGGTCGAATGAATCCGCGATCCAACAACTTTTGAATCTGAGCTTTAAGCTCTGCTAACTCCTTTGGTGCCATTCTATAAGGAGCAATGGACACCGGAGCCGTTCCCGGCAACAGCTCAATGCCAAACTCTACCTCCCGATCCGGAGGCAATCCTGGAAGCTCCTCAGGAAAGACGTCCAAAAACTCTTTCACCATTCTGACACTTTCTATCGTCAACTCTTTGGCATCCAAATCACTGATAAAGGCTAAGAACGCTCCACACCCCTTTCGCACCAACTTTTCTGCCTTTAAAGCAGATACCACATTAGATAGATAGTTTCTTCTTTCACCTATCATCGTCACTTCCTTATCCTCCGAAGTTCTTAGCACCATCTGCTTTGCAGCACAATCTAAGTTTGCACGGTGTTTCACCAACCAGTCCATGCCCAAAATAAGGTCAAACTTACCGAATGGCAATTCCATCAAATCCGCTAGAAATATTTCCCCCTGAATCTCTAAGGGCACATCTCTAAACAACTTATTTACTATCACCGAATGTCCTAAAGGGCTAACTACAGTTGTTTCTCTAGCAGTAATCTCAGATCTAATGTTTAAGGTTCCAGACACATCACAAGCAACATACGAATGGGTGGATCCAATATCAATCAAAGCGATGAACAGTACATCGGCTATGAAAACGTCATCGGTTATGACATCCGTGCATCGCCATCCTCCCGGCGTCGACCGCATAGATACCAACCCGGTGTCTTGCCCTCGCATTACACCTATTACCGCACTCTACCCGGTGCACCCTGACCTCGTCCTACGCCATTACCACCTCGACCTGGCCCATGGCCTCTCGGCGGCTGTTGAGCGCCTCTAGCTGGCTGCGCATCATTGTTACGAATAACTTTGAGTCCGAGCAGCGATCAAGGGCAATCTCCAAGTCGATGGTCCTTGGAACCACATTTGAAACAACAACCGGTTCTCTTTTAGCATTCACCCAAGTGGAGTTTCCCACAATCCGCATAGGGCTGTAGCTGATTGGTAGCAGCTTGTATTCTCGTTCGAGCTGGCTCCTCATTCCTGGGCCTCTTCTGAAAACCTCTAGCAGGACCTGAGTACCCAGAGCCTCTCTTACTCTTGCCCCTATCCTTGTCTCGGTTCTGCCACTCCGAGTGTTTAGCTTCTTCAGCTATCTTTGCTTTCTCCACCAGTGTGGCAAAATTCCTCTCCTTTGTGGTGCTATCAGTACCCACAACTCATCACGCAACCCGTCCTCAAAACGCACACAGCGTTCGTAGTCAGTCGGCACTATTCCACGGGCATACCGACTCAAACGCAGAAATTCCGCCTCATATGCTGCCACAGATTTACCTCCTTGGACCAGACTCAGGAATTCCTTCCTTCGGGCATCCACATAGCTAGCCCCGACATATTTTCCTTGAAATGCGGTTTTAAAAAATTCCCATCTAATGCGATCGGCCTGAATGCCTTCTCGCGTGCTGAGCCACCACCACTGCACGCCTCGTCTCTCAGCAAAGACACTACTCCTTTCAGTTTCTGCTCGGCGGTGCAATCCAAATCGTCCATGATTCGCTCCACCGCCTCAAGCCAGTACTCTGCTACATTTGGGGATACTCCCGAGATACCCCTAAAAACCTCAGCTCCATTCGATCTGAGTCACTCCGATATCGACCCACGAGATGCCGACCCAGTTCTTGCCTCAGCAACCCTTTCCAGAACTCGCAACATTGCTTGGGACAGAGCGTCGTCCTCTCTCATACGATCGTGTGACCCAGCTTCAGTCACAGGTGACGCAGGTGCGTCCATTTCCGGCATATGCCCCGATGCCTCAGACATAACTCTAGCACCTCGGCCTCTACCACGGCCACATCTACCGCGTCTACGTCCTCTAGTGCTCATATTTTCTAGTTCGATTTAATCTGATTAAGAGTCTTATGAATCAGTTATACTATTTCAGTGTTTATTAAATAATATTTTATGAAGTATAGGAAGTAAAGTCGTTTTCGCAAAACGCATCCTATAGTCTCAATCTCTTTAGTTTCAACTCCTAAAACTAAAAGTTCTAGAGTATTTCTACGGTCATATCACAATAATCATAATCATAAAATGATAACATTTACTTACTTGACTTGGTGCCGGATACTCATGGTGCCATACTTCCTTTAGAAAATACATGTATAATTTAAAATTTAAACTGCTTTGAAAACGTGTTTGAACCCAAACCACAGCCGAGTTTTACAACCGAGCTCTGATACCATAAAATGTAACACCCAAAACCCGGCCCATGCGTTAAGACCGGATCTGACATTTCACATGAGAAAAACATGTTAAATCCTTTTGAGAAAACGAGTTGATTTGAAATATTTGATAAAGTACTACTAACCTCGAAAGTTGTTTGATAAATCAATAATTTGAACTAGAAATCTTTATAAATCGTGACTTTTGAAAATATCGTTGATAGTTCGAGAAAAACTTTCCGAGTTAAAATATTTGTAAAAGTTTGTTATGAAATCCATTTGTTAATCTATTTTGGAAAACCTTTATTTAAGTTTTTAGAAAAATATCAATTTAAAATCATTCAAGCAAAATAGTAAGTACGACAAACATAAAGCAAAAATAAAATATTCCAGAGGCCTTATTACAACATAAAAAAACCCAAAATAGTAAGAGTAGTAAAATAAGCGGAAATAGAAATCTAAAGTTCAATAACACCATTATCAAGTATGGCCTCCATCGAGTCATCCATGGCCCAAATCCACATCACCGAGCATTACCTACAAGGGTTAAGAAAAATGGGAGTGAGTTACAAGAACTCATGCAGAAATCCCTTACAGTCATCCACCGGGCCCGAACCCATATAGCAATATCATGGGCCTAAGCCCTTTTACATAACAATCTTAAAATGAAGCAAATGTATGAATGTATGCAACCCAACCCATCCTAGATATCCATCCGCTACACACCACCCGTACCATCCCATCACACCTGTGGGGATCAAGTCAACCCACCCCGCCAAACACACCAATCGCAGGCAAGTTGCCATTTATATAATAATTTGATTGTGGCCAAGCCACCGGAATCATAATGAAACATATTAACACACTTTTTTGTAGCAAAGCAACCGGGCTACACTTCTCTTCAACATTTTTCCCATTCCTTGCGAAAAATTATGCAATGCCACATATATTATAAAACATAATAATTTCAAATATAAACAACAATCATCAATCCAAAGATTTGTCATGATAAACTGGCCCATTATCACACTTTGTAGTTCAGCCCATTAGGGCAATCTATCAAATCGGCCCATAGGGGCATTTTCATAATTCAGCCCATAAGGGTATTTTCGTAATTCGGCACTTTTAAGGATTTATAAGCAATACAGTCCATTAAGGCATTCTAGCAAATCGGCCCTTTAGGGGCATTTCCATGATTTAGCTCATAGGGACATTTTCGTAATTCGAAACTTAGGGGCATTTTCGTAATTTTACAAATAATCCCTATTTTGACAAAACTCAGTATTTACGATGTTTAGGCAAATCACTCGATTCATACCATTTTACCGATTTTGAGTTTTTAAGCAACAATGATCGATATTTCTAATATGATGCTAAAACACAGATTTACGGGACTTCGGTGAGATTACACACCTGATTACGGTAAGTATTAAACTCTCTTGATCGTCGGCACCTATGACAACATAACACTCGATTAATCTAATGAACGAGATTTTTATTAATCTAAATCTAATTCATCGATCTAAAATACTTACTCTCTAAATCGTGAACGACCACGATTTGTCGATTCTCACCGGATGATGGTCCACAACCCGGTGGAAAATCTCGAACCGCCGTCATCGCCTTCGTTTGAATTTAGGAATAGGGATCGCAGATCCGCTCCTTTTGTGTTGTCCACTCACTTTCCCTTTCAAGTCGGTACCCCTAGCCTCCATCGGATAAAAATCTTAGTCAGAACGATATTACGTTGATATGAGATGATTGACTACGGAAAAGATTCAGCTTACCACTAGAATCGTATGATCAACAAGTGGATAGATCGAGTGATTTAGTCCCTAAAAATATAATTGATTAGTCACAACCACTATTCCGTTTAGCAAACTAACCGGTCAACGAAAAAGATCTAAAAAGAACCATGATGAATCCCTTACCTTAAAGATTATAAAACTGATTCCCAACGATTGTACAATGGCTATGGATGAGTCAAAGTTTCGGCCTTCCACTATAACTCTACATTAGAAGTGATCACATTGTAAAGAGTTATGAAAGGAAGATATTTCGATTGGAGCAAAGTGAATATCCGAATTTTGATAGAACACATTCGGCTAGGAAAAAGAAAAGTAAAAAGATAGAACAGAACCACTTACCGATTGATCAAAGGAGTGAGTGTTAACACGAATGAGAAGAAATGATAAAGAAGAGATGAAGGGTTCGGCTATAGAGGAAAAATGAGCAAGAATATTCGGCTATGGGGGTATGGATTAGAGAAGAAGAAAGAAGGGTTGGAGAATTTTGTAAAAAGGAAAAGAAAGATGGAAAAGGAGTGCTTAACTAGATTCGGTTTTCCAAAGGAAAATGAGTGAAATAATTTAGTCTCAATGGCTTAGGTACTTTCAGCAAACAAGAAAGAAATGAAGAAAATGCTCACTAATGGCTTGAAGTTTCGGCAAAGAGAGGAAGAAGTTTGGAGAAAATGACACAAAATAATGCTAAAAGGAATTCGGCCTAACAAGCACCAAAGTTTGCCAAATGACAAATGAAGAATTCGGCTACCCCAATACCCTTTCCCAAACCGTGTTTTGCTTTGCCAAAAGGGATAAGTGTTGACCAAAAACACTTTCCAAAACATCACCCATGAAAAAGGCCAACATGTTCCCTTATCTTGCCTTTTTCTTTTGATTTCTTTCCTTACCCTCACCTTTGCCTTATTTCCTTAGCCACCATACCATAATTAAAAAGTCTTCCATGCCTTAAATACCACCTTGGCCGACACTTAGGGAAGGAACACAAAAAAAATAATAGCCAAAATTTGCACCAAATGGGATTCGAACCTCTTCCCTTAAAGTCCTTCATGTGACGCCACAACCTCTTTGTCATATGCTCAATTATGCTAGCAAATTACTCACCTATTCCATAAGCCTTGATGCCACTTACTATCTCTTCTTAGAAGGCTTAAACACAAAATTTTTACTAGGGCCCAATTCAACCCCGAGCCTTCATAGAACCCCTAAACATACACAATTAATATTTTAGCTAGCCTCACACAAGATATCATGCAACACATAAAATTCTAAATTTTAGGATGTTACATAAAAGGCCCAAAATAAAATAAACAAAAAAAACAAAGTCTAACCCTAAGTGTCACCGCCACTGTCAGACCTTCTGCCAGCCACTGCCTGCTGCCACCGCCCATGTCGCATCTTTACTGCCCCACTTACACCTGCAAAAAACAGAGACATCATTACAATAAACAAGCTGTAAAAATGGCTATAAAAAGCCAAGCAAATCCATTGTATTTTTGGGGGGATGTTTTTTGAAATAAAAAGAGAAAAAGATTCAAGCACAAACAATAAAAAAAACAGTAAGTAATCGAAGAGAAAAATAAAATCAGAAACGAAAAGGGTATTTCATCCTTCTTTTTTTATTTTTTTAAAAAGCTATTTGTATACCAAAATTTCTTTATTTTCCTTTTAGAAACTTGTTTATATACATACCTATATATATATATATATATTAAAACGTATAAAAAAAGCCTTACCTTTTTGAAGCTCTGACCAACACGTACGGTGGTCGCCGGCGGCGGAGCCCACGGCGGCGCGCTGCGGTCTGGCGGTCGGACGGTGGCCGGCCTTGGAAAGGCCAAGGGAGGATTTGAGAGAGAAAGACCTTTTTTTTCTGAAAATGAGAAGTACGAAATTTTTCAAAAAATTTAGACTTATATAGGCCCTCAAAACGACGTCGTTTTGGGACTGGCCTCAGATGCCCAAAACGACGTCGTTTTACCCCTAACCGACCAGATCCGACCCGACCCGACCCGCCTCAGGATCTGCGTGTTTTTTAGTAAGGGGTTTATTGCGCTTTTGGTCCTTCTGTTTTTTTATTGTTTTATAATCATATTTTTCTTATTTTTAAATTTCGCCCAATAATTTATTTTGGTTTTCAATTTGGTCCCCCTATGCTGCGCGTTTTGGAGGAGAAGGGAAATTTTCCCTTTTAGTCCCTCATTGTTATTCGCGAACTTGATTTGGTCCTTCCTCTTATTTACTTCGGATTTGCCCCCAAAACTTCTGTTTCAAGTTCGATTTAATCTCTTTTAGTCATTTTTGCTATTTTGTTATCAAAATTAGTATTATTATTATTATTATTCTTATTATTATTACTATTATATTTGCTGCTATTATTAGTATTATTACTTTTATCACTATTATCATTATATTTTTTTTATGTTTTATTCCTTTTCTATTATTATTTATTATATTTCCTATCATTATTATTAGATTATTATTTTCTTATTAATGTATTATTATTATTTTCTAGTTTATTATTATTATTATTATCCTTATTATATTTACTATTATCCTCTTTTACTATTGTATTTATTAGTATTGTTAATATTAATATTTTTAACGTTATTATTATAAGTATTATTATTTTCAACTATTTCATGTATATACTATTAGTTTTCTTTTTATTTTATTTCTATCATTCTTTTATCTATTTATTATTTAATCTTTACCCATCTTTTCTACATAGCTCGCTTGGTTTACTTCTTTATTTCTCGTTCTTATTATTGTCATTTACATTACACATTTATTATTATTCCGTTATGCTTGTTAATACCATAATTTACTCTTCATTTTATTACAAATTTATGTTATATTAACCTTTACCCAGTACAAAAATGATTCTTTTATAAAGGCAATATTTCGTATTTAGAAATTCGAGAAATCGTGCCCTAACTTATTGGGTTTCGATTTTTCTCGTTTAACCTAAATAGCGGAATATCCTCTTAAAATAAATAATTTTTAAATAAATAAAAAAGTTATTTCTCGAGAATTCGAGATGTTGTGTCCTAACGTATTGGATGTGACATTTTGTTGCCTCGGGAAAAGATTTCTTAAAATAAAGGCAATATTCTGTATTTGGAAATTCGAGAAAATCGTGCCCTAACTTACTGGGTTTTGATTTTTCTCGTTTAATCTAAATAACCGAATATCCTGTTAAAATTAAAATACATGAACTTCAAATAAAAGGCAAGCTCGTTCTTAAAGGTTCAAGATGTTGTGTCCTAACTTATTGGATGTGACATTTTATTACTTCGAGACGAGAGGGTCTTTAACATTCTTTTCGATTCATCCAAGCATTTTTGAAATTAACATTAATACAATGAGGGATCGCATTTTGAATTCTTTCAAGTTTTCAAAATTTCGACTCTAAGACTCAAATTAATCAATTAGGTACCAATTTTGGGCGCATCGAGGGTGCTAATCCTTCCTCGTGCATAACCGACTCCCGAACCCGTTTTTCTGGATTTTCATAGACCAAAATTGTTGTTTTGATAAATCAAACTGTTTATTTAAAACAACCACTTTTCGAGGTGACCCGATCACACCTCAGCAAAAAAAAAAAAAGGATTGGTGGCGACTCTTGTTTTTCGTTTTCATTTTTCAAAAACCTAGTCGACCCGTTTTACAAAAAAATGGTTACGACAGCTTGGCGACCCCACTGGAATAGGGCGACAAAAAAACCAGAGATTCTGGGTTCGATCCCCAGTGGAGTCGCCAAGCTGTCGAAACTATTTTTTTTAAAACGGGGGGTCGACTTTAAAAACGAAAATGGAGTCGCCACCAATCTTTTTTTGAGGTGTGTTCGAGTCACCTTGAGATTTATCGTTAAAACATTTTAATTTATTAAAACGATGATTTTTGCCTACGAAATTCGAGAAAATGGGTTCGGGAGTCGGTTACGTGCGAGGAAGGATTAGCACCCTCGTAACGCCCAAAATTGGTACCGAATTGATTGATTAATGTCTTAATGTCCAAAATTTGAAAAGATTCGAAAATGCGATCCTTTTTGTTAAAGAAAACTTGAATAAATTAAAATGAATGATGAGACCCTCTTATTTTGAAGAAATAAAATATCACGCCCAGTGGCTTAGGGTACGACATTTCAAATTCCCGAAGAGCTTGTCTTTTAACTTTTAAAACTCATGTATTTGAATTTAAGAAGGATGTTCGGTTATTTGGGTCAAATAAAAAATTGGAACTCAGTAAGTTAGGGCATAATTTCTCAAAATACCAAATTCAGAACATTGCCTTTGTTATTTTTTAGAAATCCTTATCCCGAAATAATGAAATGTCACATCCAGTGAGTTAGGACGCAACATTTTCGAATTCTCAATAATAAGTTTTTATTTAACTCATATGCTTTGATTTAAGAGAATAATTGGTTCTTTAGATTCGATGAGAAAAATCGAAACCCAGTGAGTTAGGGTACGATTTCTTTCGGATCTTAGAACGTGAAATGTTTGTTTATTTCAAAACGAAAATTGTAATGCATCGAATAAAAATGTGATATGGTTGTAATGAAATTGAAGATGAATTATAATACACACGCATAATAGAATACAAACGAGGGAAATAATATAAATTACAATAATAAAAGCAAAAATAAATAAAAATAAAACAAAAAAACTATGTAAAATAAGAGGTAAAAAAAACAAAAAAAAACAAAGCTAATAATAAATTAATAAACAAATAAATATTATATACAATAATTTAAAGACAATAATAATAATAGTAACAAAAATACAATAATAGTAATAATAAAATATGTTAATAAACAAATAATAATGGTAAAAATAAATAAATAAGAGCAATAATAAATAATAATAATAATAATAATAATAATAGTAATGGCAAAATAGAAGTAATATGAGTAATAAGAAAAATAATAGTAATAATAATGATAATAATATTAAAAATAATATTAAAAATAATCAATAACATTAATAATAATAACAATATTAAAATAATGACAAAATAACAAAAAAAAATGACTAAGTTAAACTTAAAACAAACATTTGGGGCAAATCTAAAAAGAAAGGGACCTATCCGAATGCGCGAGTAACATGGAGGGACCAAAGGGAAAAATATCCCTTCTCTCCAAAACGCTGCGTTTTACAAGGGACTAAAATGAAACAATTGTGAAACTATCAAGCCAAATTAAAAAAACAAAAGAATATAATTGAAACAGGCTGAAAAAGCGGAAGGGCCAAAAGCGCAAATAGCCCTTCCGCTAAAAACAGCGGATCCCTGGAGCGGGTCGGGTCAATGCGCGGGTCGGAGGCTCAAAACGACGTCGCTTTGGTGCCTGCAAGGCTAGCCCAAAACGACGTCGTTTTGGGGGCTTATTTAAGGCAAAAATCTTTTTAAAAAATTTCACTTTTCACTTATTTAAAAAAAAACACTCCCCTCCTCCATTTTTTTCTCTGCAGAGGGCCCGAAGTCCGGCGAGCATCCGGCCAGTCGCCTCTGCCGCCGTCCGTCGCCGACGACCGCCTCCGAAAGTTGAGTTTTTATTTGTTTTTTTTTAGCCTTTTTTAATATATTATTATATGTAGGTGGTTTTTTTTTAAAAAAAAACGAATAAAATCGAAGGATATAGGTATATACAGTTTTGAAAAAAAGGAAGATAAAAAGAAAAATAGAACAACGACCTTAACACTTTGTTTCTTTTTTTTCTCTTCGACTGCCTGTTGTATGCTTTTGTATGTTTGAAGTTGCTGGTGTTGTATTTGAAATCTGTCGTTTTTGTATTCAATCCTCCACTAAAAAAAACAATGGATTTTGCTTGGCTCTTTATAGCCATTTTACATTATTTCTTTTTATTATTTTACACTGTCTTTTCTGCCTTTGTTTTGTAGGTGGCGGTGCTGACACGGGTAGTGGAGCAGTAGCGGTGCAGCAGGCTATGGGACTAGGTTGCGGCGCCACTTGGATTAGGGGGCTAGGGTTATGTTTTTTTCTGAAAAATTTAGTGTTGGGCTAGGGTTTGGTTTAGTTGGGTCTGCTTTTAGGCTTAGTAATTTTGGGTTGTTTTGGGCTTAATTGTAGAATGGGCCCCGGGCAAATTGGGCCTTCTACAGCTGCCCCTCTTTGCTCATTGTCATGTAACAAGAATGGAGCAAAGACTTTTAAGAAAGACCAATTTTGCTCGATTTCGCCGAGTCTTGACTTCTTTGGTTCGATCCCCAGTGGAGTCGCCAAGCTGTCGTAACCATTTTTTATAAAACGGGTCGACTAGGTTTTTGAAAAATGAAAACAAAAAACGGGAGTCGCCACTAATCCTTTTTTTTGCTGAGGTGTGATCGGGTCACCTCAAAAAGTGGTTGTTTTAAATAAACAGTTTGATTTATCAAAACAACAATTTTGGTCTACGAAAATCCAGAAAAATGGGTCGGGAGTCGGTTACGCACGAGGAAGGATTAGCACCCTCGATGCGCCCAAAATTGGTACCTAATTGATTAATTTGTGTCTTAGTGTCAAAATTTTGAAAACTTGAAAGAATTCAAAATGCGATCCCTCATTGTATTAATGTTAATTTCAAAAATGCTTGGATGAATCGAAAAGAATGTTAAAGACCCTCTCGTCTCGAAGTAATAAAATGTCACATCCAATAAGTTAGGACACGACATCTTGAACCTTTAAGAACGAGCTTGCCTTTTATTTGAAATTCTTGTATTTTAATTTTAAAATGATATTCGGTTATTTAGGTTAAACGAGAAAAATCGAAACCCAGTAAGTTAGGGCACGATTTTCTCGAATTTCCAAATACAGAATATTGCCTTTATTTTAAGAAATCTTTTCCCGAGGCAACAAAATGTCACATCCAATATGTTAGGACACAACATCTCGAATTCTCGAGTAATAACTTTTTTATTTATTTAAAACTTATTTATTTTAAGAGGATATTCCGCTATTTAGGTTAAACGAGAAAAATCGAAACCCAGTAAGTTAGGGCACGATTTCTCGAATTTCTAAATACGAAATATTGCCTTTATAAAAGAATCATTTGTGTACTGGGTAAAGGTTAATATAACATAAATTTGTAATAAAATGAAGAGTAAATTATGGTATTAACAAGCATGACGGAATAATAATAAATGTGTAATGTAAATGACAATAATAAGAACAGAAATAAAGAAGTAAACCAAGCAGGCTATGTAGAAAAAGATGGGTAAAGATTAAATAATAAATAGATAAAAGAATGATAGAAATAAAGTAAAAAGAAAACTAATAGTATATACATGAAATAGTTGAAAATAATAATACTTATAATAATAACGTTAAAAATATTAATATTAACAATACTAATAAATACAATAGTAAAAGAGGATAATAGTAAATATAATAAGGATAATAATAATAATACATTAATAAGAAAATAATAATCTAATAATAATGATATGAAATATAATAAATAATAATAGAAAAGGAATAAAACATAAAAAAATATAATGATAATAGTGATAAAAGTAATAATACTAATAATAGCAGAAAATATAATAGTAATAATAATAATAAGAAGAAGAAGAAGAAGAAGAATACTAATTTTGATAATAAAATAGCAAAAATGACTAAAAGGGATTAAATCGAACTTGAAACAGAAGTTTTGGGGGCAAATTCGAAGTAAATAAGAGGAAGGACCAAATCGAGTACACGAATAACAAGGAGGGACTAAAAGGGAAAATTTTCCTTCTCCTCCAAAACGCGCAGCATAGGGGGGACCAAATTGAAAACCAAAATAAATTATTGGGCAAAATTTAAAAATAAGAAAAATCTGATTATAAAACAATAAAAAAGCGGAAGGACCAAAAGCGCAATAAACCCCTTGCTAAAAAAACACGCGGATCCTGAGGCGGGTCGGGTCGGATCGGGTCGGTTAGGGGTAAAACGACGTCGTTTTGGGCATCTGAGGCCAGTCCCAAAACGACATCGTTTTAGGGGCCTAAATAAGTCCAAATTTTTTGAAAAATTTCATTCTTCTCCTTTTTAGAAAAAAAAGGTCTTTCTCTCTCAAATCCTCCCTTGGCCTTTCCAAGGCCGGCCACCGTCCGACCGCCAGACCGCCGCGCGCTGCCGTGGGCTCCGCCGCCGGCGACCACCGTACGTGTTGGTCGGAGCTTCAAAAAAGTAAGGTTTTTTTTATACGTTTTAATATATATATATATATATATATATATATATAGGTATGTATATAAACAAGTTTTTAAAAGGAAAATAAAGAAATTTTGGTATACAAATAGCTTTAAAAAAAAAAAAAAGAGAGGATGAAATACCCTTTTCGTTTCTGATTTTGTTTTTCTCTTCGGTTACTTACTGTTTTTTTATTGTTTGTGCTTGAATCTTTTTCTCTTTTTATTTCAAAAAACATTCCCCCAAAAATACAATGGATTTGCTAGGCTTTTTATAGCCATTTTTACAACTTGTTTATTGTAATGATGTCTCTGTTTTTTGCAGGTGCAAGTGGGGCGGTGGAGATGCGACATGGGCGGTGGCAGCAGGCGGTGGCTGGCAGAAGGTCTGACAATGGCGGCGGCACTTAGGGTGTAACATCACGAAATTGGGCCTAGAAGAATTGGGCACAATGGGCCTTGGGTGTAGGAATGTTTAAAATTTTCAAGAATATGAGAATGGTGTTATTGCAAATTGGACTTATTAGTTAAGTGAATTTGGAAGGTTACGCGGTTTCTAGGAAGTTCGGGGTTTAATTGGGCCTTAGTAAAAATTTGGTATTTTAGCACTTTAAGGAGATATAGTAAGTGACCTCAAAGCTTATGGAAATAAATGAGTAAATAGCTAGCATAAATGAGCTATTGGTAAAAAGGATATGGCGCCACATGATGGATTTTGAGGGAAGAGGTTCAAATCCCATAGTGTGCAAATTTTGACTATTTTTTTTTGTATACTTTCCCTAAGTGTCGGCCAAGTGTGTAAATAAGGCAAGGTGGACTTTTTATTTTTGGCAAGATGGCTAAGGAAAATAGGAAAGGATGAAGGTGAGGAAAGAAATCAAGAGAAAGGGGAAAGTAAGGGGAACATGTGGCCTTTTTCAAGGGAAGTGTTATGGAAAGTGTGGTTGGCCAATTTTTGACCATTATGGTCATGAATATGGACGGTTTTGGGTATAGAGGGAGGTAGCTGAATTTTCTTTGGCAATTGGTAAAAGTTCTGGTGTTGTTTTGGCCAAAAACTCCTATTTGCAACTTTTGTGTCATTTTTCTTTTCTCTCCAAATTTCCTTCTCCTTCTTGCCGAATCTTCAAGCTTTGAGTGTGCATATTTTCTATTTTCTTTCTTCTTGTTGCTGAATGTACCCAAACCATTGAGACCAAAAATTTGTTCACTTATCTTTCTTGAAAACCGAAGCTAGTCAAACATCTTTCTTCTTCTTTCTTTTCTTTTTCACAAAATCCTTCAAACATCTCTTCTTTTCTAATCCTTTTCACCATAGCCGAATATTTTGCCCATTTTTCCTCCATAGCCGAAACCTTTTATCTCTTCTTTATTCTTTCTTTTTCATTCGAGTTATCACTCATTCCTTGATCAATCGTGATATAGTGGAAGGCCGAAACTTTGAATCTTCCTAAGTTATCGTACAATCGTTGGGAATCGGTCCTAAAAATCTACAAGGTAAAGGAGCACAAGAGATTTGTATTAACCAAATCATTATTGTCGACTCGTCAAGCAATTGGGGTAAGAACGTTGTTATGAGATTTGTTTTGGCCAAAGGTGGGATAATTGCTAACAACTCTTTCGCTCACCAAATATTGTTAGGACGGGATTTCAGTAGTCAAAGGGTAGGATCGATTCTTGGTGCACTGAGGGAGATCACATTCGTGGTAAGTGGAGTTAGCCTAATAAAGTGTTTCTAGTTACGATTATCAAAGTTGAGACTAACCTTCTATTAACTATCATTATAGGTGTTGAAATCGGTAGAAAGCACAACTCGTAATCAAGGTGTGTAATCCCGTACTTTCCGAATACATGTGTGAAATGGTGTGTAATCTCACACTTCTCTGAAAATTTGTATGAAATGTTCTGTGATTTGGTCATAAAACCAAAGAAAAACCGGCATCCGTGATCAATCGGGCGTGCGTAGGTTCATAGTGGTAACCATATTTTTGCAATGAAATAGTTTTGGTCAGCAGCAGTGACGTGATTTCGAAAAATCATGAAAAATAGGATAAAGGGAATTAGAAAGTTAATAAGATATCGAATTAAATATTACTGTGTCTATTTTGATATGGAAGAAATGGAGAAGGAAAAGAAATTTTATATTCTGAGATATCTTAATTTTAGTGAGACTAGTTCTGAATGACTTCGTGGTTCCCTGATCTGTCTTGGTAAAATCGTATAAAATTGTACAAAGTGAATTATGAGTTATAATTTATATTTATAGATTCCTTAGTGAGCCTATTTTCATTAGAAACAAGTGGGAGCAATATATGAAAACCGTACAGTGAGATATTTAAAATTAAGTTAAAAGAGGTCAGAATCGTTGGACAGTGGAACAAGGGAAATTTTAAGGAATAAACTGTACTAAATGGTTAAGTCAAAAATTCTGGAAAAATTGCAGTAAGAAGATATATGAGTCTAGTTTCAAGGAAATTTTACAGATTTAAATTTTGAGTTTTCTAACTCGATTTATAGTCAATTTAGTCAGTATGACGCAGATGGACAGTTTCAATTTTTATGCCCCAAATTAGTAGTTAAGTCCGGGGTTGCGAAATTACCAAAATACCCTTGGAGTGTAAATTATCGAAATACCCCTGGGTTGCGAGATTACCGAATTACCCTTAGTGGGTAAAATTACCGATTTATCGAAATGCCCCTATGGGCCGATTTGATAGATTGTTATAATGGGCCGATTTATCGAAATGTCCTTATGGACCGAATTACCGAAATGCCCCTATGGGCCGAATGATCGTATTGCTTTAATGGACTGATTCATAAAAAGTATTCAATAGGTTAATGGATGTTATTTTTATATGGATGTTTTACGATTATGTATGATGCATCTTTACATATTGCATGGGATGGGAAAATTTGAATGAAGAGAAGTATAGACCGATGGCATTGCCACAAATTCTGATAATGGCTATGTGCCTAACATATGAATTAACGACTGGTGTCCGATCATTTTACCGTATATGAATCTGGTGGCTCAGCCACAAATAGTATAAATGGCAACTTGACTGCAAATTGGAGAGACTGGCGGGGTGGGTTGACTTGATTCCCACATGAGAGACTGGCTGGTACGGGGGAGAGATTGGATGGATGGGTTGGGTTGCATACTTTGCATTCATATATATATACTGTTTTGTAATTGGGCTTCGGCCCAAGATTATCTTAAATGGGCTTAGGCCCAAGATATTTCTAAGCGGGTTCAGGCCCAGTGGATGACGGTAAGGGGATTATACACTGAGTTCTTGTAACTCACCCCCCCTTTTTCTTAACCCTTGTAGCTAATGCTCCGTAGTGAAGACTTGGGCGCATGGATGACTCGGTGGAGGCCACACTTCAAAAATGGTGTTATTAAATTTTAAATTTCTATTTCCGTTTATTTTATTATTTTTCTATTTTTGTTTAAGTTGTAATAAGGCCTCTGGAGTATTTTATTATTTGCTTTATGGTGGATATTCTTATTATTTTGCTTAAATTGTTTAAAAAGAGAATTTTCTAAAAATATAAATAATGGTTTCTAAAATTGATTAATAAATGGATTTTATAGCAAACTTTTTGCAAATGATTTAATTCGGATTCTCTTTCAAAATTATCTACGATATTTTCAAAAGTCACGGTTTTAAAGCTCACTACCTCGATTTTCGACTCATCAAACGATCTTTCAAAATACTTTTATTTTTATCTACATTTCCGCAACGTTTTAAAAATGCTTTTGCAACTCTATTTCTAAACGTCACATTTTCGTAGATGGTTTATTCCAAATATGCTTCCGCAACTGAAAAGGTTTTTTTTTAAAGATAATTACGTTTTCAAGTAGACAACAGTTGCTTAAGTGTTTTGGGTTTTAACAAAGAGGCTGTATTTCTCAAGCAAGTTTTTACTTCCATGTGACACACCAGATTCAGGCCTAACTTCTAGGCCGGGTTTGGGGTGTTACATAGGGTTAGGCTTTGTTTTTTTTTTTTGTTTGTTTATTTTATTTTGGGCCTTTTATGTTAGGCTTGTTTTAGTAATTGGGTAGGGTTTATTGTTGGGCTTAATTTAGGTTTAGGTTTGTTTGTGTATGGGCCGGGCAAAAAATGGGCTTGTACAACTGCTCCTCTTTGCTCATTGTCTTGTAACGGGAATGGAGCAAAGACTTTCAAGAAAGACCAATTTTGCCCGGTCTTGCTGAGTCTTGACTTGTTTTGGTGCTCCACTTTTCAGGTAACCTCATTCCAGTCCGCTGCATCTTGTTGCTTCGATCCACTCGAATGTAATTTTAGGGAGAAGAGATTTGTAGCTTCAATCTTCTACACTTGGAACTTCAAGTATGTAACACCCTAAACCCGGCTCATGCTTTATGACCGGATCTGACATGTCACATGAGAAAACGTGTAAAATCCTTTTGATTCGTACTAAAATAGGTATTATTTTTTTATAATAAAAAAAACAAGTTTGATTTGAAATATTTGATAAAATACAACTAATCACGAAGGTTGATTGATAAATCGATAATTTGAACTAGTAGTCTTATAAAACCGTGACTTTTGAAAATATCGTTGATAATTCGAAAGAAAATTTCCGAGTTAAAATATTTGTAAAAGTTTGTTATGAAATCCATTTGTTAATCTATTTTGGAAAAAAAAAACTTTATTTAAATTTTTAGAAAAATCCCCATTTAAAACAATTCAAGCAATATAATAAGTACGTCAAAACATAAAGCAAAAATAAAAATATTCCAGAGGCCTTATCACAACATAAAAACCCAAAATAGTAAAAGTAATAAAATAAATGGAAATAGAAATCTAAAGTTCAAAAACGACATTTCTGAAGTATGGCCTCCACCGAGTCATCCATGGCCCAAATCCATATCACTGAGCATTACCTGCAAGGGTTAAGGAAAAAATAGGTGAGTTACTAGAACTCAGTGTATAATCCCCCTTACCGTTGTCCACTGGGCCTGAACCCGTTTAGCATCATCTTGGGCCTAAGCCCATTTACATAACAGAATATATATATGCAATGTATGCAACCCAACCCATCCATCCATCACACCCCGACCGGCCAATCACACTGTGGGATCAAGTCAACCCACCCCGCCTGCTCACACCAATCACAGGGCAAGTTGCCATTTATAATATTTTATTTGTGGCCAAGCCACCGAAATCATAATGAAACATAATAATAAACATTTTTGCGGCAATGCCACCAGGCTACACTTCTCTTCATCATTTTTCCCAACCCATGCAATATGTAACATGCATCATACATAATTAAACATAATATCCACATATATGTACAACAATCATTAATCCAATAATTTATTACGATATATCGGCCAACTATAGATCTTTGTAATTCGTTCCACTAAAGCATTCTAGCAGTTTGGCCCATAGGGGCATTTTCGTAATTCGGCCCATAGGGGCATTTTCGTAATTCGGCCCATAGGGGCATTTTCGTGATTTTAACAATTTTAATACCGATTTTGACAAGTTTATTGTAATAATGTAATTTAAGCATATCACTCGATTTATACCATAATACAGTTATTAAGTTCTTTCGCAACATCGATTGATTTTTCTAACATGATGATACATCACAGATTTACGGGATTTGTGTGAGATTACACACCGACACAGTAAGGACTAAACTTTCTTGATCGCTTCGGCACTTAAATCACCATTACACTCGATAAATCCAACAAACAAGATTTTATTATTCTAACTCTAAATCAAATGATCTAATGAATTGCTTACTCTTAGTATCGTGAACGACCACGATTTGTCTATTCTCACCGGATGATGGTCCACAACCCAGTGGGAAATCTCGAACCGCCGAAACCGTTCTACGCTTGAACTTAGGAGTAGGAATAGGAAATCCACTCCTTTTGTGCTCTCCAATTGCTTTTCCTTTCAAATCGGTACCACTTGTCTCCATAGGAAAAATCTCGGTTAGAACACTACTATGTGAGAATGTAGTTGTTTTAGTGATAGGAGTAGGCTTACCACTATTTCCGAAGAATTAGCTAAAAGAGAATATCAAGTGATTTCGTACCTAAAAACATAATTGATTAGTCGAAACTTCAATCCGATTGTAACATACTCGAGTAGAGATATAATGAGAAATCCAAGAAAGAACCCCTTACCTTAATGATATTGAATCCGATTTCCTCCGATTGACTTAAGGCTAGAATTGAATCGGCTAGGATGATATTCGGCCACCCACTTAGCACACTATGAAAAAGAGGATGATTAAGATGTGAAGGAGTAGGAGGAAACACCATTTCGGTTTAGAAACAAGATACACAACCGAATAGTGATAGACACTTATTCGGCTAGAAAGAAAAGAAAATGAAAGTGAAAAGAGGAGAATAAGGTCACTTACTGATTCGGTCAAGAAGAGAGTGCCCAATACGAAAGAAAAGAAAGAAAAGAAATAGTGAAATGGTTGAAGAAGTGTCAAAAAAGAAAAGAAAGGATGGAGAGAAAAGAATGCTAAATATTTCGGTTAACAATCAAAAGAAGATGAACCAAATGAATCGAGGGTTACGACAAAACAAGGGAGAATGATGAACAAATGGACTAGGAGGTTTCGGCCAAAACAAGGGGAAAATAAATTGGAAAAGAAAGTAACAAAATGACTTTAGTGTTTCGGCAAGACAAAACAAAAAGATTAGAAAAGAAACACAAAATGTTCAAACCAAAGAAAATGCCTCTCATGCACCAAACTTCTAAAATGACTCTAAGAAAATTTGGCTCTCCAATTCCCCCTCTCCAAAACCGTGTATCATCTTTACCAAAAGATGAATGTTGACCAAAAATTCCTCCCCAAGGCAACTCCTAGCATTCGGCCAACATGTTCCCTTCCTTATCCCTTTTCTTTGATTTCTTTCCTTCATTTTCCCTTGTTTTCCTCCATACCATATTTCTTTAGCCATCTTTCCATAATTAAAAAGTCTCCCTTACCATAATTACCACCATGGCCGACACTTTGGGAAGAAGCACAAAAATTAGTCAAAATAATTTGCACTAGGTGGGATTCGAACCTCTTCCCTCCATGCTCTCCACTTGACTCCACACCACTCCACCATGTGCTCCACTTGTGTTAGCAAATTACTCGTTTTTTTCCATAAGCATTGCTGCCACTTACCTTCTCTCCTTAAGGTGCTTAAACATAAATATTTTGTTAAGGCCCAGTTCAACCCCGAGCCTTCTTAGGACCCCTAAACATACACCATTAACATTTTAAACTAGCCTATCACATGATATAACACAAAACATAAATTCCCGAATTTCAGGATGTTACAAAGTAGATAAGAATTGGTAACTTCAACCTGCTCCACTGCATCTTCAGGGAGATAAGGTTTGTGTTTTCTTGCTCCGTTGTGATTTCAGCGAGAAGGGATTTGTATCCTCGACCTTTTCCATTGGAACTTCAGAGGAGTGAGAATTGGTAATTTCAACCTGCTCCACTGTATCTTCAGGGAGATAAGGTTTGCAATCTTCAGCCTATTCCACTGCTGGTCAGGGAGATAGGATGGTGGCTTAAATCATGTTCCACTACTGTTTAGGGAGACAAAATTTGCCTTCGATCTTATCCTACTACTGTTTAGGGCGATAAGATCTACATCTTCAACCTATTCCACTGCTGGTCAGGGAGATAGGACTGTGGCTTAAATCATGTTCCACTACTGTTTAGGGAGACAAGATTTGCCTTCGATCTTATCTCACTACTGTTTATGGCGACAAGATTTACAATCTTCAACCTATTCCACTGTTGGTCAGGGAGATAGGATGGTGGCTTAAATCATGTTCCACTACAGTTTAGGGAGACAAGATTCGCCTTCGATCTTTCCCCAAATAGGCTTAGGGTGACAAGATCTACAATCTTCAACCTATTCCACTGCTGGTTAGGGAGATAGGATGGTGGCTTAAATCATGTTCCACTACTATTTAGGGAGACAAGATTTGCCTTCGATCTTGTCCCACTACTGTTTAGGGTGACAAGATCTACAATCTTCAACCTATTCCACTGCTGGTCAGGAAGATAGGACTGGTGGATTAAATCTATTTCACTACTGCTTAGGGAGACAAGATTTGCCTTCGATCTTGTCCCACTACTATTTAGGGCGACAATATCTACAATTTTCAACCTATTCCACTGCTGGTCAGGAAGATAGGACTGGTGGCTTAAATCGTGTTCCACTACTGCTTAGAGAGACAAGATTTGTCGTTCGATCTTGTTCCACTACTATTTAGGGTGACACGATCGACAATCTTCAACCTATTCCACTGCTGGTCAGGGAGATAGGATGGTGGCTTAAATCATGTTCCACTACTGTTTAGGGAGACAAGATTCGCCTTCGATCTTGCCCTAAATTAGCTTAGGGTGACAAGATCTACAATTTTCAACCTATTCCACTGCTGGTCAAGGAGATAGAATGGTGGCTTAAATTATGTTCCACTACTGTTTAGGGAGACAAGATTTGCCTTCGATCTTGTCCCACTACTATTTAGGGCGACAAGATCTACAATCTTTAACCTATTCCACTGCTGGTCAGGGAGATAGGATGGTGGCATAAATCATGTTCCACTACTGTTTAGGGAGACAAGATTTGCCTTCGATCTTGTCCCACTACTGCTTAGGGTGACAAGATCTACAATCTTCAACCTATTCCACTTCTGGTCAGGGAGATAGGATGGTGGCATAAATCATGTTCCACTACTGTTTAGGGAGACAAGATTTGCCTTCAATCTTGTCTCACTACTGTTTAGGGCGACAAGATCTATGCCACTTTTTTGTAAGCCACTGTCGATTACAGTAAGCCAGCCAAGGACAGTAACTACCAGCCATCAGGTCTCCCCAAGGCCAGAACCCAATCCAGGACCAGACTCAGAAAAACCCAAGTTCTCACCCATCCCAATCACGTATAAGGAGTTGTACCAAATTTTGTTTGACGCAAATGTTGTATCCCCTTTTTATATAGAACCAATACGCCCCCCATGCCCCAAATGGTACAATGTAAATGCCCAATGCGAATACCATTGGGGAATCACAGGGCATTCGATCGAGAACTGCATTGCTTTTAAAAAGATAATTGAAAGATTCATCAAATTGGGTATCGTAAAATTTGATGATCCCTCTGGTACAGAAATTGTTACCCAACCTTTCTATTAAAGGGGTAAACATTGTGAGTTCCATGATAGATAGGGGTATGGGATCCAAGAATGCATCGAGCTCAGGGCTTTAGTGCAATGCCTGATGGATAATAAATTTAAGAGATCAAAGACCTAGTGGAAACGTTGGGGAATCTAAACATTAACGACATATTCGAAGAGGGAACCGGGAATAGACTTTTCCAAGCTTCTGCCTTTACGTACTTGGGGTGTTTTGAACAATGGGACTGTGGAAGAGATCCTTGTATTTTTAGAACTAATTTAGAGCAATATTCAGAACACGCTTGTTGCTTTAAGCCTAAAGGCAATAAGAATCCTTTTGTGAAATAGGCTTGTGTCCAGAATCTTTATTTCAATAAAATGCATCTTTTCGAGCAATTTTTTTTTCTTTTTCATACTATACATTCTTTTGTTCTTTGGAATATTCTTTCATTCTTCATCCATGATCATACCACACAAATAATTATTCTTAGATTCATTTGTTCTTTGAATATTTCTTCATACCTACAACAGGTCCCTAGATATCAATGACATGAGCGACGCTACTACTGACTTAGAATCTACTTTTGAGCAAGATATGTGTCTAGAGGAATCTCAGAACTTTGGAGACGATAGATATTGAAACCTATCTCCTGATTTGTTAAGGATGATTGAATAAGACAAAAAACAGATCCTACCTCACAAAGCGTCATTGTGAGCCTAGGAGAAGAGAAAGAGGTGAAGATCGGAGCCTGTATCACTACAGAGACAAAGCGAGACGTCATTGAGTTATTCCAAGAATTCAAAGATGTTTTTGCCTAATCATATAGGTTAAAGAAATCTTAGAAGAGGAACACATGCTGATGGCTTTACAATGGCCAGGCAAATCATGAAGTTCGGGTACTGTTGATCCACCACGGAAGGGAATTGCATCAACTATACCAAAAAAAAAGGCATAAGTGCCAAATTTATGGAGACAAGATTCATGTGCCTCATTCATCTCTTCATAGGACATCTCTAGGGCCTTTCTGTATGTTGGGCATGGATGTCAATGGGCCGATCATGCTGAAAGCTTCTACGAATATTAATTCATCTTTGTAGTCGTCGATTACTTCACCAAGCGGGCGGAAGCTGCTTCATATGCTGATGTCACAAAGTCGACAGACAGCAAATTCTATGTCGATATGAAATCCCAAAAGGGGATCATATCTGACAATGCACTAAATTTGAACAACAGCGACATCAGAAGTTGGCAGTTTGTTCAAGATTAAACACTGTATCGACCCAAAACGAACGGTAAAAAAAATAAAGATTGCCGGGAAAAAGATTGAGACTCATGAAGATTGGCATTTGTGCTTGTCGAACGTCTGTTAGGACCCTCACCGGGGTAACATTTTTCTCATTGATTTATGAAATAGAGTCGGTTTTGCCCATTGAAGTCAAGATTCCTTCTCTCTGAGTTTTATCAGAGCTGAAGTCGGATGGATTCAATCCCAATATGATTAGCTGAACTTGATCGAAGAAGAGAGGCTAAGGTTCATCCTCATGGTCAATTGTACCGAAAGCGAATAATGCGGGCCTATAACAAGAAGGTTCACCCTGAAGAATTCCATGAAGGAGACCTAGTTTTGGAAAAGGATCTTTCCCATACAGAAGGACTTCCGAGAAAAGTGGATGCCAAACTGGGAAGGACCTTATGTGATAAAGAAGATCTTCTCTGGAAAAGCGTTGATTTTTACCGAGAGGCATAACAAGGACTTGCCTAATCCTCTGAGTTCAAATCAAGAAATATTTCAATAAAAAGGTAAAAAAAAAGAAAAAGAAGAAGATAAAAAGAAAAGAAAAGAAAAGAAAAGAGAGAGAGAAAATGAAAAGAAGAAGGAGAGGCCAAGGCGAAAACCCGCAAAGGGCGTCTTGAGACCAAAGGGGTTTGGAATTGAAAACCTGTAAAGGGCAATTCAAATCTTAATCAAAATGGGGCATCCTGTAGCCTCGCTTTCTCCAATTTAACAAGAATAGGAGACGTTACGCCTTGGGACAAAAGGGGTTTGGAATTGAAAACCCAGGAAAAGGGAAATTCAAATTTTGATCAAAGGTAGGGCATGCAGTAGTCTTGCTATGCCTGAATTAACAAGAGGGAGATATGTTATGTCTTGGGGCATCAACAGAGTACTCTAGATCCCCTAAACACATATTGAGCTCAAAAAAGGGCCCTCAAGAAGTTTGTGCAGAGAAGCTCGTACTGTGATATCTGGGGCACCTACTTTCCTCACACTTGTTTTGTATTTCAGCAATGTTTGCTTTCTTTGATTAATCTGTTCTTTTCAGATTTTATTCCTGATAAAGTTTAGTTTTGTCCATCATTATGATATTTTTCAAGTATTTTGCATTGAAATAACGATTAGTGGACTAATAATATTTTCATAAAAGGAGTTTCGCTTATTACTTTAGAAGCTTCTAAATAATACAAGAACCTGAAACATGACTGTTGTTTAGAACTCACCAAGCCTAAAGTTTGGAAATGTTGGAGAAAGATGATTATCTCTTTGGACTTTTTATTGGTTGAACAAAAAGAAAAGACATTTCGTCGGTGATACAACCTCGACAAATAATGAGTAACGTCAACCCAAGTGTACAAGGGGATCATTCTCGGGGAAAGAAAAATGATACTCTGCATTCATGCAAATATCAGACATATACATCTGGTCATTACACCCAGGAAATGGTGTAACAGATCAAATTGATTGAAGATGATACAAATCCTATACCTCGGAGTTGCTGCAGGATGGATAGAAGAAACCAAATGTTATTCTCCTGAAGTTGCAGTAGGAGGTACAAACTTTATGTCCCAGAAGGTACAGTAGAAGGGACTCTGAAGTTACAGTGGGGCAAACCGGTTGAGCAAAATACGATTGTTTCTTCGGGTTTTCGGTCAAAATACCACCCAAGTAAGAAGACAGGATATTACGTCAAGTGATACAACCTGGAAGAACAACGAGCAATGACAACCCTAAGCATTTAAAAAAGGACAATTCTCATGACATTTTGCATTCATGCAAATGTCATCCATAATATCATTTAGTTAGGAGCATTTGATTCATTCTGATCATTGCATCCTAATCATTGTATATATATATAAACAAAGGATCATTCTCATGACATCTGCATTCATGCAAATATCGTCCATAATACATTTAGTTAGGAGCATTTGATTCATTCCGATCATTGTATCCTAATCATTGTACATTTAAAAAAGGGATCATTCTCATGACATTCTACATTCATGCAAATGTTGTCCATAATACATTTAGTTAGGAGCATTAGATTCATTCCGATCATAGCATCCTAATCATTTGGCATAAACATAAACATATGAAATCGAGTCTACAGGACATGTCCCCTAGAAGACAGTGTAGCAACATCGGTGAAATTACAGATCTTATCTCCCTAAGCTGTAGTGGAATAAGATCGAACGGCAAATATGGTCTCTCTGAGCAGTAGTGGAACAGATTTAAGCCACCAGTCCTATCTCTCTGACCAGCAGTGGAATAGGTCGAAGATTGTAGATCTTGTCACCCTAAGCAGTAGTGGACCAAGATCGAACGGAAAATCTTGTCTCCCTAAGTGAGAGGGAACAGATTTAAGCCACCAGTCCTATCTCCCTGACCAGCAGTGGAATAGGTCGAAGATTGTAGATCTTGTCACCCTCAGCAGTAGTGGACCAAGATCGAACGACAAATCTTGTCTCCCCAAGCAGTAGTGGAATAGATTTAAGCCACTAGTCCTATCTCCCTGACCAGCAGTGGAATAGGTCAAAGATTGTAGATCTTGTCACCCTAAGCAGTAGTGGACCAAGATCGAACGGAAAATCTTGTCTCCCTAAGCAGTAGTGGAATAGATTTAAGCCACCAGTCCTATCTCCCTAACCAGCAGTGGAATAGGTCGAAGATTGTAGATCTTGTCACCCTAAGCAGTAGTGGACCAAGATCAAAGGCAAATCTTGTCTCCCTAAACAGTAGTGGAACATGATTTAAGCCACCATCCTATCTCCCTGACCAACAGTGGAATAGGTTGAAGATTGTAGATCTTGTCGCCCTAAACAGTAGTGGGACAAGATCGAAGGCAAATCTTGTCTCCCTAAACAGTAGTGGAACATGATTTATGCCACTATCCTATCTCCCTGAGCAGTAGTGGAATAGGTTGAAGATTGTAGATCTTGTCGCCCTAAACAGTAGTGGGACAAGATCAAAGGCAAATCTTGTCTCCCTAAACAGTAGTGGAACATGATTTATGCCACCATCCTATCTCCCTGACCAGCAGTGGAATAGGTTGAAGATTGTAGATCTTGTCGCCCTAAACAGTAGTGGGACAAGATCGAAGGCAAATCTTGTCTCCCTAAACAATAGTGGAACATGATTTAAGCCACCATCCTATCTCCCTAACCAGCAGTGGAATAGGTTGAAAATTGTAGATCTTGTCACCCTAAGCCTATTTGGGGAAAGATCGAAGGCGAATCTTGTCTCCCTAAACAGTAGTGGAACATGATTTAAGCCACCATCCTATCTCCCTGACCAGCAATGGAATAGGTTGAGAATTGTAGATCTTGTCGCCCTAAACAGTAATGGGACAAGATCGAAGGCAAATCTTGTCTCCCTAAACAGTAGTGGAACACGATTTAAGCCACCATCCTATCTCCCTGACCAGCAGTGGAATGAGTTGAAGATTGTCGATCTTGTCGCCCTAAACAGTAGTGGAACAAGATCGAATGGCAAATCTTATCTCCCTAAGCAGTAGCGGAACAGATTTAAACCACCAGTCCTATCTTCCTGACCAGCAGTGGAATAGGTTGAAGATTGTAGATCTTGTCTCCCTAAACAGTAGTGGGACAAGATCGAAGGCAAATCTTGTCTCCCTAAACAGTAGTGGAACATGATTCAAGCCACCATCCTATCTCCCTGACCAGCAGTGGAATAGGTTGAAGATTGAAGATCTTGTCGCCTTAAACAGTAGTTGGATAAGATCGAAGGCAAATCTTGTCTCCCTAAATAGTAGTGGAACATGATTTAAGCCACCATCCTATCTCCCTGACCAGCAGTGGAATAGGTTAAAGATTGTAGATCTTGTCGCCCTAAACAGTAGTAGGATAAGATCAAAGGCAAATCTTGTCTCCCTAAACAGTAGTGGAACATGATTTAAGCCACAGTCTTATCTCACTGACCAGCAGTGGAATAGGTTGAAGATGTAGATCTTGTCACCCTAAACAGTAGTGGGATAAGATCAAAGGCAAATCTTGTCTCCCTAAACAGTAGTGGAACACGATTTAAGCCACCATTTTATCTCCCTGACCAGCAGTGGAATAGGCTGAAGATTGCAAACCTTATCTCCCTAAAGATACAGTGGAGAAGGTTGATATTACCAATTCTCACTCCTCTGAAGTTCCAGCGGAAAAGGTCGAGGATACAAATCCCTTCTCCCTGAAATCACAACGGAGCAAGAAAATACAAACCTTATCTCCTTGAAGATGCAGTGGAGCACGTTGAAGTTACCAATTCTTATCTACTTGAAGTTCCAAGTGTAGAAGATTGAAGCTACAAATCTCTTCTCCCTAAAATTACATTCGAGTGGATCGAAGCAACAAGATGCAACGGACTGGAATGAGGCTACCTGAAAAGTGGAGCACCAAAACAAGTCAAGACTCAGCAAGACTGGGCAAAATTGGTCTTTCTTGAAAGTCTTTGCTCCATTCCTGTTACACGACAATTAGCAAAGAGGGGCAGCTGTACAAGCCCATTTTTTTGCCCGGCCCATACACAAACAAACCTAAACCCAAAATAAGCCCAACAATAAACCCTACCCAATTACTAAAACAAGCCTAACATAAAAGGCCCAAAATAAAATAAATAAACAAAAAAAAAACAAAGCCTAACCATAAGTGTCGCCGCCACTGTCAGACCTTCTGCCAGCCACCGCCTACTACCACCGCCCATGTCGCATCTCCAGCGCCCCACTTGCACCTGCGAAAAACAGAGACATCATTACAATAAACAAGTAGTAAAAATGGCTATAAATAGCCAAGCAAATCCATTGTATTTTTGGGGGGATGTTTTTTGAAATAAAAAGAGAAAAAGATTCAAGCACAAACAATAAAAAAAACAGTAAGTAACCGAAGAGAAAAACAAAATCAGAAACGAAAACGGTATTTCATCCTCCTTTTTTTATTTTTTATTTAAAGCTATTTGTATACCAAAATTTCTTTATTTTTCTTTTAAAAACTTGTTTATATACATACCTATATATATATTAAAACGTATAAAAAAAACCTTACCTTTTTGAAGCTCCGACCAACGCGTACGGTGGTCGCTGGCAGCGGAGCCCACGACAGCGCGCGGCGGTCTAGCGGTCGGACGGTGGCCGGCCTTAGAAAGGCCAAGGGAGGATTTGAGAGAGAAAGACCTTTTTTTTTTTGAAAAGGAGAAGAATGAAATTTTTCTAAAAATTTGGACTTATATAGGCCCCCAAAACGACGTCGTTTTGGGACTGGCCCTAGATGCCCAAAACGACGTCGTTTTACCCCTAACCGACCCGATCCGACCCGACCCGCCTCAGGATCCGCGTGTTTTTTTAGTAAGGGGTTTATTGCGCTTTTGGTCCTTCCGTTTTTTTATTGTTTTATAATCGGATTTTTCTTATTTTTAAATTTCGCCCAATAATTTATTTTGGTTTTCAATTTGGTCCCCCTATGCTGCGCGTTTTGGAGGAGAAGGGAAATTTTCCCTTTTAGTCCCTCCTTGTTATTCGCGCACTCGATTTGGTCCTTCCTCTTATTTACTTCGGATTTGCCCCCAAAACTTCTATTTCAAGTTCGATTTAATCCCTTTTAGTCATTTTTGCTATTTTATTATCAAAATTAGTATTATTCTTATTCTTATTATTATTATTATTATTATTATTACTATTATATTTGATGCTATTATTAGTATTGTTACTTTTATCACTATTATCATTAATTTTTTTATGTTTTATTCCTTTTCTATTATTATTTATTATATTTCCTATCATTATTATTATATTATTATTTTCTTATTAATGTATTATTATTATTTTCTACTTTATTATTATTATTATTATTATTATTATTATTATTATTATTATCCTTATTATATTTACTATTATCCTCTTTTACTATTGTATTTATTAGTATTGTTAATATTAATATTTTTAACGTTATTATTATTATAAGTATTATTATTTTCAACTATTTCATGTATATACTATTAGTTTTCTTTTTATTTTATTTCTATCATTCTTTTATCTATTTAATATTTAATCTTTACCCATCTTTTTCTACATAGCTTGCTTGGTTTACTTCTTTATTTCTGTTCTTATTATTGTCATTTACATTACACATTTATTATTATTTCGTTATGCTTGTTAATACCATAATTTACTCTTCATTTTATTACAAATTTATGTTATATTAACCTTTACCCAGTACAAAAATGATTCTTTTATAAAGGCAATATTTCGTATTTAGAAATTCAAGAAATCGTGCCCTAACTTACTAGGTTTCGATTTTTCTCGTTTAACCTAAATAGCGGAATATCCTCTTAAAATAAATAAGTTTTAAATAAATAAAAAAGTTATTTCTCGAAAATTCGAGATGTTGTGTCCTAACGTATTGGATGTGACATTTTATTGCCTCGGGAAAAGATTTCTTAAAATAAAGGTAATATTCTGTATTTGGAAATTCGAGAAAATCGTGCCCTAACTTACTGGGTTTCGATTTTTCTCGTTTAACCTAAATAACCGAATATCCTTTTTAAAATTAAAATACATGAATTTCAAATAAAAGGCAAGCTCGTTCTTAAAGGTTCAAGATGTTGTGTCCTAACTTATTGGATGTGACATTTAATTACTTCGAGACGAGAGGGTCTTTAACATTCTTTTCGATTCATCCAAGCATTTTTGAAATTAACATTAATACAATGAGGGATCGCATTTTGAATTCTTTCAAGTTTTCAAAATTTCGACACTAAGACACAAATTAATCAATTGGGTACCAATTTTGGGCGCATCGAGGGTGCTAATCCTTCCTCGCATGTGAACCGACTCTCGAACCCGTTTTCTGGATTTTCAGAGACCAAAATTGTTGTTTTGATAAATCAAACTGTTTATTTAAAAAAACCACTTTTCGAGGTGACCCAATCACACCTCAGCAAAAAAAAGGATTGGTGGCGACTCCCGTTTTTCCTTTTCATTTTTCAAAAACCTAGTCGACCCGTTTTACAAAAAATGGTTACGACAATGCCATAATACATAAAATAATGTCAAAATAATTTTCTTCAACTTTGGATTAGCGGTCTCGAAACCACTATTCCAACTAGCCCCAAAATCGGGCTGTTACATGACCCCTACCTTTGGAAATATTGTTTCGATCAGGTAATTCGATGATGCATTGCAAAAATTGAGGTAAAATGGATTCCATATTTTTGTCATTCTTACGCATGTGGTGGACATTTTGGCCCTAAATGAACTGCACATAAGATACTTGAATGTGGATTATATTGGCCATATATTTTTCGTAATGCATACTTATTCTGTAAAACTTGCGAAAAATGTCAAAAGGTAGAAATTTGAGCTGAAAAAATGAAATGCCTCTAACACCTATACAGTTATGTGAAATTTTTTATGTATGGGGCATCGATTTTGTGGGGCCTTTTGTCTCATCATTCAGTAACATTTATATTTTACTTGTTGTTGACTATATGTCTAAATGGGTGGAAGCTAGAGCCACCTGTCGTTCTGATGCCAAAACTGTAGTGGATTTTCTAAAGAATCCTATTTTTTTCCAGATTTAGCACACCGCGAGCATTGATCAGCAATCGGGGAATACATTTCTGCAATAAGGTAATCGACGTACTTTTGAAAAAAATATGGGGTAGTACAATGAGTTGCTACGGCTTATCACCCTCAATCAAATGGTCAAGAGAAAGTATTAAATAGAGAAATCAAATTGATTTTAGAAAAGACTTTTATGCCGGATAGGAAAGATTGGAGTTTGCGATTAAATGATGCACTGTGGGCGTACCGTACAACTTATAAGGGGCCTATAGGTATGTCTCCCTACCGACTTATATTTGGTAAGTAATGTCATCTTCATGTATAATTAGAACACAAGGCATTTTGGGCTTTCAATGAATGTAACATGGAGTTGGACACTGCAGGTAAGTATAGAAAATTACATATTCACTAACTTTAGGAAATTGAAAATTACATATTCAAGAACTTGAGGAAATTCGACGAGAAGCATGTGAAAATGCCCAAATTTATAAAGATAAAATCAAAGCATTCCATAATCAAAAAATAACTCGTAAATAATTTTTGGTTGGGTAGAAAGTACTACTTTATGACCCTACACTAAGAATTTTTGCAGGTAAGCTCCGAACCAAGTGGTTAGGGCTTTTTTTTATTACTAACATATTTCCGCATGGTGCAGTCGAAATCAAAAGTCAAGAATCCGGGAAAATCTTCAAAGTCAATGGATATTATTTGAAGCATTTCTACAAAAATTTTCAAGTACACATGGTCGAGGAGTTAATACTTCAAGAGTGATTGAATTAAACTTCTAGGTCGTCGAGCTAACGACGTTAAACAAAAGTACTTTTTGTGAAGCAGCCGAAATTTATTTTAATTAGTTTAATTTTGAATTTCAGTTTATTTTAGGTTAGAAATAAAATAAATAATAACAAGATTATTATTTAATCCAATTAATGTGTTATTTTCCAGGAACGTGGTGGAGACTGTCAATTTTCCAAAAATTGGATACCGATCGTGGCGTGGGTACGCCGTGCTAAATGCTATGATTTATTTTCTTCACAACCCAACACCCAAACCCAAATAAACACACACACAAAAACACACAAACACACACAAACACACACACCTAGCACTTAACCTACAAATAAACCCAAAACCCCATACCCAATACCAACCTAAATGAAAAAAATGTAACACCCCATACCCGAGTCCGAGGCTCAGACCGGATACGAGACATTACTTGAACTTACTTAATCATGACATTACGGGCTATAAAATTCCGTTTCGAAATTAAAACTTCTCATTCTTAAATAATTCGTACATTTCATGGGCCTACGAGGCCTTAAACTCGTACTGGTAAACTTTCGGAACCTTATCGAAAAACTTTTCTTTGAAACAGGGGTTACACGCCCGTGTAATATAAGACACGCCCGTGCATAGGCATACACGCCCATGTCCTCAGACCGTGCCCTAAAACTCAGTATTCTGCCAATTTCCACACGGCCATGACACGCCCGTGGACTTAGACCGTGTACTACATCTTGATATACTGACTTATTTCACACGACCGGGCACACGCCCATGTTCTAACCGTGTGTCATGCATGGCCTTAACACACGGCCGTGGGATTAGTCCGTGGCCTATTCTTACTTATAAGACTAAGGTGCGTTTACGCCGCGGCCTAGACACACGACTGCAGTGTCTAACTGTGTGTGGGCACTTAGAGGCTATTTACCAAGCCAATTGCCATCCTGAAATTAAGATACAATTCATACTCATTTCCACAAATCAATACCACATCATCTTGAATAATACTACATGCTTCATTGATAATTATAAACATACACACTTGGCCAATCACTTAGCCATATACAAAAGAATAACAAACTTAATAGCCTATACTTTGGCTCTTCTTAAAACATTTACTCAAAATGTAATGCTACCTATACATGCCATACTTAATAAAACAACTTGGCTATACCAAAATAGCGATTGATAGTGTGCTCCGAGCTCCGATGAAGGTGATCCTCGATATTAGCTTGGCGGGACTACATGGAAAGAAAGAATGAAAGACATAAGCATTTAGCTTAGTAAGTTTGCATAATACACATAGCAACATTCTTACTTAATATAGACCATTTGATATAAACAATGGCATCATAAATTCAGCTATATAAAGCTTACTTACTCATACTTGATTCTTACATAACTCATGAGACTTACTAGTCTCATACTTGATAGGAAAACAAAGTACCTGTATCACTAGATCACATTAATCAGCATACTTGAACATAATACTCATAATTTCTAATTCATCATTCATAACATAAATAATATTCTTTTTCACTTGATAATAACCTTACTTACTTAGCTTTCTTGTTATCTCTTTGGAGCTTAACTCGTTTGCCCGATGAATTTATATGAATAACCGAGGATACTAAATCTCATCTAAATTTTGAGGCCATGACTTAACATGGACTTATACGAAGTCTTTCTTGTTCTCACCAACGCCATGCCTTAACTTGGACTTATATGGGATCTCTTCCTCTTGATAACTTTTCAATGCCAAGCTTGCCTTGGTCTTACATGATAACTTGTTCAATGCCAAGCTTGCCTTGGACTTACATGATAACTTACTCAATGTGTAACACCCCAAACCCGGTCAAAACGTTACGACCAGATCCGGCATGTCACATAAAAGGGTTATTTAAAAATTGCACGTTTGTTAAAAATTTTGAGTTTAATTATGTATTCTCTTGTTATCCTTTTGTTAACATTTTGGAAAACGGTTATTAAGGGTTTAGGAAAATCCCGTATTAAACATTTAAGAATAATAGGTAGTATCATATTAAAAGCTAAACCAAATAAAATACCAAATTTAAAGTTAAAGTGGCCTTATTACAAAATATTAACCCAAGTTAAAAATAAGTAAAATACTAAAGTCCAAAACTGCTCGTAGTGTGGCCACTCAGGAGTCCTCCAAAGACGTCGAACCGCTCACTGAGGATTACCTAAGAAAAATTAAAAAGGGGGTGAGTTTACTAAAACTCAAGTGTGTAATTCCCTTACGAACAAAATCTGTAAGAACATGCATCAAAACAATTCCGCCCAAGCCCATTAAAGTAACGGTGACAATTGGGCATTAGCCCAAAATAGCCTCGGTTGGGCCTTAACCCATATCAAATGTCACATGTCATACATATAAATAAGGGCCTAAGCCCATCTCTCATAATATAATCCAGATATGTAATGCGTTAATGCCCATACCAACCCCGCACTCCGCCTCTCGTCCAACCCTACACTCCTGTGGGATTTAATCGACCCACCTATCCCTACACTCCTTATGTAGCACCGGTTATGCACTAACATTATCGGTGCAGCATGGCTGCTTCGGTGGCTAAAAAGCCTTCGATGAGCGGTATTACAATTGGCACAAAGCCATCGATGATTGTATTATATTTGGCACATAGCCATCAGCGACGGTAATATAATCGGCACATAGCCTTGGGTAAATATGATCGACACAGAGTCGTCGATATATAAGTTAGGCACATAGCCACGGTAAATACGATTGGCACAAAGCCATAATATCGGCACAAAGCCTCCGGTATTGGCACAAAGCCCATAATTACGGCATGAAGCCCATATTAATGGTACACAGGCCTCGGTAACATTATCGGTGTAGCATGGCTACTCGATGGCTAAAAAGCCTGCGGTGGCTATAAAGCCTTCGGTGGATCCACAGTCGTCAAGCGACCGTTCGATCCTATTAGCACTTCTTTCGTATTAATAATCCCAACCCCATGCAATATGTCATGTATGTCATGCTCAATCATTACACGTGTATGCAAAATGGACATGCTCAGTAACAATTATTTAAACATGTAATAAAAGCATATTAGTCATACAACCACAGACAAATTAGACAACTCATTGCACAAGTCGATCATTTACCTACAAGGGCAAATCAGTCATTTTACCCTATAAGGGTATTTCGGTAATTCCACCCTACAGGGGTAGTTTGGTAATTCTACTCATAACCAATCCATGTATGCAACGCATCTCAAACATAATCAATCATACAATTAACACATACAACGCTAGTACTACCACGAGGGTACAACGGTTATTTTGTCGTTTAGGGGTAAAACGGTAATTTCATAAATTAAGGGTATTTTAGTAATTTCACAAATCAGGGGTATTTTGCTAATTTCGCAAACTGGGGGTATTTCGGTAATTTCACAAAATAGGGGTATTTCGGTAATTTCGCTAACTGGGGGTATTTTGGTAATTTCGCAAATCGGGGTATTTCAATAATTTCGCAAACCGGGGTATTTCAGTAATTTCACAAATCGAGGGTATTTTCGTAATTTTTCAAATCGAGGGTATTTCGGTAATTTTACAAACCAAGGGTATTTTAGTAATTTTGTAAACCAAGGGTATTTTAGTAATTTTGTAAACCAAGGGTATTTTAGTAATTTTATAAACCAAGGGTATTTTAGTAATTTTGTAAACCAAGGATATTTTAGTAATTTTGCACCTGCAATGGCCTTTCCAAAGGCCTAATGTCGCCTCGAGCGGCTCAACTACCATTTCCGGTCGTACCGGACTATTGGGCCTAAAACCCGATTTCGGCCCATTCGGGCCCACACGCTCGTGTGCCCACCTAACACAAATCTAGCCACGTATATGAGATTCACCTAGTCTAGTTCACTATATACTACACCTTCATACATTTTATTCAATTGGGCCCACGGGCCCATTGGGCCCACTTCGGCCTATCGTGGCCCAAGCAGCCTCAACCCACAAGAATACTACTGATGGCCTCAACTATCGCGTCGAAGCCCCACACGTGCGTTCGCACGCTCGTGTGGCTACTATTGTCGTGATCGGCACTTCGGCATTTGCCGCTCTACAACTAGAGTAGAGAGAGTTACACACCTGATAGGAATCTGGTGCTAATTCGCGCTCCAACCACTCCTGTGTCCAAACGCCCTCCAAGGTACCCTTCCTCCTATCATAGAATGCTCTATATATAGCTAGCTTCTCACCTTCCTTCTTTGTATCTTTCCGATGTGGGATCCCTTCGTCAGTAGAGTTTAAATCCAACTCAAACACTTGCCGCCAATTCGCAAAATAAATACTCCCTTGCTTTTCATGAGATTCGAACCCAGGCTCCCTTCAATAGTTCAACACGCCACTTGCCACCAAGCCACAAACTCCTCTTGTGTCTTAAACCATGCGCAACTAAATATAAATCTATAGCCAAATTCTAAAGTCCATTTAAAAAGAAAACCAAAATGCAAGAGCCAAGACTTGAACCTTGGACCTCCTTCCTTCCCTGTGGCGTCACCCCCTTGTCTCTTATGTGGCGTCACTTTGCCACTACACCACACACTCCACTCGTGTCATTTTTCTCCACTTTTTATTCTTAAAGCCTACCTACCAACTCCCAGGGTTTTATTCACCTAAAATCAAAATTTTCCTAAAGCTCAAGTTTAATCCCGGGACTTCATAGAAGCCCCCTAACCTTCCAAAATCACTCACCTAATAGGTCCAACAAGCCGTTCTCTTGTTCCCAAAAATTTTAAACGCTCCTACGCCTAAGGCCCATTGGGCCCAATTTTGAGATGTTACACAATGCCAAGCTTGCCTTGGACTTACATGATAACTTATTCAATGCCAAGCTTGCCTTGGACTTACATGATATCTTACTCAATGCCAAGCTTGCCTTGGACTTACATGATAACTTATTCAATGCCAAGCTTTCCTTGGACTTACATGATAACTTATTCAATGCCAAGCTTGCCTTGGACTTGCATGATATCTTGCTTGCTTGACGATGTCATGCCTCAGCTTGGTCTTATACGGACTTTCTTGTTTCATGAGGTAGATCGAGTATCCTAAGTTATTCAACTTCAATCGGGGCTTTCTCATGCTTGATCTCATTAATTTCTTTGTTTAACATAACATTAAACATTTTTCATAATAACATTGTACATTATACTAAGCAATTCAATGATATAAATCATAAAGCTTAGAAATCATACAAACTTACCTCAATATACAAAATGTAGCTAGGTATGCAATTTAGTCCTCGACCTTGTTCTTGCCTCGGTTTTGATCCGGCTTCGTTTTCTTGATCTATAGTCATAAATAGATCATTTAATATTCACATTGACTAAATTGACCCTTTACTCATACTTGGGCAAAATTACTATTTTGCCCCTATACTTTCTCATATTTGCACTTTTGCCCCAAGGCTCAGTAAAATAATTTTCATTCAACTTTCTTAGACTACATGCTTAGCTGATTCATTTTCTCTACTATAACAATCCTCAATTCTCACTATTTCTACTATGTATGAACAATCTCATAACTTTTACAAACTAGTCCCTATGCTCATTTTCCATGAAATTCACTTAGAAAAAGATGTTTATCTAACATCAAACTCTCATAAACTTCTATAAAACATCATTTAACAAGCATATCATTCATGGGTAGATTTTTGAACATGCATCTTAGCTCACTTTATAGCTAAAAATAGCTAACTCATAATACAAGAACTTCGAAAATACGAAGAATATTAAAAACGGGACTAAGATGCCTTACTTGCAAGCTTCAAAAATTTGAAGAACCCTAACTATGGAGCCTCCCAAATTTTCGGCACAAAGGGGGAAGAAGATGAATAAGATTTTTATCATCTTTTCCCATTTTAATCATTTATTTGCTAAATGACCAAAATGCCCTTCTCTTTAAAATTTTACAAATTACTAACTCATGTCCATTTTTGTCCAAAAATTATGATTTGGGTAAATTGCTATTTAAGGACTTATAATTGCTATTCTAAAGCTATTTCATACAAAATGCTTCTAGAAACTCATATTTTACAACTTTTGCAATTTGGTCCTTTTTGACCATTCAACTTCAATTTAGAAAAATTGCTTCATGAAACTTTCACACTAACATGCAAACATGGCATGAACCTTAAAAACTCATAAATTCACCTCGGATTCGTGGTCTCGCACCACTATTCCAACTAGGCCCTAAATCGGGCTATTACAAAAAAACCCACACTATAGACCCAAAACCAACATAGCCGCCAATCTTGTTCCTAACATAGCCTCCATGATCTTGCCATTTCTCTCCACTGCTATTCACCTCTCCATTTCTCCACCATAGCCACCGCACCTCTGTACCCCGCAGTTACACTACCTCCTCGCCGCTGAACGCCCCTGTTAAATCCACAATACGCACCACCACTATTAACAACCCAAATTCCACTACAACCTCTTTAATCGACGTCGTTTCTACAACCCCTACCACCACCTTTCAAAAATCGACTCAACCCACATCACAACTGCCCAAATGCAAATTGCCATCACAAGTCAGCACCGCTGTTTGCCACCGTGAGCCTTCGCAAAATAGTCGTCGCCGATTATTTTTTTGCCCGAGCACATTCCATGATTCAAATAAGGAACCAAGAAGCTGACTGGTTCCTGGTTTCTCTTAACCGCGGTCGAAACAGATTTTTGGCGCCTCTAGTTGTCGATTTAGATGATGAAGACTCGGAACCATCTCCACCCCCTACAAGACGAATGAACACGCCTATTAGGAATCATCATCGACGAAGCCCAACTTAGATCGAGACAAAATGCTCTCAAAGTAGTCTAACTACTTCCGAAAGGTTGATTCCTAACTTACAACATATTTTACCTATACTAACGTACTATGCAGGTTGTTCAGATGAGGCCGAGACTTCTACCGATCATGGTGAAGGTCCTTTGAATAGCAACGAGCACATTCCTCAGCATCGAACATGGTCGTCCACCACTCGAAACATCAACCACCACTTGATGAACCTGTGACACCTCCACATAGCAATACTGAAGTTGTTGGAAATTTGAGTCCACCATCCAGCTAGCTTGAAGAAAATGTTCGACCACCCCGAGACGGTCAACGTAATAGGCAAGGTCGTGCCTACACTATACCGATAGAAACACAACTACGAGGGTCTCTGAATTTTTCAACCTTGGAGCATCACGCAAGATAAGACAACATTCGACAATAGTCGCTCCTGGTCTGTATACGAACTGCTCGCAGTAATAGGATCTTTCACCAACGTCACAACTTCACTACTAGAGAGCAAGAGAAGCAACCTCCTTCATCTGTAGAGGCACATTTAAGTCGCATCGAAGCTCGCCTTGAGACAATGGAAACCTAAGTCTCCACGATTCTCGACATCTTGCAAAGTAGTCACCCCTAACGCTGACAACCACTTTGATATACACAGGGAGTATACTTGACCTTTCTCTCTATTATACTTTAATTCGTATACAATATGCCTGAGGACAAACATAGGTTAAGCAGGGGGTGTTGAATTAGTATGTGTGCATGATTGTTTCTCCTTCGTATGTGTTAAATCTTATGTTGGGATTGTTCCCTAATTTGTTTGTCATTGAGCCTCTAATTCTAAAGCTTAGTTAATTTAGATAGTTGGGTGGTTTTTGAATTAAAGTGTTCATTAACTAGTTTGGTCGACGTGTGTTATAAAGTTGAAATATTGTAATTAGATTGTTTCATAAAAATTGATTGATTCTTTTGCTTGGTAAGAATATCTTTCTTAGTTGTTTTTTTTTCTTCCAAAAATAAAAAATAAAAACTACTCCGGTGATGGCTCAAGTTATGAGTGAAGATTTCAGAAATTTGATTGAATTTAGTAACCGGGATGAGGTGCTTGGGTTGTCATCTCATCTCGCGTAAAAAGGTTCGAGTGACGAACTGAAAACTTGCAAACACTCTACTAACGGAGCTGTCATAAGTAGGGAAAAATGGTCCGTTTGGAGACATGTCAAATTGAGTAACCAGGGTAAGTTTCTTAGGTTGTCATCTCACTTCGCGTAAAAAGGTTTGGTTATGACCCAAATTTACTGTATAATTTTTTGAGAATAAATACCTTTTAGATTTTGGTTCAATTGCAATTTAGTGAAGTGATTGAATTTACATGTTTGAATTTTATGACACTTGTTGATTAAATTGCATATTTGAACACTTATTCATTTTTCGCCTAAATTATTTACATTGATCATGGTTGCAGAAAAGAGGCTTGATTTCTGATAAATTATTGGATAATTTCTAATGTAGGAACATACAGCATAGGCTAAGTAGGGGGATTTGATAGCATGTTTATTTTGTATATTTTACGTGTTCAAATCAATTAATTCTTGAATTATTTTTTGCTATTTTTTGATTTTATGTTTAAATTCTGTCAGGAACGAAATTCAGATGCCTTAAATAAAAAACAAGCAGAAAAGGACTAAATTGGAGCGTAAACAATAAAAGAGGAGTCGAACTGCAAATTTTGAGACATGTAAAGGCTGATCAAATTTTTGACTTTGTAAAAGCCATATTTAGAAAAGAAAAATCTTATTTTGATTTCATGTAATTAGTGGTTAGGTAGGTTAGCTAATTTTAGTATATGATTTTTGTATAAATAGGGGGTATAATGGACTTGAAAGGACGCACTTAACACTTGAATTCACTTGGAATTGAATGAAATTATTATTTTCCCTTCCAATTTCATGCGTCAGTAAGCATATTGTCATTCCATTTCCATTTCCTTGTTCCTTTACAAAATTGTTTAATTGCTTTCCAAGTCCCTTCCCTTTCCAACTTCCACCATTTCCTTAAAAACCATTTTCCATACACCAACCAACCATGATTAATTTCATGCTTCACTAAAATTCTAACTTAGCTTTAGGCCGATAATCTTTCCAGTCAAGAATCGTGTAACACCCCTTACCCGTGTTCAAAGCTGGAACCGGATACGAGGCGTTACCTAACTCAACTCGCTTAAACATACAACATCGGGCCATAAAAGTTCACTCCAACTTAAAAATTTTCATTAAACTTTTCATTAAAACTCATAACATTCTTATCTTAGGCCTACAAGGCCTTAAACATACTTACAGAAGGTTTCAGAATTAACCCGGAAACTTTTACGCACTTAGAAAATTTTGCCTAAACAGGGGCCACATGCCCGTGTGCCCCTGGGACATGCCCGTGTTTTTCACTCGTGGTCGACACTGACTTATTTCACCCGGCCGGACACACGCCCGTGTCCCTGGCCCGTGTGCCTCACACGGCCTTGACACGCCTGTGTCTTAGCCTGTGTCCCAAAACCTTGGCATTCTGTTTATGACGTCATCACATCACTAAGGTCACACGGCCAAGGCACACGCCCGTGTCCTTAGACCGTGTGTCAAATTAAATTCCTAATTTTAGGTGCAGGCTTCACACGGCCTGGGCACACGCCCATGTCCATGGCCGTGCCTCCCACATGGCTGAGACACACGGCCGTGTCTCTGCCCGTGTGTTTACCACTGAGCATACTGACTTGTAAACCTAGCATGCAAGGGGACACACGGCCTCTCCACACGCCCATGGGGCTGACCGTGTGCCACACATGGCCTAGACACACGCCCGTGTGTCTACCCGTGTGGACAATTATATGGCTATCTACCAAGCCATTTGCCACCCTACCAAGCAACCACACTTATGCCAAATCATTTCAACACATTTTATGACCATATGGCACTTCCAAAAACTCAATTCAATGCATCCCCACAAGCATAAACTTCATAATTTCATCACCATTGCATAATAATAACTTGACATGTATTGGTCCAATACCAATGACCATTTACAAAATAACTTTGATAACGTAAATAGCCAACACTTTGGCTGTCAAAATGACATAACAAAATACCCAAGTTCTATACATGCCATACTCAAAATAAGTCTAACTTGTTATACCGAAGAGATGTCGATAGTGTGATTTCCGAACTCTGACATCCCACGATTCTCAAATTATCTTGGCAATACTACAAGGAAAAAGGGAAAAGAGAGGGGTAAGCATAAAGCTTAGTAAGTTTGCATGGAAATAAATAGCAACAATAAGTTCATAATGACATCAATTCATGGCATTAGATAACCACACAAAGTCATAAGCACTTTGCCACAACTTACTCGTACTTGTTCTTATCTAGCATATACCATGCCACATATCGTAAACGTTCCTCGTGAGTTACTCACGGGTACCTGTATTCACTTAATCACATGACTTTAGTACTAATCTCATTTCTATTTCCAAGCTTATCTATTTATCCCACTAAATCGCTAGGGATACTCAAAGACGCATATTCATCGTCATTAACATAAACACGAAGCCAATGCCACATCCCAGATGTGGTCTTTTATGGGGTCACCTCTGAGTGCCGATGCCATATCCCGGATATGGTCTTATACGAAATCTCGCTTCAAGTATCGATGCCATATCCCGGATATGGTCTTATACGATTCTCAAATTCAATACCGAAGCCATATCCCAGATATAGTCTTATACAGAATCTCAATTCGGTACCAAGGCCATGTCCCCGACATGGTCTTACACGGGACCTTATCCATCTCATGTCTCGATGATAGTATTCTCACATTTATTATAGTCCAACCGGGACTTCAACATTTCAACCTCTATCATCTTTCTCATTCAAAACCAACACTCAATTTCATAGAATATCATGTATCATTATAATATCAAACATTCTCAAACATACTAGCATAAATGTTGAATTTATCACATACAAACTTACCTCGATTTCAAAATAAGCTAGATCGTCAATCTATTCTGATACTTTGTTTTTTCCCCGGTCGAGGTTAATTTTTGGTTCCTCTTGATCTATAATAGCAAATTAGCTCATTTAAAAATCACATTAATAAATGCATTTCATTAACCATGCTTTGTCAAAATTACTATTTTACCCTTAGACTTTTGCAAAATGACCATTTTACCCCTAGGCTCGGAAATCAATTCTAATCAAATTTCTACCTTTATCGAGCCTAGGTGAACATTTATTTCTCTTATGGCTACCATCAAAACTCAACATTTCACACATTTACTACATATTTTACAACCTTTACAAAAAGGTCCTTTTTAGTGTTTTCATGATAACACATTTCACAAAAGTTGTTTATCTAACAACTAAGACTCATTTTCTTCCATAAAAATACAGAAAACTACTTAAAAGCTCTCATGACAAAACTCTAAACTCTTCACCATCTTACAAAATAGTCCCCTCTTTAGAAAGCTTAAGCCTTAGGGTTCTAAAAGTACATTTTTTATCAAGAAAGGATCACTAGAACACTTACTTGTAAAGAGAGAAGTTTGCTGAAATTTTTTAGTTCTCAATCCCCTTGTTTGCTGAAAATTTTGGTGGAGATGAAGAGAGGAAAGATGATATCTTTTTCCTTTCTCTATTTTATTTTATTTCCTCAATTTAATCCACCTAATCTAACAACTTTGACCAATTTTGACATTGTTTGTCCCCTATGGTCGGCCACTCTAATTCCAAGGGTCTAATTGCACATTAAAGGCCTCCAATTAATATTCTATGGCTTTTAGACACCTTTAGCTTATAACATGGAACTTTCGTACTTTTTGCGATTAGTCCTTTTTCGCGATTAAGCATGAAATCGCTAAAATTAAAGCACCAAAATTTTCATGTACTTATATAATCATACCATAACTCATATAATCATATAAAAATAATTTTCTCTAACCTTGGATTAGTGGTTTCGAAACCACTGTTCTGACTAGCCCCTAAATCGGGCTGTTACAAATCGTGAGAAATGGATCCGCACAAAAAATCTTTCATAACGGTATTCACCATCTCTCCGAAATATTGGGATTGTACAGATTCGTCCCTTAAGGTTAACTCAATTTCAACACAAAGTGCGTGTTGGGTTGGAGTCATTTTGGCGTACAGTTGGGAAGACGAGTCGGCCGTGTTGTATTCGGATTTCTGTGAACAAATTGGCGTATCCTGGTGGGGAGATAGTGATCAGATTTAAACATCCCGCATGGTTGAGACCATTGATCCGAGTTGGGTTCTTCAGAAAGCAAGGCTGTCGGGGTCTTGAATTGTGAACGCGTGTATCGCGGTTAGATAATCGGTAAGGGTTGGTTTGCAGGTTGTACCGGAATCAACTACGAAATGAAGAATTGGTGGTTAGGACGTTCTTAGCTGCTATAACCAGCTTATTGTTTAGTGGAGAAAACTCATTTTCGAGGATCGATTCAAAAATCGGAATTCACCGAGTCTAGGGCTAAGGCTTTATAATTCTGTTTACAAAATTCAAATTCATTTTCAAATTTTATTTTATTTTCGATTTATATAATTGTATATTTCTGCTATCTCACTTATTTAATTTCCAGACATTTTCAACTCTCCTAATTTATTTTATTTATTTTCCAGTAAGACCGTTTATAATTCTGTTTACAAAATTCAAATTCATTTTCTAATTTTATTTTATTTTCGATTTATATAATTGTATATTTTTGCTATCTCACTTATTTAATTTCAAGACATTTTCAGCTCCCCTAATTTATTTTATTTATTTTCCAGTAAGACCGTTTTGAGTCTTGGGTACGACTATTGGCACGACTGTTGACACGACAGAAATTCTGTTCACAAGAAAAAAAATGAAAGTTGATCACAATAACCAATCCCTGTGGACTCGACCCTACTTCTCTTTATTACTGTTTAGAGTTATTTTATCGTAGAAATTTTTATTTGGTGTTTTGATGCCCATCAATTGGTATGTCGTGTAGGAATATACACATAGCCCTGTTAAATGCTTAATAGATAATCATTGGCACGTATCATTGGACTCTATCAATACGAGATAGTTAAGCCTAAATAAACTCCTTATTGCCTATAAAGTGTGCTCACGTTAGGATAACATACACCCTGAAGATCGGGTGGATGATTCCATTTGAAGTAGGATAGGTGGTCATATTCAGAAAGTCAATGTAGAGTTAACAATACCTTTTAAGCTAACACATGTCTACTTGATGGAGAGATATAACAAATATAAATAGTATATTAATCAAATCTAAATATTATCTAAAATAATCTTAATAAAAAAAAATATGTAGTAAGCGTTCAGATAATGAGATACGTTTTGTACTTTTAAGTAAAATTAGAATATTAATTATAATAATATTATCTTAAATGTAAGACTTAAGTTTTTATAACCAAAAAAAAAAATGAAGTTTTGAACTACAATGGAAGAGCTCCATGAATTTCTTATAGCAATATCTTCTTTAAACAAATTTTATACTAAAGATAATTTAGTAAATATGATTTTAAGTAATGTGAAAATTTGTTAATCAATAATTTCAATTAAATAAACCAAATATAAAATGTTTAATAATATGCTAAAGAATCTTAGATTTTAATATTTTATTATCATAAGTAATTTTAATTTTATATTTCATAAATCAAATCTCTCTCAAGATATGATCTAGAAGTATGGATTATTTCTTGAAATCCTTGATTTGAGATGAGATGCTCATACTTGGACTTCGTTTCCCCTGATTTAAACTATTATATAATTAATAGATTTTTTTTATGTAAAATTAATTATAAATTATTAATATAAATTTTAACATTCCAATATATTTCAAGTAATAAAAAAATGGTTGAGTTTAGATAAATAAAATTCTTTTACTATTCTTATCTCCCAAAAAAAACAACTTTTAAACTGAGATTTAAATAATAATATTCTCTTGATTTTCATATAACTTTACCTCAATTTTCAACCATTTGGGTGTTTTCACATACATTTGTTTGTGGCATTGGATATCATAAAAAAGCATTTTGGTGTATTCATGTATTTGTATTAGATTAAATCTGTTAAATTCTGTATTTTTAATCATATTTATGCTTAAATTACTTTATAATTATATAATTTTCATAAATTAATAATTTGAGTTATATAATTTTGATATTCATATAATGTTTTTTTATTATCTAAAATTCATTGATATTTTATAACTACATTGGATTCTGATGTAGAGTCCAACTCTTAAACGTTGTGTCTTTGGCCCACAAATTTTTTTATTTAGAAAAAAGCATTAAAATTCCAACAAAATTAGAGGGTTAATCATAACCAGCTCTACATTAAATTTTGAGAAAACTATTGGATTGTTGCAAAGTCTTCACCACTGTAGTGAGATGCTTTTATTTTGAGGCCTAAAAAATGGGGACCCAAACTCTAAAATAAATTTGGGTTTTGTGATAGGACAATGAAATGATATTCACGAGAATCATTTATTAAAAATGAGTGAACAAAATATGTAGTCACCACCAAACCTTAGATGTAGACAAGTGTTTCTCAAACATAATAATTGAGGTAATATCTTAAACATATAAATTTATCACAATTTCACCTTCAAACTATATATATTTTAGTCTTAATATAAAATACAATTAGGTGTCAATTTTTTTAATATAAATATGCTCCTTCTCTAACCTAATAAAAATAAAAACACTTTTTTTTTAACAAAATCACATTTTTAACCTTTATTTATAATTAAATATATTGTATTGATTGTACAATTATTTTTCTATTAAAATTTGTTTCCAATATATAACATTAATAATTTAAATTAAATTTTACAAATAATTAATTTTAATTGCTTACAAATATTTAAAATTTATATTTCATATAACAAAATATTAATAATGAGTTACAATAATTTATTTTTTATATTCTTACTAAAATATAATAATATTAACAAATTCAAACATTATTTAAATGCATATTTTATTTCACAACATCGTGTATAAAATGAAAATTTTATTTCTCAAAATTACTTTTTAATAGCAATACTAAACATTTAAATATTAAACTAAACTTTTTCAAAAGCACTTTTGAAAAAGTTTAGTTTAATATTTAAATGTTTAGTTCAAAAGCACTTTTGATATCTCATTTTTTCACATCACTTTTTAGAACACTTTTCAAAAGCAATGATAAATTAGTCCTAAGAAGAAGATCAATCAAGTTGTTTTTGGTTGAATTTATTTATTTTTCTAGAGATTCATTTTTTTATATTTGTAATTAATTACTTTTTTAAAAAAAATTCATACATGTGATTTTTCAAGATACAGATTACGCTTTAAAATCTAAGGTTGTATTTATTTTACTGAAAACAACTTTCAAAAAATGAATTTTACAAAATTGGTTGATTTTTTTTTTTTGAGAAAAAAAATTATATTTTCTAGTGTTTGAATGACAAGCTTTTCTTGAAATTATTTTTTGAAACTTGTTTTAGTGAAATAAATACATAACAAATATATTTGTTACAAAATATTATAGAACTAGTTTCTTTTGACAACCAAAGTTAATATTATAATAATATAATATTTTATAATAAATAATATATTATATAGACTTAATAATAATAAATATCTAATTAAAACTTAATTTAATTTTTTAACAATAAAACTTAATTTAAATTTATATATATATATATGTGTGTGTGTGAGAGTGAATAGTGATACATCGAAGTTAGATTTTAGAAGGATAAATAAAATTAAACAGGATTTAAACAAATACTCATATTTATATTATTAAAATATTTATATTTAATACTATAATTTTTTACTAAATATTTATACATTTTAATATATATTATTAGAATATTAATATAATTTTTTAAATAAAATATTAAGAATATTACTTAAAAATTTTAAATCTTCGTTAAAGTTAAAATTTTTATTAAAATAAAATTTTAATATTGAATAATTTTATTGAAGTAAATTATATAAATAATTTATTATATAAGTATGTTTAATAATATTGAAGATTATAATATCTAACATTAATAATTTAATATTATTAAAATATTTTAAAAAATTAAAAGCATAATTTTATTATTAATATAATAATATTTATCTTTATTCAAGTTAATTTTTATATAAAAATAAAGTTATCCATGAGGAACTATTTTTCGGAAAATAACTTACACTTTTTAAAAGAGAAAGTCATTTTTCAGAAAAAAAAATTGGCTTATTTTCCATTAACCAATAAGTTGTTTTTCATTGACTAAGCTATTTTCCACGAAACAAATACATGAAAATGTAGAAAATATTTTTCATAAACCATATTTTGTGAACCACACCCTAAGGTTATAGTTTTAAAGATAACTACATCATTAGTTACTCAATTATGGGTAACAGAGGCGAATCCGAAAAAAAAATTTAGGGGGCCTAAATTAAATTGTAATTTTTAATAGCCTAAATCTTTATAATTTTTAAAGGATTAAATCAAAATTTTATCATTTTTAGGGGGGAAGTACAATTTTACCTTTACTAATTTTAAATTTTAAATTTTTAAAGGGATTAAATGAATAATTTTTCATTTTAGGGGGGCCAGGGCCCCTGCCAGCTTCCCCTAGATACGCCACTGATGGGTAAATATTCGTTTTGGTCACTTAACTAAAAAAAAGTTACAATTTGGCCACTAATGTTTTTGAAAAAAAAAAATTATGTGGTTCTGGTTACATTATGTGACTCAACAAGAAGAATTCAAGATTGGCCTAAGCTCGAAAGGTCCAAATGCAAGATGAAACCTTTGTTGGGTTTGATTAATCATAGGACATTTTAAAAAGACCTTAAATTAAGTTTTATTTCAGTTTCATAAGTTTGCATATTTAAATTATGTTTTGCATTATATGTTAGCATCTTTAATTATGTTTTACATTATGTGTTTTGCATTTAATTAAGTCATGCATAAAAGTATCTCATATGTTAATTAAGTTTGTGTTTTAATTATGTCATGCATTATGTAACTCATATGTTAATTAAGTTTGCATCTTAAATTATATCATACATTATTAAACTCATATGTTAAATAAGTTTACATTTTAATTAAGTCATGCATTTATGCATCTTATATGTTAATTATGTTTAAGTATGGGTTTGAGTTACAAGTTCATAATTATATGCATGAGGAAGTGTTGTGCATTTCATGTAGTTGTTTTCTATAATAAGTTATGTCATATATGTGTGTTTGAGTCATTTTCCATAAGTATGTCATATGTGGGTGTGTATGTGTGTTCATGATATATTATATCTACTTTTCATGCGTGTGAGTCTTGGTCTAGAGTTTTAACCGAGTTATAGAGTGAATTATGCCAAGTTTGATATCTCTTTATACATGTTATAGGTGACTGTTCATAGTATCAAGAATGACTCTTTAAGTTTGATCGGTTTCATTCACTTAAAGCTCATTATGGTGGTTGTTCAAATTGATCAAGAGTGATTCTTCAAAATCTGATCGTTTTCATGACTTTTAAGATCATTATGGTGTCATTAAAAGAGATGAATGCCAAGAGACATAACATTCGGCCATGAGGGAGATGAAGGGACACCAAACAGCACATTTATGTAACATTAAGTCTTCAACAAGTGAAGAGACATGACTTTTCAGCTAAGCCGGAATCAAGTGAAGAGTCGTGATTTATTGGTTGCCCATCATAAAGCTATAACCGAATTTTAAGTTGTGTTTAAAGCTAGTGTAGCTGCCGAATTTGAATAATCATATTAGGGCCTATATATATCTTGTAAAAGGACAATGTCGAGGTTAGACAATTATTATGAATATAAACTTTGTTGCTGAGATTATTCTCTCTCGGTTCTTCATTGAACTAAACTGAACTTATCAAACTTTTACGAGTTTGTGGCGCTCACCCAATTGTCTTATCACTTCATTTCCCATTACAGAGTGTGGCGACTTTGCTTATCAAAGTTCAAGTATTCTGTCAAGTTTAAGTGGACAGTAGTTTTAATATAGTTACGGTTCCTTCAAGTATTCAAGTGCTACGGGTCAAGGTTTCCACCAATTGAACCTATTCAAGATGGCCCTTCCATTAGAGCTATTTTTCGAGCTATCCAAGCTCGGGAAATCGTACTTTTTTAGTTGATATAATTATAATTTTAGTCCTTAGCTTTTATATTTTCTGTTAATTTGACTTTAGTTTTATATAAAATTATAAAAAATCAAAATTATTTAATAAAAAATATAAAATTCAATATAAAAATTCTAAAACATCAAAATCTCAAAATTTTTGTTACTAAAGAACTAATATGTATGGGAAGTAAAGAAAATGATGAATGGTGTCGAAGAATAACCCTTAAACTCCAAAATTGATTTTACAGAAATTTGTGAAATCAATTCTGATGCCATTTTTTTAGCAAAAAATAAAAAAAATATACCATAAATTCTTTTAGACTCAATTCAAAATTTCAATTCTTTTAAATTATTTTCAAAATCCAATGTAAAAACAAATTATATTTTGAATTTTTTTTCTTATAATGAAAAGCTCTATCAAGAAATTGAAGAGGTCAAATACAAAGAACCAATTTTTTTATTAATGTTTATATATATTTTCTATGTTTTTTAAAGGATGGGAAATTTTATACAAAGAGAGAAAATTTAGAGGGTTAAAAAATAATTTTCCTTTCTTTTCTCTCTATCACTTTTTGAATTTTTTTCTTTTTTATTTTTAAAAATTATTTCAATTTTTATTATTTTTATATAAAGTGAATATTAAATTGATAGAAAGTGTAAATAATTAATTTTATAACGTATTCACCTTTGGTTTTACTAAAGAGGGGTTTATATGAATTCTTTGAGCTAAATTAACTTTCAAGTGTGATATTAGAAGTAAGTTAAATTTTAATTTTATTTTAAAATTGAAATTAAAAGTTGGGTTTGATTAAAGGGTTAAATTGGATTTCTTTTTTACTTTGAGTTTTAGGCTAAATCATGGATCAAATTAAAGTTGATCCAGGTTCTCTCATCCCCTTAAATTGATTTGTGATTGTACCTGCTATAATTAGTTGTTCGGTCTATTCAACCTTAAGTTCTTAAGGTTAAACCCAAGCTTGTTTTTAAACCTAGTTTTGAAGCCCATTTTTTGTCTTTATTAAAATTTAGAAACATATTTTTTAATTTTGAGTTTTGATCCATATAGAATAATATTTTGAGTTTGTTTACAGCCCATTTAAGCTTTTGTTTTAGCCCAATTTAAAATCAACATTGGTTGTCCACTTTTGTTTCAATTTGGCATCGAGCCCCTTAGAAGCCTATCATTTTAGATTTATTTTGAGCCCACTTTCCTATTCCTTTTAAACTTAATCTTATGAAACAACAAAAGCTCGTTTGAAGTTACTTCAAGCCTACACTTAAGTTACATATTGTCCTCAATGTGTATTCCCCAAATTAAGTTAAAAGGGTTATCGGACTTTCCTGAATAGCGTGAGCGCTCACCAATGCAAGCTAGGGTCGTCCACTTTCATGATGAAGCTCGAATTTGCAGTGTAACTTCTGAGTGGGTGGTCTACACAGAAAATAGAAAACACACAATGAAAACCTATGCAAATAATAAAATAAAAAAAAACCAAGAACAATAATCCAAATCAAGTAAGGAATTTAGGGCTTGCAACTAGGTGAAATTGGGTTTTCGAGTGAGTTTCAGGTTTAAAAAGGGGTAAAACATGCGGGTTGTGATACCCAAAATGGGTTGTCTGCAGAACCCAATAGGGGTATCGCGATATCCCTGAAATTTTTGGCCCCCTATTTGAAACTGTCCAGGGTACTACGATACCACTTTAAGATACCCAAAATTCTTAGTTTTTCAGCCTAAACTCCTAACTACACAAAAATTATATCTACAAAGTCCTAAATCTAAACATGCAATGAATTTAAAACCTAAGCTAAACAAAAGTATTAGAATCTCAGCTCAAATAATTTAATTATTTACAACAAATTAAATTTGCCAATGATAACTTAGAAATTATTTTCGGGCGATACATGATGCCCCCAAAGTTTAACTTCCGCGAAGTCCTAAAAACTTTCACCTATTGTTTGTTCATGATCGAATAGATAAGGACCTCCTTCCGTGAATGAAAAAATTGATCTCATCCTGACTTAGATCGTTTCGATAGATACATTGTGAGCCATTTCTCACTGAAACCGAATCCACTCCATTGTGCCTTCCTAGGAATCATCGATGTCGGGATCACAAACTCAACTTCTTCTGAGTTCCCCACCTCCATTTGAATATTTCTTTGTTGGGGCACATCCTCGATTGGTTTGTGGTGGGGGATTTCTTCTACGATGTCCAAAAAGTGTGGCGGCTCCTCCACACTTACTCACTAGAGTTAGAGTGTAACAGCCTGTTTTTAGTCAAATCAAAATAGTGGTTTCGGGACCACAAATCCGAAGTTGAAATAATTATTTTATTATTATTTTAATGTCTACAGCATGAAAATATGTTTGTGTGAAAATTTCGTTAAGAAATTTTACCGTTTGATTAGTCAATTTGATTTAATGGACTAAATCGCGTAAAGTGCAAAAGCAATGTTCTATAAGTTAAAAGGGTTTAATAGCTATGAAATTAAATGTTTGAAGGGTTTATGTTGTGATTATACCACTAATAGCATGAGTGGACAATTATGGACAACCATTATGTGATTTTAATGGTTTTATACTAAGGTTAATTAGGTAAATATGTTAATAAACATAAAATAAATAAAACCAAAATAAAAGTTATCATTTTTATTGTTCTTTCAACCGAAAATTGAGAAAAGAAAATGTTCATGGAAGCCATTAGGGTTCGGAAACTTCAAGCTTAAATTGGTGAGTGTTTTTGACCCGGTTTTTAATGATTTCTATGTTTTTGAGATCGTTGCAACTAAGTCTAGCTAGACTAGGGACTATTTTGCAAAATTGTTAAAGATTTTAGATGTTTCCATTTATGAATATGTATGAGTTTTGAAGTTTCTTGGTAGATTATGAATGCTTGTTGATAGATATACAAGTTTTGTTAAGTGATTTTTAGTGAAAATGTTGAAATATTAGGGACAAAAGTGTAAATGTGCTTTAAAGTGTGTTTTGGACTAAATTTAATAGAGGGATAATTAAATGAGCTAAATTTGATATTATATAGATCAAGAAAAATGAAATTTAGAATTAGATCGGGGAAAAGACAAAATACTTGATTAATCGACCAATTTCATCGTTTGTGAACTCGAGGTAAGTTCGTATATTATAAATTTTAATTCAAATGTATTTCATATGCTTTGATATTGCATGAATTACGAATACGAGACTATAGATATGATTGATAGTGGTTCGACGATGATTTGACATTCGAAATCCCGGTTGAACCTTAGGAATAGTTTAGGATACCAGTGACATGTCGTTAGGAGATACATTGAGTTGGCTTCAGGCCATGATATTAGCATTTCGGGTGCGAGTTATACCAATTTGGCTTCAGGCCATAAATATCGGCTGATTTGGCTTCGGGCCATGATATCAGTACTTCGGATATAAGTTACATTGATTTGGCTTCGGGCCATGGTATAGGTACTTATTGTGCGAGACTCTTGAGTATCTGACTTCTATTCCGAATGGTTCAACAGGTAAACGAAAGATGTGATTGAGTATGAGAATGATATAAGATGGTACAGGTACGTACGTGACTTGTATAAACTTTGGTTCGAATGATATAAGATGGTACAGGTATGTACGTGACTTGTATAAACTTTGATTCGAAGAAACTTGTGAAGAATGTGATTAATATCATAATTGTGTATATTAAAGGTTTGTTAGATAATATATGAAAAATGTTGATATATTCAAATTGTTGTATTATAATCTTGAAATTGAATTGAGTTTATTTTATACGAGCTTACTAAGCTTTATAGCTTACTTTGTTTATTTTCCCGTGTTTTATAGTGTTATCAAGCTATCTCGGATTCGGGGATCGTCGGAGATCGCTTTACACTATCCACCTATCCCTTGGTACCTATGAACTTTGGTATATTAAGTATATGGCATGTATAGGGACTTGGTCTTTTTGGTATATGTATTTTGCCCATTTGTGTTAACTTGTAAATATTAGGTTTGGTTTATATATACATAGCTATGTGAGTTGGCTTATAATGGTGAATTTGATGATGTATATAAGTGTGCAAATGGCCTTTGTTTGAGTTTAGTAATTGCCTTATAAAATGCTAGATGGTGATGTATATATATGTGTTAATGCTCTTATTTGATGATTTCATAATTACTTGTGATAGGTAATATGAATGTTAAATGGTTGATATTAGATATGAATTGTGCTTGTGAATTGGTGCAAAATGATGTATGTTTGGGAAAGGTTTAGTTGGTCGTTAGTATTTGAAATGGTATGATTTATCCTTGATTGTGGTTAAGTTAGATGTTCATTTATGCTATGAATTTGTACCATTTGAGTTCTGTAGGTACATGCAAATTTGGGTGGCAAATTGGATTGGTAAATAGCTTATTTTTGTCCACACGGGCAAAGACATTGGCGTGTGTCTCAGCCGTGTGTAACACACGATTATGTTGCACGGCCGTGTGTCCCCTGGTGTTGAATTAAAAACCAAGTCAGTATGCTCCACAAGGCCTCACACACGGGCGTGTGACTTGGCCGTGTGGTATAAGTCAGTATACCCTATAGGTTTGGCACGACCTAGTACACGGCCTGACACACGGGCATGCAAGGCCAATTTTAGTGCACACGGGCGTGTGTGTTGGCCGTGTGACCCAAGTCTACACGGGGTTGGACACGGGCTGGGACACGGCCATGTGCTCCCCTTTCGAATGTCCACACAGCCTGTGAAACGGGCGTGTCTGTTGACCGTGTGAGACACACGGCTGGGCCACACGGGCGTGTGTCCCCTATTTTTGGGAAAATTTTCTAAGTGTTCAAAAAGTTTCCAAAGTTATCGGTTTAGTCTCGAACCACTCCCAATGCATGTATAAAGCGTCGTAGGCTCGTATTAGGGACAAAATGTTTGATTGTGAATGGAATATATATGATTTTGATTAATTGTATGTGAAATGTATATTTAAAATGTGGTATAAGTTTGGTAATGCTCCGTAACCCTATTCCGGCGTTGAATACGGGTGAGGGGTGTTACATAGAGAATTCACCAATAATGCTCAACACTTCACTCAATTCTCCAACAACCATTTCTTGTAGACAATCAACATTCAATTCTTTATGTTCAACACTCATATAGAGGACCTTTTCCTCAAGTTTTGAGTTATCTGATGTTTGACGGCTTCGAACACTAAGTCTAGCTAATTCTACATGGTTTTCAAGGTGTCGTGCAACTCAAACATTCCATCCTCAAGTTTGCGAATCCGAGTGGTTAGGTAGTGATCTCCATTGAACTCTTCACTATACATACTCCCATCTTGATAAGAGTATGAAGGATACAAATCATATGTTGAGTTACTACCATCTTGATAAGAATACTGTTGGAAAAATGGGTTTGGAAAACACAACGGAAAATAAATTTAGGGAAAAACCAGAGTTTTAAATTTTTCTCCAAAAAAAGATATTGGTTTTGATATCTAAAGTAATGATCACTTAATAAAAATTGTACCTTTTCAATTCGTTTAGGATGAGCGCTTTGATCGAGTAGTCTTTTCTGCTATCTTCAAGCTCATGTCTGCCGAGTGTGGGCTCGCTTCGAATCAGAAAATTTTTCACAAAAATTACCAGTGGGGTAATTTTACAATTTCTCTAAACTTTTAGGTCAAGTTGTAAATCAGAAAAATATTTTTAGAAATATCCTGGAATAATCTCTTTAGAGAATTTTCTCTCTACAACTTTCTCTTGAATTCAAGCGTGTGCAAATAATGTCCCAAGGCTCTTTTTATATAGGGAGAGTTTAGAGAGTTCCTATGATTAAACTTACTCACTTTAATATTAAATTAATATAACATTTATCAATATAAATATTAGATTAAATTTAGAATAATAGAATGTTTGTCTACAAGATAAACATTAAATTAAATTTAATATTAAGATAATCACTTTAATATTAAATTAATAAAATACTATTAAGATGAGTATTAAATTTAATTTAATATTAAACTATTAAAATAATATTATTTTTGGAATAATTAATTTGAAATCATATTCTTTGGTAGAGTCCCAGTAGAAGTGTAACTCTTCCACTACACAACCACCGATGACCAACAACCACTGGCCACCTGGACGACGCCGTCGTAGCCATCGGCACCGCCGTGTCTGATTATATAGGTGCGACACCCTTACGACACCCTGAGTCAGTTCGACTATTGCTAGTTTGATCCGAGTCAGTGACGACCCAACCGGTCTGGTCTAGTCACCGGTTGGACTGTCGGCCCGGTTTCACATATAGGGCCCGGTTCGACCAACTTTGGGTCTTCGTCTTGGTTTTGGGCTCCCAAACCCAATTTACAATTTCAAGTCCAATTTTTAAGTTCAATTACCCATTGGGCCAATTTTCTAATTTGAAAATTAACTTCCAAAAATATCATATTAATTTTAATTGATTTGATTAATTTAATTTTACTTTATCAAAATTCATTTTTCCAAAAATCACTTAGATTTTCCAAATTAATTTTTCAAGAAAATTCTTTAATCAAATTCTCTCATTGAACAATTCTCACAACCACCTAATTTAATTCTACACCGAATAAATCGACTCAATTAATTTATTCCCAAAGTCGTAGAATTTTCTTTTGATTCAAATGCAACCCGATCGAGCTTTTGTTGAGCTAGCGAAAGGACCAATCGGACATATACAATTAGGCTTTAGTGATTGCAATTATGTCTAGAAGCATCATTCTGATAATTCGCAATTACTTAATCATGGAGTCAATCCAATAGAAGTACCATGATTGAAAACTCCTTATTGTATACTCTTTATGAAAGCAATTCATCCAACTGCTTTGTCCAATGACCTCGTCATGTGTGTGTTACCCTCATATGATATCCTTGATTCCCTAGAGTTAAATCCATTCACTTAATACAATCTTATTTTATCTCATTGTCACCATTGTGTCTTCTTAATGATTAATATGATCACTGTCAACAAATGACTATGATAAATTACTCGTTCGAGAACTAGCAACCGTGGACACGTTTCATATTTATCAATCTACACAATGCCAATGAGTGGATATCATTAACTCTTTAATTGAGCTATGAATTCCACTGTTGCTAGTAACGCCATGCCATACACAAGTCATGTAGCCAACATATCAGCTATGGGCTCGATCATCTTTAGATCATAAACCTCCCCTTATATCAAAGCACATGAGTAGCATACGCATGATCAGTGACTAACTCATGATTTAGGTAAATCACACCATGAATGCCACAAGTGAATTAATTCACAAACGGATTAAGAATTAATTCATCTTAGGTCCAGTCCAATATATCATTCTACCAATGAATACATCTATGTCTCTACTCGTGGAGTCATCTGCTCTAATAGCCAAGACTAGCCATCTCCCCAATTAGAATTGTAGACGACATAATAATCCTTCTCAGTATTTGAATCAAATGCTCACTTTGATTCTTTTACAGGATTACAGACTCATTTAGATTATCTACTGAAGTAAGTTATCTTTCTTGCAATGTAAACGTTCTTACAATGCCACTAATGTTCAGTTTGAACTTTAGACAATCAATTAGCTAATATTTACTTGTCACAATTTCGCTATTCATGCAAAACATAAAAGACAAAAAATACAAAAGACATAATAGTAAAATGTGAAATTAACTTTATTTATTTATTCATCGTTCAAATAAATAGAAAAAAGTTACATGTTTACTACAATATGGGCACATTTCCCAACAATCTCCCACTTACCATATTGAAGTAAATGTGTCATGTTTTGCATTCTTATATCCTCAACGTGTTTGTTAAAACTCCTAGTTAGAAGAGTCTTAGTAAACAGATCCGCAAGGTTATTTTCAGAAGCTATTTTCATCACATCTACAATTCCTTCGGCTACTGCCTCTCGTATCAAGTGATACTTCTGATCAATGTGTTTTTTCCTCTTGTGACTTTTTATTTCCTTGGTATTTGTTATTGCAGCACTGTTATCACAATACAGTGTTATAGCTTTTTCTATACCAGGAATAACTTCAAGTTCGGTTAAGAACTTTCGAAGCCATATTGTTTCTTTCGTTGCCTCAGAAGCAGCCACATATTTGGCCTCCATAGTAGAGTCAACAGTGCAAGTTTGTTTTACACTTCTCCATACTATGGCTCCACGACTTAGAACGAATACATTTCTTGACGTCGATTTCCTAGAATCTTTACATGTTTGGAAGTCTGAGTTTGTGTATCCAATAGGAGTAAGGTCCTCCCCAGAATACACAAGCATATAATCCCTAGTTATTTTAAGATACCTTAATATATCCTTTACAGCTTACCAATGCTTGAGACTTGGATTCGCCTGATATCAACTAAACATTCCTACTGCGAAATAGATATCTGGATGTGTGCAAAGCATCGCATATATAAGGCTTCCATCTACCGAAGCATATGGAACCTTACTCATATGCTCTCTTTCTTTCGCTGTCTTAAGACAATCATCTAAAGAAAGATGAAAACTTGATGCAGTCGGTTGAATGCCTGGCATTGCATCGGTCATTGCAAAATGTTCCAGTACTTTATCGATGTATGAAGCTTGAGATAGTGCTATCATTTTATTCTTTCAATCCCTAAGGATTCGAATTCCAAGAATATAACTAGCTTTACCCAAGTCCTTCATGTTAAACTATTGAGCTAACCACTGTTTAACCAATAACAATTCTCCTACATCGTTTCTGATAAGTAGAATATCATCGACATACAAAATGAGGAAGACTATCTTTTTGTCCTTTATACACTTATAAACACAAGGTTCATCAGTGTTTTGCTCAAATCCAAAAGTCTTGATCATTTGATCAAATCTTTTACTCCATGTGCGGGACGTCTGCTTAAGTCCATAAATGGATCTTAGCACTTTGCAAACTTTCTACTTCTTTCCTTTGACAACATAACTAGTGGGTTGAGCCATGTAAATGGTCTCATCAAGATACCCATTCAAGAATGCTGTCTTGACATCCATTTTCCAGATCTCGTAATCGAGAGCAATGAAAATGGATAAGAGTATACGGATAAACTTGAGCATGGCTACTGGAGAAAAGGTCTCATCGTAATTGATGCCTTCTTTCTGTGTGTAGCCTTTCCCTACAAGTCTAGCTTTGTGTGTTTCCACTTTCCCTTCCGTATTTCTCTTCTTCTTGTAGATCTACTTACACCCTATGGGTTTAATCCCAATCGATAAGTCTACAAGTTCCCACATCGTATTGGATTTCATAGAATCCATCTCGACATCCATAACCTGTTTCCAGAGCTTGGAATTAACGTCCTGCATAGCCTCCTTGTAAATGAGTGGATTATCATCCTCATGATTAGCTTCCATATTATAAATACTACCATCATAGATGAAGAAGTCTGCATTTTTAGAAACTCTCCTACTACGATGGATTCCCCTATGCTGTTGATCGTTTGCAGGTTTTTCTACAACTTTCTCGAGAACTGAACTTGGTGTTTGTTCTACCACTCCAAAAAGTTCCTCGAGCACCACTTTACTTCGAGGCTTAAAGTTATCCATGTAGCTTTCCTCGAGGAAAGTAGTACGAGTAGAAACTTTAATCGTATTATCTTTTGCATTGTAGAATAATTTTCCCTTTGTTCCTTTTGGATATCCTACAAACATGTACAATTCTATCCACGCATCCAACTTCTTTGCAGCCTTGTCCAGAACATGTACTGGACAACCCCATATTCTAAAGTGATTTAGAACGGGTTTTTTTTTCCATGCCACAGCTCATAAGGTGTCTTACAAGAAGACTTGGTTGGCACATCATTCAGAATATAGCAAGTCGTTTGTATCGCATATCCCCAGAAGGAAGTAGGAAGTTGTAAATAGCTTAACATTGAACGAACCATGTTAAGTAAGGTTTTATTCCTTTTTTTAGCTACGCCATTCTACTGTGGAGTGCCTAGCGCAGTCAATTGGGATAAAATCTCACTCTCTACGAGGCATCCTAAGAACTCATCGGACAAATATTCCCCACATCGGTCAGACCGAATATTCTTTATGGATAAACCTAATTGCTTTTCCACTTCCGCACGAAACTCTTGAAATTTATCAAATGTTTCGTTTTTTTCAGTGCATTAGATACACATATCCATATCGAGAATAGTCGTCGATAAAAGTCATGTAATAATCATAACTTCCTCGGGCACTGATGCTCATGGAACCATTTGCATCAGTGTGCACAAGTTCTAAAGGTTGGTTGGCCCTTGTACCTTTCGCATTAAAAGACCTTTTAGTCATTTTACCTTCCAAGTAAGATTCACATTGTGGAAAACTAACTGGTCCCATCTCTAAAACTAATTGGAAAACTTCTCCCACTACTTCAGTTGAAACATAACTCCCATCTCTGGTCCACAACGAAAGGCACCTGTTGCGCAAACTTCTTGGTTCACTGAATCCTTATAAAGAAACACACACATGGTTAGTGGCTCCAGAATCAATAACCAGTTGTCAGTTGATTCTTCCACTAAGCAAGCTTTAACCATAAAGAGTTCCATACCTTTGCCCTTTTCGGCTAGGTAATCCAAATACTCCATGCAGTTTGATTTGAAATGTCCCTTTCTGTTGTAGAAGAAACATTTGATCTTTTTAGGATTTTTTGACTTCTTAGCCTTCTTTCTATCCACATGAGGTGGAACCGAAGACTTAGTCGATTTCTTCTTTCCCTTAGTTTTATGTTTCCCTTTAGAAAATGAGGGGCCTAGAGCTAAGTTTGCCTCAGGCTTCTCCTGAACTGGCTTACCACCATTCAGCATCAACTCATAGTGTAACACCCCAAACCCGACCTAGACGTTATGACCAGATCTGGTATGTTACAGGGTAAAAGTTGTTCAAAAAGGGTTTCGAAACTTTGAAGAAATACTGTAAGTTAAAAAAAACTTTTCGTTTGATTGATGTTTCAGAAAACAGTAGTTTGAGGTTTAAGGAAAAAAAATTGTTGGATTAAGCTAATCACGTACTGGTTGTCATTGTTGGCACATGAGAGAAAACAAATGCTTTATGTTGCTTAAGTTTTGAAAACTCCATCTTAATTGTCAGGTTTGAAATGTATAATGATGTCATATCGTAATTAAATAATAAATAAGGAAAACCAAATATCAAATTAAGAAGGCCTTATTACATAACAAAATCCCCAATTAAAAATAATTGTAGAAGAAACGAATTTATTTAAAAGAAACGTTTTATGGCCTCCACGAGTCCGCCTCGGCTCCCAGATCCACGATCACCGATTACTGCAGAAATAAGCAGAGGGGGTGAGTCACCGAGACTCAGTGTGTAAATCCCCATGAAACAAAATTGGGGCCTTAAGCCCACAGATGCACATTGGGCCTTAGCCCACTCAATATAGCATATATCATATGTATGCAATGCAGCCCTGCCCAACCTAGTTTTCCATCCTCTACACACCACCCGTACCAGCCTAACACACCGTGGGGATTTTTACACTCAACCCTCCATCCGCTACACATTTCATATGTGGCACCAAGCCACTCGTGGTTCCAGACCACCGTGATACTAAATCACCGTGAAAAAGTCACTATTATCATACGTGGGGCCAACCCACAGTGGTATCAAACCACCGTGACAATCCCTGAAGAATATATGTGGGGCCAACCCACTGTGGTACTAAACCACTAGGACGAGTCACTAAATCATCATATACATACGTGGTATTAAACCACCGTGGCACCAAGCCACCGAAACATGGTCACTGAATCAGTTATATGTGGGGCCAACCCACTCGTGGTACCAAACCACCGTGACAGTCTCAAATACTTCCCCTTTCGCATCATATCCCAAACCCATGCAGATCATACAATCACATGAATGCACATACTCTCATCATAGTGACAGATTACAACATATATTTCATACCCATTAATAAAACGTTATAGACACTTACCTGGTATCCCTAGCTTTACCCACAAGGGTATTACGAATGTCTTTCAGTCACTTCGGCTTTTCAGCCCAAAATAGCTAATAACACAGATCAATAACAGAGTGTGAAGTTTTACACACCTGATAACACGCAATACTATGCTTTCTATGTCAACACTATCGCTAGCAGAGATGACTGCTATCTGCCTAATCTACTCTGAAGCCGGTCCACAACCCGGTGGCCAATCTCGTACTACCGATACAGATCATTTCTTGAACTTAGGGGCTGAAACTACGAGTCCAACCCCTTCCTTCCTTTGACTGGCATTCGAATACATGACAGATCTTGATCAGAGAACCCGGTTAAAGTAATGAAAAGAACGAAGGATAGATACTCATATCAAAGAAGTCGCTTACCTAGATCAACAGAAGCCGAACGTCAACTATTTGGCCTAAGAAATCGCTTGAGTCCCTACAACATCATTATGTTAAAGCAATTTTCCATAAACCTTAAAAGAGTGACCTTTCGGCCAAGGGAGTTGACAAGAATCTCCTACCACCAAACGACCCATAGCTACTTACGAAAATCCCCCTTGAAAGCTGGTCACACGAAAAAGAGACGATGAAACACCCCCTTCTACAATCGGCCTTTGCCCAAAGAAGTGAGTCAAAGCTTTAGTTAAATCAAACCAAAAGAAGAAAAAAGATAAACGAGAAGAGAAAGAAGGAACAGCTCCTTACCTAACCAAAAGATTAACGACGATAGGAAGGATGTCCACTCTTGATGTAACACAAAGATTCGGCTAGCCCAGAATATGGTAAAGGGAGAGAAAAATTTTGGCTTTGGCAAGAGAAAAGATGATGGAAGAAAGGTGTGGTTATGGTGTTTAAGAGAAGAGAATTGAATGAGGAGAAAAAAAAAGAAAAGGAGAAAGGAAAAAAAAAGTGCCAAAGGTTTCGGTTTTTACCAAATAAAAGATACACCAAACTGCTCTTGGAGGTTGCGGCAACCAGAGGAAAAAGATGAAAAAAGAAGCACAAATGTGTTTTGATTTTGGTTAGCAGAGAAATGAAGAAGAAAAAAAATACAAAACAAAGGAGTAGACCCAAATGGCACACACCCTACTAGACCCCAATCGAAACCTCTCCCCCTTCTCAAGCTTCCCACAACCGGCCATTACCTCCAACCACTTGAAAAATCCCTTACTTTCCTCCTAAAGTCACTCTTGCTCACCCATTTGAAATAGTTTGAATAGGTCAACCTCCACCTTTCACTCACGACCACCCTTTCAAATATTTGACCCATTCAACACTTCCCCTCCTTGAAGTGTCCTAGCCGAACTCCAACACCCAAGCTCCCTTGACGCAAAAACAAAACTCCACAATGCTGACAATGCGACTTGAACCCCTTCCCTCTGCAGCTTCTCCCTTGTGACGCCAATTCAAGCACTCTTAGTGGCGCATCCTTGCCACTTTACCAACTCTCTACTTGTGTTATCCACACACAATGAAATACCCTTAAGACCTACCTCAACTAGCTCTCCCCTACAGTGCCTAAAAGTAAAGTTTTCACCAAGGCTCAGGCTTAACCCCAAGCCTTCCCGGGACCCCCAAACACACCAAATTAACACACAGAGCATAGCATACACACACAACATGCATTAAATGTAGAACCCCAAAATCCAGGATGTTACACATAGGATTTTAATTCCTTCATGAGTTGAGTCAAGGTAAACGCCTTGTTCCCCAAGTTGTAAGCAGCCTTAAAACAAGCAAACTCATTGGTTAAGAATTTGAACACTATTTCAATTTGCGTGTTCACGTCTAATTCAACCCCATTGTCCTCTGCTTCCACAAAGAATATTATAAGCTTAAGCATATGTTCTTTGACTGGAGTGTTAGTTTTCTGTTGAGAACTCATCAAATTTATAATAGTGGATTGTCGAGACAATGCGACTTCGCCTCCGAGAAAATCCTCTGAATTTGTCATGATCTCTTTGGCAGTATAGAAGTTCTTATGTTACTTTTGCAACACACTACTCATGCTCGCTAACATATAACATCGAGCAATCGAGTCAGAATCTCTCTAGCGATTTCTCGCTTTGGGCTGAGCTTTAAGGGGGAATGTTTCGTCAAGAATGAAATTGTGTTTCTCACAACTGAGAACTATTAGTAAGTTCCGTGTCCATTCTCGAAAGTTATCCCCATTTAATTTATTCTCAGTAAGAATGCTAATAAAAGAAGTAGGAGACATATTTGAACTGAAAAAAAAAATAAAGATTTCTATAACAGCCCGATTTAGGGCCTAGTCAGAATAGTGGTTGCGAGACCACAAATCCGAAGTAGAAATATGTGTTTTATGATTTTTATGAGGCTTATGATATGGTTGCATGATTGTGTGAAAATTTCATGAGGAAATTTTATTTATTAGTAATCAATTTGTCCATTAGGACTAAATTGCAAAGATTAGAAAATATGAGATTCTAGAAGATTTAAGTATTAAATAGAATTATAAAAATTATTAGAGGTCCTTATTTAGCAATTAGACCATTTTATGTCAAGATGGAAAAAAATGGGCATGGGAAGGAAAAATCTCAAGAAAGTGGCCTTAAGGGCATTTTTGTCATTTGGTTAATAAAAGAATTAAAAGGGAAAAAAGAAGTAAAAAATGGTGTCCATCTTCTTCCCTAGGTGCCGAAATTTGGAGGGGAAGCCATAACTAAGGTTTTTCTTATTTTCAAGCTCAAAATCAAGAAACACGAAGCCCGAACTGAAACCGAGACAAGAACAAAGTGTTGGACTAAATCGAACATCTACACACATTTTGAGTATCGAGGTAAGTTTGTGTGAAATTAAAGCTTCATAGTGTTTTTATATTTTAAATTACTTGATCTTATGATAATGAATATCATTTCATGAAAATCGACTAATGAAGCCTCGATAAGAAAATGATGAAAATTTATTAAGTTGAAGTCCCGGTTGAAGATTCGAAATAACGAGGATACCTATGTCATGACATGAGATAAGGAAGGTCCCGTATAAGACCATGTTTGGGACATGGCATCGGCACCGAATAAGGAAGGTCCCGTATAAAACCATGTCTGGGACATGACATCGGCACCGTACGTAGGTCCCGTATAAGACCATGTCTGGGACATGGCATCGGCACCGAATAAGGAAGGTCCCGTGTAAGACCATGTCTGGGACATGGCCTCGGCACCAAAGGAAGATCTCGTGTAAGACCATGTCTGGGACATGGCATCGACATCTATATACGATCTCGTACAAGACCATGTCTAGGATATGGCATTGACATCGAGTTAAGAGATCATGTGTAAGACCATATCTGGGATATGGCATCAGCATCAAGAGGTGATCCCATGTAAGACCATATCTGGGATATGGCATTGGCATCGTGATACATGTATGCTGAGATTAAGTATCCTCCGATATTCCGAGTAGTTCAATGGGCAAAAGAGTTAAGTATGCAAAGATGACAAAGAGCTAAGCTATACAAAGATGACAAAGAGTTACATTTAAGCTAAGGATGATAATGATTTAAGTTTATGTTCAAGATAGCATAAGTGCTAAATTATGTGATGAAGTGACACAGGTACCATGAGTAAAACACGAGTTATGAAACCATAATGTGATATGTGATGGGTAAGCGCAAGTATGAGTAAGTATGTCAAAGTACTTGAGAACTTGTGATGTTATTGTTCTATAAGATGAATGGATTTTACCATGAGTACTATGTTACTATTTTAATTCATGCAAACTTACTGAGATATATGCTTACCCCTTTCTTTTCCCTTTTCCTTGTAGTATCGCCAAGCTAGCTCGAGGATCGTAGAACGTCAGAGCTCGGATCACACTATCAATCATTCTTTTGGTATAGTAAAGTTTATTTATTTTGGGTATGGCTTGTACAGGAACTTGGTCATCTTGTGTTATGTCATATCTGAAAGCCAAAGTGTTGGCTATTAAGGTTATACACTCATTTTGTAAATGGCCATTAGGAATTGGCCGATATTTATCAAGTTTTATATCTTAATGATGATGAGTTTTATGAAGTTAAAGTTCATGCAATTGATGGAGTAAAATGTGAAGTGTATGAATGATGATTAGTTATTCTTTATAGTGTATTATTGCCATGTTATGTGTTGCTTGTGTTGGCATATGTGTGTTTATGTTTTAGGGTGGCAATTGGCTTGGTAAATAGCCTCCTAATTGTCCACAGGGGTAGGCACATTGTGTCCCCTGCATCAAATTTGCGAGAATTCGATTCGCCACACGGGCCAGCACACGGGCGTGTGCCTAGGCCGTGTGCCCATAAGAGCTTGCTGACGTCATAAACAGAATACCCAGGTTTTTCACACACGGGTGAGGACATGGGCGTGTCTAGGCCGTGTGAGGGACACGGGCCACAGACACGGGCGTGTGTCCGGTCGTGTGAAAACCCCTGTAGGTTTGAAATGAAAAATAAATTCCACACGAGCTAGGAACATGGGCGTGTGTGACCACACGGGCGTGTTCCATTCCACACGGGCGTGTAGACCTGTTTTAGGCAAAAAATTTCTAAGTGTGCAAAAGTTTCCGATTTAGTCCCGAACCATTTTGCATGAATGTTTAGGGTCTCGTAGACCCATAATAGGAACATTATGAATATGAATGAAAAAGTTTTAAGTTGAAACGAAATATTATAGTTCGAAGTTTTATGTTTGAGCAAGTTAAATTCGGTAATGCCTCGTATCTGGTTTCGGCATTGAACACAGGTAAGGGGTGTTACATTTAGTGGTATCAGAGCTACGGTTTAGTCAATTTTCGGACTAACGTAGCGTATGCATGAGTCTAGCTATACATGCCATACGTATGAGAATTTACCTAATGATAGTGTGACGACTCCTGACGATTTAAATTGTCTTTTTATATTATAAATGGATCCCGATAGAGCTGTGGCGGATGTTGTAGAAAGTAATGCGCTGGCTCCCGCCCAAAGGACGGTGCCGAATGAAAATGAGAATAGACCCACGAATGTAAGTCAGAGAGGAGGAGAAGAGGCCAGGGAAGCCTTTCTCCACATGATGAATACATGATACAGAGTTCGTTTGTACGAACCCGAATGCATAACCCCCTCCACCCCTACCTATTCCTCAGCCTACCCCTGTAACTCCCCAAGTGGTAAAAGTGGTAAGGAGAGAAAAGCCTCTAGTTGATAGAATTCAGAAATAAAGAGCCGATGATTTTTGAGCTAGTAAGGATGATGATCCGGAAAGAGTAAAATTTTGGCTTGAAAATACCATCAGGTTATTTGATGAATTATCTTGCACGCTTGAAGAGTGCATGAAATGTGTGGTGTCTCTCTTGAGAGATTCCGCTTATCAGTGGTGGAACACCCTTGTGTCGGTTGTACCAAGGGAGATAGTTAATTGAGAGTTTTTCCAAGAAGAGTTCCGGAAGAAGTACATCAATCAAAGATTTATTGATCAGAAAAGAAAGGAATTCCTTGAACTGAAACAAGGCAGAATGACAGTAACCGAATATGAGCGTGATTTTGTAAGGCTCAGTAAGTACACTCGGGAGTGTGTATCCTCTGAAGCCATCATGTGTAAGAGGTTTGAGGACGAATTAAATGAAGATATCCGATTATTTGTTGGTGTCCTAGAATTGAAGGAATTTATTGTGCTAGTGGACAGGGCTTGTAAAGCCGTGGAGTTGGTTAAAGAGAAAAGAAAAGCTGAGATGGAGTCTCGTGACTCAAGAAGGAGACAAATGAACAAGTCGTTTCAATCTTCATCCAAGAAGTCAAGAGACTTCTCTACTCGATCAGCTACTTCAGCCGGGTTTTCAAACAAAAGTAAGAGTAAATAGTACTCGGGGATTAAAGCTCAGACTACCTCAGTTGCTAGTGTTGGGAACACTCAACCTAATAGACCAGAATGTCCACAGTGTGGCAGACGTCATCCCAGTGAGTGCCGAGCCCATGAGGGAGCCTGTTTTAAGTGTGGTTCCCAAGATCACTTTATTAGAGAATGCCCTGAGATGGTTGAAAAAGAGAAAATTAAGAGTGCAAGATCGGGAAGCACTATTAGAGGGAGACAATAGAAAAACCCCGGAAGTGGAATGAGTAGTAAGAGTACACCCAGAGAGCAGGCTGCAAGATCTAAGGGTAGAGCACCTGCGAGGACTTATACCATTCGCACTCGCGAAGAGGCGTCATCCCCTGATGTAATTACGGGTACATTTTCTCTCCATGATACTAATGTTTTTGCCTTAATTGATCCGGGATCTACCCACTCATATATTTGCATGAAATTAGTAGCTAGTATGAGCATGTCTATAGAGTCTACCGAGTTTGTGATAAAAGTGTCCAATCCTTTAGGAAAAAGTGTATTAGTTGATAAGGTATGCAAAGATTGCCCATTGATGATTAGAGGTCATTATTTTAAGGCAAATTTTATGCTATTTCCATTTGATGAATTCGATATAATTCTTGGTATGGACTGGTTAACCGCTCATGATGTGACAGTAAATTGTGGAAAGAAATACATTGAATTGAGATGTGAAAACGGGGACACTCTTCGTGTTGAATCAGATGAACAGGACAGATCGCCTGTAGTGATTTCTCATATGTCTGTCCAGAAATATGTAAGAAAAGGGTACGAAGCCTATCTTGCCTTTGTGATGAATGCCAAAGAGACTGGGTTAAGAATTGAATCAGTGCCGATAGTATGTGAGTATCCCGATGTATTCCCAGAAGAATTGCCAAGGTTTCCTCCGGTTAGAGAAATTGAATTCGGCATTGAGTTAGCCCCTAGTACTGCACCTACATCGATTGCCCCATATAGGATGGCTCCAACTGATTTGAAAGAATTGAAGGCACAGTTACAAGAGTTGACGGACAAAGGCTTTGCACGACCGAGTTATTCTCCGTGGGGTGCTCCAGTGTTATTTGTGAAAAAGAAGGATGGTTCCATGGGATTATGTATAGATTACCAGCAGCTTAATAAGGTTACTGTGAAGAATAAGTACCCATTGCCAAAGATCAATGATTTATTTAATCAATTGAGGGGAGTCACTGTGTTCTCCAAGATAGACTTAAGGTTCGGTTATTACCAGTTGAGGGTCAAAGACTCAGATGTGCCGAAAACTGTATTTCGAACAAGGTATGGGCACTATGAATTTTTAGTCATGCATTTTGGCTTAACAAATGCCCCTGCTGTGTTTATGGATTTAATGAACCGTATGTTTCGGCCATACTTGGATAAGTTTGTTGTGGTTTTTATTAATGACATATTGATATATTCACGTGACAAGAATAAGCATGCCGAGCACTTGAGAACGGTTTTACAGATTTTACGATATAAATAGTTGTATGCCAAGTTTAGCAAAAGTGGATTTTGGCTCAAAGAGGTTTGATTTTTGGGGCACATTGTCTCAGGAGATGGAATCCGAGTAGACCCAAGCAAGATTTCAGCTATTGTTGATTGGAAGCCGCCAAGAAACGTATCAGAGATTAGAAGTTTTCTAGGCCTAGCTGGCTATTACAGACGGTTTGTCAAGGGATTTTCCATGATAGCCACTCCGATGACGAGGCTATTACAGAAAGATGTAAAGTTTGAATGGACAGAAAAGTGCCAACAGAGCTTTGAGAAACTAAATGCATTGTTGACTGTGGCTCCAGTTCTAGTACAACCTAAACCAGGAAAAGAATTTGTGATCTACAGTAATGCATCCTTGAATGGATTGGGTTGTGTACTTATACAAGAAGCCAAGGTGATAGCATATGCCTCTAGACAGTTAAAATCATACGAGAAGAATTACCCAACACATGATTTAGAGTTGGCTGCCATTGTGTTTGCTTTGAAGATATGGAGACACCATTTGTATGGTGAAAAATGTCGGATATTCAGCGATCATAAGAGCCTAAAGTACTTGATGACTCAGAAGGAATTGAATTTAAGGCAGCGAAGATGGTTAGAGCTGATAAAGGATTATGAGCTAGTCATTGACTACCACCCAGGAAAGGCGAATGTAGTCACCGATGCTTTGAGTAGAAAATCCCTATTTGCATTGAGGGCTATGAATACATGGGTGACTTTGTCATACGATGGTTCCATTCTAGCTGAGTTGAAGGCTAGACTGATGTTCCTTCAAGAGATTTATGAGGCTCAGAAAGATGACAGTGACTTACAAGCCAAAAGAGTTTAGTGCGAGTCGGGTGTTGAGTCAGACTTTCAGATTAATTCTTATGGATGTTTGATGTTCAGAGACAGAGTCTGTGTACCGAGGAATGATGAGCTTATTCGGAAGATTTTACGCGAGGCACATAGTAGATGTTTATCTATACATTCGGGCAGTATAAAAATGTATAATGATTTGAAGAGATGGTATTGGTGGTCGAGTATGAAGAAAGATATTTCTGAGTTTGTATCAAGGTGCTTGATTTGTCAACAAGTGAAAGCTGAACACAGAGTACCTTCGGGTTTGCTTCAACCTATCATGGTTCCCGAGTGGAAATGGGACCGTGTTACTATAGACTTTGTAACAGGTTTGCCGTTGACACCGAGCAAGAAAGATGTCGTATGGGTGGTGGTAGATAGACTTATGAAGTCGGCCCACTTCATACTGGTATGTGTTTATTATTCGCTTGATAAGTTGGTAGACTTGTATGTTTCTGAGATTGTAAGGCTTCATAGAGTGCCTTTGTCGATCATATCGGACAGAGATCCGAGATTCACATCCCAATTTTGGAAAAAGTTGCAAGAAGCTTTGGGCACAAAGCTGAGTTTTAGTACGGCTTTTCACCCACAAACTAACGGACAGTTGGAGAGATTAATACAGATACTTGAGGATATGCTCCGATGTTGTGTTCTTGAGTTTCAGGACAGTTGGGAAAAGTATTTACCGTTGGTAGAGTTTGCATATAATAACAGTTTTTAGTCGAGCTTGAAAATGGCGCCTTATGAGGCTTTGTATAGGCGTAAGTGTTGAACGCCTTTGTATTGGACTGAACTAAAGGAAAATCAGATTCACGGGGTCGATCTGGTTAGAGAAACCGAAGAGAAGGTAAAAATAATCCGCGATTGTTTAAAATCTGCTTCTTATAGACAAAAATCCTACTCGGACTTGAAACGAAAAGAGATTAAGTTTCAAGTTGGTGATAAGGTATTTTTGAAAGTATCACCATGGAAGAAAGTTCTCAGATTTGGCCGGAAAGGCAAATTGAGTCCACATTTTATCGGACCATATGAGATTACCGAGAGGATAGGGCCGGTAGCTTATCGATTAGCTTTGCCATCTGAGTTGGAAAGGATACATGATGTGTTCCACGTGTCTATGTTGCGACGTTACCGATCAGACACTTCACATGTGATTACACCGACAGAGGTTGAAATTTAACCCGACATGACATATGGCGAAGAACCGGTTAAGATTCTAGCACGGGAAGTTAAACAGCTAAGGAATAAAAGTATAGCTCTCGTAAAAGTATTATGGCAAAGACATGGGGTAGAAGAGGCTACATGGGAGCCCGAGGAGGCTATGAGAAACCAATACCCAAACATTTTTACCGGTAAGATTTTCGGGGACGAAAATCCCTAAGGGGGAGAATTGTAATAGCCCGATTTAGGGCCTAGTCAGAATAGTGGTTGCAAGACCACAAATCCAAAGTAGAAATATGTGTTTTATGATTTTTATGAGGCTTATGATGTGGTTGCATGATTGTATGAAAATTTCATGAGGAAATTTTATTTATTAGTAATCAATTTGTCCATTAGGACTAAATTGCAAAGATTAGAAAATATGAGATTCTAGAAGATTTAAGTATGAAATAGAATTATAAAAATTATTAGATGTCCTTATTTAGCAATTAGACCATTTTATGTCAAGATGGAAAAAAATGGGCATGGGAAGGAAAAATCTCAAGAAAAGGGCCTTAAGGGCATTTTTGTCATTTGGTTAGTAAAAGAATTAAAAGGAAAAAAGAAGTAAAAAATGGTGTCCATCTTCTTCCCTAGGTGTCGAAATTTGGAGGGGAAGCCATAGCTAGGGTTTTGCTTATTTTCAAGCTCAAAATCAAGAAACACAAAGCACAGACCGAAACCGAGGCAAGAACAAAGTTTGGACTAAATCGAACATCTACACACATTTTGAGTACCGAGGTAAGTTTGTGTGAAATTAAAGCTTCATAGTGTTTTTATATTTTAAATTGCTTGATCTTATGATAATGAATATCATTTCATGAAAATCGACTAATGAAGCATTGATGAGAAAATGATGAGAATATATTAAGTTGAAGTCCCGGTTGAAGATTCAGAATAACGAGGATACCTATGTCACGACATGAGATAAGGAAGGTCCCATATAAGACCATGTCTGGGACATGGCATTGGCACCAAATAAGGAAGGTCTCGTATAAGACCATGTCTGGGACATGGCATCGGCATCGAATAAGGAAGGTCCCCTGTAAGACCATGTCTGAGACATGGCCTCGGCACCAAAGGAAGATCTCGTGTAAGACCATGTCTGGGACATGGCATCGACATCGAGTTAAGAGATCCTGTGTAAGACCATATCTGGGATATGGCATCAGCATCAAGAGGTGATCCATGTAAGACCATATCTGGGATATGGCATTGGCATCGTGATACATGTATGATGAAATTGAGTATCCTCCGATATTCCGAGTAGTTCAACGGGCAAAAGAGTAAAGTATGCAAAGATGAAAAAGAGCTAAGCTATACAAAGATGTCAAAGAGTTACATTTAAGCTAAGGATGATAATGATTTAAGTTTATGTTCAAGATAGCATAAGTGCTAAATTATGTGATTAAGTGACACAGGTACCATGAGTAAAACACGAGTTATGAAACCATAATGTGATATGTGATGGGTAAGCGTAAGTATGAGTAAGTATGTCAAAGTACTTGAGAACTTGTGATGTTATTGTTCTATGAGATGAATGGATTTTACCATGAGTACTATGTTACTATTTTAATTCATGCAAACTTACTAAGCTATATGCTTACCCCTTTCTTTTCCCTTTTCCTTGTAGTATCGCCAAGCTAGCTCGGGGATCGTAGAACGTCGGAGCTCGGATCACACTATCAATCATTCTTTTGGTATAGTAAAGTTGATTTATTTTGGGTATGGCATGTATAGGAACTTGGTCGTCTTGTGTTATGTCATATCTGAAAGCTAAAGTGTTGGCTATTAAGGTTATACACTCATTTTGTAAATGGCCATTAGGAATTGGCTGATATTTATCAAGTTTTATATCTTAATGATGATGAGTTTTATGAAGTGAAAGTTCATGCAATTGATGGAGTAAAATGTGAAGTGTATGAATGATGATTAGTGATTCTTCATAGTGTATTATTGCCATGTTATGTATTTCTTGTTTCGGCATATGTGTGTTTATGTTTCAGGGTGGCAATTGGCTTGGTAAATAGCCTTCTAATTGTCCACACGGGTAGACACACGGGCGTGTGTCTAGGCCATGTGTGATACACGGCCAGCCCCATGGATGTGTTGATAGGCCGTGTGTCCCCTGCATCAAATTTGCGAGAATTCGATTCGCCACACGGGCCAGCACACGGGTGTGTGCCTAGGCCGTATGCCCTTAAGAGCTTGCTGATGTCATAAATAGAATACCCAGGTTTTTCACACACGGGTGAGGACATGGGCGTGTCTAGGCCGTGTGAGGGACACGGGCCACAGACACGGGCATGTGTCCGGCTGTGTGAAAACCCCTATAGGTTCGAAATGAAAAATAAGTTCCACACGGGCTAGGAACATGGGCGTGTGTGACCACACGGGCGTGTTCCATTCCACACGGGCGTGTTCCATTCCACACGGGCATGTAGACTTGTTTTAGGAAAAAATTTTCTAAGTGTGCAAAAGTTTCCGGTTTAGTCCCGAACCGTTCCGCATGAATGTTTAGGGTCTCGTAGACCTATAATAGGGACGTTATGAATATGAATGAAAAAGTTTTAAGTTGAAACGAAATATTATAGTCCGAAGTTTTAGGTTTGAGCAAGTTAAGTTCGGTAATACCTCGTATCCGGTTTCGGCGTTGAACACGGGTAAGGGGTGTTACAATTTTAGTAATTATTATCTTTGTATTAAACAAATATTTTTCATTTCAGCAACATATCAAGAAGGCAGTATGATGTATGCGTCTTGTATTAAAACCTTGAAGTTTTTTTTCTAAGATCATTCTCACACCTATCAACCATGTCGCCTTGGGGTGCCATGATTAATTAGCAAGAACATGGATTACATCCAATCATTTCGTGAATCTTAATTCTCAAGACTCTATACGAACTAATGACCATTGAATGTTTGGCCATCATCTTTAGCTTAAATATCATTTCTTGGGATACTATTTAATAAGAGATGATCTTGAGTGTGTAACCATTGATTCAACACCTATCATGAACATGCTTTCATTTGTGAGTCATCTTGGGACAATCTCTCTGAAAGTCATGCATGACTAGTTGTCCTTAAAAGGAAATGTAACACCCCTTACCTGGGTTCTACACTGGGAACCGGGCTCGAGGCGTTACCGAACTCAAAATGCTTAATCACCACTTAGGCTCAACGTCATTACTTGATATAACCTCATTCTCGACTTACGAGGCCTCACTCATACACACGAGGGCTCTCGAGACTAATCTGAAACTTTTACGATCCTTAAATTTTTCTCTTTTATACAGGTCTCACACGCCCGTGCAAGATTAGACACGCCCATGCATAAGTACACACGCCCATGTCCCCAGACCGTGCCTAAAAACCCAAGCATTCTGCCAAATGCCCCACGGCCATGGCACGCCCGTGCTCCCCAACCGTGGTGAACACTGACTTCCCTCGCACGGCCTAGAGTCTAGACACACGCCCGTGTGGATAGCCCATGGCCAACACTGATGAATCCCACACGCTCTAGGCACACGCCCGTGTGACTAGTCCGTGGTCTATTCTATTTTCAAATATTAACATGAAGAGGACGCACGGCCACAGCACACGCCCGTGGGCTGACCGTGTGTCACACATGGTCTAGACACACACCCGTGTGTCTACCCACATAGTCAAGAACAAGACTAAGTGTCAAGTTCTTTTCACCCTTCTAACATACACAACATATACTCATCTAACACCATCATAATCAACTCAAATTGAAGTGCATTCTCACATAGAAAACTACATCTTTCTTTCATATAATGTAATAGCCAACAACCATGGCATTATACAAAATAAGCTATCCATCTATATGCCAACACATCTTAGCCATTTACAACAAAATTTACTAACTTATCTAGCCCCTATACATGCCATATACAAAACATTAAGTTTCATGTACCAAAGTGTCTTTGATATGTGGGCTATCTTCCGATGATCCTCGTATCTCGATTCAACGCTTTTAATCTATAAGACAAGGGAAAAGAAAGAGAGTAAGCTTTGAGCTTAGTAAGTTTAAACATAAACAATTAAGCATCATAGTATAAGCCCAACCACAATTAGCATTATACCAACATATAATATACAACTATGCTTACTCTTTCTATCCCTTACCATATTACCAACACATCATGAGTCACATGCTCATAATTATTGAAATGCACCCCTGCGTTCAATATCACATTTACACAATATACAACACGTCATTATTGCTCAATAATGCATCCACATAGCTAACTCACATAGCTAATCCACACAGCTAATCCACATATCTTATCCACACAGCTATTACACACAGCTAATATACACAATTAATCCATACAGCCAATATCTCGGTGGTTTCGCACTTAGCACACCACAATCAATTTATAAGGTGGTATCGCACTTAGCCTACCACAAAGGTAATCATCGTGATCTCGCACATAGCCACTAAATGATATACCTAACGATAGCATCACACATAGCCAGCTCATCGTCAATATGCATTTGGATGGTATCGCACTTAGCCCACCATCTAGCATTATCACAACACATGCACAAGTCTATTTACCCAATTATTCATCCATTCACATCTATATTACATTCATTCTACTTGAACCACATAGGTTCCCAATCATTCCCAATCATTCTCATTCATTCTCATTCATGCTACACCCTAGCTAGCATTTACAAATTGTAAGTACGAATGCATTGTTTATGCATAGACTTACCTCGATACTCAAAAGTACTTAAATGTGCAATTTAGTCCACCACCTTGCTTTTGCCTCGGTTTCGATTCGGGCTTCGTCTTTCTTGATCTATAATGAATAAATCAGCTTATTCAATACACACATTGACTAAATTGACCCACATCTCATACTTTAGCAAAATTATTATTTTGCCCCTAAACTTTCTCATATTTACACTTTAGTCCCAAAGGCTCGTAAAGTGATTTTTATTCAACTTTCTACTCTTTCATGCTTAATGAACCACTTACTCAACTAAAGCATTCATCAAATCTCACTAAATCACCCATGTATGACCAAACTTAAGATTTTCACAACTAAGTCCCTACATGCATTTTCATGGAAAACCACTTAGCAAAAGATGTTTCTACTACATCAAGCCTTCATATTCTTCCATAAAACATCAAAATACATGCATGTCATACATATGTACATTTTTGAACATCCATGATAGCTCACAAAATAGCTATAAATAGCTTACTCATGCTACCGGGACTTCAAAAATACGAAGAATATCAAAAACCGGGCTTTGGAGCACTTACTAGCAAGCTTGAAAAATTGAAAGAACCCTAACAATGGCTTCTCAAATTTTCGGCAGCTATGGGAAGAAGATGAATGAATTTCTATCATCTTTTCACCTATTTTAATCACTTAATTGATAAATGACCAAAATGCCCTTTTTGATAAACTTTCAATTTTAACTCATCCATGCCCATTTTCTTCCAAAAATTAGAATTTGGATAAATTGCTATTTAAGGACCTCTAATTAATAATCTAAAGCTATTTCACCCATATAGCTTCTAGAAACACACATTTTGTAACTTTTGCAATTTAGTCCTTTTGGACAATTCAACCACAATTTCACAAAATTGCTTCATGAAACTTTCACACTAGCATGCATACATAATATAAGCCTCAAAAACTCATTCATGACCCTCGGATTTGTGGTCTTGAACCACTATTCTGACTAGGCCCAAAACCGGGATGTTACAGGAAATCCCATCTAGTGAACCCACATGACAAATTTTACCTTGGGGTGCGGCCAAGGTAGGAACTAGCTCAAAATTTTATCATGCTATCACTTAGGGACCATCAATGGAGGCTGTAGGTCTTGTTCAAGGACCTTCTCCCACTTAATATTTTAAAAATATGCACTATTTTTATCCTAAATTTCAAGAATGATCATACAATAGTCCTATTGGCATTCTTACCTAATCTAAATGACATGCTTCCAATATATGCATGGCATGCTATGGAAATTTTATAATATTCACATTCATTTGCAAGAATCAATCAATCATAAAAACAAACAATTTTGATTCTCCACAGTTTTTCTTTTAAAGGAAAAATCAAATAAGTGAATGCGAACCGTGCACCAAGTAGGGTCCTAGGAAAGGGAGGTGAGTTAAATTTGACTGTTTAAAAACCAAGCCTTTCCTAGCCAGTGCCAATTCTAGACATGAACCTTCTCATTACCACACTTCTCACAGTTATCAAATAACCTAAAAAAGTGAATAGAATAATGCAACACATTTATTTTCTCATTACCACACTTCTTATTTTTAATCGATCAACTATGGATCATCTCATATATATATCACAATTATAATATTAAATAATATAAATATTATAAAAAATTATAAAACAGATATATAATGAGATATGTAATTAAAATAAAATTGTAAGCTAAGGTTTCCATGGTTCTATTTCTAGAAAATAAATGGAAAAATAAAATTACATAAATTTTCACCACAAGGCAATCCTTGGGTCTCCAACGGCCATTGCATCTTTTCCTTGTCATGGACTTCTTTTGGAAAAATTACATTTAAGTCCTATATCCGTTTCCAGCTCACAAAAATTCTATTAATTTTTAAAAAATATAGCCCTTCGTGGAGATGATAGTCCACGGTCTATTTCCTAAGATCCACAACCTCGACAAAAAAAAATTATATAACAAATATATAATATCGCATCAATTCTTATATATAACTCAAAACTTGCATAAGATCTAAAGAATGCCACTTTCTATGTAATCAAATCATTCAAGAAGAAGAGAAATTTATCTTGATTATCTGTTTATACTTATAGATAGAACACAACCTGGCTATGATACCAATTGTTGGAACAACGAGTTTGGAAAATGTAGCGGAAAATAAATTTAGGGAAAAACTAGAGTTTTAAAAAATTTTCCAAAATAAGATCTTGGTTGGGATATCTAAAGTAATAAACACTTAATCAAAATTGTACCTTTTCGATTCGTTTAGGATGAGCGCTTCGACTGAGTAGTCTTCTTTGCTATCCTCAAGCTCATGTCTATCGAGTGTGAGCTCGCTTCGAATTAGAAAATATTTCACAAAAATTACTAGTGGGGTAATTTTTTAATTTCTCTAAACTTTTGGGTCAAGATGTAAATAAAAAAATATCTTTAGAAATTTTCTGGAATAATCTCTTTAAAGAACTTTCTCTTGAATTCAAGTGTGTGTAAATAATGACCCAAGGCTCTCTTTATATAGGGAGAGTTTAGAGAGTTCAACTATGATTAAACTTAATCACTTTAATATTAAATTAATATAATATTTATTATCAAGATAAATATTAGATTAAATTTAATATTAAATCTTATTAAAATAATAGAATGTTTATCTACAAGATAAACATTAAATTAAATTTAATATTAAGATAATCACTTTAATATTAAATTAATAAAATACTATGAAGATAAGTATTAAATTAAATTTAATATTAAACTATTAAAATAGTATTATTTTTGGAATAATTAATCTGAAATATAATTCTCTGGAAGAGTTCCAATAGGAGTGTAACTCTTCCATTGCTCAACCACTGATGACCAACTACCGTCGACCACCGAGACGTCGCCGCGACACCCTTACGACACCCCGAGTCGGTTCGGCTACTGCCAGTTCAGTCTGGGTCAGTGACAACGCAATCGGTCCGGACTAGTCATTGGTTGGACCATTTGCCCAGTTTCACATACCGGGCCCGGTTCGACCAGTTTTTGGATCTTCATCTCAGTTTTGGGCTCCTGAGCCCAATTTACAATATTAAGTCCAATTTTCAAGTTCAATTACCCATTGGGTCATCTGACTTGAAAATTAACTTCCAAAAATATCATATTAATTTTAATTGATTTGATTAATTTAATTTTACTTGATCAAAATTAATTTTTCCAAAAATCACTTAGATTTTCTAAATTAAGTTTTCAAAAAAATTCTTTAATCAAATTCTCTTGTTGAACAATTCTCACGACCACCTAATTTAATTCCACATCGAATAAATCGACTCAATTAAATTATTCCCAAAGTAGTAGAATTTTTTTTTGATTCAAATGCAGCCCGATTGAGCTTTTGTTGAGCTAGTGGAGGGACCAATCGGACATATACAATTAGGCTTTAGTGATTGCAATTATGTCCAGGAGCATCATCTCGATAATTCACAATTACTTAATCATGGAATCAGTCCACAAGAAGTACCATGATTGAAAACTCCTTATTGTATACTCTTTATGAAAGCAATTCATCCAACTGCTTTGTCCAATGACCTTGTCATATGTGTGTTACCCTCATATGATATCCTTGATTCCCTTGAGTTATATCCATTCACTTAATACAATCTTATTTTATCTCATTGTCACCATTGTGGCTTTTTAATGATTAATATGATCACAGTCAATAAATGACTATGATAAATTACTCGTTCGAGAACTAGCAACCGTGGCCACGTTTCATATTTATCAGTCTACACAATGCCAATGAGAGGATATCATTAACTCTTTAATTGAGCTATGAATTCCACTGTTGCTAGTAAAGCCATGCCATACACAAGTCATGTAGCCAACATACCGGCTATGGGCTCGATCATCTTTAAAGCATAAAGCTCCCTTTATATCAAAGTACATAAGTTGCATACGCATGGTCAATGACTAACTCAGGATTTAGGTAAATCACACTATGAAAGTCACAAGTGAATTAATTCACAAATGGATTCAAAATTAATTCATCTTGGGTTCAGTCCAATGTATCATTCTACCAATGAATACATCTATGTCTCTACTCGTAGAGTCAACTGCTCTAATAGCCAAGACTAGCCATCTCCTAAATTAGAATTGTAGATGACATAATAATCCTTCTCGATATTTGAATCAAATGCTCACTTTGATTCTTTTACGGGATTACATTTAGATTATCTACTGAAGTAAGTTGTCTTTCTCGCAATATAAACGTTCTTACAATGCCACTTATCTTCAGTTTGAACTTTAGACAATCAATGAACTAATATTTGCTTGTCACAATTTTACTATGCATACAAAATATAAAAGACAGAAAATACAAAATACATAATAGTGGAATGTGAAATTAACTTTATTTATTTATTCATCGTTCAAATAAATAGAAAATAGTTGCATGTTTACTACAATATGGGCACATTTCCCAAGAAATACGGGGAGTACGAATCATATGTCGAGTTATTACCTACCCATCCTGGGTTGTAACTATCCACTCCATATGCATAACCACGAGAATCATACAGAGACTCTTATCCTTGCTTCCAATAGTAGCCATCATACCCCCAGCTAGGCATTGAAGTACTATCGGCATCGTCACGAATGATCCTTCGGGCCACCTATAGTCACCTTTAAAAATGACTATCAATCAATTATTAAAAAAGGCAAAAATATGAAAACCATTAAAATAAAAATAAAGTATTGTATCTATAAACTTATCTTTTACTAATTATCCCTTTAAGAAGCATGAATCAATCACTAAATCTAAAACCAACTTCCTGGAAACGGCGCCAACAACTTGACTACTATCGCGCGTGCGTGTAAAAACAAATAATTGTATGAAACAATTTAAAAGTGCGGTGTTAACTGCAAGTGGATAGTGTCAATTGTAATATTTATAGTGTCAATGTAACACTAGAGTATTCCAAGGATCAAACTTAAGAGAGTCAATTATTTAGTTATTTCTAATTAACAAACATGCAATAAAGGAGTCTAGCTAGCAGCACACTAAGTTTCTATATTATGGCAATGCATAATTTGGAAGTGAATTAAACTAATTAATTATCTAAAAATAGAAAAGACTAATTCTAAGACATACAAACTATGAAACTAATAAATACGATAACAGACAATGGTTGGTTGATTTCCATGTTGTTGGTTAACCTTTGAATTAGGGATATAAATCGCTAGTACTCCTAAATTGATTTAATTTTACCTCTTGGCCTCAATTTTACAAAATTAGACAAATTAGTCTAATTTATCTCTCGACCTCACTTAAATAACTCTGGAAAATCAAATTGGTGGCCGATAAGATCTCATGTCAATCTCAGTTATCTCAATTTTCCCTTATGGGTATTAATCCTAAGTTTTGAAGTCTATTCAATTTAGTTCAGTTTTTACGATTTAGTCTCTATACCAAAAATTAATTAGACAACATTTCCATCAATCAACACATTTAGATTTACTTACCCATACTCTTACTCAAGCAAACAATACCACAATAATAACATAAAATATGCATAAATGGTAAATATAATGCCCCTCACCCGCTCTTGTTGTCGGAATTGAGTTACGAGATGATACAGCAAATGAAGGAACAGACACATGTGAATTTAGATCAAGAATTCATTTAAAAATTCAATAATTCTCATATATTCATTCTAAATCATGCTTTGCAAACAAAATCAGATTTAAATCGAGCTTACAAAAGCTCTAAAATCAACTCGGAAACAATAAATGACCATTCTAAAACTTTTACAAAAAGAAAGGGCAATAGTGTAAAAAAGAGGTCACACGGCTGTGTGCCCAGGTCGTGTAACGGGTTGAAATCGTGTAGTATTGGAGTCACACGACCGTGTATCCAGGCTGTGTAACTAACTGTGACCGTGTGGCTCAAAGTGAAAAAATTCAACAAAAGTCACATGGTCATGTAGTTGGGCCGTGCAACTAATTGAGGCTATGTGAAAAGTTAAGTGACCAAATCTACAATACTCAAATAGGCGTCTGGCCAGCTCGTGTGACCAACAGAAACCGTGTGTACAAATTCTCTCTAAATTCCAATGAGCACACGATCGTTTCACCTGCCTGTATGTGACACACTACTGTGTGTGAGCTCGTGTGAAACAAAAAATGGGCCTTTTGGTGCATACAACAAACCAACCTTCCAAAGTGACCTAAAATGCATTCTTCAACCAATCAAACCTTTTCAAAACATGCACATTTCCAAGCCAAAACATGAATTACAACAACTCCCTAAGCATACAACCAATATGCCACATTTTTCACCAACACCAACATTAAACATAAGTCATCACAAGTCATACCATAACTCTTAACCATTTCATACCATAAGCTAGCTCATATGCATATCATGTTCTAAGCTTTGCCATTCACATTTGTATTACTATATACCAAAAATTTGCAAACAACCATTCATCACTTCCTTAAGTTACCATATATATATTGAAAGCTTAACAATACCAAAAACACATACATTACATTACAAGTACTTGACCAACTTATGTACATGCCACATATAACCAAGCTTGAAATAATCAAAAGTTTATTAAATCAGGAGATGAAGTGTATGAGCTTCTCGCTGATCCGATTGACATATTCTGAACATCCAAAATCTACAGAAAAAGTAGTAATCACGAGTAAGTATTACGAATACTTGTAAGCTCATACAATTTAAACAAGTAACTTACCTTATTCAGTTAACATACATACAATTTGTTATATAAAAAAATTTCCCTATCATGGCATAACACAACAACGTCAAATAAGTGAGATTTTGGTTTATGATTGTTTTTATAATATCAAATAACAATATACAAAGTCCAAATCAATATACATCATATATACATGTATTCCATTTTCATCTTTTACCAACATGAACTTACAAATTTCACATTTCTCATCTTTTTTTTACTCGATAAAACCTTGTAAAAGAACTTAATACACAGGTGCAAATAACGTCTAATGCTTATTCGAGCTAATCATATACATCAGTTTTAGGTTACCCGTCTGGGCTAAACCTTTAACGACATAGTAAATAGCTTGGTCAGGGCTGTATATACATGTAAGGTTACCCATTCGGGCTTAACCTATAAAATGTCAACAGGTTACTCATCCGAGCTAAACCTATGTCACATGTATCTTTGAGTTTGCAACAAATGTTGGAGCTCAGTATCATTAGATGTAACACCCTATACCCGATTCAATCCCTTGACCCGAGCTATAAGGCATTACGATAATAATCTATGAACATTTATCATAAATTTTAATGAAATTCAACTAAATAAATCATATTCAATCATTTCCATGCTTTTCAATCAATTCTGGACCTAATTCAAGCTTATGGAACATTTAAAACAAACCGAGATCAATTATGGATTAAATTGAAATTTCTACAAAATTTTAAATAAACTGTACAAACAGGGGTCACACGGCCGTGTGAAAGAGCCCAGGCCATGTGGCTTAGGGACATGGCCGTGTGGCCAAGCCATGTATAGTTTGAAAATAGGGTCACACGGCCGTGTCGCAGACCGTGTGTGATTCAAAATAGGGTCACATGGTCGTGTCTCTAGGCTGTATAACAACCTGAGACTGTGTGGAATATACTTGCACCAAAATTGAATAGGCCACATGGCCGTGTGAAGTGATCATGTGTGGCACACGGCCGTGTGACAGCCCGTGTGAACCTAAAATAACCTCTAAAACAAGTAAAAACATTACCTATTTCTTAGATGCCAAGCCAAATCAAAATCAGTCATTCACATGCCTTCAAAACATATTCAAACAAGCTTAAAACATACCAAAACATTCAACCTAAGTGCCTAACCAATATGCTCTCATTGGCACCACATTTCATACACCAACCAATTCACATTCAAACATACCAATTCATCCATACCCTTAATATTCAATTCTACCATGTTTTAACCACATCCATTAAGCACCAACCAAATAGCCAAATGCACATACATAAAGAAATTTACAAGACCGAACAATGATGTACATAACCATAAGTATGCAATTATCACACTAGCATAAAACATATCACTTGAAGTAACTACCTATATATATACAAGTTACTTTCATTACATGCCACATATTCCCAAAATAAACAATTTCAAAATCTATCGAAAGGTATCTGGATAGTGTGATCTTCAAGTTGATTCGATTGCCCGATTCTAAAAAATGATATCTACAAGAAAACAAGGAAAAATGACACAAGTAACCTTTACTAGAAGTTAGTAAGTTCAAAGGTCGAAACGATAAAACTTACCGTATAAACATAACAAATCCTATAATAACAATGTTAATAAACATTAATCCTACCAACCACAACTAATCAACAGGTGAGTTTTGTATATATATATATATGAGTTGCCCAATATAATCAATAATACAAGATCATTCGATATCAGTCACGCTATAATATTGAAAAAAATCATGCAAATGTTTGTATAATTCAAGAACTAGTCATTTAACCATTGAAAATCTGTCGATGAACGATATAAACAAATATAGATATGCGATTATCCACCCAAGACATGCCAGAAAGCTCAAACGAGCCAAACCAACCGAGAACATGCCTGGGCACCAAGTGCCTAGCCCGTAGGCTAACATCTTATAACACCCTAAAATAGGGCCTAGGAGTTTTATGGGTATTTTAAGAATTTCAACCTTAGAGTGCTTAGAATTTAGTAGCATGGTAAAGTGGAATTATATTCGACTATGGCATTTTAGCTGCAAAATAAATTTTTGAAAATAAGTTTTAAAAGTATTTTAATTTGGGCCTTGGGGATGATTTGTAAAAAAGGCAAAACTGGGAGTTTTCAAGAGGCAATTAGCCTAGATTTTAAATTTTTAGCCTATTTCTTTCCCCCAGTAGCAGATTCATGTTAGTTTCATCCTCTCACTTCTCTTGTTTCCGTCCTTCATTCTTCCAACACTAAACCACTCAATTTTGATTTAAAAACTATAATCTTTTGATTTCTTTCGAGACCCAAGCCTTAAACACTCATAGAATCACTTTTAAAACACCAAAAACTCCATAGATTTCATCATCTTCTCCAAATGTGGGTTTTCCAAATTTGCGTCAAAACTTGTTTAATCTTTCTTTAAAGGTAATGTATCGAATCCTTATGAGTTTTTCATGATACCTAGTCCTCAAAATTTAAGTATTGGCCATTGAATCGCAAATTTTTAATAAAACTCAAAAATTGTGACACTAATGGTGAATTTCGAGATTTTGAGTAAAAATATGGTTTCGAAGTATTTTTGAACTCGTTTTGTCACGATTAGAAGGTTTGTAAACTTACCTTGAAGTTTCGTTAATGATTTCTTACATTTTAATGAATTTTATGAAAATTGTTAAAATGATGTCAAAAAATTTTGATGTCATGAATTGGGTAGTTTTCAGTGGTTTAAGGGTTGAGGATTAGGTGTAGAAGACTAAATAGGTGAACATAATTTGTTTTAGGTGAAAAGGTTAAGTGTAGACCTAGTTATGAGCATTCTAAGTTTGTTATGTTAAATTTTGGTTACATGAGAACTTAGAATAGGTTGATGTTCTAGTGGTTTAAGTGAGTCCTTGGCTACTATCTGATTGTGAATTTTGTACAGTTATTGTGTGTAAAGCCTCAGATTCATTTGAGCCTTCTACAAGTTAAAGGAAGATCTAGTTTGAGCTTTCAACTTCTCAACAAAAGCATAATGGTGAGTGTTTGGAATAACTACTCGTAGACACGACTCATGTGTCATTTGGGAATTTAGTAGTAGCCTAACCCCTACTCTAAATTCTGAGCATAATTTTCTTGTATCTATACTTGCCGTGGTTTTGTGCTTATATGATTATGAAATTCTGCATGGTGATGAGAAACTCAAATATGTGATATGTGGATATGGTAACTGTTGTGAAAGGTGCAAATGTATACATGATATATATGTTATATGACAGTTATAATGTATTGCAGAAGATACTAACATGTAGTGATAGTGCACAGATAATCGGTAAGTGTTATGTGTTTGATTTCGGATATTTTTGCCTTGTGATTTTGAAACCATTGGATATAGTTGGCATGCCATAGGATTGTGAGTACTCACCTATATGTACAGTGATTTTGGGCGTTGAGGCCCTAGGATATGTTGGAGGGAAAAGGGAATATGAGCTAAGCTCCATTCAACGGGACATATGAAGGGAAATAAGGAGAGTATTAGCTTTATGCTACACTCTTGGGACATGTTTGACTATATGAGTCTATGTTTGGTGTGTTGGAGATCTGTGTATCCGATGTGTGATGATAGAGCTCATTATATGTTCCATAACTCAAGTTTCAATCTATCATATTATATGTAACTATGTGGAACATGCTTTATTCTTAATGGAGTATGTGCTATATTGCCAATTTATCATTATATGTGATTTGAGAGAACTATGATATATGCTTGATTAAATATGTGTGTTACATGATATATGTTTGCATGAATATGTAAATGCTATATAGAAGAACCAGTAGATAAAACATGGTTAGGTACTCTACGACACTAGACATATGACTATTGTAATTGTACTTATAAATGGTTGTCTTGAGGATGCATGATGATTTGTTTGTGATGTGGTTATTTTGATCATTCATTGAGCTTGTTAAGCTCTCCCACTCCCCTCTTTACCCATTACAGATTAGTTGTGTGCTAGTGTGAGCGGTGTGGTTTCCGATAGGTGATCTAAGCCAATTTTGTGTTATTCCATAAGTGTTCTTTATTTATTTACATTTTGGGAAAAAGACAATGTGATAGACTTGTTTATGGACATGTTATTTTCTAGACATTTTGCTGGTTATAGCTTTTGTTTATAAGGTTTAAGAGTTATGATTATGCTTAGGTTATAAACATTGATGATGGCATGGTGTTTCTAGCTCAGATATGTTTTTGACATTTTGAACTGTCGAATTTTAGCCATTGGATAATTATTTGTCTAAATACATGATGCATGATGTTTAAAAGCTAAATGAGAATAGATTATTTGTTTATGTATGCTGCATTTTTTGAGGTCTGGAGTAGGGGTACCGATATTCATATTGTTAAATCGATACCTTTGTTTTTTGAAAAGTGCAGGAAGTTAGATTAGAGATTTGGTATCGATACCTTTGCTCGAGTATTGATACTCGGGGATAAAATATCGATATTTCATGAAAAATATCGATAATTTTCGAGACTTTAGGATTTTAGTGGAGAAACAGAATGCAAGTTTGGTATCATTTTTCCAATTGGTATCGATACCACCTAGGGAAAATTTGATACTCAAATGTCTATATCGATACCTACGGGCAAGTTTTGGAAATTTTGTCAAATGGACTTTATGCATGTTTAAGTATTATTATATGACTATTTTACGAATGGTTAGCATGTAACTTTGGTAACTAACAAATATTATTGACTTAAAACCTATACGAATGACAATATGGAATACGTTTCTTTTAGAATAAACTTTCACTCATTGTATATGACATGAGAAGGTGGTATGGCATTCTGTATTCGGGCTTGGCGACCAGGCTGGGTATAGGGTGTTACACATCCCTCCCAAAACACGCTTGGGCACCAAGTGCCAAGCCCATAGGCATTACATCCGCCCCCAGTAACACGCCAGAATCACTATAAATATACTTCGGTAATCCGCAACAAATGATGGATTACGGTATACCTAGTGTAATAACAAGTCAAGAATTATCATCACACCATAAGTCAGTCCCGTACAGTGTACAAAATAACCTATTGGCATGCCAATTGTATCCTATCCTATGTTCATCCGAGCTCAATACATAACATCGTATTAACATTGTTCAAGTCAATTACTTTCTCACCTCATAACAATTTATAACAACTCAATTATACCTAAAAAATCCAACAGCCACAACTCAAAAATCAATATAACATTTCAAATTATACTAAACTAAATCGTATGAACTTACCAGAGCTAAATAGCAAAGACTGTAATGTTAAGGACTAATCAATAATTTTCTCTTTTCCACGATTGTCTGCCAGTTCTTGATCTATAAAGTAATTTTATTTCAATTATCAGGCCCAAATACTTTAAAACAATTCAATTTAATGCATATGACTTCTTAATCAATATTTTTCACAATTGCCCTTAACTTTTACATGTTATTCGATTTAGTCTCTAAAACTGAAACAAGCTTATTTTTAAAATTAATCCCTGGACTAATATTTTGAATTCATTAACATCCATTTACAACCCTCAATTAACCAAATTTACAGAAAATTCAAGCAAATTTCAACATTTTAATTTTAGTCTCCCAACTCAAAACTATACAAAATCACTTTATAAATTAGTCCAAACTCATCATTAAGCTTCAAACCAAAACATTAACAACTAAAACGCTTCAAGAATATCAATGGAAATTTTTCAAAACTTTGAAAATATTTCAAATTAGTCCCTAGGCTAGCTAGATTATGTTACAACGATCTTAAAAACATCAAATTCGTGAAAAACGAGTATAAAATTGACTTACATGTAAGGAGAAATAGCTTGGCCGAACTTCCCTTAAAAAAATAGAGTTTTCGGTTACAAAACAATAAATGAAAAAGATGATAGTGGTTTTCTTTATGTTTTATTATTATAATAGCTTTTTTGGAATTTCGATACTAAGGAAGAAATAATTGTAGAGAAGGAACGAGAAATTTAGCAACAAAATTGTTTGTTAAGGTTTTTATTTTTTTTACTCATCTATTTTGAATAATGTAACAAGAGTATTTATAATAAGAAAAACTCCTAAATATGGAAAAAAATAAAAAATATTTTTATACTAATAAATGTCAAATATAAATGCTAAATATATTATACTAATAAATACTAAATCTTCTAGTAAGAAAATATACTTTGTTTAACTTGACTTGCAAGCAATCTCTTTAAATCCTGTTCATATTTTTTAGTCCACCAAAGTTGAAGTGTTCACCTACTTTGCATGAACGGTCATTTCGCAACACTCCTCGTTGGCCTTTATACCACGAACATCAATTTTATCCCTTAACTCTTCAAACCTCGACTTTTCAAGTGGTTTGGTCAGGATGTCTGCAAGTTGATCCTCAATACTGTAATGGACTAGAATCACTTCTTTGCTCTATTTGACTTCTCTCACAAAGTAATACTTGATTTTAAAATTCTTTGTCTTTCCATGAAAGACCGGGTTCTTTGCAATTGTTGTGACAGACTAGTTGTCACAAAAAATTTGAGTTGCTTCAACCTGCACATGATTCAAATCAAACAAAATTTTTCTCAACCAAATTGCTTGATTTGTAACATCCCAAAATTGGGCCTAGTAGAATTGAACCTATTGGGCCCATTGGGCCTTGACCGTAGAAGCGTTTAAAAATTTATGGGAATTTGAGAACGGCATTATTTCAAGTTGGACTTATTAGGAAGGTGATTTTGAAGAGTTACGAGGTTTCTAGGAAGTTCCGGGGTTCAAGATAGGCTATAAGTAAATTTCTATATTTAGGCACTTTAAGGAGAGAAGGCAAGTGGCATTATGACTTAAGGAAATAAGTGAGCATTTTGCTAGCATAAATAAGCATTTGGTAAAGAGGATGTGGTGCCACTTGAAGGAGCATGAAGGGAAAGGGTTCGAATCCCATTTATTGCAATTTTGGATTTTTTTTTTTGTGCTTTCTTTCCAAGTGTCGGTCATGGTAATATTTAAGGCAAGGGAAGACTTTTTAATTATAGGAAGGTGGCTAAGGAAATATGGTAGGGAGGTAAATTAGGAGAAGTGAAGGAAATAACTAAAAGAAAATGGCAAGAGAAGGGAACATGTTGGCTAATATTGTGGGTGATGTTTTGGAAAGATAATTGGGTCAACATCTATCCTTTGGACAAAAGATGCCACACGGTTTGTTAGGGAAAAAGGAGAGCAGAATTTTCTCTTTTCTCTTTAGTCATTTTGCTAAGTTTTAGTGCATGAGAGGTATTTTTCTCTTTGAGCAATTTGTGTCTATTTTCCAAACTCTTTTCCCTTTTTGCTTTGGCCGAAATCTCCTAGTCCATTTGTCCATTTTTCTCTTTTTTTTTGGCCGAAATCTTCAATGCATTCTTGGTCATTTCTCTTGATAGCCGAATTTCAATCATCTTCTCTTCTCCATCTTGCGAGTTGAACACATCTTCTTTAATCGAATCGGTAAGTGACTCTATTCTATCATTGTATTTTTCTTTTCTCCATGCCGAATTTTGTACCTATGTCTTGGGATGGTTTTCTTAACCGAAAACATCATTTCTTTTATTCTCTCTAAGCGTGATCATCATTTCTTTCGTAGTGTTCTAGTGTGTGGTCGTAAAGCACATTCTTGCCGATCCCTCTCTAGTCTTAAGTCAATCGATTGAAGTCAGATCTATCATCATTAAGGTAAGGGATTCATTTTTGGATTTTTCGTTATATCTTTATTTGGCTATGTTGCAAATTGGATTGAAGTTTGACTAATCGATTATGTTTTAGGGACGAAATCACTCGATATATTCTATTTGCTAATCCTTCGGATATAGTGGATCAAAGAAGAGTGGTTCTTAAGGAAATCCAAATAAGGTGTGTAATCCCGTACCCTTCCGAATACATGTTGAAATGGTGTGTGTTCTCACATATCTCTGATGGTTTGCATGAAATATTCTGTGATTCGGTCGAAATACCGAAGAAAACCAAAAATTGGCATCCGTGACCACTCGGGCTTGCGTATGTTTGTAGTGATAACCATAGTTTGCAATGAAACAGTTTGGTCAGCAGCAGTGATGTTATTTTGGAAAAATCACGAAAAATAGGATAAAGGGAATTAAAAATTGAATAAGATATCGAATTAAAATTTACTGTGTCTATTTTCATATGAAAGAAACAGAGTAGGAATACAAATTTTATATTTAGTGATATGTTAATTTTAGTGAGACTGGTTCTGATCGACTTCACGGTTCTCTGTTCTGTCTTGAAAAAATCGTTTAAAATTTTACAAAGGGAATTATGAGTTCTAATTAATATGTATGGATTCCTTAGTGAACCTATTTTCAATAGAAACAAGTGGGAGAAGCATATGAAAACCGTACAGTAAGATATTTGAAATTAAGTTAAGAGAGGTCAGAATCGTTGGACAGTGAAACAAGGGAAACTTTAAGGAATAAAATGTACTAAATGGTTAAGTCAAAAATTCTGGAAAAATTATCATAAAAAGATATATAAGTCTAGTTTAAAGGAAAATTTACGGATCTAAATTTCGTGGTTTCTAACTTGAGTTATAGTCAGTTTAGTCAGTATGACACAGATGGACAGTTTCAATCTTTTTGCCCCAAATTAGTAATTAAGTCTGGGTTGCGAATTTACCAAATTACCTTTGGAAGGTAAATTATCGAAATACCCCTGGGTTGCAAGATTACCGAATTACCCTTAGTGGGTAAGATTATCGAATTACGAAAATGCCCCTAAAGGGCCGAATTACGAAAATGCCCTAATGGGCCGATTTGATATATTGCTTAATGGGCCAATTTGTTATATTGCCTTAATGGGCCGAATTGATTGATTGCCTTAATGGGACGAATTGATATACTGCTTAATGGGCCAATTTGATATATATTGCTTTGTAGGCTGATCTGATATAATGCTAAATGGGCCAATTTGATACATGGCTTAATGGGCCGATTTGATAAAATGCCCTAATGGGCCGATTTTGTAAAGTGTTAATGGGCCAAATTGTTTGTAATAAATCCCTGAGTATAAATTATCATTGTTATATTGTAAATATCATGATTTACGATGCATGTTGCATTTACATAAGCTGCATGGGATTGGGATATTGATGATCGGGGAAGTGAAATTTGGTGGCACTGCCACATATTCTGGTGACTCTGTCACAATTTGTATGGTGGCTAAGCCACGTATATTCTGTTATTCTGGTGGCTTGTCCACAATTCGAATTTGATATAAATGGCTAAATGCCTATGATTGGTGTGTTGGCGGGGTGGGTTGACAAAAGATCCCCACAGGTGTGTTGGATGGTACGGGTGGTGTGTAGCGGATGGATTATTAGGTTGGTTTGGGATTGCATTACATTCATACATTTGCTTCATTCTAAGATTGTTTTGTAAAAGGGCTTAGGCCCAAGATGATTGCTATATGGGCTTCGGCCCAAGAATTTTGTTATATGGGTTCAGGCCCAGTGGATGACGGTAAGGGGATTTCACACTGAGTTCTTGTAACTCACCCCCCTTTCTTTTTAACCCTTGTAGGTAATGCTCCGTGACGAGGACTTAGGGCCATGGATGACTCGGTGGAAGCCATACTTCAGAAATGGTGTTTCATTTTGAACTTTAGTTTTCTATTTCCGTTCATTTACTATTTTGGGTTTTTATGTTGTAATAAGGCCTCTGGAGTATTTTATTATTTGCTTTATGGTTGATATATTTATTATTTTGCTTAAATTGTTTAAAAATGGGGATTTTTCTAAAAACTTATATAATGGTTTTCCAAAATTGATCAACAAATGGATTTTTAAACAAACTTGTATAAATAATTTAACTTAAATTTTCCTACAAATATTCAACGATATTTTCAAAAGTCACGGTTTTAAAAGATTACTAGTTCGATTATCGATTTATCAAACAACCTCTCAAAAATAATTGTATTTTATCTATGTTTCCACAGCGTTTTCAAAATGCTTCTGCAACTCTATTCTAAACGTCACATTTTCGTAAATTGTATATTTCAAATATACTTTCGCAACCGAAAAAGTCTTTAAAGATAATTACGTTTTCAAGTAGACAACAATTGCTTAAGTGTTTTAAGTTTTAACAATGAGGCTGTATTTCTCAAGCAAGTTTTTCGCAAAGATGGTTTTTACTCCCATGTGACACACCAGATTCGGGCCTAACTTCTAGGCCGGGTTTGGGGTGTTACATGATTAACTATTGTTGCTACAGTTACATGCTCAACCGCAACTATTGATTGCTTCTTCAAACTCCAAGAGAGTACCCCAGATCCTAGTCACTGTCAATGTACCCAATAAGTTTTAAGGAGTTCGCTATTGCGACATTCACCATTACGAACCAAACACCAAAATCAATTGTTCCTTTGACGTATCTCAAAACCCTCTTCGCTGCTTTGAAATGATAAGTATCACAGCAGTGTATAAATCTTGACAACAAGCCAACTACAAACATAATATCTGGTCGTGTTGCTGTTAAATACAACAATCAACCCACAAGGCTTCGATAGTTCTTCTCATCAACTTTCTGAAAGTTTTCACTACTGTAGAGTTTTTCTCCAAGTGCAATAGGCATTCCGATTGGTTTACACTTCGCCATGCAGAACCTCTTCAAAATCTTCAATGCGAAGCCCTGATGACCTATGAAAATTCCTTCTTGAACTTGTCGAACTTGTATCCCAAAGAAATATCTCATTTCCCCAAGATCTGACATTACGAACATGTTCTCCATTTGTTGTTTAAACTCCTTTACTAAGACTTCGCTGCTTCCAATCACAAGTAGATCATCTACACATAGCAAAGCAATTAGCGAAGTGAGTTTGCTAGTTTTCTTCATATATAGGGTAGGTTCACTTGGACTCTTTTGAAATCCTAAGCTCGCGAAGTGCTCATCTATTCTCGCATACCATGTAACATCCTGGAAAGGGCCTATGCATTTTCGGTTTAATTGTACGAAGTAACATGTTTTATGTACTAAGAATAAATTTTGAACATTTTTGGAAACCTGAAAATGTATGGAAATGGATGGAAATGATTTGGAAATGATTCAAAATAAGAAAGTGCACATTTCTAGAAACTTGGAAATGTAAGGAAATGTCAAGTTTAAAGAGCCGAACGAAAATTTTAGGAAACTTAGAAATGACTTAGAAATGTCGAGTTTTAAAGTTTAAAAGAGGAAATTAAGGCAAGGTGGCCTTAAAAGAAAAAGTGTGTGAAATTTGACACACAAACAGGCTTGGAAAAGTGGTCTGAAGATGCCACTTAGGGCCTATGGAAATGGCGCCATATGCAAGAGGAATGGGCCTGAGTTCGAGTCACTTGGGAAGCAAATAAAGGAGGTTTTATTTTTTCTTCCAGAAGACTGAGGTGGACGGCACATGTTTCTAGAAAGGAGGTGTTTTATTTTCATAAATATTCGATTAAAAAGGGTGATAAATAAAGGATTTTTAAATTGGATTATTTTGAAGAGATAAATGTTGGATTTAAACTCTTTTATTTATGATAATTAAAGGATAAAGTTATCAGATAGAGGAGTGGTGGCCAAGTAAGGGACTCCTTAGATGATAATTTCAGCTATAAAAGGAAGGAAGGAGGGCTATTCATCAATTTGTGCTTCCTCCTTTCTCTGCCGAATTCTTAGTGCTCTCTTCTCTTCTTTTCTTTCTTTTCTTTTGTCAAGCCGAAATTAAGTAATTGTTGGAACCTAGCCGAATATTTTCCTCTCCATTAGAAACCATAGCCGAATCTCCCTGTGAATCTAAGCAAGGAAGCAATGATCAAGTATTAAGGGGATCTCTCGGGTTTCTACAACTGTCGACTACAAGGAGGAATATTTCGGGATCTAAGGTAAGAAACTATAAGATCCAAAGGTCTTGTTTTAAGTTTTAATGTTAGATTAAACCTAACATGTGATTATAGGAATTTTGACATCCCTAGAAAGCAAGGATACTTTTCTGGATTTGAGATCGAAAAGGTATGTGTTTAAGACATTCGCCAAAGCCTATTTTAAGTATTTGGATTTATTCCCAAAAGCCAAAACTAACCTATGATGTGTTTTAATGATTGGTCGAATGCAAGAAGGAATACAACAAAGTTTTGGGACTTGATTCTTAAGTCAATCGGCAACAAGGTAGGTTTTCAAAGATACAAATCCTACTAGGATTTGGTTTTAAAGCCAAAAAGGTTTATTAATGTGTTTAAATGATTGGCCGAATATAGGAGTTAAGGATCTAAATCAGTAGATCGGTTCTTCGGGATTTCAAGGACTTCGTTAAACGAATCGTGTGTGTACCCCACACTAACTTTTAATAAGATTTATGGTAATATGTAATATATGCATGTTTATAAGAATGTGGCTAAGGTACCATAATATGGTACAAAGTACTGTGCACGTTTCCTACTCCTATTAGGATTACTTAAATATGTTATATTTAATATGTGAAATATGATAAGAATGTGAATTTAAGTATGATATGCATGATATGAATAATATGGGTCATTCGGGATATATGAAAAGGGGAAGTGAATGTGATGACTACGGTCTCACTATCTGAATGTGGTGACTTCGGTCACATTATCTGAATGTGGTAACTTCGGTTACATTATCTGAATGTGGTGTCTCATGACACAATTATCTGGTGGCTATGCCACAAATTTTATATGGGCGATGAGCACGTCGACTACGACTGCCTTCGATGGTGTGTAGCAGATGGAGGGTTGACTTAGTAGTCCCCACTGTGTGTGCGAGGTTGGTACGGGGATGTGTAGCGGATGGCACCTAGGTTTGGGTTTGGGTTGCATCATCATTTTTATCTGTTATATGAATAAGTATTGGATATGAAAAATGTATGCCTGATCTATTGAATTTTAGTGTTGTGTACACATTGAGTCTGTTGACTCACCCCGTTGTGGGACTATTTTTCAGGTGACGATCAATAATGGAAGTGCTGCGGAAGCTTAGGGATGGCCATGCTCACTTGAAGTTTTATTCAATATGGATATTTAAATTTATTTAAGTATTTTAGAATTTTATTTTTGGATTCTACTTGATGTAATAAGGCCATAAGTTACACTTCTTTACTTTTATTTTTAATTACTATGTTACGAATTATTTTCAATTAAAGTTAAGTAAAATTTATTTCTTTAAAAATAAACCCTAATTGTTTTTTTCATCCTAATTAATTGGATTTTAAAATAAGATAAATGGTTTTTAATCAAGCCCAACCCAAAACAATAGTTTTTAAAAATCGCACAAGTTTTCCTCTCGTAATAAAAGAATTTTGTAACCGATTTACTTAAGGAACATACGAGATCCGGTCTGGGCTCGTGGCCGAGTGTGGGGTGTTTTGATTTGGTATCGAGCCAGGTTTTAAACTCTCTACTGTGGGCTAAGGCCCAAAACGTTTTCAAATCGAGCCAAGTAAGCTTTTTGAAAGAATTTTATGAAATAAACAGGTTTTACGGCATGGCTCCTAAGTCTCCGACCATGATCCACACTGTAAGTACCCCTAACTATTTGTGTGATTATGTGTTATGAAATATGGAAGGGTAGAAAAGGAATGGAACGTAGAATAGCATGATAGGAACTTGAACCATAGGACTAGTCTACTCAAACACAAACATATAAGACTTAAGGAACGTTAAACAAACCCATGGCTAAGTCATCGAGTTAGGGTGTGGTAACCCTGCATGCGCATGTCTAGGATTGGATCGGAAGAGCACGGTATTTAAGCGATCCTAGTGACTCACCTCCTCTTCGCAGAATCCTACCAGTGCGTAGCTTCGGTTCACCCTAACCTGGAGGGCTCGGTATGTGTGGCAACCTGCAGGCGCATGTCTAAGAATGGTTTCGGTGGGAGCTTGGTATTTAAGTAGTCCGCGTGACTCACCTCCTCTCCACTCGAATCCTCGCCTCAGTGCGTAGCTTTGGTTCACCCACGACCAAGAGGGCTCGGTCATAGGCTAAACACAACGACTAAAACCCGAAAGGGAACTAACCGTGTTTCTATAAAAACAACAAAACCCTAGTTTTAAAACTCTTAAAAACTTTCTTTTAAATTTGTGAAAACCATCTTTACAAAATTTTCTAAAATTTTTCTCGATTTGTGAAAAATTACCGAAATATTCTCGAGGTCAAAAATTTCAAATACCCCTGATTTCAAAATTTTTCCAAAATACCAGGAATTTAAAAATACCAAAATAATTTGTGTGAAATCACCAAAGAACTCTTTCTTTTGGAAAAATTTGAAAATACCCTATATAGATGTAATTACGAAAATACCCTTGGGTAGTGGAAGAAAAAAAATAATAACAATGAAAACTACAACCTTTCTCCGAATGAACGAGAGTTCATGATTGTTTGATGGATGTATGGATGAATGAATGGAAAGATCGTGTGTGCATCTGAAAGAACCACTCCTAAAACTCTTTTCATAAAATTTCTTCGCGGGTAATCAAGTGAAACAAAGACTAATTCATAAAACTTCTTAATCAGATTACGACGTTAGAAATGAGCTCTAGAGGACGTGGTCATCGTGGACGAGGTAGAGGAAGGATGACGGTGTCAGAACCCGTTAGATCGGGTCAAGGGTCTGACAACGAGATACCACCGCCACCACCACCCCCAGCTGTGGGTGTTGAGCAGCAAGCTTAGACGGGAGAAGATGCTGTGTCGCAGGCTGTGCTGCGAGTTTTGGAGTTGGTGGCTGGTGCAGGAGGAAATTCGGGAACCCGTAAATCTGTGCCTGAGCGGCTTCGAGCTAATGGAGCCGAAATGTTTCGTGGAGTATCGGGTGTGGCACCCAAGATCTGGTGATCTTGGTTGGAAGCAATCGGGCGCATCATGGATGAGCTTGATCGACCCGAGGAAAAGTTGAAAGGGATGGTGGCACCGTTATTACGCAATGAAGCGATCGGTGGTGGTTAATGTCGGGATGGTGCCACGGTGAGGATTTGACACGGAAATATGTTAAGGAAGCATTTGGAGAAGAAATATGTGGAAACGGTATACTGATGAGCAAAGGAAGGCTTTTCAGGGTGGTTTCAAGGAACAAGTCCGTTGCGGAATATGAAGTGAATTCGAGGTTGAGCCGCTACGCTCGAGAAGTAGTGGCAACTGAGCATGAGCGCTGTGTCCGCTTTGAGGATGGACTAAGAGATGATCTGAGATTATTGATAGCACCGCATCAGGAGCGGGAGTTTCCTGCTTTAGTGGAGAAGGCTAAAGTGGCTGAAGGAATCAAGGATTCTACAAAGCAGACTGTGGATCGAAATAGGCCCAAAAGAGGTTTTGGATCGTGCTGGGAAGGCTCAAAAGAGGACTAGAGTTGATGGGCCGCAAAATCAAGCAAGTCGTGCGGGATGGCGATCGTCCTTGTGAACATTGTGGGAAGAAGCACTTAGGGGAGTGCTGGAAAAAGACGGGAGGATGTTTTCGGTGTGGGTCCAAGGACCATATGCTCAAGGATTGTCCTAAGAAACCAGATGAAAGCCGACCAACAGATCAGAATGTTAGTCAGGTTGGTAGAGGAGGACAGCAGCCTCAACGAGGTCGTGGTTCGAGTAATCGAGGTAAGGGTGCTGGTAGAGGACGTGGAGCACAGGGCAGAGGTGTTGCTAATGCTGAGGCAAGGCAACCGAGTTTGGTTTATGCGGTTTGCCGTAGGGAGGACGGAGACGCACCGGGTGTTATAACCGGTACGTTCCTTATTTATGGCAAGCCTTATTATGCCTTAATTGATGTGGGCTCGACCCATTCATATGTTGCATGTAGTGTAGTGGAAACACTAGGCCTAGAATCTAAACTTTCTGATAGGGAGATAACTGTAGTAAGCCCATTAGGCCAAACTGTAATGGTGGATAAGATCTTTCGGAATGTACCCCTAGAGATTCAGGGAGTGAACTTTCGGGCTGACTTAAAGGAACTACCTTTCGGGGAGTTTGAACTTATACTTGGAATGGACTGGCTAGTAGAGCACCAAACCGTGTTGGATTGTGCGGCTAAACAAATGGAACTAAGGACCCTGGAGGATAAAGTAGTAGTAATGATCGAGAGAGAAGAAACTACCTGTCCAACGTAGTTTCGGCATTGAAGGCTGAGAAAATGGTTAAGAAAGGGTGCAAGGTGTTTTTAGCCTTCGTAAGTGCGTTGGGTGGAAAGGAAGAAGGTGTCAGTGGAGTTAGAACTGTAAGAGACTTTGAAGATGTATTTTCGGAGGAATTACCAAGAATACCCCCAGATAGGGAGGTGGAGTTTAGAATAGACTTACTACCGGGAACAGCTCCTGTGTCAATCGCTCCATACCGAATGGCGCCAAAGGAGTTAGTTGAGCTCAAGGCTCAAATCCAAGAGTTGTTGGATCGTGGGTTCATACGACCCAGTGTGTCTCCATGGGGAGCACCAGTTCTGTTTGTAAAGAAGAAGGACAGAACTATGCGTATGTGCATAGATTACCGTCAGTTGAATAAGCTGACCATAAACCTTTGCCAAGGATCGATGACTTGTTCGATCGATCAAGAAGAGAGACCGATATTCTCAAAGATAGACTTAAGGTCGGGATATCACCGATTGAAGGTGAAGGAGGCGGATATCCATAAGACCGCCTTTAGGACAAGATCTGACCATTTTGAGTTTGTGGTGATGCCGTTTGACGACGAGCGCTCCAGCCGCGTTCATGGATATGATGAACCGGGTTTTTCAACCCTACTTGGATAGGTTCGTCGTTGTGTTCATCGACGATATTTTGGTGTACTCCAAGTCGAAGAAGAGCATGATGAACACCTCCTAATTGTTTGCAAGTATTAAAGGAGAAGAAGCTCTATGCCAAATTCAAAGCAAGTGTGAATTTTGGCTTAAGGAGGTGGCATTCCTAGGACATGTGGTATCCGCAGAAGGAATAAGAGTGGACCCTAGGAAGATCGAGGCGGTGTTGGATTGGAAACCACCTAGGTCCGTGTTGAGATCCAGAAGTTTCTTAGGTTTGGCAAAGCTATTACTGGAAGGTTTGTGGAAGGGTTCTCGTCAATAGCCGCGCCTTTGACAAAGTTGCTAAGGAAGGAAGTACCCTTTGAATGGACAGATAAGCAACAAAAGGGCTTTGAAAAGCTCAAGAAGGTGTTGAGCTAAGTGCTAATCCAGTAGGAGCGAGCAAGGATTTTGTGGTGTATTGTGACGCTTCGCATACAGGATTAGGATGTGTGCTAATGCAAGATGGAAAAGTAGTCGCGTATGCGTCTCGGCAACTAAGGCCTCATGAGGTTAATTACCCAACTCATGACTTAGAGTTGGCAGCCGTGGTTTTCGCCCTTAAGGTTTGGAGGCACTACCTTTATGGAGAAAGGTCGATAATCTACACAGACCACAAGAGCCTTAAGTATTTGTTGACTCAGAAGGAGTTGAACTTGAGGCAGCGAAGGTGGGTGGAGTTGTTGAAGGACTACGACTGTTCGATAGAATATCATCCGGGCAAGGCGAATGTGGTAGCTGATGCCCTAAGTCAGAAGGTGGTGTCGGATCTAAAGGCTATGTTCGCTCACTTGAGTTTATATGATGATGGAAGCCTGTTGGCAGAATTACAAATCAAGCCCACATGGCTGAATGAGGTGAAAAGGGGACAGTTGGCTGATAAGGACCTAAGTGCTAAGTTTCAGCAAGTACAGAACGGAGAATTAAAGGACTATGGCGTCAATGATGAAGGAGTATTGTGCTACAAGGGTAAAGTCTGTATGCCGAGAGACGAGGAGTTAAGACAAAGGATTCTTCGGGAGGCACATGGTAGCCCTTATGCTATGCATCCCGGAGGCATTAAGCTATATAAGGATCTAAGGGAACAATTTTGGTGGTCTGATCTTAAACAGGAAGTTACTAAATTCGTGGGAAAATGTCTGACGTGTCAGCAAGTTAAGGCTGAACACCAAGTTCCATCGGGATTGCTTCAACCAATCGAGATTCCCCAATGGAAGTGAGAGAGAATTACCATGGACTTCGTTAGTGGGCTTCCCCTTACGCCTACTAAGAAGGACTCGGTATGGGTAATAGTGGACCGTTTGACCAAGTCCGCGCATTTCATTCCGGTAAGAGTAGACTATTCTCTTCAGAAGTTGGCCAAGTTATATGTGGTGGAAATTGTGAGGTTACATGGTGTACCAGTATCGATCATCTCCGACAGAGACCCAAGGTTTACGTCTCGGTTCTGGAGGGCAATTCATCAAGCTTTAGGCACTAAGTTGGACTTCACTACGGCTTTTCATCCACAATCAGATGGGCAGTCTGAACGAGTTATACAAGTGTTTGAGGATATGTTGAGAGGCTGTGTGATGGATTTTCGAGGAAGTTGGGAAGACTATTTGCCTTTAGCTGAGTTCGCCTACAACAACAGCTATCAGGCTAGCATTCGGATGGCACCATATGAAGCATTGTATGGTCGGAAGTGTCGAACTCCTACTTGTTGGACTGAGTTAGGAGAACGTCGAGTTTTGGGTCCAGAGTTAGTGGCGGAAACTGAAGAGAAGGTTAAGACAATCCGAGCACGGTTAAAGGAAGCCTCTGATAGGCAGAAGTCGTACGCAGACCTTAAGCGGAAGGAAATAGAGTTTGAAGTGGGAGACCAAGTGTTTCTGAAGGTCTCACCTTGGAAGAAGGTGATGAGGTTTGGTCACAAAGGGAAGTTAAGCCCAAGGTTTATAGGGCCCTATAGAATCTTGGCGAGTTGGGCGGTGGCATACCAATTGGAGTTGCCACCAGAGTTGCAGCAGATGCACGACGTATTCCATGTGTCCATGCTACGTCGTTACCGATCGGATCCGTCTCATGTGGTACCAGTTGAAGAAGTGGAGCTAAGGCCAGACTTATCGTATGAGGAAGAGCTGATTCAAATATTGGAACGTGATGTGAAAGTGCTACGTAGGAAGTCAGTTCCTCTAGTCAAATTGTTATGGCGCAATCATGGATCGGAAGAAGCTTCGTGGGAACCAGAAGAGGCAATGCGACAACAATACCCTCAATTATTTTAGTTAGAAAATTTTGAGGACGAAATTATTTTAAGGGGGGTAGAACTGTAACATCCTGGAAAGGGCCTATGCATTTTCGGTTTAATTGTACGAAGTAACATGTTTTATGTACTAAGAATAAATTTTGAACATTTTTGGAAACCTGAAAATGTATGGAAATGGATGGAAATGATTTGGAAATGATTCAAAATAGGAAAGTGCACATTTCTAGAAACTTGGAAATGTAAGGAAATGTCAAGTTTAAAGAGCCGAACGAAAATTTTAGGAAACTTAGAAATGACTTAGAAATGTCGAGTTTTAAAGTTTAAAAGAGGAAATTAAGGCAAGGTGGCCTTAAAAGAAAAAGTTTGTGAAATTTGACACACAAACAGGCTTGGAAAAGTGGCCTGAAGATGCCACTTAGGGCCTATGGAAATGGCGCCATATGCAAGAGGAATGGGCCTGAGTTCGAGTCACTTGGGAAGCAAATAAAGGAGGTTTTATTTTTTCTTCCAGAAGACTGAGTTGGACGGCACATGTTTCTAGAAAGGAGGTGTTTTATTTTCATAAATATTCGATTAAAAAGAGTAATAAATAAAGGATTTTTAAATTGGATTATTTTGAAGAGATAAATGTTGGATTTAAACTCTTTTATTTATGATAATTAAAGGATAAAGTTATCAGATAGAGGAGTGGTTGCCAAGTAAGGGACTCCTTAGATGATAATTTCGGCTATAAAAGGAAGGAAGGAGGGCTACTCATCAATTTGTTCTTCCTCATTTCTCTGCCGAATTCTTAGTGCTCTCTTCTCTTCTTTTCTTTCTTTTCTTTTGTCAAGCCGAAATTAAGTAATTGTTGGAACCTAGCCGAATATTTTCCTCTCCATTAGAAGCCATAGCCGAATCTCCCTGTGAATCTAAGCAAGGAAGCAGTCGACTGAAGTATTAAGGGGATCTCTCGGGTTTCTACAACTGTCGACTACAAGGAGGAATATTTCGGGATCTAAGGTAAGAAACTATAAGATCCAAAGGTCTTGTTTTAAGTTTTAATGTTAGATTAAACCTAACATGTGATTATAGGAATTTCGACATCCCTAGGAAAGCAAGGATACTTTTCAGGATTTGAGATCACAAAGGTATGTGTTTAAGACATTCGGCCAAAGCCTATTTTAAGTATTTGGATTTATTCCCAAAAGCCGAAACTAACCTATGATGTGTTTTAATGATTGGCCGAATGCAAGAAGGAATACAACAAAGTTTTGGGACTTGATTCTTAAGTCAATCGGCAACAAGGTAGGTTTTCAGTATACAAATCCTACTAGGATTTGGTTTTAAAGCCAAAAAGGTTTATTAATGTGTTTAAATGATTGGCCGAATATAGGAGTTAAGGATCTAAATCAGTAGATCGGTTCTTCGGGATTTCAAGGACTTCGTTAAACGAATCAGGTATGTACCCCACACTAACTTTTAATAAGATTTATGGTAATATGTAATATATGCATGTTTATAAAAATGTGGCTAAGGTACCATAATATGGTACAAAGTACTCAGGTACGTTTCCTACTCCTATTAGGATTACGAAATATGTTATATTTAACATGTGAAATATGATAAGAATGTGAATTTAAGTATGATATGCATGATATGAATAATATGGGTCATTCGGGATATATGAAAAAGGGAAGTGAATGTGATGACTACGGTCTCACTATCTCGAATGTGGTGACTTGGTCACATTATCTCGATCGTGGTAACTTCGGTTACATTATCGAATGTGGTGTCTCATGACACAATTATCTGAGTGGCTATGCCACAAATTTTATATGGGCGATGAGCACGTCGATCGCAAATGCGCGCTTCGATGGTGTGTAGCGGATGGAGGGTTGACTTAGTAGTCCCCACGGTGTGCGCGAGTTGGTACAGGATGCGTAGCGGATGGCACCTAGGTTTGGGTTTGGGTTGCATCATCATTTTTATCTGTTATATGAATAAGTATTGGATATGAAAAATGTATGCTCGATCTATTGAATTTTAGTGTTGTGTACACATTGAGTCTCATTGACTCACCCCGTTGTGGGACTATTTTTGGTGACGATCAATAATGGACCGGGTTGCGGAAGCTTAGGGATGGCCATGCTCGACTTGAAGTTTTATTCAATATGGATATTTAAATTTATTTAAGTATTTTAGAATTTTATTTTGGGATTCTACTTGATGTAATAAGGCCATAAGTTACACTTCTTTACTTTTATTTTTAATTACTATGTTACGAATTATTTTCAATTAAAGTTAAGTAAAATTTATTTCTTTAAAAATAAACCCTAATTGTTTTTTTCATCCTAATTAATTGGATTTTAAAATAAGATAAATGGGTTTTTAACTCAAGCCCAACCCAAAACAATAGTTTTTAAAAATCGCACAAGTTTTCCTCTGGTAATAAAAGAATTTTGTAACCAGTTTACTTAAGGAACATACCAGATCCGGTCTAGGCTCGTGGGCCGGGTGTGGGGTGTTTCATACCAAGCTCGCGGAGCCTGTTTCAAACTATATAAGGATTTTTTAAGCGTATATACCTTCTCCTATTTTCCTTTAACTGCGAACCTAGGAGGTTGCTCTACATAGATTTCTTCCTGCAAATAGCCTTTTAGAAAGGCTAATTTAACTTCCAACTGATGAATTTTCCAACCCATATGTGCTGCTAAGGCCAATAATAATCTGATCGTGTCCAGCCTTGCTACTGGTGCAAAAGTCTCACAGTAATCAATGCCATACTATTGACTAAAACCTTTCACAACCAACCTCATCTTCAGCTTGTTAAACGAACCATTAGCATTTAATTTGGTTTTGAACACCCACTTGATGCCAATGACCTTTTTGTGCGATAGTTTGTCAATGAGCTCCAAAGTTTGGTTCTTATGAATCATGTTAATTTCCTCTCGCATGGCTTCTTTCCACCATTATATAGTTTTAGCCTCTTCAAAGCTCACAGGTTCAATCAGTGCTACGTCAACTCTCTGATAGATCTTTTTAATGGATCGCGTGCCCTTTACTAAAGTTTCGTCGAAGTTTGCTTCAATTAGCTCATCACTAGACTATGACCTCAGCTCACCATCATCATAATAGTTTTGTGAACCGAGTTTGGCCAACCTTTGTTCAGCCTCAGTAGCATCCCAATTCCATGTTTTACTTTCACTGAACACAGCATCCCTGCTCGCCAAAATTTCTTGAAGAAAGGACCAAAAATTCTATAATCCTTCTTATTGCTGTTGTATCCAAGAAAGATACCTGACTACGACCTCCTTTCTAACTTGCTCCTTTTCACTTGTGGAACATGAACAAAATATACGCATCCAAAATCTTTAAAGTGAGAAACAGAAGGTTTGTTTCCAAACCAAGCTTCGAATGGAGTCTTTCCTTCTATAGCCTTGGTTGGTAATCTGTTTAGCAAATAAACTGATGTGTTCACTGCCTTAACCCAAAATTCTTTTGGCAGCTTGCTTTAACACAATAGACACCTTGCCATATCCATTAATGTCATTTTCTTTCTCTCGGACACTCCATTCTGCTGCGGAGTGTAGATGTTTGTGAGTTGGTGATGGATTCCTGCTCCTTCACATTAGCTTTGGAATTTATCTGAAGTGTACTCAGTTCCATTATCAGACCTAACTTTCTTCAGGTTGCAATCAGTCTAGTTTTCAACCTGTACTTTAAGCTTCCAAAATATTTCGGCTACATCAGATTTTTTTTTCAAAAAATGTACCTAGCAATACCTAGTATAGTCGTGAATGAACAAGACAAAATATCTACACCTATTCATTGAGGGTGTTTTCATGGGTCTACACACGTAAGAGTGCACCAACTGTAGCTTTTCTTGAGCTCACCAAGCTTTGTTTGCTAGGAATGGTAACCTCACCTCCTTTCCAAGTTGGAGGACTTTCCAAATACCACTTTGCTTCTTTACACTTATTGTTTCTTTAACTAAACCTGCCTCACATATTCAACTAATAGACTCATAGTTTACATGTCCCAGTCTTTTGTGCCAAAGGTTTGCATCATCAACCGTACTGGTATAGGCCTTTGAGTTCGCCAAATTCCAGTTTAACATAAAACTTTTATTTTTTATTGAAACTATTACAACTTTATGTCCCAATGAATAAAATATTATGCAGCCATGATTCTTAAAAACTACATTGTAGTTTTTCTCAAGCAGTTGACCAATGCTAAAAAGATTATGATCTATCACATGTACAAAGAGAACATCAGAAATTACTTTAGTACGATAACGAATTTATCACAACTTTGCCCTTACCCTTAGCTTCTAAAAGTTTTCCGTTACCAATCCTACTTTAAGATTGCAACTTTTAATCTTCCAAATGATTCTTTCATATGAGGTCATATGGTTGGTGCATCCACTATCGACCAACCAACCTCTCACGACTTTGTTCTTTGATGCAGAACTTGTGGCTGCAAACACTTGCTCCTCCTAAATACGATCTTCCTCAGCTGCCTGAGCCTGCACATTTTGTTGAGGGGTTCGCCCTTTGTTCTTGCATACCTTCTCCATGTGGCCTAACTGCTTACATGATTTACACTTAATACCTAGTCTGTACCAACAATATTTCTCAGGGTGAGTGTCTTTCTTACAATGCAAGCAAGGCGAATATTTCTTCTTTCCACCATCTTGCATCGACTTCTCCTTCCTCTCTGACCAACCTTTCTTTCCCTTATGTTTCTGAGTGTTCGCACCTTCAATACTCAAGGCTCGCAAAGCTTCTTCTTCTGCGTGATCCTTATGCTTTGATGCCCTTCTTTGTTCTTGAGCATATAGGGAATTTATCAATTCTGAAAGAGAGATCACCGAGAGATCCCTTGAGTCTTCGAATGAGGAAATCTTTGATTCATACCTCTTAGGAGGTGTTGTTATGACCTTCTCAATGACCCTACTATCTGGAAACTCTTCCCCAAGTAACCTAATGTTATTTACAACTGCCATAATCTTGTCTGCATACCGCTTGACTGTTTCAGCCTCAATCATCTTCAAATTCTCAAAATCTTTTCTGAGAATAATAAGTTATTGTTGTATGGTCTTACCAGAACCTTGAAACTCCTCCTTTAGCTTATCCCAAGCTTCTTTTGGAGTCTCACAAGCCATAATAATTGTGAATATGACATTTGAGAGTCATTCTATATAAAGGACATTGCCTTGTATCTTTTAGCTCGCTTGTCACTGTGGTGTTTAATTTGAGCGATTGTAGCATTGTCCCTCAATGGTGCTAACTCGACATCGGTATTCACAACCTACCACAAGTCATAAGCTTTTAAAAACAGTTTGCGTAATCGCGGTGTTTTGGTAAAACATTTGTTTCTTTTGAAAACCCGCGCTTTCCTACTTCTAGCAATAAAAACCATAAAACATTTCAATTCCCAATTTAAACAAAAATCTGTAATGGCCATAATTACATAAAACTTTTCCCAGATGTAATCAAAACCATAAATAAGTATAAAAACCGTGAATCTATCATGAAGCAAAAGCAGTGGTCACCGTCGAGTCCTCCGCTGCACCGATCTGTCTAATGCTGGGGGTTATCTGAACAGATTAAACAGAAAAAGGATGAGTTTTCACAACTCAGTGTGTAATCCCCACAGACATCATACATATCAAACACTCATCAAGTCGAAATACGATGCAGGCGAAGCCCATTCTGAGAATCGATTCGGGCCTCAGCCTATTCAGATGCAAAATCAGATATAGATTAGGGCCTTAGCCCAATCAGATGCAGAATCAAATATATACAAGAGCATTAACCCAATCGGATACAGAATGCTGATCAGTATATCAAAATCCTACCCACCAGCCTCTACACACCATCTCCGTCCAGCCCTACACACCATGTGAGGATAAAATCAACCCACCCATCCCTACACACCATATTGTACCGAAATGTAGCACATGAACAGAATAATGCAGCTCAGCTGCCAGATATCAGGCTTAAGAGCCTTTTAGAACACTTCCTCCAAATAACATCATCCCCACCCAGATGCAATGCAACATACCAATATGACATGCAGACATGCAAATAACCTAACATACATTCAGTTCAGTACAAATATCATATAGTCAGATCACATAAATAGGGGTCTAAATAATGCTTACATACCCTACAGTAGGTCTACAGTCAACTTGGGCAACCCGTGCAACCTTACAACACTTTTCAGAAAAATGGGCTCACACGCCCATGTGGCCTGCCCGTGTGGCCCACTCGGCCCAAATTGGCCTTGGCTGTATGGATCACATGGCCTGGCCCAGAATTTCACACGCCCGTGTGGGCCCATACGCCCGTGTGGCCCCCATGGCCCAATAGGTCAAGCCCGTGTCTCGCATACGGCCTTGCCCGACCATCACACAGCAGTGTCTCTTGCGCATGGCCTAGCTCGTCGATCACACGGCTGTGTTGTGGCTCACAGCCTTACACACGGCCTACCACATGGCCTACCACACGGCCGTGTGGCGTCAACAGAATCATTTTTTTGGCTTTCGCTGATTCTCATTTTCTATGTTTTCGGGTACACACCTGATTCCGTTTGAAGCCTAAACGATCACCGAGCGTTCCTGAACCCTATAATTGACCAACCAAAGCCCTTAATCAAATACGAAAATACGAGATTCAAACAGTCCCTAATCGAACACACCCTATGAACAATATTTTTTGCACACGAAACTTACCATTGCCGAACCAGAACTTTGATTGCTTATTCTGTTACGGAAACCCCAACCAGAAATCGTTCTCCGCCTACCAAAAACAACACACATTTTCCCCTTATCAAGATTAACCCAAAAGTAACATTAAGGCTTAAGCGAAGTAAACTTACCGTACGATCGCAGATAGACGTGTGACGTAAAAAGACAGTGTGGAAAAGAATTCGAGAAAGAGAGGGGTGTGAGAGAATAAAATTTTGGCAGCCAAAGAAAGGGGAAAGAACGTCAAAAACTGCAGAGAGAACCGAACATTTTTTGAAAAAGAAGAATATGATCAGATTTTGGATAACTCCCCCACATCCCTTGATTCACTCCTAAATTCTCTCAACCCCACTCCCCACTATTCAGATTTTTAGTCCAACACAAACTCTCTGGACGTAACAGGCAAAAATAATGCTCACGCAGGGATTCGAACACGGGACATTTAGTACCTTGACACATCTTTTAACCACCAGACCAGCAGGCTCATTCTAACATGTTCTCACAAATAAATACTTATAAGCCTGAAAACCAAAGGTAAGGCTTTATTCCCTAAAACCCAAAATTTTTCCCAAGACAAGGCTTGAACCCAAGACTACTCAGACACTCCCAAAACACTTAACCAATGAAGCAGACAGTCATTTGTGTTAATATTTCACCAAAACATTAACATAAATTTTGGGGCATTACAAAAATCACCATCATTCACCAAATGATGTTAAATAATGGTTAAATAACTATTTTTCCCTTCGGATAATTGTTATATAGGTCTTCAAGCATTTTCTAAATTAAAATTCAATAGCGATTGGACTTTTACAATTTAGTCCATGAGCTTTAATTAACCATTTTCTCAGTTAAATTACTTAATCGAGCTTCAATATATTTTCATACTAACTTCCTAAATCTTTATTTTTCATTCTTACGGACTCAGTTTACGGAGATGAGTTTTCAAAACTGCATTTTCAGACATCACTAAAATTTGGGTCATTACACTAATAAGATATCTAAAGGTTATTGCCTCCACCACAAAAGAGCATTATACCTTTCATGATCAATTCTAGGACTTTGTGAATAACTTTATATTTATTATTTTTTGTCACAAAACTACTCTTTTGTACCCAACTAGCTTTATACCTTTAGATATTTGAACTATTGGTCCAAAAACTTTACGAATTTAAATTTTACTTGAATTGTGTCTTTTCATTTTGGCAAACCTTTTCCATTTTTATTTTTCTCAATAATTTTTTTCAAGATCCTCATTTTCTTTCATTATTTTAACAATAATATTGCATGTAAAATCGTTGTCGATAACTTTCTATTTTTTGGATCCTCATTTTCTCATATTGACATAATTTATCAAGATCTCTTTATTTTCTCTATTTCCATATTCAATTTCAAGTACATAAATCTCTTTTGGAGTTTTAATAATTAGTTATGTCTTAGGTCTTTCCTAGAGCACTGTCTTCACCATATGACCATCTATATTTATTATTTTCTTTTATGAGAAATTCTGTCTTTGGAACCAATCAATGTACCATATTTCAGGCATGCAATACTTTCATTTATTCTAACAGGTTGTCCTACTGGGACTTTAAACCATATGTTGATATATAATTGTAACATCCTGAATTTATTGGGCCTATGTGTTAATGTAGGGATATGATTAACGTGTTAATTTAAGGTTAGGGGTCCAAATTGGGCTCAGGCTTAGGCATAGGCCTTGATTAAAATTTTTTGTTTGGGCATTATAGGGTTTAACAGGTAGTATCTGTGTTTAAAATATCAAGGTGGGCTTGTGGCCCAATATTTAGTGGCACTGCAAGGGAGCTAGAGGGTGGCGTCATTAGCAGAGGAAAGAGGGCCAAGCTTGGACGCAATGAGCCCATGATTTTAGGCCATGTTCGGCACTTAAAAGGGGAATAAGGGGGGACGGTATTGGGGCTAGGAAATAGGAGGATTAAATAATATGGATAATAAGGATAAAGAGCTGATAAAAAAAGGAAGAGGTGGTGCTATCTAGGTTTCTTTTAAAGGCATGAATAGATTTAGATAAAGGAGAAAAGTTAGGAGCTATCTGCTGAGAACAGAGTTGGCCGAAATTCCATCACCTAGAGGAGTAAATAAATCAGTTTCTAATTGCTATAGGGGGTGCCAAATTTTTCCTTTTTATGGGCTTAATTCTTTAGTTATCAGGAAGGGCACTTTCGGGTTTTGATAGGTAAGTGCCGAAATTTCTATAAATAGGGGGGATAGCTCATCAATTCCGGCATTTGAACCCTAATCTTTTCTCCATTCTTTGTGCCGAAATTCTCAGTCTCCCGCTACAATTTATTTTCTTTTGATTCCTTCAAAAGCCAAAATTTCCCAATCTTCTCAACATCTTTTCTTTCAAAAGATGAAACCCTGAACTCTCTTCTCATCTCTATAGCCGAATACTCCCTATTCTTTGTCGATTTCTTCAACTAAAAGCTGAAACTACTTAGATTTCTTCCTATCATCTTCTCTTCTGATCTTCTCAAAAAGCCGAAATCTCTAAGGGGTAGTCGAATTCTCTACGTTAAGGTGACTGCCGATTTTCCTATCTCTTCAATCTCTCTTTCGGTTTTTAAGAGACAAGGCCGAATGGCCACTTGGTTGTTAAGGCTGCCAAATGAAGCTAATATTTCCTCTCTTTTGCGTTTAGGCGGCATTCCGGGATTTGAAGGAAACCTGATCATCTAGATTTAAAAGCCATAAATCGCTAGTCTCTAATTTCGGGATTTTAAGGTAAGGTGATTTTCCCTAGATTTTCACTAGATTCGTTCATCGTATGCGAGATCTTAACTTTATGATGTGGATTAACGATCATATGTTGTGATAGTAGTTCTGAAAATGACTCGTGATGGAATTAAATATGGATCAGGCAAAGGAGAGAATCCCTAAGTTTAAGAAACGAGCTGTGTCAGCAGTACGGGATTGGCCACCAGGTTGTGGACCGGCTTCTGAACAACACCTTAGGCAAGTAGCAGTTGTATCGACTTCTGATAGTGTCGACATAGAGAGTGTCGTTCTAACGGTAATCAGGTGTGTAGATCTCTAACACACAAATAATCTGTATGAATGTGTATATATATGTTTATGTTATGGGCCAAAAGTCGGATAATAGGTGTGTAGACGATCGAATAAAACCCTAAAAGGGTTAGGCAAGGATGCAGTACGTAATCATAGAAATCTCTATGTGTATCGAAATATATGAAAGCCTGTATGATGTTTTCTTTATGTGTGTATGCATGGGGTGGGATTATGATAATGAAGGGGAAGTGCATGATAGGTCACAATAGTGATCGGTGGTAGAAATCCCACGTTATATAAATGTTAGGTCACATAGTGATCGGTGGCTATGCCACGTTTAATGATTCCTGACTAACAGGAATAGGCAGTACGGCTGTCGTTATGGTGTGTAGTGGATGGAGGGTTGATTGTAGAAATCCCCGAGGTGTGATAGTTGGTACGGGCTAGTGTGTAGAGGATGGAATTCTAGGATGGGTTGGGCTATTCATCATTTACTGTTTATCATGTAATTATGATTGTTGCCTCTATGTATGGGCCAAGGCCCATAATGTGTTTGTGGGCCTCAGTCGGTGTTTTCGGATTTATACATCGTGGTCTTGGTGACTCACGCTTTCCTTTTTCTCTACTCTTTCGGATGAGCGGTAGATCGTGGACATGGGAGCCGAGAGCAGGACTCGAGGGCCATCAACTTTTATTTCTATAGATTATTTGGTTTTTCTTTAAGTTTTAATTTTGGGAATATTTTTTTTTTTGTAATAAGGCCCCATAGTTATATTTCACTACATAGTTTTTAATATTTGCAACTTATGAAACTTTGTCTAAGGTTTAATTATTCAAAATAATAATACAAGGTTTTTTTTTTTTTTACAAATGATATTTATTTATTCAAATATGGTCTAATTAATTTATACTTTCCAAAACCTACGCAGCAAAAGTTTTCAATGTACAACCCGTAGCATACCAGATCTGGTCGAAACTTGTGGGCCGGGTTTAGGGTGTTACATTTTGGTATCAGAGCCCAGTTCAAAACTCGGGCTGTGAAATGGGTCTAGTACTATTTTAAAGTTGATAAGAATTTGGAAAAGTCTGGGTTGAAAAATGGCCTTCGAGTCTACCGGCACCCAATCCACGCAGGTAAGTATTCTAAACTTTTGGATGTGATATGTATGTTGGGCTTGATGGGCTTGATGGACGTAGGCTAGTATATTAGACATTGATGGACTTTAGGCTTAGTTTAAACAACTCTCTAAATTCATAAGATTTAATCCAACCAAACAAACTCGTGAACAAGTCGTCGCGAGATAGGGTGTGGCAACAGCATACGCATGTCTCGGATTGGATTCGTGGAGAGCTTGGTATTTAAGCGATCCCTAGTGACTCACCTCCTCTTACTGGAATCCTACAGTGCGTAGTAGTGACTGCTCACCTTAGCCATGAGGACTTGTTGGCGTGCCAAAAAAAAATTAAAACCCGAAAGGGATCAGCTACCCTATTTTGTAAAATTTCTAAAATCACCTCTAGTTTTAAAAATGACCAAAATACCCCTGATTTGTAAAATTACCGAAATACCCCCGAATTGCAAAATTACCGAAATACCCCCGGATTACAAAATTACCAAAATACCCTTATTTCGTAAAATCACCAAGAAACCCTATTTTGGAAAATTACGATAATACCCCTGTAGGATAAAATTACAAAAATACCCCTAGGTAGTGGAATGACGAAAATACCCTTACATGATGACTGTGATGCCACTTATACATTGATGAATGAATGTATGTGCTCCCTGGAATTAGGAAACACAAACTTGAGACTGAATCGTAAATATAATCCCGAATTCGACAGAACTACCCCTAAAACTACTATTCATAAGACTGTTCGTGGTTAATCAGTGGAAGAAAACTAATAATTCATAAAATTTCTAATCAGATAAACACGAATCGGTAGAATGAGTACAAGGGGTCATGGACGTCCGCCACGTGGTCGTGGTAGGGGAAGGATGGCGATGTCAGAACCAGTAGGATCTGGTCATGGAGAAACGAGATGCCTGAGATCACGGTACCACCGGTGTGGAGGAGGAATTTCAGGACTAGACGGTCGGAGATGATGCAGTATTTTAGACAATGTTAAGGGTTCTAGAGAGGGTTCTTTGGGGCAAGTATGGGCACGAGGGCCGGAATCTGTCTTGGGAGCGACTTAGAGCCAATGGGGCGAAAGTGTTTAGGGGAATTTCGGTATAGCCCCGAGTTGGTGAGTATTGGTTGGAGGCAGTTGAACGCATAATGGATGATTTGGATTTCACGGAGGAGGAGAAGTTGAAAGGGGTTGTATCTCTCCTGCGGGACGAAGCGTATCAATGGTGGCTTACGGTTAAGGATGGTGCGGTGGCTGACCGTATCACCTGGGATTTCTTCAAGATGGCGTTTCAAAGTAAGTACATCGGGACGAGCTATGTGGATGCGCAGCGTAGAGCATTTCGAACTGGTGCAAGGAAGTAGGTGGGTCGCGACGGTTAAATTCTTACGCCTTAGCCGTTATGCTCATGGAATGGTGGCCACGCACCATGAACGTTGTGTTCGATTTGAAGATGGTCTGAGGGATGATTTGCGTGTATTGATAGCACCACAGTGGGAAAGAGAATTACATTTGTGCTTGTGGAGAAAGCTACGATAGCTGAGGAGGTGAAGCGGACAGAGAGACTGAATCGGGATAGAGATAGGGGTGGAAGTAAGAGAAATTTTGAATCATCAGGGGAGACCGGCGTAATCCAGAAAAGACCCAGTCGACGCCGGCCGAGACGAGATGAGAGACCGTCTGCTGCGGGTCGCATACGTATGTGCTCTCGATGTGGTAAATTCCATGAAGGTGAGTGTTGGGCGTGCAGTGGAAAGTGCTTTAGGAGTGGATCTACGGACCACCAAGTTAGAAACTGTCCGCAGCAACGGGGCAGTGAAGGGCTCACAGGTCAAGGGAATGCACAGCCGGGAAGAGGTGGTCAACAACCACCAAGGGGCCGTGGTCAAGCCAATGGTGGCAATGGCACAGGACATGGTCGTAGAACACCAGGTGGAGGTCCAGGTTATGCTGAGGCGAGGCAGCCAGCTTTGGTCTATGCAGCACGTCGGGGACGAGGACACTCCAGATGCAAATACCGGTGCGTACTCTATCATATTATCCTAAGTGTTTCTTTTGGCTTTAGAATTAGAGTTCGCAGCGAAAGCATAGTGGTGAGACTTGGGTAGTATGATTAATAGTTAGTTGGAAATTTCGAGGACGAAATTCCTTTAAGGGGGTAGAACTGTAACATCCTGAATTTATTGGGCCTATGCGTTAATGTAGGGATATGATTAACGTGTTAATTTAAGGTTATGGGTCCAAATTGGGCTCAACTTAGGCATAGGCCTTGATTAAAATTTTCTGTTTGGGCATTATAGGGTTTAACAGGTAGTATCTGTGTTTAAAATATCAAGGTGGGCTTGTGGCCCAATATTTAGTGGCACTGCAAGGGAGCTAGAGGGTGGCGTCATTAGTAGAGGAAAGAGGGCCAAGCTTGGACGCAATGAGCCCATGATTTTGGGCCATGTTCGGCACTTAAAAGGGGAATAAGGGGGGACGGCATTGGGGCTAGGAAATAGGAGGATTAAATAATATGGATAATAAGGATAAAGAGCTGATAAAAGAAGGAAGAGGTGGTGCTATCTAGGTTTCTTTTAAAGGTATGAATAGATTTAGATAAAGGAGAAAAGTTAGGAGCTATCTGTTGAGAAACAGAGTTGGCCGAAATTCCATCACCTAGAGGAGTAAAGAAATCGGTTTCTAATTGCTATAGGGGTGCCGAATTTTTCCTTTTTATGGGCTTAATTCTTTAGTTATCAGGAAGGGCACTTTCGAGTTTTGATAGGTAAGTGCCGAAATTTCTATAAATAGGGGGGATAGCTCATCAATTCCGGCATTTGAACCCTAATATTTTCTCCATTCTTTGTGCCGAAATTCTCAGTCTCCCTCTGCAATTTCTTTTCTTTTGATTCCTTCAAAAGCCGAAATCTCCCAATCTTCTCAACATCTTTTCTTTCAAAAGACGAAACCCTGAACTCTCTTCTCATCTCCATAGCCGAATACTCCCTATTCTTTGTCGATTTCTTCAACTAAAAGCCGAAACTACTTAGATTTCTTCCTATCATCTTCTCTTCTGATCTTCTCAAAAAGCTGGAATCTCTAAGGGGTAGTCAAATTCTCTGCGTTAAGGTGAGTGCAGATTTTCCTATCTCTTCAATCTCTCTTTCGGTTTTTAAGAGACAAGGCCGAACGGCCACTTGGTTGTTAAGGCTGCCAAATGAAGCTAATATTTCCTCTCTTTTGCGTTTGGGCGGCATTCCGGGATTTGAAGGAAACCTGATCATCTAGATTTAAAAGCCGGAAATCGCTAGTCTCCAATTTCGGGATTTTAAGGTAAGGTGATTTTCCCTAGATTTTCACTATATTCGTTCATCGCATGCGAGATCTTAACTTTTTGATGTGGATTAACGATCATATGTTGTGATAGTAGTTCGACAAGGACTTGTGATGGAATTAAATATAGATCGAGGCAAAGGAGAGAATCCTAAGTTTAAGAAACGAAATCGGTCAAGAAGACGGATTGGCCACCAGGTTGTGGACCAAACACGAACAACACCTTAGGCAAGTAGCGGTTGTATCGACTTACGATGATAGTGTCGACATAGAGAGTGTCATTCTAACGGTAATCAGTGTGTAGATCTCTAACACACAAATAATCTGTATGAATGTGTATATATATGTTTATGTTATGGGCCAAAAGCTCGGATAATAGGTGTGTAGACAATCAAATAAAACCCTAAAAGGGTTAGGCAAGGATGCAGCACGTAATCATAGAAATCTCTATGTGTATCGAAATATATGAAAGCCTTTATGATGTTTTCTTTATGTGTGTATGCATGGGGTGGGATTATGATAATGAAGGGGAAGTGCATGATAGGTCACAATAGTGATCGGTGGTAGAAATCCCACGTCATATAAATGTTAGGTCACATAGTGATCGGTGGCTATGCCACGTTTAATGATTCTGACTACTAACAGAATAGGCGAAGACGATTTGTCGTTATGGTATGTAGCGGATGGAGGGTTGATTGTAGAAATCCCCGAGGTGTGATGGTTGGTGCGGGCTGGTGTGTAGAGGATGGAATTCTAGGATGGGTTGGGTTATTCATCATTTCATCGTTTATCATGTAATTACGATTGTTGCCTCTATGTATGGGCCAAGGCCCATAATATGTTTGTGGGCCTCAGTCGGTGTTTTGGGATTTATACACCGAGTCTTGGTGACTCACGCTTTCCTTTTTCTCTACTCTTTCGGATGAGCAAAGAGATCGTGGACATGGGGGAGCCAGAGGCACTCGAGGGCCATCAACTTTTATTTCTATAGATTATTTTGGTTTTTCTTTAAGTTTTAATTTTGGGAATATTTTTTTGTAATAAGGCCCCATAGTTATATTTCACTACATAGTTTTTAATTTTTGCAACTTATGAAACTTTGTCTAAGGTTTAATTATTCAAAATGATAGTACAAGGTTTTTTTTTTTTACAAATGATATTTATTTATTCAAATATGGTCTAATTAATTTATACTTTCCAAAACCTACGCAGCAAAAGTTTTCAATGTACAACCCGTAGCATACCAAATCTGGTCGAAACTTATGGGCCGGGTTTGGGGTGTTACAATAATAGTTGGCTATTTTCATTAGGTCAGTTTATACATTTGGCAGTTAACTTGCAAGTGAATTATCATTTTGAACTTCTGGTTCAAATTACTTTCTACAAGGATCTAAATAATGATAATTCATTTCAAGTAATTATTTCATTCAGCTGTTATGTCTCTCCCTCTATTGTTGGGAAAATTGTAAAATCAAAATTGTAATCACCAAATCATGTCATATTTGGATCTCCAATTCAATCAAATTATTTAATAATAAAATAAGACTCGTAATTAATATATATTATGGTGGCACAAGTTGAACGTACATCACACATTCAAAAGATTCTAAAATGGGTTATATTTATTATAACTTATTGGCATGATGAGTTCAAGTGCCAGTTCATGTAGAATATCATATCATTATACATATACAAAAGTTTTGTTCTCGAAAGATATGGTACAAGTACTAACTGGAGACATTTAATTTATAATTATGCTAAACCATTTTATACGTATAAACATCAGGCTTTTGCGATAATTACTTGCACCGATAATGTAGCATACAATAATCATTGAAAGCCTAACTAATAAACTCACCAACATTGGAAAGAATTGTCTCGATTGCATAATCTGAAAGTTTTGTTCTTAAACTAATCTTTAAAAATGTAATCTCGCAAACAACATATTGCTATTTGATAACTCGCATGTGATTAACTTGTAGATGCATCTACCAAAATCATATCAAAATATCCACTTGTTAGATAAATGAGCTTATATTTCTTTCAGAAATGTAAGGATTCAATCTCAACTTTTGTTAGTGAGGTTTTAATAAATCCTCTTCTTTGAGAACAAGTGGCAATTAAGAAATATTTAAAATGAATAATCTTTAGGTTCTTTGGTAAATATTAATATAAATTCTTATTTGTCGCATTATTATTGATCGAGATAGTCTAACTGGTCATGTCAATTAATTAAAATATTTGGACTAATAAACTTCAACTTTACTATCTCATGTTATTCAATCATACTAATATAGAAAGTATAAACTAGATAAAATGTAGAAAATTTTCATTAGAAAATTCATTCAATATCATAGATAGAAAATGATCTAACATGAGTTTCAGTAACATGCATTATGTACTTTTGTAGAAATTAGGTAGTTCTAAAATATAATATAATAAATATAGGACAATGTTATGCAAACAAATATACTAGTATTATATCAAAGAAAACAAGAAATTAACAAGTTAGGAGGTAGTTATAAATATCAAACATATAAATTCTTGAATTTCATCTTTGAAGCAGCGAACTTTAGTCTCAATATAATAAAATCAAAGCTGGAGTCACATACACTTGTTGCAATTTTTTTTATCAACTTATGTAATGCGTACAAACAAATATTTTCTTTTGCACAAATATATGTGAAAAATTAAGCAAAGCGCATGAGCATACCATAAATGTACAACAATTAAAGCTAAAACATAGTATAAAACTATTAATCTGAATTTCAACATTATTCTTATTATCAATTTATCTTCATACTTATGGTGTAAGAAAATTTATTATGGCCACCCTTTTTTACTATTATTATATCTACTTACCATGTCCATGTCCAAGATTATGTTTTTCAAATTTATTATAAGTTGCTGCGTTTGTTTTAGGAAATAGAGCACATCTAGTGTGACATGCTTTATGATTTTTCTTTTAATAGCTCGTTATTTTATTCAACCACAACTAAGTATGATATTAATTCAGAATATATCTTAAAACTTTTTCACGATATTGCTACTGTAGGAACACATTTGAAGCATAAAAAGTTGAAAAAGTTCTCTAACAAGTTCTCATTAATAATATTCTCTCCATATAATTTTAATTGAGAATTTATCCTAAATATTGCAAAATTATACTCACTCGTAGTTTTAAAATCTTACAATTTTAAGTGCTTTCAATCATGACGAGCTTTAGATAGAATTATCATATTCCGATGATCATATCTTTCTAGACTGTCAAATATTTTGCTTTCAACCCTTCACATACAATTTTAATCAATTCCAACCTTTTAAACATATTTAATAACCAATAATTCAATAGTCAATCAAATGTTTAAGCATTCAAGGATCAATTCTTACCAAATATAACCTTTTCCTTATTCACAAGCTCAACATGAGATCCATTAGAGTGGATATCTTTTGAAACTTATTAATTTCTTTGAGACTGTCTAGAATATAATGTATTAACCATCACAATTTTTGTTCTTTCAAATAGTTCTTCTGGAGCTTTCAACTAACTTTGTACTACCAAATATTACATCAATATTGGTTTCTTTCAGTAACAAATAAGATAAATGCTTTTTAGCTGTAAGGATAGTATTCATTGTTAAATTATCAATGAAACATATATTTCATTCCACAAAGAATATTAAAAGAGTTGAACAAAATATTTGGGCGTACGACAGGTACGAGACCAATAATCTTTCATATCACATTGATAACATAAGTTATCTTTACCCTTTGAAGGGCTATTTTGAGAACTCTCATCGTTCTCTTATTTATTACTATGTTTTCACTTCTAGCGGTGAGAAGAATTATTATGCCTTTTCACTTCTGGTGGTTATTATTATGTCACTTATCACACCAATCATTATATCTTTTAAATTTTTTTATGCTTGCATTCACTTCGAGGAATGCGACTAATTTAGTAGGATGAACTTCTAAATGTCTTAATGGATTCTTTATTTAAAGAGAACCAATATCATAAAAGCTTATGTTTGAGTAAAAACTCAATATATATATTTAAACAATAACATTTGAGATAACTCAAATAAAAATTACTGTATGTACTCAAATATAGCAACATTGTATCAATATATTTCTACCAAAACCCAAGCTTTTAAAATATTCAATAAGAAAAGAATATTACTATAAGATATTTCTTTTTCAAATATTTTACGACATTAGGCAATCATTTTAACATAATATATTATGAGGGTTAATTAGTAAATCTAATGAATCCATCAATATTTAATAATTTAACCCAATAACTCGATTAGGTTTAGAAAAAATAAATAATAATCACAATCATATCTCAAAAAAAAATATGTCGAAGCTCCTTACCAATATAAGCTTTACTCGTGCTTGTACAATTATAAATCAAAGATCAAGAATAAGAACGAATATCCATTCTGAAATTGAATCTTTCAACATCCTTAAAAATATAGAAATAAAACAAGTTAATCATAATTAATCACAAAATAAAAATAATAATCTCAATATGGAACATTAAATAAAAACTTCTTAAAAACCCTCACATCTTGTGTCTAAGAGCTCGAAAAATAAATCTAGTCGTCGATATTTGAATGAATAAATCTAATTAGACATAGATAAATAAAATTTTATAAATTTCTTGATGCCTAATGATCAAAATACTGGGAGTAGTTGAATGGTAAAAAAGGATGGAGGATTTCAGAGGTTGTGGGTTAGAAGTTTTTTTTTTTTTTTTTCTAAACTCTAGTTTTTGTTTTCTTATCGAATCCATATACATTTGTTTTATAAATTTATTCACAAAAGATGTTTAAATATTTGGTTTAGGTAAGTGGTTAGGGTAAGATTTAATAGGCAATTGGAGTGTAAATTCAATTGGGATAAGGGTAATTATTTTTTCAATTTTTTTTTGTTTGTTTAAAAAGAAGAAAGCTACAAACGAATAGTAAAGAAAAGCTGTAAAATTTTGGAAGAGAATAGTAAAAAGGTATTACGTTGATAACGTGTTATAATAGAAAAGAATATAAAAGGTATATTATGTTGATAATGCTTTTCTAAAATTTATATTTATAAACATAAAAGGTATAAATAAAATAAAATTCTACTTCTAATGAATATTAGAGTCCTAAAATATATCAAACTTCTTATTCTAATGGATATCCACTTCTATAATAATAAAATATTTATAACACATATGAGCTTTGTGAAAAATATATCGTCGGTAATGACAAATATATCGCAAAGAAAAGAGAAACAAAAATAAAGAACACACAGATTTTACGTGGAAACCATTTCGGGAAAAAACCACGGGCAGAGGAGAAGAAAATTCACTATGTCGAATTCGAATCAATTACAAGAGGAATAGACTATGTCTATTTATAGGCTTATAAAGCCATAGTGTAGTAAGATTGAAACTCCTTATTCTAATCAATATCAAATAGATGGAGTTTAATAAGGTTTAAAAAACCTTATTTAAAATAAAATAAAAGAAGTGTAGTTCTATTGGGATTCTTCTTTTATTTTATTTTACCATTGTATTTTATTTAAATAAGGATTCGGGTCACTTAATTCTAACAATCTCCACCTTGACACGAATTCTCAGTGAACAAGTTCTTCATCGCGAACTCTCAACGAACAAGTTCTTCACCTCTTCCATAAAACCCCTTAAGGGTTTAACTTCAACAATGAACACCAACCAAGTCTAAGCAATGCTCAAACTTGGTTATAGGAAGTGACTTAGTCATCATATCTCGCAGGATTTTCATGAGTACTAATTTTGCTCACAACAATATCACCACGAGCAATAATATCACGAACAAAATGATACCGAATATCAATGTGTTTTGTTCTCTCATGAAACATTTGATCTTTTGTAAGGAAGATGGCACTGATTGTCACAAAATATTGTCTTTGATTTGAAGGTCTTCATTGAGCTCACTAAAGAGTCCTTCAACCAAATAGCTTCTTTACAAGCCTCGATGAATCGCCATGTACTCGGCTTGGTGGTAGACAAAGCGACTGTAGTTTGCAAAGTAGCTTTCCAACTGATTGCACAACCTCCGATTGTAAAGACATAACCAGTGAGAGATCTTCTTCTATCAAGGTCTCCAGCAAAATTAGCATTAACATACCCAATGACTCCATCTCTAGTTCTTCTAAACTGTAAGCAAACATCAGTAGTACCTCGTAAGTATCTTAAAATCCACTGAACTGCTTTCCAATGTTCTTTTTAGGGATTCGCCATGTATCCGCTAACTACACCGATCGCATATGATAAACGGACGTGAACAAACCATAGCATACATGAGAGAACCCATTTGCACTAGAGTATGGAACATGTGACATGTACTCAATCTCGTCATCTGATTGTGGAGACAAAGCCGATGAAAGTCTGAAATGGGCTGCGAAAGGAGTACTAACAGGCTTAGCACTCTGCATATTGAACCTGCAAAGAACTTTCTCAATGTACCCCTTCTGACTTAGGTACAATTTACTTGCTTTTCTATCTCTGAGAATCTCCATACCAAGTATCTTCTTTGCTGGTCCCAAATCTTTCATCTCAAATTCTTCACTTAGTTGGGCTTTGACCTTTCTTATCTCTCCTTTATCTTTTGCTTCTATCAACATGTCATCAACATAAAGAAGTAGATACACAAAAGAACCATCACTATTTTTCTTAAAGTAAACACAACTGTCAAAACTACTTCTTTTAAAATCATGAGAAGTCATAAAAGAATCAAACCTCTTGTACCACTGTCTTGGTGACTGTTCCAAACCATAAAGGGACTTTTTCAGCAAGCAAACATAGTCCTCCTTTTCTGAGACTGTAAAACCCTCTGGTTGTTGCATGTAAATATCTTCCTCAAGTTCTCCATGCAAAAATGCAGTTTTTACATCTAACTGCTCAAGCTCTAAATCATGCATGGCCACAATACCAAGCAAAGCTCGAATCAAACTATGCTTCACAACCGGGAGAACACATCTCAGTAAAGTCCACTCCGGAATTTGATTGTAACCTTTGCAACAAGCCTTGCTTTATATCCGGGTTCTTCAACTCCTAGAGTCCCTTCTTTCTTTTTAAACACCCATTTACAGCGAACAACCTTTTTACCTTTAGGAAGTTTCACAAGATCCCATGTTCTGTTTTTATAGAGTGATTCCATCTCCTCTTGTATAGCAAACATCCACTTTTTCGAGTCTTCACATGACTAGCCTCTCTCGAATAATTAGACGGCTCTTGGTTTGCATCTATATCTTCGGCCACATTTAAAGCATAAGCAACTAGATCAGCTTCGGCATACATCTTTGGAGGTTTAATTTCTCTTCTAGTTTTGTTTTTGGCGATAGAGTATTATGGTGAAGAAGCAACTCTATTCTCAATTTTTGTACTGGCTTGAGAAGTTGACTTTGTATTAATCTGATGCTCCACCTGCTTTTGATTTTCTTTATTGGAAGAGTCTTTAAGAGATAAGTTAGGTAGCATTGCAGTTTCATCAAAAACAACATCTCTGCTAATCACAACTTTTCTATTTTCAGGACACCATAACTTATACCCTTTTACACCAGTTTTATAACCAAGAAAAACACATTTAATGGATCTCGGTTCCAATTTTCCATTATCAACATGAGCATACGCATGACACCTAAAGATCTTTAAATCAGAATAATTAGCAGGATTACCATACCATACCTCTTGTGGAGTCTTTTTCTCAATGGCAATGGATGGAGATCGGTTGATCAAAAAACATGCAGTAGAGGCTGCTTCGGCCCAAAACGACTTTGGTAAGTTGGCATTTGACAACATACATCGAACTTTCTCCATGATCGTTCGTTCATTAGTGCTCGCAACGTCGTTTTGTTGTGGAGTATGACGAATCATCAAGTGTCTCACGATCTTCGACGGCGCATTTATTAAACTCATCGAACAAAACTCTAAGCCATTGTCTGCATGCGGAGGTATTTTATTTGTTTTCCGTCTGCTTTTTCAATCATAGTTTTCCAAGACTTAAATGCGGAAAACACATCACTTTTTCTCGCTTCGGGAAGAATGCCCAAACTTTTCTGGAAAAATCATCAATAAAAGTTAGCATATAATTAGCTCCACCTCTTGAAGGCACTCTTGATGGCCCCCATAGATCAAAATGAATATACTCCAATGTTCCCTTCGTGTTATGGATTCCTATGGTGAATCGAACTCTCTTTTGCTTCCCAAAAATGCAATGCTCACAGAACTTCAGTTTGCAAATTCCTTGCCCATCAAGAAGTCCTCTTTTACTCAATTCTGCCATGCCATTCTCACTCATATGCCCTAGGCGCATATGTCAAAGTTTAGTAATATCATCATCTGACAAGGTAGAGGAAGTGACAATTTGCATCACCAATAATGATAGAACCACTCCCCGCAAAACATATAACTTGCGGTCTTTCTCCGCCCTTTCATCACAACGAGGAACCTTTGGAAATCTTCAAAATCTCACTTTCAATTTTGTATATTTGTACCCTCTTGAATCAAGAGTACTCAATGAAATTAAATTTCTCTTCAATTCTGGAACATGCCGTACGTCACTAAGTGTTCTGACAACTCCATCAAACATCTTAACTTTAATTGTTCCAACACCTGTGATTTTACACGAAGCATTATTTCCCATCAAAACAACACCTTCGCATTAATCGTTTCGTAATTTGTAAACCAATCCCGATTGGGACTCATGTGGAAGGTGCAGCTTGAATCAAGTATCCACTCCTCACTCACTTTGGAATTGTTGACAGAAGCGACTAAAAGTTCACCATCGCTGTAGTCTTCTACAACATCAGCTTCAATGGAATTTTCTGGTTGTTTTCCCTTTTGATTCGCAGCCTCCCTTTTGATCTTATTTTGTAGCTTATAGCACTCAGATTTAATGTGCCCTTTCTTCTTGCAGAAGTTACAAGTTTTACCTCTGTTTGAAGACTTTGATCTACCCTTAGATTTACCGCGAGGATTCTGTTCCTGTGTCCTTCCACGATCATCATCAGCATTCCGATCTTGTCTCCTACTAACAATGAGACCCTCTCCCTGAGAGTCGGTTTTAACCACAAGATGCTTCATCTTATCATACGAGGTCAAAGAATCATAAACCTCATCAACTGTGAGAGACTCGTGGCTATATAAAATCGTGTCTCTAAAGGTTGAATAAGACAGGGGCAACGAACAAAGTAAAATCAACCCTAGATCTTCCTTATCATACTGAACCTCCATGGCCTCCAAGTTTGAAAGAATTTCTTTAAACACTGTTAAGTGTTCGTGCACAGACGCACCTTCCTCCAAACGATGAGCATAAAGACGTTGCTTCATATGTAACTTGCTGGTTAGAGTTTTCAACATACATATTTGTTCTAGCCTCTTCCATAATGCAGCGACGGTCTTCTCCTTCATCACATCCTACAAAATTTCGTTAGACAAATGCAGATGTAACTGTGTTAACGCCTTTCGATCCTTGCGCTTATTCTCTTCCTCCATCAATGTCGAAGGCATTTTATCTATCCCTAGCAAGGCTTCCTCTAAATCTATTTGTGCAAGAACTGCCTGCATCTTTATCTGCCACAACGCGAATCTGGTGTTGCGATCCAACAGCGGAATTTCATACTTCATGGACGCCATTACCATGATCGAGATGAAAAACTCGGAAGCTTTGATACCAATTTGTGAAAAATATATCGTCAGTAATGATAAATATATCGCAAAGAAAAGAGAAACAAAAATAAAGAACACACAGATTTTACGTGGAAACCCTTTCGGGAAAAAACCACGGGTAGAGGAGAAGAAAATTCACTATGTCGAATTCGAATCAATTACAAGAGGAATAGACTATGTCTATTTATAGGCTTATAAAGCCATAGTGTAGTAAGATTGAAACTCCTTATTCTAATCAATATCAAATAGATGGAGTTTAATAAGGTTTAAAAAACCTTATTTAAAATAAAATAAAAGAAGTGTAGTTCTATTGGGATTCTTCTTTTATTTTATTTTACCATTGTATTTTATTTAAATAAGGATTCGGGTCACTTAATTCTAACAAGCTTTTTTTTTCGTATTTAGTAATTTTTTCATGTCATGTTTTTGTTCGCATTAGTGTCAGGCATATTGTCATTTAGGGTGTGTTCAACATCATTAGTAATGGGATGAAAATGTAATTATTAGGGCAATAATTACTTTGTAATTCTCTTATCATGTTTAGTAATATAATTACACAATTATATAATTTTAAATTCTAAAAAAATACTAATTATTATAAAAAAACTTATTCATAATGCTTTAGAAAAAGAATTTTCTAAACAAGTAACAAAATCTAAAATCAAATCATCATATGTAATATGTTAATCCAAGAAAATATTCTCAATACAAATACAAATAAAGTTACCTAGAAAAATAAGCCCTTTTTAAAAAAAAAAACTTTTGTGGTTCTCTTTCTAACACTAAATATATACTCTTTATCATCATTGATTGGTTCTAAATCGTAATTAAGTATAAATATTTTTAAAAAAAAAGTACAACTACATTGTAGAGTCCTTACTAGCAGGCAGCGCTGCAAGCAGTAATCTAGCGGAGTTACGATTAATCAATGGTTTTCTCAAACGAGATTGAAAGATAAGAATTCGACACATTCCTAGATCTCAGAATAGGTTGCTGATCGAATGATGAAATAAGTATACTATAATCCTCTGGGCCTGACGCTTTTCGAGGATCCACCGATTTCTATTCATAAGATTTTGGAGTTTAAAAGTGTTATCATTAACTGAATTATTTGATTTTATTGTTTTTGCTTAATGCTGTTAATTTCTACTAAAAAAAAGTACAACTACAATCATAGTGATTAACGGGCTAAATATAAATAATTTATAATAAATATTATATAATTTAAAATTAGAAATACTTTAGTTCAATATTTAATAGATGAAGATATCAGAGAAATTCTCTCCTTAATAAAAAAATTTTAATTATTGAAACGAAATTAATAAAATAACCAATAATTATATTTAAAAATAAAAATATACACCCTAAAATTAAAATATTCAAAGAAAAGAAAAACATATCCAATGAAGAAGCCCAAATAGGTTCTTGATCAGCAAGCCCAAAAAATGTCGGGTCCAAAATCTGAAATAATCCAAAAATGAGTCGCTTCAAATCTGAGAGAGAGAGCTGCTGTTGTCGTACATCGTTCTTCAGGAAGATCAATCCAACCAAACATGCAACAGGTATGGGTATTCTCCAAAAACCCTAGCAAAGCCCTTTTGATTGTTTCATCTTTTGTTTATTTTTTCCCGATTATCTTTTGGATTCTAAAATGACAAATGATTTTGAAGGGTACCGGAGGATCTGAGACGGAGGTTACTTGGGAGGATCAACAGAATATTAACAAGTTTGGAAGATTAAACAATCGATTTCATGAGCTTGAAGATGAAATCAAGGCTGCCAAGGTATTATTTTGGTTTGGGTTTTCTTTAATTTTTTTATATTTATTTTTCTTTTTGGATATTTATGATTTTTTTCACCTTTAGCATTATTTTGAGGTGATTTTTCAGAATCATAGAAACCCTGTTTCATTTTTTTTTGCTATCTTGATGTTTAAGGTCTTCTATTTATGATTGTTTTTGGAATAGGGTTTGTTTCCTTTTGTTTGGGGAAAATGTTACTTTTTTTATTCTCTGTTTCCCCTTCATTTTTCCATATTCTAAATATCTGAGTTGTTGAATTGGCTTTTGATGATTTAGATGGATATTGAGGATTGAAAAAAGAAATTATAGCATTTGCTTCTGTGGATTGAGAAAATGAAACTGATTTTTTCTGTAAATTGGATAAATTCTCTTAGGTCACATTGGGGAGCTTCTATTTGCAAAGATGAATCTGGATTTCAATAATAGCTTAAACTGTGTGATAAAACACATAAGGGTATGTAAGATTGCAAAATAGCACATTTTACTTGATTGTCCTGCTTATAAAATTTGTATTTTTAACAAGTTTAGTTCCTTTAATATTTTTTTAGTCTCAATTTCTATAAAATTATAATAAATTTATAAACCATAATTATAATTATAACCATAAATAATATATTAATAAATAATTTTAAATAAAATATAATAATTATATTTGTAATGTGGGACATCTACTAGTTCACTATTAAGAAAAAAATATCTTTTAATTTTTTAATTAGTTTTAAACTTTATTTAGGAAGAAAAGGCCTAAATTGATTAAAATAATAAAAATAAAGGGCAAATTGGTCCAAATTTAAAATTGTAATCTAAGATAACCTAATGGATGGGCAGTAATGAGATTACACCTTATATTACGATATCTTGACACTATTCCGTACTGTGAGATTACGGGATGGTTGAAATGTTCACAATCAAAACACCTTAATCTCATTCCGAAATGTAACATTACTGGCCATAATGTCATATTTGGTGAACCAAACGCCCCTAAAATGTAACTGTCATGATTATTTTCTGAATCCATGGATTCATTGGTTGCCTAATCAATAGTGAATCTCAAAATTTTATTGATATTTTTGAAATTGATTTCAAATTCACGTTCTTGTTCTTTTCAAAATATAGACCTTTGAGTCTCAACTAATTCACACATAATGCATGCACATCTTTCTAACAATTTATATAGCAAATAAAATACAAATACAAATACAAATCTTCAAATTCATGTTCCAGAACATAGCATAATGTTAATTGGCAAGAAACTTTGGTGACATAATGAGTAATTTGATCTGTTTGATCTTAGAATAAAAAGAAAAACTGAAGCTGCCTCTCCTCACTGATTAGCCTTGAACTTTTACTTTGACTCTCTGGTGACTAAAACTAGTTGGGTATGTCCTGCTGAAGAGCCTTAAACCTGACAGGTTAAATTTTTGTTGCTTCTGACTGAACTGCAGTTGTTGCCATCGTTGTCCTGTTTTAGAAACTGTTCAGACTCCCCATTCTACCTTAAATTTGCTCTTTTTGCTCCACTGAAGTGTGGGTACAATCTTATGGCATTTCTTTTCCTGACAATAGTCTTCTTTTCTTTTTTACCCCCAGGAAGCAATTGATAACCTGGAGGATGCTAGTAATGAGTTGATTTTAACTGACGAGGAAGTAGTACGGTTCCAAATCGGAGAAGTCTTTGCTCATGTCCCCAAGGAGGAAGTGGAGACCAGGATAGAAGAGATGAAGGAAGTGAATAGCAAGAACTTGGAAAAACTCGAGGAGGAGAAAGAATCGGTAGTGGCACAAATGGCTGAGCTGAAGAAGATTTTGTATGGGAAGTTCAAGGACTCCATCAATCTTGAAGAGGATTAATCCCCTTGGTTTGCTTTTCTTTACCATTTAAGTTGGATTACTACTTGCTTGTGATTGATATCAGAGCTTTGGTCATCTTTCTATTTCGATTTTAGGGTTTGTCACCCTAAACTTCCTGGATATCCTCTTTGACATGAACCTATAGACAGATCAATGAATGAAATGGTGTTATGAATTGTTGCCGTTTGTCACTTTTTGAAATTGTTGCTTTAGTACCTTCCGCTTGAAACTTGTGGAATGAAATTATCTGGAAATATGCTTAGTGTTGGAGTATGCATGATGTTATAACATAATGCTAAAAGCTGAGATTTAAGTCTAGGATTCAAATCTTTGCATTTGCAACCCTCGTCCTTGGATTATTTTCAGCTCTGCTCATATGATACCCGATCATACGTAACTAAGCTAATGACACCAGCATGTATTCGGGTGAACACCATGGCCCTGGTTCTTGATCCGACTTTCTACGAAAATCAGCTTTCCAATCATTGACTCAGACCCGTTGTTGATGTCCTCATTTCGCAATAAAGTGATATATAGGACTATTAGCAGATTAATACCTGGGAATGGCTTATACATCACATATCCTGGTTCAAACAGAAATGTTGCAAAAACAATCAATCATATATTGAAAAAATTGCATCAAAAAAAAAAAAAAATCTAAATATCTGGTATCACTTCATCTAAATCATTGTGTTGAAACACTTCAACTAAAATCATTAAATGGTAGCAATTAAACAATACATTCCCTCAGCCCAAAAATGCATAGTGGTGTTGTTTACATGAGAGAAAACAAAAAATTGGTTACAAATCTTAGGGTTATTAAGCAAAAACCTGTTTATAACCAAACTTTTCTTCATGTCCAAATGTTTCTGATATTTTGCATTAAAAGAATGCCCCCAAAATGCAGCACCATTTTCCCTTGATGACACTTCGTTTGTCCACTTTGTTAAAATTGTTCTTTTTTATGGTTAAATCAAAGAAATAACCTAAAATAATGAAGTCAATATCTCTTTCTCTGTTCCCTGGCTTTCTCTTCGTTTTGCTCCTTTTTTTTTTTGTCTGAATCTAGATCTGTACAAAGCCAACCCCACTACTTCAATATGACTGCATCACGGAACATGCCACTGCTTGTGCCCAATGCCTTAGCTTTGTCTTCACTTGCTGAGGATCTTCCCCTGTCATCAATATTGCAAGCAACTTGAGTTTGGTTTTAAACAAATATTTTTAGGTCTTATTTTGGGTTTTAGAAACAAGTTTATATGCTGTGATTGTATTGGGAAATAGAGGAAAAGGAGGGTTGGGGGGGGGGGGGGGTTGTCTGAAACATTACCTGGGCTGCAAATTTTCCAATCTTGATCGCTCTTAGGACTTCCAAAAGAAGAAGATCTGCCACCTAGAGATGATAGGGAAGATGAACGTCGGCTATGAGGCGTGGAAACTGGACTAGGAGAAAGCTGACGGTTTACAGCAAAATAAAGGTCCAAAGCAGGCAATGTATTGCAAAGCTGTTGCCCTTCTTCCTCATTGAATCCAAACCCAAGCTCAATGCAACCTTTGAGCTCATGCAAGTCTTCGTCCGTCAATCCATTCCCATTACCCTCCGCAATCCCATTCTTCCCTCTTTCCTGACGAAGAATCTGGCGTCGCCTTCTCTCCCACGCTATGTCCCTCGATGTCTCCAACATTGATAATTGCTTGGATAAGTATCTCCTGTTTCTCATCAACGACGGCACCGCCGTCAGCCGTGGCCCTTCTTCCGTGTTTTTCCCTCTTTCTTGACGGACAACCTGCCGGTTCCTTCGCTCCCAATCCATTCCTCTGGATGTCTCGCACATGGATAATTGCTTCGATAAACATTTCTTGTTTTTCATCAATGGCTTCAATGGCATATGTTGAAGTTCTTCAGTTTCTGCCTCATATATTGATGTTGATGATGAAGATAAAAATGATGCGTCAACCATTTTTCTTGTCATGACTAAAATTTCTTTATCTATTATCAATGGAACCTCCCCTCCCCAAAAGAAAAAAAAAAGTAATGAATGAAACCAAAAAATCAAAACAAAACAATAAGCTTCTTTTTCTCGTATCTTGTTCCCAATAAATGGAACAAAAACAGAAGCTTATTGTCTATTTCCGGCCACGATTATCAACTTCAAAAACGCCGACCAAAAAAGTATATGTAAGGGATGGGGGGAGGGGCGTTCTGAATGAATATAATAGCTATATATCGCAAATTTTCGGGGTGTTTGGGTTTTCTTTTTCTTTTTCTTATTAACTTTCGATTTGCTTAATGAAACAACACCAGCCCAACCAGTTTAATCTGGTTAGGATTTAGAGAGCTTTAATGGCGAGACAAAGGGTTAGCTTCTGTTAAGGATTTGATTCGTTATTCGACCATTCATTTATAACTGTCAGTTTTGCAATCCCTCCAACAATGTTTATATTTGGTGCGTGAAAAACGCCATTTTTGGACAAAGGATGTTAGGTAGAGAGGATGGCTCACCTACATTCTTGTAAGATTTTTTGTCTTTGATAGACAATACTGTTTATCGTATATACTGTTTTTACAGTGAGTACCAACATTTTCGGATGGTTTAAGGGAAAAAAAAAGAAAAAACCCTAGAATCAAGCGAAAAACTATGGACAACGACACATGTTTGTTTCTTAGCTTTTGCAACAGATTTTTACAAATTTACAAAATCTGTGCTGTTGTTTGTAGCATCGATTTTTTCCCCTTAATTATTCATGTGCTGTGCATTTTACGATATGATTATGGAAGCATCACCTTCCAAACATTGTTTGGATACAAAATTTAACCACATATATAGGTCGAGTTCTGAATTATTTACTCTTCATTTTAAAAAAATATATTATTATTTAATACGTGTCGACATATTTATATATAAATATAAATTTATAATTTTTGATGTATAAGAAAATTACCTTAAAAAAGTTTAACCATATTTATATTTGATAGAATTGTGTGACCCGAATTGTTGTTAAAATAAAATACAGTGGTAAAACTAGGGATTTGTGTACGGACTATATTGCACAAGTAGAATCTGTATAGAATTATACTTTTTCTATTTGACATTGATTAAAATAAGGTTTTTCAACCTTTAAATAAGCGTAGTCGAAACTCCTCTTATATCATTTGATTTCTAACATTAGTGAATTTTCTTCTCATTTTTCTATAATTTTTTCCCAAAAGGGTTTCCACGTACAATCCATGTATTTTATTTTTCTTTCTTATTACTTTGCGATATTTTTATATTATCATTTTCGATGTTTAATTTTAACAATATCTATCATTCATTTTCAATACAAATAATGGAAGGTTAAATTCCGGATCACCTCTTCATTTTTATTTAACCATTCTTATTTGATGCATGTGTTAGAAACATATATGGGACATAAACATAAGGTTATCTTTTTATATCACCTATACTTCCATTTCTCTCCAAGTATTCTCATTTGACTCATGTGACACATTTATAAGAGTGTCAAACATTTAAGAAAACAGCTCTAAAAAATTAATAATATAATTGTAAATCACTCACTCATTATTAAAATAATATATATAAAATTTTCGATTGGTGGGAGGTGGCTTGGAAACAGATTGATGATTTTGAGGAATTCTTCGAATTTTGTAACAAAGTTTAAATGGCCGATATTTGGAAGAGTTTCTGGTTGATTTCAATATTGGCAGCTTGTTGGTAGGTTTGAATTGCAAGAATTGGGGTGGTTTTTGAAAGCAAGAGGGTATCTATGGAAATATTGGTTTTTCAAACTAAGATGAAGGTTCTTTTGTGGATCAGGTCGGTGTTTAATGATGTCAATTTGCAGGAGAGTTTTTGGAGGTTTTGACCGAACAGGTGGTGTTTTGATACTTGCGTAAACAAATCAGCAGCTATATTTTGGCGACCTCCTCCTCTTGGATGGTTATAGTTTTGATGTGTGTGGGGTGGCAAAAGAAGGTAGAGTGGGATGTGGTGGAGTATTGAGAGATAAGAAGTGTGTTGCAAGAGCATTATTTTCTGGTTCGGTGGCTGCTAATGATGTTGATGTGGCCGAGGCTGGTGCGGTATAGGTGGCTCTGGAAGTATTATTAACTATGAATTGGAAAATTCATGATTCTTTATTTATTGATCTTGGTTCTTTGGTGGTGTTTTCTTGGTGTGTTAACAAGGCAATGAGACATTGGTCTCTTCAAGCAATTTTTGCAGGAATCGATAGAGATATGTTTAAGGCTGGAAATGTTGTATTCTCGGTGGCAGATTGTAAAGGCAACGAAATGGCATCTTCCTTGGCGATTGTTGGCGTTAATAGGAAGAAAATGTTTAAAGCTTGGTGGTGAAATTTTAGTATTGTTACTCTTTTGCTGTTGTTATGCTGGTTTGCGACTTTTTTAATCTGCTGAAATTCTGTATTTTTGTTTGCTGTTTTGTTTGTCTTTTGACAACAACACAGTTCGAATGTTGAAAAAAAAAACATAAATTATCTTCTATGGTACATATACTTGTTGGATTTTTAATTATGAAATAATCTTATCCAATATATGTATACATTATCATATTTGAATATGAATGATAAAAATTAAGAGGTTAAGATATGAGTAAAAATTTAATTTAAATATACAAATAAATGACCTTTATAAAAATTAAGCATATCCGTATTGAAATCAGACTCATATGTCTCACTCAATTTGACGTTAAAAAATAATTATTCACTAAATTCATTTCGATTATAGACAAATCAGATTATCATTTCTCTAACGTTAATGGTTGGTCGATTACACTTCCACCTTTCAAATGACATTAGCTCCCATGCTTTACTACTCATTTAGTTGATCATGGCCCATTTAGTTGATCATGACCTTGCTCTAAAGCACTTGTAACATTTAATTTTCGCCCATTATTTCCTCCACTAAAAACATATAAAACAAACCATTCAACATGGTGGCATTAAAGCTAATACAATATCAATTATATTTATCATAATTTTTAAATTAGTCATTCAATTAATCGAACATTTTCGTTAAATGCTTAACGAGAAAGTGACATGATAGTTAAAAGTTAGTATAATAATAAATTTAGTCTACAATTTTTACATATTATATTAATTTAATTATAATTAAAAAAATTAATCTTCAAATTTACAAATAATCTCTATCTAATCTTAATTTTAAAAACTTAAAAAAGAAAAAATATATATAAATATATAAAAACTTTCAAATATACATATATATATATATATATTGTGGCTTCCCACCACCACTACCATCGTTGGCAGAACAGCCAAAGGGTACACAGTACTGCTACCACACAAGAGTAGAAAAGGACCAACAAGAAGCAGCAGCGCCAAACAACAACAACAAACAGCAGCATCACCCGATAAACTCGCCCCCACCCCCACCCCCAAAAAAAAAAAACAAAGAAAAGAAAAAAGAGAACGAAAAATAATTTCTTAGATGGAACTAAAACAGAATGGAGTGTTTGCAAGACTGAGTAAGGGGGGTATAAGAAGGATGGAGCTTAAGAGGGAGAAGGAACAAGGTGAAAGATGACAAAAGGAGCTATTTTGGTAAAATGAGTCTTTTCTTTGTTTTGGTCGAAGTTGGGGAAGATTGATTTTATGAAATGCACAGGGCACAGAAAGGTTTTTTTATGTTGCTGTTCGTAAAAATAGTCTTTCGATTATCTTTGATTCTCCAAAAACTTAGCGTGTCTTTCTCTTTTCGTTTGTAGTACAATACAAATGCACTTTCAGTTACAGGCTTAAGGGGCGGTGGAACTCTCGCGTTTTGCTTCGATTTGTCAACAAGAGAAGTGGATAAAGCAGCGAGAAGCTAATAATTTTAACTTTGAAAATTGTTTTTACTACAACGAACCAGAACCAACGTCTGTTCTTCATTTAAGAAGAAGCCAAAGGCCACCCAGATCAGCATCTACTCTTCTTTTGACGGCGGAGCCACCGTTTCTGGACGTGGAGGCAACGATGGTTTAGTGGCAGTGGGGGAAGTTGTTTGTAAATATCGATAGTCAATTTTTTCTAAAATTATGACTAAATAGATATAATACGTAAAAATTAAGAATTAAATTATTATTATATTGATTTTTTTAATTATCATATTACCTCCCATTATACACTTAATAGAAGGTAATAAAAATATCTTGATTAATTGGATGATGAAATAATTAGATATTGTATTAACTTTAATGCCACCATGTTGAATGTTGTTAACGGAGGAGGAAATAATTGGAGAGACTTTGGAGCAATTTCATGGTTAAGTAGAAGCTTGGGTTAATATCTAAGAGCTTGGAAGATAGGTATGCGCTCAATGAAATTTCCGTTCATCTCAACTATTCTTAGAGAGTTAACTAAGATTGATTGATCAAGGCCTTTAGAGTATTAATAAATAGTAACTGTAAGAGCCCATTTACGCCTGGGCCCGATTAACAGAATAAGGGCAAAACAAAAAAGGACAAACAGAGTGAAAAACCCAAAATAATTTTAATGTCCAAAAAAAAATTAATGATCCAATAATAAATCCGCTTTTTTACAAGCCCAAATGCTAATTACAACAGACCCAATTAGTGGCCCAAATGCAAACCCAAATACACGATTACAAGCCCATTAAGCCCAATTATCTTAAAATTTTCTGAAACCCTAGGGGTTTTCGAATACTCTAGCGCGCAGAACCCACACGACCCGCACATCGCATGCTGCCGCAGCGTCGCCACGCCCAGACGTTTGGGCTTTCCCCACATGCGCGCCCACGCCTCTCGCAGACGGCCTCCGACAAACCACGCACACACCACGTGCTCACGTCGGCCCACCTCCGCACTCCGCACAAGAGAACAAGGGACAAACAAGCAAAGAAGAAGAAAAACAAAAGAGAAAAAGACTGCTGTATTTTTTGATTTTTTTTCAATTTTTCGACATTCGACTATAAAAGTCGGAAGAAACATTGTATATTTTTTGGGGACGCGCACAGAATACAATAATACAAAAAAAATCAGAAACAGATATTCAAAAAGAAGGTTGCTCTTTTTTTCGATTGCATTTTTTTCATTGTTCATTTCTTTTTTGAATCTATTTCAAGCACTTCTTTTTCTATTTCGATACATTAACAAAAAAGAGAGAGGAGCTACCTTCGTGAGATTCCGTCCGTGTCTCCTTCGTCGCGGTCGGAGTTCGAATATGGGCGTAGACCGAGGGGTGAGGCTTCAAGGCCGGTGCGAAAGGGCCCCCTTTGGACCTTCGTGTACCACCAAGCGCCGTTCTGATGACGCCCGGTGGTCGACGAAAGGGTTCTCCTTGGTTGCACCGGTGAAATTTGAAGCAAAAAGGATTTTAGGGTTTCAATAAAAGGGGGGCTCTGATTTTGTTTTTAAGGCAGCTAGGGTATTTTGATTTCAACAAAAAAAGGGCCGAATTCCTGATGGGATTTTAGGTTTAGTAACCTATTTAAACCGAACGAAACGGCGTCGTTTGAAGTCTGATCAAATGGCTTCAAAACGACAACGTATAGGCCATGACCCAATCTGACCCGACCCAATATCCATGGGATCCGCGTGTTTCCGCGGTGATGGACAATTTGCGCGATTAGTCCCCTTTTTCCTGCGTTGCTATTTGATTAGGCCCTGGGCGCTTTTATTTTTTTTTAAATTAGCCTCTGTAATCCAAATGCGCTTTCAATTTAGTCCGATTTGAACGCTGCGTTTCGGGTTTTGTAATATTTGCTGGTTTAGCCCCTGGTCATTTGCGCGCGTTTCGGTTTGATCCTTGAATATGTTTAAATGATTTTATTTATTTATAGAATATCCTTTAATTTCATTTTTATTTTAATTAGGTATTTCCTTAGTCTTTTATTTATAATCTTAATGACCTTTCTATGATATTAAATTGATTTGTTCTTTCATTATATTATTAAATCAATTATTTTATCGATTTTACAATGTTTTAATTTGTTTTATACTTCCATATATATATATATATATTATTTCTAATTCAAATATTAGATCTCAAAATCTTCATTTATATGCTTCTTTATTTTATATTTTTTTAAAATAATATTTGATTTAAATACTGTTATATAATCAATTTTATGTATATATTGTTAATTTCATAACATTTAGGTATATATATTTTCTTTTAAATCTATCTATACATATATTTTATTTTAATTTTAAATTTGTATAAATGTATAATTATTATTTTAAAAATCTTGTTTCATTATATTTCGGTTTATTTCAAACACCTCCCTATATTGTTATTTCCACACCATTTGTTTCTATTTTTATCCTTTATTTTGTGTATATCTCTTGTGTTGTCTTTGTCAATTGTTGATATTGAAATTATATATTATGTGATTATTACTATCATGTGAATTATGATTCCTTAATGTAATATTTTGTGTATGCTTTATTACTTTGCTTTGTATATTATTATTCCATTACGATTTATTTGTTAAAGAAAATCGAGTTTAATATCGTTCAAATCTCAAAATCATTCAAAGTTTTTTAAAATAAGGCAATGTTTCGTGTTTGGAAATCCGAAAGATCGTGTCCTAACGTGCTGGGTTTCGGTTCTTCGTTTGACCAAATAACCGAATATCCTTTTAAAATTTCATTCATGTTTCCTCAACTTCAAAATAAGGCAATGTTTCGTGGTTGGAAATCCGAGAGATCGTGCCCTAACGTGCTGGGTTTCAGTTTTTCGTTTGACCAAATAGTCGAATATCCTTTTAAAATTTCATTCATGTTTTCTCAATTAAAAACAAGGCAATATTTCGTGTTTGGAAATTCGAGAAATTGTGCCGTAACGTGCTGGGTTTCGATTTTCCGTTTGATCCCAAATAACGAAATACCCTTTTAAAATCTCAATGCATGAGTTTTGAGAATTTTGGGGCGATCTAGAATTTGAAGACTTAAATTGTTGCATCCTAACGTGCTGGATGTGATGTTTTATTCCTTCGGAACCAGAGAATCTTAATATTCAATCTCGAGTATCTTCAAATGGGTAAAAGAAGTTCGTAATTTTAAAATCTTTCAAATTCTCGACGTTAGGACATTAATTAATCAATTTGGTACCAATTTTGGGCGTTGCGAGGGTGCTAATCCTTCCTCGTACGTAACTGACTCCCGAACCCGTTTTCTTAGATTTCGTAGACAAAAATTATTGTTTTAATAAATCAAAATGTTTTATTAAAATATCCATCTCTAGGTGATTCGATCACACCTCGAATAAAAGATCGGTGGCGACTCCATTTGTTATTTTAAAGTCGAACCCCATTTTTCCAAAACATTAAAAATTGGTTTTGACAGCTTGGCGAGTCCACTGGGGACAATTAAGAGAGTCAAGCCGTAAAATTGATTATTTGTTGTCTTTTTGTCGAAAGTTGGAAATTTGATTCCAAAAATTACGATCCTATTATTGCATTCGTTCATATTGTTGTGATTACTGTGGTTTGAGTCTTGTAGAATACTTTTGCATCATATTGCATGACCGCTGGGTCACACCCTTTTAAGTGGGAGTGAGAAGCTACTCCTTCGTGAGGTTTTCACCTCCGTGCAGGATAGTGAATCGCTTTCGGGATACATCCGTACCTATGTCTTCGTGAGATTTTCATCTTCGTGCAGCCATAGGGAAATGTATTCCCCTGAACCGAACTCGGTCTGTATGAGCCTATAATGGGTGAGGATCGAGGAATCTGCTGGTTCGGGTACCTCTCTTTAGAACCAAACCACATATAGAAAGACTTAGGAGTCTACCCTAGATAGAGCCACGTCAAACCCTAATGGTCACCCAGACAGGTGTTCTGTGTTGTTTATTTCTCTTGTACTAACGTGTTTTCTTTTGATTGCATTGCATTGCATCATCATAGAAAGGAGATGTTGATTAGTATTCGATTCCTAAATAGAGGAGTTTGTCATAAGGAAACAAACTTCTTGATAAAGTGAATTATAATACGGTTGTCCAGACATGGTCCAAGTAAACAACGAGAGAAGGCTGATAGTCCGCAGAAGAATACAAGACTTCGCCCGAGGATTCAAGTCGAAAAAAAACTATTCAAGAGCCATCACGTCTTGACTTTCTTAAAAGAGCTAACGAGCATCGTGGGGATAAGTGAGCAAAGGGTCACGGCCTAGATCAAGCAACAAGGAACTAGAAGAAACATCTATTGAGAAAATCCATGGGACACGACCATAACGTCCGGATACGAAGAAAAAGATTGGTGTCTTTACTTGGACTATGAGGACGAAGCCGCATATGTAATCCGTTTTATGTAAAGATATTTGTTTTCTAGAAAAGTTCTTCTAATGGAATTGAATTCAAAATCAACGTCTCTCTTTCTTCTTGCATTCATTTCATGCATTTGCATTTCATGCATTTGCATTACATCATTTGCATTGCATTTTGTGCATTAGATTTTCACATAAAGTCCCTAATTAGGTCAAATTATTTCAGAAACCTGGAAGCTGACAAAACCTTACCAAATACGCATCCCTACGGCACAAGGAAAAAGACCAAGTCAATGGATAAAAGACTAGAAAAATTGGAGCAAATGCAAAAGGATATGCAAGAACAAATACAGGCACAAATGCAAGAGCGGTGGCTAAGATCCAAAGAGGATATGATGGATAGAATGATGGAATCACAAAAGAGTATGATGACTCAATTAACTCATTCATCACCGGGGGAGGAATAGACAAAGGAAAGACCCCCATGGTTAACACTGGTGAAGATAATGAGGAACCACTATATCCTTCGAATTTTACCCCGACACATCCTGAGGTGTACCCACGAAAAACATCTGTCACAATTAAACCTCAACAACTTCAGGAGGGTGTTTCGATACCAATGAACTTCCAAGCTGGATCGGGTTCTAACTTAGGGGATCACCCAATTAATGCTGTTATTCCCGACTTTGATGAGGCAGCAGAAAAGGAAAGGACAAGGTTTGAACTACCAAGACAGTTAGAGGATCGATGCAAATGGCTAGAGGACAAATTCAGGGCCATGACAAATGCTGATAGGCAACATGGAATCGAAGCTAAAGATCTGAGTTTGGTGCCAGGTCTAATACTTCCCCACATATTCAAGATGCCAGAATTTGAAAAATACAATGGGACTAGTTGCCCCGAAACTCACATAACCATGTGTTGCCGACATATGACTGGGTATGTCAACAATGATCAATTACTGATCCACTGCTTCCAAGACAGTCTAACTGGGCAGCGTCTAAATGGTATAACCAATTGAGTCGTACCAAGATTAGTTCATGGAGAGATTTAGCTCAAGCTTTCATGAAACAATATAGTCATGTAACGGATATGACCCAGATAGAATCACTCTGCAGAACATGGAGAAGAGAACAAGTGAGAGTTTCTGACAATATGCCCAAAGATGGAGGGAAGTCGCTATACAAGTCCAGCCACCTCTACTAGAAAAAGAAACCACGATGCTCTTCATCAATACTTTGAAGGCCCCGTTCATTAACTATATGTTGGGAAGTGCCACAATGAGCTTCTCAGATATGGTAATGTCCGGCGAGATAATTGAGAATGCTATAAGAAGCGGGAAGATTGAAGCAGGGGAAGGCACCAAAAGATCAACCCCGAGAAATAGGGAAAATGAAGTGAACAGCTTGAGCATGCATTCCAAATCGGTCACTGTAGGTCAACCGAGGGCTGTGACCACTGGTCATCAAGGCTCATCAAAACAAGAATCCAGTGCAAAGCAACTCCAGTTTACACCAATTCCAATGACATATAGGGAGTTGTATCAAAGTCTATTTGATACATATGTGGTGGCTCCTCATTACATGGAACCATTACAACCCCCATACCCCAAATGGTATGATTCGAATGCTCAATGCGAGTATCACGCGGGAATAACGGGTCACTCAATCGATAACTGCATTGCATTTAAGAAATTGGTCGAAAGGCTTATTAAAGTAGGGGTTGTAAAGCTTGATGAGCCGAACGAAGCAGTAAATTGTGATAATTGAAGGAGTAGGGCAGGAGAGTTGCGATTCCTTGAAGAAGTCATCAGAAGCCTAGAAATCTGGAAATCAGAACACCAATGGCATATCCGAAGAGGGAACCGAGGAATAAGAGTTTTCCAAGCATCAGCCTTTATATACTTGAGAGTGTTTTGAACAATGGGACTCTGGAAGAGACATGTATTTTTAGGGCTAATCTAGAGTAATATTCAAAACACGCTTATTGCTTTCAGCCTAGGAGCAATAAGAGTCATTTTGTGAAATAGGCTTGTGTTCAGAATATTTATTTCAATAAAACGCATCTTTTTGAGCAAATATTTTTCCATTCTTTCTATAGATTCTTTCGTACTTTGGATTTCTATTCAAATATTCTTTCACTCTTTATTCATGATCATACCATACGAATAATCATCCTTAGAATAATTTATTCTTTGGATCTTCTGCCTTCATACCTAGGTACCCAGATACCAACGACATGAGCGACATTGTTACCGACTCCCTTTTTGAATGAAATATGATTCTAAGGGATCTCAGGACTTTGAAGATGACAAAAAAATTGTAACCTATCTTCTGATTTGTTAAGGATGATAGAACCAGATGAAAAATAGATCCTACGTCACGAGTCAAGGAAGGAGATGATGATCAAAGCCTAGCTCAATGCAGAAATAAGATTTCCTATATGTGGGGCATGGATGTTATCAAGCCAGTCTCATCAAAAGCTTCTGGCCAACATCGATTCATTTTCGTGGATGTCGGTTACTTCACTAAGATGGTAAAAGTCGCTTCATATGCCAATATTACAAAGTCGATAGTCATCAGAACAAAAAAGAGAAAAAAAAAGAAAGAATACCGATAAAAAAATGTCGAAAAGATCATATTTGACCGCACAATGTCAAAGTTTACGGTCTGTTCGAAGATCAAGTGCCACATCACAGTGCAGCAAAGGCAGCCAAAAAAAAAACAAAAGATCATAAAAAAAACAAAAACAAAAAAAAAACAAAAAAAAGGGGACCGAGACTTGTAAAGATTGGAATACAGAAGTTACTATTTATCCTCTATGCTTATCAAATGTTGGACAAGACTGTCACCGAGGCAACCCATTTCTCAATGGTTTCGCCCATTGAAGTCAAAATTCCTTTTTTCGAGTTTTATCATAACTGAAGTTGGGTAAGGCAGAATGGATTTAATCCCGATATGATCAGTTGAATTTGAAGAGAAAATGTTAAAAGTTATCTGTTACGGTCAGATGATGCAAGCTTACAAAAAAAAAAGGGTTCGCCCTAGAAAACTTCATGATAGGGCTTTGAAGAAGATTTTTCCATGCAGAAGGGACTTCAGAAGAAAGTGGATGCCAAACTGGGAAGGACCTTATGCAGCAATAAAGGTCTGTTCTAGGGAAGCATGGTCTGAGATAGATGGTAAGGACCTGCCCAATTCGATGAATTCAGATTCAATAAAAAGTTTAAAAAAAAAAGAAAAAAGAAAAAAAATGAAATGGAAAATTCAATCAAAAGAAGAAAGAAAAAAGAGAGGCCAAGGCGAAAACCCTCAAAGGGCGCTTTGAGACCAAAAGGGGATTTGAGTTGAAAACCCAGAAAGGGTGGCTCAAATTTTGTTCGAAAGTGGGGCATACAGTAGTCTTGCTATACTTGAATTAACAGTGAAGAAGTATGTTACATCTTGGGGCATCGGCAAAGTACTACGGATCCCCTAAACACATATTGAGCTTAAAATGGTCCTCAAAAAGTTTGAACAGGGAAGCTCAGGCTGCGATATCTGGGACACCTAGCTTTCATTTTACCCATTTTAAATTTGTTATTTGTGATTATATTATTCTTTTCAAAATATGTTCACAATAAATTTCTTTTGATTGCATTTTCTATCTTTGCTTAACTTATTTGTTTCAAGCTATGCTCCTAATTAATTTCATTCTTATCCATGGTTTTGATCTTTTCAAGCATTTCGCATTCAAATAACGATTAATGGACTAATAATACTTTCATGAAAGGAGTTTCGCATATTACTCTAGAAGCTTCTAAATAATACAAGAACTTGAAACAGAACTATTGTTTAAAACTTACCAAGTTTAAGGAAGAGTCTAGACTAAGGCTATCTCTTTGGATTTTTGTTAAAGATGGTGACAAGATATTGCGTCGGTGATACAATCTCGACAAAAAATGGTCAATGTTAACCCAAGCGCAAAAGGGAAATCATTCTCGAAAAAACGATGTTATGCATCCATGCAAATATTATGCATACACATTTGGTTAGGTTACCTGAGGTGTGATCAGTTGATTGAACAAGCTACAGATCCTATACCTTTGAATAGTAATGGGATCCTACATTTTGAAGTCACAGTGGGATGGATGGAAAAGATTCAGATCCTATACCCCTAAGTCACAATAAGATGAACCCGAAGTTACTGATTGGGGCAAATCATTTGAGAGATATATTTGTTTTCTCGGGTTTTCTGTCAAGATTACCAGCCGAACAAGATGGCGGCATAATACGCCAGTAATAAAGCCCCGATAAACAATGAGCGATGACAACCCTAAGCTTTTAAAAAATGGATCATTCTCATGAAATTCTACATTTAGTTAGGAGCATTTGATTCATTCCGATCATTGCATCCTAATCATCAAGCATTTAAAAAAGATCATCCTCATGACTTTCTGCATCCATGAAAATGTCATCCAGTTAGGAGCATTTGATTCATTCCAATCATTGCATCCTAATCATCGCAAGAAATCATTCTCATGACATTCCGCATTCATGCAGATGTTGCCCATAATACATTTAGTTAGGAGCATTGGATTCATTCTGATCATTGCATCCTAACCATTTTGCATAGGCATAAGCACATAAAACCGATTTTACAGGATAGGTCCCCTAGAGGACAGTGTCGCAACATCGGTGAATTCACAGATCTTGCCTTCCTGAGCGAAGCAGATCGAAGGTACTAGTCTGGCATCCCTGAGTTTCCAGTGGAGCAGACCGAAGATTGTAGATCTTGTCACCCTAAGCAGTAGTGGACCAAGATCGAACGGCAAATCTTGTCTCCCTAAGCAGTAATGGAACAGATTTAAGCCAATAGTCCTATCTCCCTGACCAGCAGTGGAATAGGTCGAAGATTGTAGATCTTGTCACCCTAAGCAGTAGTGGACCAAGATCGAATGGCAAATCTTGTCTCTGTAACACCCCTTACCCGTGTTCTAAGCCGGAACCAGGCTCAAGGCGTTACCTTAATAAAGTCCTCATAATCCCCACTTAGACCTATCATGAATACTCTCTCTAGTCGCCTTAACAACCTCGTTCTCGACTTACAAAACCTCACTCATACACACGAAGACTCTCGAGACTATACCGAAACTTTTTCAACGTTTTCACATTTTCTCTTACAACTACTCACCATTCCAACTATTTCATGCATTTATGACACAAATTAAATCTTTGCATTCAAGCCCTATTTAGGTGTTTTCATGCTAGCACCATTCATAAAAGTTGTCTCTCACCTCCCTAACATTCATTTTCTTCCATAAAAACTCAGTCATCAACATAATTTCTCTCATGATAAGTCCCTAGACTTTCAACCATATCACAAATTAGTCCCCTCAATAGCTAGCTTAAGCTTTGGGGACTCTTAAAGTACAAAAATCATCAAAAATAACCATCAAATTGACTTACTAGCAAGGAGATGGTTTGGCTGAAAGTTTGAACTCCCAAATGCCCTATTTCCTCTTCAATTTTCGGTAGAAAGAGATGAATGAATAGTAAAAGATGATAGTTTTTCTTTTCACTTTATTTTATTCATCTTTTCTCACCTAATTCACCCAATTTTGACCAAGAATTAAATGCCCTTGTCTCCCCTATGCACATGGCCGGCCATCACTAGATAAATGGCCTAATTGCACTTTAAAATCCTTCAAATTACATTCTATAGCTACTAGGTACCTCTACCTTACAAAATAGAACTCTCGCACTTTATGCGATTTAGTCCTTTTTCGCAATTAAGCATGCTATCACTCAAATTAAAACACCAAAATTTTCATGCATCCATATAATCATGCTACAACACATAAATTAACATCAAAATAATTTTCCTCGACCTCGGATTAGTGGTCTCGAAACCACTGTTCTGACTAGCCCCAAAATCGGGCTGTTACAACTCTCCCCCCTTTAGGGATTTTCGCCCTTAAAAATCTTACCGGTAAAGAGGTTTGGATATTGCTCTCTCATGGCTTCCTCTGGTTCCCACGTAGCCTCTTCTACACCGTGTTTTTGCCACAACACTTTTACTAAGGCTATGTCCTTATTCTTCAACTGTTTCATTTCTCGAGCAAAGATTTTAATCGGCTCTTCTTCATATGTCATATCCGATCTTATCTCAATTTCTGTTGGAGGAATCACATGCGAAGGATCGGAACGATAACGCCTTAGCATTGATACATGGAACACATTGTGAATTTTCTCTAACTCTACCGGTAAAGCCAACCGATATGCCACTGGCCCAATCCTTTCGGTAATCTCATACGGCCCTATGAATCTCGGACTCAATTTACCTTTTTGACCAAATCTCAATATTTTCTTCCACGGCGACACTTTCAGAAATGCCTTGTCGCCTACTTGGAACTCAATTTCTTTTCTTTTCAAATTCGCGTACGACTTTTGCCTGTCTGAAGTAGCATTCAGACTATCTCGGATAACTTTCACTTTCTCCTCAGTCTCTTTAACTAAATCAATTCCATGAATTTTCTTCTCTCTCAGCTCGGTCCAATACAGAGGAGTCTGACACTTATGACCATACAAGGCTTCATACGGTGTCATCCGTATGCTCGACTGATAACTATTGTTGTAAGCGAATTTGATCAAGGGTAGGTATCTTTCCTAACTACCTTCTAACCCTAACACACAACATCGGAGCATATCCTCAAGAACTTGGATTACTCTCTCAGACTGACCATCAGTTTGAGGATGAAATGCAGTACTGAAATTTAACCTCGTACCTAAAGCCTCCTGTAACTTCTTCCAAAACCTCAAAGTAAATCTCGGGTCTCTGTCCGAGATGATAGATATAGGCACTCCATGTAATCTTACTACCTCTGCAACATACAACTCGGCCAACTTATCTAGTGAATAATCAATACGCACAGGTATAAAATGAGCCAACTTCGTTAATCTATCAACAATAACCCACACAGCATCTCTCTTCTTCGGAGTCATAGGCAAGCCCGTAACAAAATCCATGGTAATCTGATCCCATTTCCACTCGGGAACCATCACTGGCTGAAGTAATCCCGAAGGCACTTGATGCTCTGCTTTCACTTGTTGACAAATTAGACATCTTGTTACATACTCCGAGATGTCTCTTTTCATTCCCGGCCACCAATAGAATTTCTTTAGATCATTATACATTTTCATGCTGGCTGGGTGTACTGACAAATAACTACTATGTGCTTCCCGTAAAATTTCTCGAATCAACTCGTCATCTTTAGGCACACAAATTCTATCATGGAACATTAAGCAACCATCCGAACTCACGCGGAATTCAGAATTAATTCCTGATTCACACTTAGCTCTTTTAGCTAGTATCTCACTATCATTCCTTTGAGCCTCACATATTCGTTGAACAAATAGTGGTCTAGCTCTCAACTCGGCCAGTATAGCACCATTATCGTACAATGACAAAATCATGCTCATAGCTCTTAAAGCATACAAGGATTTTCTACTTAAGGCATCCGCAACTACATTCGCTTTCCCCGGGTGGTAATCGATCACTAGTCCTTCAATAATTCAAGCCACCGTCGTTGCCTTAAGTTTAATTCGTTTTGATCCATCAAGTACCTCAAACTCTTTTAGCTCTAAAATCCCAACTAAGAGTCTGACATCTTCATTCAACCCATCTTCAAATCTCTTGCATAAGGTAGCTTCCGTAGATACACATTCTTGCCCATACTTGCCGAGCCTAACAAATTCGCGCTCATATTCCGCCACAGTCATTTTTCCTTACTTTAACTCAAGGAATTCTTTCCGTTTCTGGTCTACAAACCGTTGACTTATATACTTCTTTCGGAACTCCTCCAAGAAAAAGTCCCACGTTAACCTCTCTTTAGGGACTACTGATGTCAATGTTTTCCACCAATGATATGCCGAGTCCCTCAGCAAAGATACAGCACATTTCAAGCTCTCCTCAGGTGTACAGGAGAGTTCATCAAAAACCCTCATTGAGTTCTCTAGCCAGAACTCCGCTCTCTCAGGGTCATCATCCGTATTAGCTCGAAAATCCTCAACCCCTTGCTTACAGATTTTGTCTACCGGGGGCTTAGTTGTCCTCACCATTTCTATACCTTGGGAAGCCACAGGAACTGGCTGAGGTATAGGAGGAGGTGGAGGAGGTTGAGCATTGGGATTCGCTCGTACGTACTCAGTGTACCAGTTACTCATCATTTGGAGAAAGGCTTCCCGAGCCTCTTCTCCTTGACCCCTAGTCTCGGGTTCACTCTGCACAGGCGTGGTCCCTTGCGCAGGAGCCGGCGCATTACTAGCTGCGTCATCAGCAGCCGATTGATCGGGATCCATATACTACATAAAACAAGTTTAAGATCATCAGAAGCCACCACACTATCATATACGCTTATGGCATGTATAGTTAGACTCCTACACACGCTACGGTAGTCCTAGAACCGACTAAACCATAGCTCTGATACCCTAAATGTAACACCCCTTACCCGTGTTCTACGCCAGAACCAGGCTCAAGACGTTACCTTAATAAAGTCTTCATAATCGCCACTTAGACCTATCATGACTACTCTCTCTAGTCGCCTTAACAACCTCGTTCTCGACTTACGAGACCTCACTTATACACACTAAGACTCTCGAGACTATACTGAAACCTTTTCAACCTTTTCACATTTTCTCTTACAACTACTCACCATTCCAACTATTTCATGCATTTATGACACAAATTAAATCTTTGCATTCAAGCCCTATTTAGGTGTTTTCATGCTAGCACCATTCATAAAAGTTGTCTCTCACCTCCCTAACATTCATTTTCTTCCATAAAAACTTAGTCATCAACATAATTTCTCTCATGGTAAGTCCCTAGACTTTCAACCATATCACAAATTAGTCCATTCAATAGCTAGCTTAAGCTTTGGGGACGCCTAAAGTACAAAAATCATCAAAAATAACCATCAAATTGACTTACTAGCAAGGAGATGGCTTGGCTGAAAGTTTGAACTCCCAAATGCCCTATTTCCTCTTCAATTTTCGGTAGAAAGAGATGAATGAATAGTAAAAGATGATAGTTTTTCTTTTCACTTTATTTTATTAATCTTTTCTCACCTAATTCACCCAATTTTGACCAAGAATTAAATACCCTTGTCTCCCCTATGCACATGGCCGGCCATCACTAGATAAATGGCCTAATTGCACTTTAAAATCCTCTAAATTACATTCTATAGCTACTAGGCACGTCTACCTTATAAAATAGAACTTTCGCACTTTATGGGATTTAGTCCTTTTTCGCAATTAAGTATGCTATCACTCAAATTAAAACACCAAAATTTTCATGCATCCATATAATCATGCTACAACACATAAATTAACATCAAAATAATTTTCCTCGACCTCGGATTAGTGGTCTCAAAACCACTGTTCCAACTAGCCCCAAAATCGGGCTGTTACAGTCTCCCTAAGCAGTAGTGGAACAGATTTAAGCCATCAGCCCTATCTCCCTGACCAGTATTGGAATAGGTCGAAGATTGTAGATCTTGTCACCTTAAGCAGTAGTGGACCAAGATCGAATGGAAAATCTTGTCTCCCTAAGCAGTAGTGGAACAGATTTAAGCCACCAGCCCTATCTCCCTGACCAACATTGGAATATGTCGTAGATTATAGATCTTGTCACCCTAAGCAGTAGTGGACCAAGATCAAACAGTAAATCTTGTCTCCTTAAGCAGTAGTGGAACAGATTTAAGCCACCAGTCTAGCATCCCTGAGATTGCAGGGGAGCAGATTTAAGATAGAGGATCTTGCCTTCCTGAGCGAAGCGGATCGAAGATACAAATTTCATCACCTCGAAGTCCCAGTGGAGTAGGTTAAGGCTACAAATCCCTTCTCCCTGAGGTTATTGAGGACCAACCTTTATTTTCGAGAAGTTTTAGTGAGAAGATCAAAACTACAAATCTCTTCTCTCTGGATTCTTATCACCTCGAAGTCCCAGTGGAGTAGGTTAAAGCTACAAACCCCTCCTCTCTAAGGTTATTGAGGATCAACCTTTATTTCTGAGAAGTTTCAGTGAGAATATCAAAGCTACAAATCTCTTCTCTCTAGATTCTCATCATCTCGAAGTCCCAGTGGAGTAGGTTGAGACTACAAATCCTATCTCCCTGAATTTACGGCGGAGCAGATTGAAGCTACAAGTTTGGGATCGAAGAGTTAATTCTCATGCCCCTGAAGATGCAGTGGGATGGAATGAAGCTACTTGAAGAAGAAAAACACTGAAAGAAGTCAAGATTTGGCAAGACTGGGCAAAATTGGCCTCTTTGAAGTCTTTGTCCTATTCTCGTTACACGACAATGAGCAAAGAGGGGCAGCTGTAAGAGCCCATTTATGCCCGAGCCCGATTAACAGAATAAGGCCAAAAAAAAAAGGACAAACAGAGTTGAAACCCAAAATAATTTTAATGTCAAAAAAAAAAATTAACAGTCCAATAACAGTCCGTTTTTTTACAAGCCCAAATGCTAATTACAACAGACCCAATTAGTGGCCCAAATGCAAACCCAAATACACAGTTACAAGCCCATTAAGCCCAAGTATCTTAAAATTTTCTGGAAACCCTAGGGGTTTCCAGAATACTCTAGCGCCGCAACCCCATGAACAGCCCCGCATGCGCGCTGTAGCCCCGCGCCAGCCAGATGTTTGGGCTTTCCCCCATATGCGCGCCACGCCTCTCCGCGTATGGCCTCCGTACAGCCACGTACACCACATGCCCACATCGGCCCACCTCCGTACCTGCGCAAGAGAACAAGGGACAAACAAGCAGCAGCAAGAAAAACAAAAAGAGAAAAAGACTGTTGTATTTTTTGATTTTTTTTTCAATTTTTCGACATTCGACTATAAAAGTCGGAAGAAACATTGTATATTTTTTGGGGACGCGCACAGAATACAACAATACAAAAAAATCAGAAACATATATTCAAAAAGAAGGTTGCTCTTTTTTCGATTGCGTTTTTTTCATTGTTCATTTCTTTTTTGAATCTATTTCAAGCACTTCTTTTTCTATTTCGATACATTAACAAAAAAGAGAGAGGAGCTACCTTCGTGAGATTCCGTCCGTGTCTCCTTCGTCGCGGTTGGAGTTCAGATATGGGTGTAGACCAAGGGGTGAGGCTTCAAGCCCTGTGCGAAAGGGCCCCATTTGGACCTTTGTGTACCACCAAGCACCGTTTACAGTGACGCTCTGGTGGTCAGACGAAAGGGTTCTCCTTGGTTGCGGCTGGGGGCTGAACAGAAAAGGGATTTTAGGGTTTCAATAAAAGGGGGGCTCTGATTTTGTTTTTAAGGCGGCTAGAGTATTTTGATTTCAACAAAAAAGGGGCCGAATTCCTGATGGGATTTTAGGTTTAGTAACCTATTTAAACCGAACGAAATGACGTCGTTTGAAGTCTGATCAAATGGCTTCAAAACGATGAAGCATAGGCCATGACCCAATCTGACCCGACCCGATATCCATGGGATCCGCGTGTTTCCGCGGTGATGGACAATTTGCGTGATTAGTCCCCTTTTTTCCGCGTCGCTATTTGATTAGGCCCTGGGCGCTTTTATTTATTTTTTAAATTAGCCTCTGTAATCCAAATGCGCTTTCAATTTAGTCCGATTTGAACGCTGCGTTTCGGGTTTTGTAATATTTGCTGGTTTAGCCCCTAGTCATTTGCGCGCGTTTCGGTTTGATCCTTGAATATGTTTAAATGATTTTATTTATTTATAGAATACCCTTTAATTTCATTTTTATTTCAATTAGGTATTTCCTTAGTCTTTTATTTATAATCTTAATGACCTTTCTATGATATTAAATTTATTTGTTCTTTCATTATATTATTAAATCAATTATTTTATCGATTTTACAATGTTTTAATTTGTTTTATACTTCCATAAATATATATTATTTCTAATTCAAATATTAGATCTCAAAATCTTCATTTATATGCTTCTTTATTTTATATTTTTTTAAAATAATATTTGATTTAAATACTGTTATATAATCAATTTTATGTATATATTGTTAATTTCATAACATTTAGGTATATATATTTTCTTTTAAATCTATCTATACATATATTTTATTTTAATTTTAAATTTGTATAAATGTATAATTATTATTTTAAAAATCTTGTTTCATTATATTTCGGTTTATTTCAAACACCTCCCTATATTGTTATTTCCACACCATTTGTTTCTATTTTTATCCTTTATTTTGTGTATATCTCTTGTGTTGTCTTTGTCAATTGTTGATATTGAAATCGTATATTATGTGATTATTACTATCATGTGAATTATGATGCCTTAATGTAATATTTTGTGTATGCTTTATTACTTTGCTTTGTATATTATTATTCCATTACGATTTATTTGTTAAAGAAAATCGAGTTTAATATCGTTCAAATCTCAAAATCATTCAAAGTTTTTTAAAATAAGGCAATGTTTCGTGTTTGGAAATCCGAAGGATCGTGCCCTAACGTGCTGGGTTTCGGTTCTTCGTTTGACCAAATAACCGAATATCCTTTTAAAATTTCATTCATGTTTCCTCAACTTCAAAATAAGGCAATGTTTCGTGTTTGGAAATCCGAGAGATCGTGCCCTAACGTGCTGGGTTTCAGTTTTTCGTTTGACCAAATAGTCGAATATCCTTTTAAAATTTCATTCATGTTTTCTCAATTAAAAACAGGGCAATATTTCGTGTTTGGAAATTCGAGAAATTGTGCCCTAACGTGCTGGGTTTCGATTTTCCGTTTGATCCCAAATAACGAAATACCCTTTTAAAATCTCAATGCATGAGTTTTGAGAATTTTGGGACGATCTAGAATTTGAAGACTTAAATTGTTGCATCCTAACGTGCTGGATGTGATGTTTTATTCCTTCGGAACCAGAGAATCTTAATATTCAAAATCGAGTATCTTCAAATGGGTCAAAGAAGTTCGTAATTTTAAAATCTTTCAAATTCTCGACGTTAGGATATTAATTAATCAATTTGGTACCAATTTTGGGCGTTGCGAGGGTGCTAACCCTTCCTCGTACGTAATCGACTCCCGAACCCGTTTTCTTAGATTTCGTAGACCAAAATTATTGTTTTAATAAATCAAAATGTTTTATTAAAATAATCCATCTCTAGGTGATCCGATCACACCTCGAATAAAAGATCGGTGGCGACTCCATTTGTTATTTTAAAGTCGAACCCCATTTTTCCAAAACGTTAAAAATTGGTTTCGACAGTAACGTGATAATCGAAAATTTGGGAATGGTTTTATGCCTTAAATATGTAAATATTGAATGAAAAATATTGGAAAATGATATAGGAATTGGTAAGTTAAAGAAACTAAAGAAATATCATGGTAGTCGAGTAAGTCTTAATCTCACCAAACTTTACAAACAACATTAATACATTCATGGTATTACAATATTTCTTTTAAAAACAAGACCTGTCACATAAAAAAGTTTGATGTAAAATATGCAAAATAATAAAATTAATGCAAGGGAAGGGATTTGAACTTGGATTTCAATGATAGTTTCACTAACAGTTAATCGACAGACCAGTAAATCATATGTTTCTTAAAAGCGCACAGATAATCTAAAAAATTAGGGCATGATCACTCTCTCTCGGTTTACAAACCCGATTCTACTAACACGTGATATTTGAGATGTGACAAGTTGACTATGGTTCCCAACCAATAACAACTTTGCCTAATGGGTTAAGTGGTAAGGTTGTGAGGGCTCCTACCACGAGATGATTGGATCGAAAAGGCTACTAGGTATATAGTTGGTGATAGAGTGCAACGTCACACAACACAACGTATCAAATGTGATAGGAGAGTATTTAGCATATCATTGCTAATATATGGACTAGAATGAATCGTCTGATGAAATATAAGTACAGTAAAATTAAAATTACAAGATATATATTTATTTTAAAACATTATTTATAATGTATTCTCTATATTTTAATAAAACCTTAATTAAATTGATTCAAATAATTTAACTTATTCAAATTTGATTAAATTATATTTTAAAAATAAAAAAAATTAAATTAAATAGCTCTAGTGTTAAATCTAAATGATACAACTCAAAATAATTTAAATTTGAAAACTCCAAAGTTTTGCCCAAATACCATGTACAAGAAATAACCTAAATCTATGTATAGATACCCATATTTACCATCCAATTATTACAACAAAAACTACCAAAAACCTAGGTAAGATTTCCAAATAAATAAACAACATTAAATTATTTTCCTATGCATGTTAGATACCTACCACTTTATTTTTTTTAAAAAAAAGAACAAGCTACTAACAACTTTTGGATTTTTTTTACTCTTTAAAGATAACTCATATTTTCAATATTTAAATAATGAATTTAGACTAATAGTTAGCCAAGTTCTTGACTTCCCTAAAATGGATAAAAATCAAGTAAAGTAAATATATATATAAAAATTGCTTTTATATTCTTATGATAAATAATTTCAGAGTCCATTTTCAATAGTCTAAAAAACCACTTGGATATCACTTTAACTCAAATGGTTACGATGAGTGAATTGAAGGAATCTGACATGGAGTCGAAGGCCACCATCTCTGCATGCTTGGAAGATGACAATCCTCCAAGTGATTATTCATCTCAATCTTCGTTTTCTTCTTTAATTTTTGTTTACTTTGTATGTGGGGTGTGCCTGGTATTCTTCTCCCAGTTAAATTCTACAATCTTTTCCTAGTTAAGATTTAATTATTCCAGGGATATTTTAGTATGATTCGAACTCTACTTAGCCTATTTAAAGGGGTCTTGTATCCCTGCTTCAAGATGCCAATAAAAAAAAGGGTTTTTCTTTATGGGCAACAAAATGTTGCCGCATATGAGTTTTCGTGAGAGTTTCATTGTAATTATGGAGAATATTTTTCTCCATATTTTACTCATGTTTGTTTAATCGTTTAGTGGAAAGTCGAAGCCTCCTTTGCCCGTGGTTTTTCCCTCTTTGAGGGTTTTCCATGTAAAATATTTGTGTTCGCTCTTGATAAATAATAAATGTAACATGTTTTAGCCTCATTCCTAATGCGTTTCTGGATGATTATTCGATTTAAAATGGTGAATTTTATGCTCCTAATCCTTTAAATTCATGTTTCTATACTTAGGAGAGCATTTGGGAGTGCAAAGAGCGAAAAAGAGAGGAAATCAGAAAATCAGAGCAACTTTCAAGAGCCACACGGGCTGGACACACGGCTGTGTGAGCCACATAGGCTGCCACAAGACCATGTGCGAGACCGTGTGGATTTCGCGAACTGTACTCTGGAAATGCAAAAAACACAATTTTTAGGTTTTTTGGGCATTCTAAGACCTATATATACCAAATATAAGAAGAGGGAAGTAAGCCGTCAGAGAATATTAAAGAAAAGAACTCAAAAAACACCATTGGAGCCGAGTCTGGAGCAGATTTACATCAAGATTAAAGATCTCCTTTTGATTTCTTTGAAGTTTATTATGAGTTTCTTTATTTCTTGCAATTATATTGTCTTTTGGATGTCTTTATTTGCGATTATGAACTAACTTTTTAAATACCTAGGGGACATGAACCCTATGATGAATTATGTGTTTTGATTTCTGTTTTACGCAATAAATACTTGGATCTTGTTCTCAATTATGTGTGCTTAATTCTTGGTTTAATATTTCTAGATCATTAATCCATGTTTGTTGTGCTTAATTCAGACGAGGAATAGACCCTGTTTAAGAGTAGATCTAGCATAATTGAGAGTAGTTGCATGCAATCCTAGAAATAAGACGACATAAATCTACCGGATTAGAGTCAAATCTAATAGGGGGATCCATAGATCGAGTTAATGCAAAAATAGGGGTTTTAATTAGAAATAAATTTCAATTAATCAACCTAGAGTCAGTTGCTCTTACTCTCGAAAGAGATATTAGCATAATTTAGGGATTTCTACAGATCAAGATACTAAGTGAAAAAATTGTTTAATTCAGATCGATAATGACAGATGAAATCTAGGTGGATTCTTTTCTAGGTATTGTTTCGCTTATTGGTTGTTAATAATTTGTTTTCCTGATTTGTTCTTTGTTGTGTTCTTAAGTTAATTAATTTAGTTAATTTTAGTTTTCATCAATCACTCCAATTTGTTGCTTAAATAATAGAAAGACGGTAATTACTAGTACCTTTGGTCTTTGTGGGAACAATATTTGTGCTCATCGTAACTAAACTATTAATTGATACGTGCACTTGTCGTTGTCAATTTTTAGTTGCTTTACGATTGTATCAAGTTTTTGGCGTTGTTGTTGGGACTAAAATATTAGGAAAAATTTATTCTATTAATTTAATTATTTTTTATATTTATTTTTATTTAATTTTTACATTCTTATTTTTTTCGTTTGTTTGCTTCTGGTAGGTTCTTTTAGTTTAAGACTAGAGGAAACCCATTAGATCCATTACTTTTTGATAGTGAGATATAAAAGACTGCTCGTAGAAATCGTCAAGAGGTTAGAGAAGAAAGACAAAGTAAACAGAATATAGTACACGATTAAGAGAAAAAGGATATCACTGTGGTGATGGGTGATACTCAAAATAATCAGTTACCTCTTTCACGTCCTACCCCTCGGACTATGATGATTATGCTAAGCCCACTCTGATTGGGGCTAAATCGAGTATTGTGAGAGCTACCATTAATGCAAACAATTTTGAGCTGAAGCCGAACATAATTCAGATGGTACAATAGTATGTTCAGTTTGATGGTTTGCAAGATGAAGATCTGAATACCCATTTGGCTAAATTTTTAGAGATTTGTGACACTTTCAAGATCAATGTCATTACTGATGATGCCATACGCTTACGGTTGTTCCCATTCTCATTAAAGAACAAGGAAAAATAGTGGTTAAATTCATTGCCACGAGGCTATATCATGACTTGGGATCAGATGGTTGAGAAGTTTCTTTTGAAGTACTCCCCACTAGCTAAATAACTAAGTTAAGGAATGATACCTCTTCTTTTCCTCAAATTGATTTGGAGACATTATATGATGCATGGGAGAGATTTAGGGATCTTTTGAGAATGTGCCCTCATTATGGGTTACCTTTGTGGTTACAAGTTCAAATCTTTTACAATGGTTTGAATCCCTCAACTAGGCAATTAATTGATGCAGTAGCTGGTAGAACACTGAATAATAAAACACCTGAGGACGCTTAAGATTTTATTGAAGAAATATCACTGAATAACCATCAGTGGCAAGTCATTAGAACAAAACCGATGAAAGTAGCCAGTGTTTTTAATATAGATGCAGTTGCTATGTTGGCAAGCCAAGTGGAAGCACTGAATAAAAAATTGATGGTTTGAAATTTTTTAAGCAAGTAAATCTGGTGATGCAATGTGATGCGAATGAGGCAGAGATGATTAATCCAGAATATTCAGCCTTCAAGTCTAACATGGATCATCAACAAATCGATTTTTTGGGTAATAATTCTAGACCTCAAAATAAGCCCTATAGCAATACTTATAATGCAGGATGAAGGAATGATCCAAATTTCTCTTGGGGTGGTCAAGGAAATCAAAGGTCATAACCCCCTCTGGGTTTTCAGCAACCTTATCAGAAGGAGAAGAAGCCGAACCTTGAGGAGATGTTGGCTAAATTCATTTCGGTGTCAAAAACTCCATTTCAAAACACTGTTACAGCTCTAAAAAATTATCAAGCATCGATTCAAGGGCTCGAAAATCAAATTGAGTAGGTTGCCAAACTTATTTTAGAAAGACCACAAGAGAGCTTACCTAGCTACACTGAAACAACCCAAATGAGCAAATCCATGCAATCACTATTCGAAACGTGGAAGGGTTAGTAGAGCCTGAAAAGAAGTCGAAGCTAGAAGCTGTTGTGAAAGTGATGAGGTTGAAGAAGGTAAGAAAGAGCATAAGCTGATAATTAGAGAATACAAACCATGAATTCCATATCCGACAGCATTGAAGAGAGACCGTACAAACGAACAATATGGTAAATTTCTTGAACTTAAAAGAAAAATTACATATTAACTTACCTTGTAACACCCCTAACCCGTATCCGTTGTTGGAATAGAGTTACGAAGCATTACCGGAGTTTACATTTCAGAACTATAAAAATTTTTAAATAATTTAATTTATATCATCAATCACAGCAAAACCAATCAATAACATACATATTGTCCCTTTTACGAGCCCTCGAGGCCCTAAAAACACATTAGCAACAAATCATGACTAAATCATAAACATATAGAAATTTTAGGGAAAAGATGAAAATTTACAAACTACAAGGGTCACACGACCGTATGGCCAGACCATGTGACTCAGACGGCCAAGAGACACGTCCGTGTCTTAGGCCGTGTGGGCATTCAAAATAGGGACACACAGCCGTGCCCCAGTCCGTGTCCGTGCCCGTGTGACTCACTGACTTGGGTTACACGGGCAAGCCACACGCCCGTGTGCTAGGCCGTGTACCCTTCGAATTAACCTTACACTCCCGTGTTCCGGGCCGTGTGCTAGACTGTGTAAAACCTGACTTGCAACCCTTTGAAAACTACAGGGGACACACGGCCGTGCTACTTGGCCGTGCGTAACACACGGATGAGACACACGCCCGTGTCTCTACTCATGTGAACAAAAATAGACCATTTTACAAGCCATTTTTCTCACCCTTTTCAACATGTACCTATAATCCCTTTTGCACAAATACATAAGCCCTCAAAAGGCACCAAAATCATGCATAATCAAGCCAAACACAAATGGTATAATAACATCCAACCAATATGCCCAAAGGCACCTCAAATGACAACATTAAAACATGTATAACCATGTACTCAAATTGGCCAAAATAATTAATTAACTTCTAACTAAGTTTGCATCATTACATACCATTTAATTTACTTACAAATAACATACCAAATGGTACTAAGTATACCATTCAACCACTAGCATCAATAGTCATATAAGTCATTCATAACAAAGTACCAATTCACCATATTTACATATGCCACAAGGCATTTACAATATGTATATTTAGACAGTCATTTCATCTTCCATCATTCAAACATAGCAGACCAAACATTCACCATTTTAAGTGTAACACCCCAAACCCGGCCCATGCGTCAAGGCCAGATCTGACATGTCACATGAGAAAAATGCTTTTAGGTCCTTTTCATTCGTACGTAAATAGATAATGGTTTAAAATTAAGTAAAACAAATTTCCCATTTAAAAATTCTTGACAAAGTATTACTGAATAGAAGATTGATTGATAAATCGATAAATTTGAGCTAATAATTTTACAACCATGTCTTTTGAAAATATCGTTTGAAAGTTCGAGTGAAAACTTCCGTGTTAAAATATTTATAAAAGTTTAATATGAAATCCATTTGTATCTCCATTTTTGAAAAGTGTTTATTTAAGTTTTTAGAAAAATCTCAATTAAATTACTTAGAGCAAAACATAAATACGTCAAATATAAAAACAAAATAAAAATAATCCAGAGGCCTTATTACAACCTTAACTCAAAATAATAAAGTAATTAAGTATACTAAAAAGAAATCCAAAGTCCAAATAAAATCATTTTTTTGTAGTATGGCCTCCACCGAGTCATCCATGGCCCAAGTCCCCGTCACTGAGCATTAACTGAAAGGAGTAAGGAAACGGGGTGAGTTACTAGAACTCAGTGTATAACCCCCTTACCGTTGTTCCTTTGGGCTCAAACCCATTTAGCAATATTTTGGGCCTAAGCCCCTTTATGCATAATAATGTATCAAATAATTCATATGAATGTAATGCAATCCCAAACAAACCTAATAATCCATCCGCTACACACCACCCGTACCATCCATCACACCTGTGGGGATTAAGTCAACCCACCCCACCAACACACCAATCGCAGGCATTTAGCCATTTATAATATATTCAAATTGTGGTCAAGCCACCAGAATCATAGCGAATCAAATTATCAAACATATTTGTGGCAAAGTGCCTTAATCACTTCTCTTCAACATTTTCCCATCCCATGCAAAGTCATGTAAATGCATCATACATAGCAAATCATGATATTTACAATATAACAATGATAATTAATAACTCAGAGATTTATTACAAACAATTTGGCCCATTAACACTTTGCAAAATCGGCCCTTTAGGGCATTATATCAAATCGGTCCATCAAGCCATATATCAAATTGGCCCATTTAGCAATATATCAGATCGGCCCATTAAGCAATATATCAAATCGGCCCATTAACAATATATCAAATCGGCCCATTAAGGGCATTTTCGTAATTCAGACCTTTAGGGGCAATTTCGTAATTCTCACAGTGTTATTACCGATTTTATCACTTTTATCAAAATAATGTATTTTAGGCTAATTTTTCCGGTTTACACCATATTACAATTTTAATCATAGCGATTTGTTTCCAATACGATATCAACCTTAAACCCACACTAAAAACAAGTGTGAGATTACACACGATTACGGTAAGCACTAAGCCTTCTTGATCGTCGACAACCTAAGATATCGTAACACTCGATTAGTCGACATACGTGATTTATTAATCAACTCTAAAATGAACGATCTAAGGTGTTTACCCTTGGAATCGTGAATGACCACGATTTGTCGATTTTCCCGAATGATCCACAACCAGTGGAAAATCTCGAACCGCCGATACCACCCCTTCGCTTGAATTTAGGAGTAGGAATCTTAAATCCACTCCTTTTGAGTTCTCCACTCGCCTTTCCTTTCGAATCGGCACTACAAGCCTCCATTCGATTAGATCTTAGTTAGATCAATATTACGTTGATATGAGATGATTGACTAAGGAAAAGATCAGCTTACCACTAGAATCGTATGATCTCAAGTCGATAGATCAAGTGATTTAGTTCCTTATCAACGTTGGATCCGATTTCACCGTTCAACTTAAGGCTAGAATGATGTTCGGCCTCCCTCTAGAATACGATTGATCAAAGGAGTGAGTGTTAATACGGATGAGAAGAAAAGATAAGGAAGGGATGAAGGGTTCGGTTATAGAGGAAAATGAGCAATGATATTCGGCTATGGAGGATATGGATTTGAAAAGAAGAAAGGGTTGGACAATTTTGTAAAAAGGAGAAGAAAGATGAAAATGAGTGTTTATGAGAATTCAGTTTTCCAAAGGAAAACGAGTGAAACAAATTGGTCTCAAAGACTTAGGTACTTTCGGCAACAAGGAAGAAAAGAAGAAACAAAATGCACACTCAAGGCTTGAAGATTCGGCAAAGAGGAGAAGAAATTTGAAGAGAAAGAAAAAAATGACACAAAAGGTTGCAAGTAGGAATTTTGGCCAAAACAAACACCAAAGTTTTTACCAAAAGACAAAGAAAATTCGGCTAAGCCCTCCCTATGCCAAAACCGTCCATGCCTTTGCAAATAGGCCAAAATTTGCCAACCCAAAACTTTCCATAACACTTTCCTCTCTTTGTGCCAACATGTTCCCCATACTTTCCCCTTTCTTTTGATTTCTTTCCCTACCTTCATCCTTTCCTAATTTCCTTAGCCACCTTGCCAAAAATAAAAAGTCCAACTTGCCTTATTTACAAGCTTGGCCGACACTTAGGGAAAAAGTACAAAAATAATAGTCAAAATTTGCACATTATGGGATTTGAACCTCTTCCCTTAAAGTCCTTCATGCGGCGCCATAGCCTCTTTTCCATATGCTCAATTATGCTAGCAAAATACACGCTTATTACCTTAAGCCTTGATGCCACTTGCCTTTTCCCCTTAAGTGCTCAAATACAAAAATTTACCTATAGCCTAACTTGAACCCGTAACTTCCTAGAAACCTCGTAACTTTCCAAAATCACCTTCCTAATAAGTCCAACTTGAAATAATGCCGTTCTCTTGTTCTCAAAAATTTTAAACACTCCTACGCCCAAGGCCCATTGGGCCCAATCCTACTAGGCCCAATTTCAGGTCGTTACAATTCTACCCTCCTTAAAGAAATTTCGTCATCGAAATTTCCAACCAACTACTAAACGCACCGCTCAAATCACACCACTATGCTTTCGCTGCACACTCTGATCTTAATAACACTAATGTACTTTTAACATAATCTTTAATCCTCTTTCACACAACCAAACACCTAACCACAGAAGCAAGCAGTTATCTACCACTTATACCTAAAATTTTCTACATTCAATCATCACGTCCAACCAAAACATACCTGACTTGATGGTGATGAAACAATCCCGAGCCTTATGCTCCTTAGACCCGCATCTCAAGCATGCTCCTGACCTCCTCCAGCATTCTCCCAGATGACGCCTTCTGCAACAATCGCAAGCCGAAAAGTTTGGACGTGCCTTAACACGCTTTATGAAAGGAGACTGCGACCCAAAAGAACCGCGATCTCTTTTTCTTCTTACAGTCCACACACTCAACTCGAAGTGCTTCACTAATTCCTTTAACCTTCTCCAATACTTCCTTAACTATCTGAGTTAGCTCATCAACCCCAGCTCGATTATGAGATCTCATCTCAACCACTGGTGATGCCAGCGCCTCCCTTTCGGAAACATGCCCCGATGCTGAAGATCTAGCCTTAGCACCTCGGCCTCTACCACGTCCACATCTATTGCGTCTACGTCCTTTAACGCTCATATTTGCTAAATCAATTTAACTCGACACGAGTCTTATGAATCGGTATAATTATTCAATGTTTATTAAACAATGTTTTATGGAGTATAGGAAGTAAAGTTGTTTTTGCAATACGCATCCTAAAGTCTCAATCTCTATAGTTTCACTCCTAAAACTAAAAAGTTCTAGAGTATTCTATTTTGTGGAATTTTCTTACCACAGTACTAACACAATAATCATAAAATAAAAACACATACTTACTTGACTTGGTGCGAGGATACCGTGGTGCCATACTTCCTTTAGAACATGTATTTATAAATTAAAATTTTAAACGGCTTTGAAAACACTTTTGAACCCAAACCACAGCCGAGTTTTACAACCGGGCTCTGATACCATAAAATGTAACACCCCAAACCCGGCCCATGCGTTAAGGCCAGATCTGACATGTCACATGAGAAAAATGCTTTTCGGTCCTTTTCATTTGTACGTAAATAGATAATGATTTAAAATTAAGTAAAACAAATTTCCCATTTAAAAATTCTTGACAAAGTATTACTGAATAGAAGATTGATTGATAAATCGATAAATTTGAGCTAATAATTTTACAACCATGTCTTTTGAAAATATCATTTGAAAGTTCGAGTGAAAACTTCCGTGTTAAAATATTTATAAAAGTTTAATATGAAATCCATTTGTATCTCCATTTTTGAAAAGTGTTTATTTAAGTTTTTAGAAAAATCTTAATTAAAGTACTTAGAGCAAAACATAAATACGTCAAACATAAAAACAAAATAAAAATAATCCAGAGGCCTTTTTACAACCTTAACTCAAAATAGTAAAGTAATTAAGTATACTAAAAAGAAATCCAAAGTCCAAATAAAACCGTTTTTTTGTAGTATGGCCTCCACTGAGTCATCCATGGCCCAAGTCCCTCATCATCGAGCATTAATCGAAAGGAATAAGGAAAGCGGGGTGAGTTACTAGAACTCAGTGTATAACCCCCTTACCGTTGTTCACTGGGCCTGAAACCCATTTAGCAATATTACCAAAATTACCAAAATTACCAAAATACCCCCAGATTTTCAAATTACCAAAATACCCCCGAAATGTAAAATTACCTTATTTCACAAAGGAGCCCTATTTCGGAAAATTACGAAAATACCCCTGTAGGATAAATTACGAAAATACCCCTGGGTAGTGGAATGACGAAAATACCCTTAGGTGATGAAGGTAAGTTCGTGGATGCTATTTGTATGTTGATGTGAAATGGTTGAATGTATGTGTTTCCTAGAACTAGGAGACAAACTTAAGACTGAAACTTGTAGATATAATTCCGAATTCGAAAGAACTACTCTTAAACTACTGTTCATAAGACTGTTCGTGGTTAATCAGTGGAAGAAAACTATTAATTCATAAAAATTTCTAACCAGATAAACGTCAATTGGAAGAATGAGTGCAAGGGGACGGGGACGCTCCAGATGCGAATACCGGTGCGTACTCTATCATATTATCCTAAGTGTTTCTTTTGGCTTTAGAATTAGAGTTTGCAGCGGAAGCATAGTGGTGAGACTTGGGTAGTATGATTAATAGTTAGTTGGAAATTTTGAGGACGAAATTTCTTTAAGGGGGTAGAACTGTAACATCCTGAATTTTTAGGCCTATGCGTTTAATGGGTGGATACGTTTAATGTGTTAATTTTAGAATTTGATGTGCAAATTGGGTTCAGGTTTGGGGCTGAGGCCTTGATTAAATACTCTGTTTAGATACTCTAGGGCTTAAAATAGGGTTTTGGTTGTTTAAAATGACAGATTGGGCTTGTGGTCCCAAAGTAGGGTGGCGCCATAGAGGAGAAAAGGGGGGTGTCACTAGTGGATGGAGAAGGCCCAAATTTTGGCTGCTTGGAGCCCAAGTTTTTGGGCCAAATTTGGCACTTAAAGAGGAGCTAGGGGGGACGGCAACAAGGCTAAAATCTATGGATTTTTAATGTTTAAAATATGTGGATATTGTGCTGATAAAGGAGGGAGGAGTTGGAGCTAATTAAGTCTCTTTTGATAGGTGTTCTGATAAGGATAAGGGAAAGGATGAGGAGCTATCTAGGAGGATAGAGGTGGCCGAATATTGGACTGTGTGTGTAAAGGGGAGGGACGGCTAGATAGAGTTAGGCAAAGCCGGATTCTGTCAGTTTTTCCCTTTCTTCTTCTTTTCTCTGAAGCTCTCTCTCTCTGAATTTTCTCTATTGTCGAAACTTTTCTATTCTTTTTCTTCTTCTGTCGAAATTACTTCCTAGCCGAAATCTCCAAGGCTCTTTTGTTTTCTTTTCCTAAGCCAAAACCGAAACTCCTCACTCAGTTTTTCTAAAAGCCGAAAACACATCAGCCTTTTTGTTCATCTTTTTCGGGATTTTCTTAAAAGCCAAAATTCCTAGATCTCTAATCTTCTACGCTTCGATCTTCTTCTGTGATTGCCGAATCTTCCTGCAAGGGGGTAGCCGAAATCTTCTAAAGTGGTAAGTGTCGATTATGTTGTTCTTTCAATCTTTTTCGGCTTTTGGAGACCATAGCCGAATGGCTAGATGGTTGAATAATCTCGTATTTTCTTTCATGGGTGGCATTCCGAGATTTGAAAAAGATCTAGCCGCATAGGTTTCTAAATCGGTAGCACTTGAATCATCCTACTTCTGGGATCTAATCATTTTAGGTAAGGAGATCTATTAATTTAGGCATATAATTCGGGTAAAACACTAACCCTTGGCCGAATATAGGAGAGGCCTTATCTTCGCGTTCTTCCGGCTTTTGAGCAAAGTTGTAGACAAAGGGTAGTAGATCTGATTAGTGAGGGTATCGACATAGAGAATAGTACTACGTGTTATCGGGTGTGTAACATTCTCACACCATTTGGATTGCTTGTTAGTATATGTTTATAAATGCGTTATATTACGCTAAATGCCGAAATACTGGCATGGCTGTTGAAAACCCAAGGAGGGTAAAGGCGAATCACCGGGTTAGTGATCTCTGTCATTCTAAAGTGAATGTTTCGTTGATTTGGTATGATGAACATGTATGCGCGTTTCGTGATTGCATGGGGTTGGGTGATTGATGAAAGGGAAGTGTTCTGTTGTAGTGGCTTTTGCCATGATGCATTGTAGTGGCTTTTGCCATGATCTCATTGTAGTGGCTAATGCCATGATTCATTGTAGTGGCTATTGCCATGATCGACGATGAGCGAAAGCTATCCGCAGCATGAGCGCCATCGATGGTGTGTAGTGGTGTGGGTTGATTGCGAGAAATCCCCAATGGTGTGATTGGCGGTAAGGGTGGTGTGTAGCGGATGGAAACCTAGGATTGGGTTGGGCTTTGCATATTTTACGATATATTATACTGTTATCTATTCTGCGTGGGGCTAAGGCCCAATCTGATTGTGCACGAGGGTTGCACACCGAGTCTCGCGACTCACCCTATTATTTAACATCTTTCGGTAGCACCTAGTGCATCGGACCGGGTTGGGAGAGGCGCAAGGTGGCCATGCGAGGATTATTTTGATTCAAACAAAAGACTTTACTAGTTTATTTATTTTTAATATTTTTAATTAGTGGGTTTAAATTTCATTGTAATAAGGCCATGGGCAACTAGCTTCATATTTTCGGTTGTTTTGGGCTTTTATTATTATTAGACATTTACATTTTACGTTTTAATTAGGTTAAGGCATGTATCAAATTTCGGTTTTTAATCCACTAAGGCATAAATATAAAATGTATATCTTTTACAAATCATCCAACCATTTAGTTTTCTCGAATAAAGTGTTAAACTCAAGAAAAATATTTTTCGAAATTGCGACATCTTTTAAAATCTCCCTAAGTGACATGCCAGATCCGGTCATGGTGTTTGGGCCGGGTTTGGGGTGTTACATTAAACTCTTCCAAATTTCTTTATTTTCATTTGCATTTCATTACTTTCCACACCCGTTCCATATGCCACTATAGCAAAACAGGGCTTTAGCGGCGTTTTTAGTGGCGTTTGGACAAAAAACGCAGCAAAGATTAAACGCCGCTAAAAAATGAGCAATAGCGGCGTTTTCGTGTAAAACGCCGCAAAAAATTGGACAATAGCGGCGTTTTTACAAAAGCGCCGCTAATAAACTGAGCAATAGCACAAACACAGCTAATAAACTGAGCAATAGCAAACGCCGCTAAAAAGCTGAGCAATAGCGAAAAACGCCGCTAATACACTGAGCAATAGCGGCATTTTTGTATAAACGCCGCTAAAAGTTGAGCTGCCATTTTTGTGTAGGGACTCGTTTCGATTTGATCCCATTTAAATTTCATAATTTTTTCTTATTCTTGTTTTGAATTATATTTTATTTTGATACATTCAATTATAAGCAATGAGAAAGTTTCATTTTATTTACTTAATTATGAAAAGTTACAAATTGCTAACTAAACTATTTAGAAGTTTTCATTTAAGCTATTAAAATTGATTTAGGGTTTAATGTTTAGTAAGTTAATTTTATGGTTTAGGGTTTGTTATTTTGGGTTATGGGTTTAGTGTTTTAAAGTTTGTTATTTGGTGTTTATTATTTAGGGTTTAAGATCTTAGTGTTTAACGGTATTAAGGTTTAAGTGTTAGTGGTTAGGGGTTCAAGTTAATGGTTAGGGGATTATGGGGTTAAGGGTTTAGGATTTATGGTTTATGTTTTGTGGCTTAAGGTTTAGGGGATAGGGGTTGGGTTTAGGGGTTCATGGTTTAGGGTTTGGGGGTTTGGGGGTTTGGGTTTAGAGTTTAGGGTTTATATATTGAAACTTATTGTTTTTGTTTTTTACATAAAAAAATTATGTCATGTATCTAATTCTTTTAAATATTGCTCAAAGTTTCAAAAATTATTTATTTAAAATTGATATGAATTATATAATAATTAAATATAAAATTGTAATAAAAGTCAAGCACTCTTTCATCCTCTTCTATTTATTATTTAACTAGTTTAATTATATTAACTAAAATGTAATTTTTTTAATTTAATATTTAAAATCTTTAGAAAAAATTAATAACACATAGAAAAAATTTCAAACAAATAACATAGAAAAATATATGTTAAAAATGAAAAAAAAATGAAAATACTATTATTTAAAATAATAATAAAGATTTATGGGTATATGACTTGTAACATCCCCAAACCCGGCCTATTCACTACGACCGAATCTGGTTATGTTAGTGAAAATATGTTTCTTTACTTAGAATTTAAAACATGAAAATTTATTATCCTTGGAAAATCGTGTCCATTTTAAGACTATTAAATAATATAAGCTTGTTGATAACATCCGAATTAAAACATTGTTATAAATTATTATAATATGAACCTTTTTAATAAAAATATTTCTGAATATAATGTAAACTTCAACAAAATTAAATAGAGTGCTTTAATCATAGTGGCCCTTATTACATTAAATAAAATTCCCAAATACTGATATAAAATACTTAAATAAAGTAAATAATTAAATAAAACATCTTCTGTGTGAAAATCTCCTTCTGCATGGGCCACCTTGTATCCACTCCAACCCGTCCACTAATCACGACTCACCTGCGATGATGGATAAATAATTGGGTGAGTCACAATGACTCAGTGTGTAAGTTAACCACTGAAATCCACCCACATGCTAGCCACATAATATCCCAGTTATCAAATGCAACAAGTAATGTATATATCATTTTAAACATTTACCACAACAGGCTTGGCCACATTCAAATCACATCACATCTTTGGGCTTGGCCCATTTCTCAATAAACCACATATCATCCGGGCTTGGCCCATTTCCACGTATGTTCCCAAAACATACCTATCCACATGTCATATTGGGCTTGGCCCATTTCCATACTATTACAAAAATAATGCAACATGATTCCCAACCCAACCTAGGGTCCATCCGCTACACACCCCTTATCGACCTACACACACACCGGGGACTATCGAGTCACCCTCTCCTTTCCCTCAAAAAGGCAACCAATGCCATCCACGATGTAGCGTATAGCTAACATCAAACCACGATGGAGCACACAAAGCAATCCATCAAGCCACGATATGGCATAAAGCCCATATCGATCAAGGTAACCACGCGAACTAAATCGCAAAGATCCACAACGCGACCTCGATCGGCGCCAATCCACGATGTAGCACAAAGTCGACATCAACCACGCACTCGAAGTACACCGTACCTTCTTTCAAAACCCACCCATGCACATGTCACATAAAATGATGATAAGGTGGTGCATGTACATATTAAACACAATCATAGGCATACACTCATATTTAAATAAATGACAACAATATTTACAATGTGCTACTTACCTGATCATCGTCATACCCCTTTTAGGGTATCTATCACACTTTTATCACTGCACTTATTAGTAAGCATATAACATAAGCAGATATCACACAAAACCCGGAAACAATGGCTAACTACACACCTTATTACTAGGAGTTTTAGACTCTCGATCCTCGACACTATCGTCTAGCGAAACTACAGCTTTCTGCCTAACGTTTCTTGCTGTTGGCCCACACCCTGGTGGCCAATCTCGAACAGCAGAAACGGATCTCTTCTTGAACTTTGGGATGGGGACTTTCCCTTGCCCACCTTGACTGGTATTCGCCTCCATCGAAAGTCACTTAATCAGATAAACGGGTTAAACCTCCAGGTTATAAACTAAATGTTGAACCTTTACCAAATATTGCTTACCAAAATATCCTGAATCCCGGAGAATTGATCTATGTTCCTAACTATCCTTGCTCCTCAAGGTGATTTGATTTCCAATCAAATCTCGGGACTCTGGAATGGTCCTTTTGCAACCGACCACACCTAAAACGCATAAATGATTAGCCTTAATAGCCTTGGCTTTCGAATAATAAAGAATAACTACAACATGGATCTTTACCACCACTTACCGAATCGACTACCAACGATTGAGGAGAAGAATCGAAGAGATCCACACCTAGAATTCGGCCAAGGTGCAACTAATAAAAGAGGAGAAATTTCGGCTACCAAGGGATTAAAACAGAAGAATTATTTGGCTACAAAGGCCAAAGGAGAAATCGGCACACCAAGAGGGAGAGGCAAAAGACTTGATGAACAACTAGCACTCCCCCTCCCCTATTTATAGCATTGGCCAACCCCTTGAAGTCTCCAAAATTTGGCCAACACCTCACTAATTTAATTCCACTTGAACACTTCACTAATAATCCAATAATAATAATTCTTTTAATCTTCATAATATCCTTGATTATCTCCTATAATAATCCTAAAAAAACTCATATTATTCTTAATATTCCATTATCATTAAAAAAACAAATAACTAATAATTACTTAATCTAATTAATAATAATAATCCATCAGCCACCATTATCTCTATTTACTAATCTTAACTAATTAAAAATACTCTTACAATTATCAAAAACCAAAACCCACCCTTATCACTCCAGTCGAATTCCAACACCACCAAAACCTCTTTTATTCTAATTCAAATTCCCTTCTTATTCTATACCTTTATCAACTAAAAAAAAAAATAAAAGAATAATCTAATAATTCTCCTTCAGCCGAATTAAAACCAAAATTAATCTTAATCTTTATCCATTTGAAGCCCCTCCCCATGTCTTTGTCCAATACCCCCAATCTAAGCAAACAACAAAAATAAAACCAATCCACCTCACAAATTTCGAGATTGAACACGGGACACTGGGGAACCTCTTGCTAAGTAGCGCCCAGGCCACTTGGGCCACCTTGATTTTTATGCTAAAAGCCCCCAATAATTATTCTTAACACCTACCTTCTTCAGCCCATCACCAAAAAGCAAAACAAAAACGCCCAAATGCAGCTCCAGCCCCTCGAACCCGTGCTCTCTTCTCCTCCAGCGCCTAAGTAGCGCCTAAGAGCCACTCTGCCTTGCTTTGGACTTCCATGTCCATCAAACCTACCCATTTAATTTTAAGGCCTACTTAGCCCGTCCCCTTGACGCAAAAAATAAAACAAGAAATTGCTCTTTGCTTGGACTCGAACCCAAGCCCCATAGGCGCCACCTTCCAAAGCCCCCAAGCAGCGCATAACCACTCTGCCAATGCCTTTCATGTGCCTAAAACGCCCAATTAATTCTTTTAAAACCTCTAAAGCCCAGCTCCATTCCTTAACCCCAAAAATTAAAATTTTCCTAAGCCTTTCCCCTTCAATCCGAGCATTCTTAAACTTCTAAACCACATCCAAAAACACCCAAAACCCTTCCAACACTCGAATTATATCCGAATTACCTAGCCCCTAAACCAGGGTGTTACATGACTGATTTATTTTAAATTTATATATTAAATAATTTCTTATATAAATGCAAAAAATATAATATTAATATTATTATATTAAATTATCATTATAGTTTTAATTATTTAAACGTAAAAGAGATCATATATTAAATTAGATTGCTTAAAACTGAATTTCAAAAAAAAAAAAAATTCTATTGGCCAAGTTAAAATTAATTTCATACACAATTACTATTTTTTACAAATTAGGTATATTGTTTGAAACAAAGCAAAATTAGTTTAAGAGGAATTTAAGAAAAAATTAAACTATTCAAATTTATTACTATGAAAGACATTAGTGGCGTCTTTGACAAAAAACGCCGCAAAAACGTACCACTTTAGCCAAAGCAGAGTCGTTTCAGTTGTGTTTGTTGTGGCATTAGCGGCGTTTTTGCTGAAAACGCCACTAAAGATCGGGAATTAGCGGCGTTTTTCAAAAGCGCCACAAAATGTAAAGTTTAAACGATGTCGTTTTTGTTTCATCCATTCCGAAAACCCCTTATAAGCTGGACGACGTTGTTTTGTCAAAATGCAAAAAAGTTTTAGTGGCGCTACTGGATAAACGCCGCTAAAAGTCTGGCGTTAGTGGCACTAGTGTACAAACGCTGTAATATGTATTTTGCTTTTGAGCAAAACGGCGCCGTTTTTGTATGCTCGGTTTTATCCCCTTTCAAACCCCGAAATCCCTTATCGTGTTCACCTAATTATATACCCTAAATTCCTAACTCCCTAACCTTATTGTTTTCCCCTAAAAAATTTCCCAAAATTCCTAACTCCCAGAATCTGCTCTGGTCAAGTCATATTAGATCTCTCCTCCGCCGTTAAGGAACTCGTTGAGAATAGCCTCGACGCTTGCGCCACCAGTTTTCTTCTTTAATCTACCTAGGTATTTATTTCTTGTATTTTTCTGGTTTTTCCTTACAACCTCACAACACGTCTTGCAAAAATTTTCATCAACTTCTATTTTAGCTAATGTTGTCTATGTCTGTAGGAACAACTTCTCCCTTTGGGTTAGGGGCTCCAAGTTCTTCCCAATCATCACGCAGAAGAAGATATTTGTACCCTTCTTCTTTCTAACTTTCTCTTTGCTACATTTTGTAACCCTTATTCTTTGCTTTATTCACCCTCTTCTTGTTGCCTTTTTTTTTTGAAAGCAATAGAGAATTACATGCATATGAGGGGTTAATAAGCTTTTGTTTGTTGAATTATCCATGTATGTTGTCTGTTTTCTTTGTTGTTGCTATATTTGATAGTCCCCCTGCGTTGCTTTATTTCTTTGCTTATCTCAGCGCAAAGTCAACTGTCACTACACCCGTGAACGAGGTAACAATGTCTTCTTCTCTTTTCCAAATTAATAGTAATGATGAGTTGCTTTGACCTATCCCAAAATCCCCTGCTTGGTTGGTGCGGATAGAAAAAAACATGTTGCTAATAATGTGTAAAATGTATTTTGTGAATCCATGTTACTTGGGATGGTAACAAACAGTAGTAAATTTTGATGATTTTAATTATATTTATTTTAGGTGAAATTCCATCTGTGATTGGAAACCTTATTTCCCTCCTACAGATTGGTGGTAATAACTTAACAGGTATAAAATCATTTTTATTCTTCTTTTTTGTTGTTATAGTTATGCAATCCCTTTTAATTGTAATCGAATTTTGCTATATTTTTACTTGCATTTTTTTAACTTCTGACTATAATATAGAAAACAATTAATTAGACATATGATCCTTTAACTAACTACTCTGAAGTTAGAAAATATCAATAATTTCCTTTCTTTCTTTATTTAAATAACAAAGATTTTTCTTAACCCTAAATGACTTTTTTTTTATTACTACATTTTTTTTCTCTCAATGTTATTTCAAGCTTGAACTATCATTGAATGTATCTTGATTATTCTCTAATTAAAATTACAAGCATTATTTCATAACCCTTTTCTGTATCTGGTCTATCTTTGTCATGGTTGCAGGCTTCCATTGCTATAATTCTGCCACAAACTGCTTCTTTTTACCTCAAAGAATATTTAGAAAAAAAAGTTACTCCAAATTTCTTGAGTGACTTTGTAAGAGAGAGAGAGACGAGAGAGAAAAAGTGGATGATATAAGCTGTTGTTTTGGTACTTGGAATTTTCTATAGGTATAGATTATTGTCTTTGCTAAATTTTTATGAGACTTTGTTTTGGATCCTTTTATCTTAATTGTTTTGACTTTGTTTTATTCTATTAAAGTGTGCCCCCCCATTTGTAGGTTCCACGCTTCTGGTCTTGAGGTTGAAGAAGCTCTTACTTGATATTTGTAGATAAAATTCCAGCAGATATCAGCACTTTAACTCCATTGGTAAAATATTAACTTAAATTAATGTTGTTTGATATTATTTTTATTTTCTATTTTTTATTTTTAATTTAAAGTATTAGTCAGTTAATGTTGTTTGTATTTCAGTTACTGCTTCCTACTGCTCCTGCAACTGTTGGTTCAATTGAAGCTGCCATTTAATCTTCGAATTATTATTTGGTAGTCATATTGATAAAGTTATTATATTTTGGTTCAACGAAATTAATATTTGGTGCTACTCTTATAATCTTACATCTGTTGTAGGTACTAACGACCACCTGAATTAATATTTGGTGCAAATAAATACACCACCTGAATCTTTTTGTTGAAGTATTGCTTGGGCAGGTACATGTTTTGTTGCTAATTTCTTTTGCTTATCTATATTCATTTTCCCTTTAAATTACTTAACAAATACTATTTTTCTGACTGCAGCCTCTGTTTCTTGGTGAGGGTGGAGTAGACCAGCTTCTTGAAATTATTAAGGTACGTTTTAGTTCAAAATTCTGATCAATAACAGTTATATCATGATGAATTTGTCCAAATTGCTGTCCAAATTGTTGTTTATTATATTGTTTGAACTGGTATATATGCTGTTTATTGTATTGCTATCCAAAAAAAAAAAAAGATTCAAAGTATATAGGCTGGAAACCTTATGGGTTGCCTTATATCTCATTGTAAGATATAATGGATCCTCCCTAGGTGTAACAATGCCACGTATGATGAATCTTTCCAAATTGCTGTTTATTATATTGTTTGAACTGCTATATATGCTGTTTATTGTATTGCTGTCCAAAAAAAAAAAAGATTCAAAGTATATAGGCTGGAAACCTTATGGGTTGCCTTATATCTCATTGTAAGATATAATGGATCCTCCCTAGGTGTAACAATGCCACGTATGATGAATCTTTCCAAATTGCTGTCCAAATTGCTATCCAAATTGCTGTTTATTATATTGTTTGAACTGCTATATATGCTGTTTATTAATATTGTTGTTTATTATATTGTTTCAACTGGTAGTTTTATGTAATAATTTCCTTAAAAGCATATAGGTTAAAGATCAAATTTCATAGCTTTCATCAAATAATATAACTTACATAATTTTAAGATCAAATTTCATAACTTAAGTAATTTTAAGATCAAACTTCATAACTTACATAATACATAACTTACATAATTTTAAGATCAAATTTCATAACTTACAATTTTAAGATCAAACTTCATAACTTACATAATTTACATAACTTACATAATACCTGTATAAATAAACAACTTACCCGTGTAATTTACTGTCAACTTTAGACTTCAACAACTACGAAATGGATAGAACTTGGATGAATTTGTCAAGGGTAAGCAACGACTATCGATATGGAGTAGAAACTTTTCTAAATTTTGCATTTCAAAATGCAAGCCAAGAGAATATGATTCTTTGCCCGTGTAAGAAGTGTTGCAATATCAATTGGCATTATCGTGAAGTTGTCTACGAACATCTAGTTGTTGATGGCTTTGTTCGGGTGTAACATCCCAAAATTGGGCCTAGTAGAATTGGACCTATTGGGCCCAATGGGCCTTGAGCGTAGAAGCGTTTTAAAATTTTGAGAACAAGAGAACGGCATTATTTCAAGTTGGACTTATTAAGAAGGTAATTTTGGAAAGTTACGAGGTTTCTATGAAGTTTCGGGTTCAAGTTGGGCCTTAGTAAAATTTTGTGTTTAAGCCTATTAAGGAGAGATAGTAAGTGGCATCAAGGCTTATGGAAATAAAAGAGTAAATTGCTAGCATAAATGAGCAATTGGTAAAAGGGTTATGGCGCCACATGTAGTACCTTGAGGGAAGAGGTTCGAATCCTTTTGTGTGCAATTTTGACTTTTATTTTTGCATTCCTTCCTTAGTGTCGGCCAAGGTATATATATGGCAAGGTTGACTTCTTTATTTTTGGTATGGTGGCTAAATGAATTAAGGAAAGGTTGAGGTTGGGGAAAGGAATCAAAAGGAAAAGGCAAGTAAGGGGAACAAGTGGCTTAATTCATGGAGAATGTTATGGAAAGTATGGTTGGCAAAATTTTGACCCTTATGGCTATGCATGTGGACGGTTTTGGGGGTAGATAGGTAGCTGAAATTTTACTTTGGCTTTTGGTAAGGTTTTGGTATTGTTTTGGCCAAAAATCCCATTTGCAACTTTGTGTCATTTTCTCCCCAAATTGCTACTCTCTTTGCCGAAATCTTCTAGCACAATAGTGCATTTTTTCTTCTCTTTGGATTGGTCACATATTCATCTTTTGTCCATCTTCCTTGATAGCCGAAACTTCAAGTTGATATTAAACAAATTCTTCTTCTTTCTTCTTGATTGCCGAAACTCTAAAGCCATTAGTGAGTACTTTTCTTTCTTTGTTTTGCCGAAACCACCTAGCCTAATTGATCATCTTCTCCATCTTCCAAGTTGGGTTTTCTTTCTTGATTAAACCGGGTAAGTGTTTTTATTCAAATCTTTTCATTCTTTTTCTCTTTAGCCGAATGAGAGTCCCTCATTATTTGGTTGTTTCATCTTGATTCTAAAACCGAAATGGTGTTCTCCCTTACTCCCTCACATCTTGATAATCTTTTATTTGTAGTATTCTAGTGGATTGGCCGAATACCACGTCATTGCCTAATCATCTCAAGTCATAAGTCAATTGGTGGGAATTGGGATTATCATCGATTAAGGTAAGGAGTCTTTTCATAGTCCATTCGATATCACTACTCGGTTATTGTGTTAATCGGATCGAAGTTTCGACTAATCGATTATGTTTTAGGGACGAAATCACTCGATATGTTCTACCTTCGGACATAGTGGTAAGTGATTCAAGTGTAAGTGATACGAAATCTTTTGGAAATCCGAGGCTAACTTTTGGTTGGTATTGTTCTAGGTCATCGACGAGTGGTTCGTTAGGAAATCAAAATCAGGTGTGTAATCCCGTATCTTCCGTATACATATCTGAAATGGTGTGTAATCTCACACTTCTCTGAAAGTTTGTATGAAATATTCTGTGGATCGGTTGGAATACCGAAGAAAACTGAAAACTGGCATCCGTGATCACTCGGGCGTGCGCATGATCGTAGTGGTAATCGTATGTTGTAATAAAACTATTTTGGTCAGCAGTAGTAACGTGATTTCGAAAAATCATGAAAAATAGGAGAAAGGGAATTAGAAAGTGAATAAGATATTAGATTAAATCTTACTGTGTCTATTTTGATATGGAAGAAACGGAGAAGGAATAGGAATTTTATATTTTGGGATATCTTAATTTTAGTGAGACTGGTTCTGAATGACTTCGTGGTTCCCTGATCTGTATTGGAAAAATCTTATAAAATTGTACAAAGTGAATTATGAGTTATCGTTTATATGTACAGATTCCTTAGTAAGCCTATTTTCAATAGAAACAAGTGGGAGCAACATATGAAAACTGTACAGTGAGATATTTGAATTTTGGGTAAGAGAGGTCAGAATCATTGGTCAGTGAAACAAGGTAATATTTAAGGAATAAACTGTACTAAATGGCTAAGTCAAAAATTCTGGAAAAATTATAGTAAGAAGATATATGAGTCTAGTCTCAAGGAAAATTTACGGAGTTAGATTTAGAGATTCCTAACTCAAGTTATAGTCAATTTAGTTAGTACGACGCAGATGGATAGTTTTGATTTTTATGCCCCAAATTAGTAGTTAAGTCTGGGTTGTGAAATTACCATAATACCCTTAGAGGGTAAATTACCAAAAAACCCTTGGGTTGCGAGATTACCAAATTACCCTTAGTGGGTAAGATTACCGAATTATTGAAATGTCCTTATGGACCGATTTACCGAAATGCCCTTATGGGCCGAATTACGAAAATACCCCTAATGGGCCGATCTGATGTATTGTTAATGGGCCGATTTGATATTTTGATAAATGGGCCAATCTGATATTTTGATAAATGGGCCGATCTGATATTTTGCTATATGGGCCAATATGATATTTTGATAAATGGGCCAATCTGATATTTTGCTAAATGGGCCAATCTGATATTTTGTTAAGTGGGCCAATCTGATATTTTGCTAAATGGGCCAAATCTGATATTTTGCTTAATGGGCCTTTTTGTTTAATTGAGATCATGGGCCATAATTTTGTAATAAATAACCGAATAAATTACTGTTGATATATTGTGATTTTGTTATGCATTATATACATGATTTGCATGGGATGGGATAATGATGAAGAGAAGTTCTGGTAGCTCTGCTACATAAATCTGGTGGCTCTGCCACAAATCTAAAAAATGGCAATGCCATGTGTAACACCCTGAAAATTTGAGTAATTTATTTTCTATGTGTGCTTTGAGTAATTATTCTAGAAAGTAAAATTTTCTGATTTATTTTCGTGGTTAGTATAGTCCTGAAGAAGGATTTAAAATTTTTTAGAAGGAATATTATTAATTTTAAGAAATTATTTATGGAAGTGGATTAAGTGACTTTGACACATAAATTAATTTAAGTGTCAAAGTGAGGCATAAGATGAATTATTGGACAAGTGGTGATGGCGCATGAGCTTGTGCATGAGGTTGAAGGTTCGAATCCCATGTTTAGCATCTAGGTGAATTTTATTTTGAATTTTTATGCACCAATATAGCAAGTGTCGGCCAAGAGCTTTTATGGAAGGTGTTGACTTGTTATTTTTGGTTAAAATATCAAAGGAATAAGGAAATTTTGAACTTAAGGAAGGGTATCAAAAGAATAAGGAAAATGTGAAGATATGAGGCATGAATCAAGGAAGAATTTTTGGAAACAATATCTTGGCCTAAAGACCATGTACTTGGGCGGCAATATGGCTATAGGGAGCAATTTTGGTGATAGTTTTGGCTAGGAATTTTAGTCTTGTTTTGGTCATTTTTGTTAGTTTGTGCAAGTTTTGAAAACTCTCTCAACCTTTTCTCCTTTGGCGAATTTGAGCATTGGTAAGTCCTAAAGTTTTTGACCATTTGGTCATTTTGCACATCAATTGGTATTCTTTTGTGCCTTATTTCATTTGAGTGCGAAATCACCTACATCAAATGACCATTCCTTTCTTTTCTCTCTTTTCTTCATTGCCGAATGTGTCTTGATTCTAACCTCCTCTCTTTCTTTCTCTTTTATTTTCTTTGAAAACCGAATTCATCATCATCTCCATTTTCTTATTTTTATTCATTATCAATCAATATTTCTCTCAATATTTCTCTCATGGCCGAATGCTAAGGTGTTCATAAGCCAAATTATTTCCCTTTCTCTTTAATCTTTCATAGCGAATCCTCCTTAAAACCATACTATTCTCAAATCCTTTCTTTTCGACGTGGAATATAGGTAAGAGTTCTTTTGTTTCGATTAGTTATTAGTGGTTAGTGCGAATATTAATGTTGGCTTGAAGGCATTATTTGGATCAAAATAAGCGTTTATTTTATTAACGTTTATTTTGTTAAACTTTAGTGCGATAACGGAAAGTTGGAATCAAGAAGTGGTGGGTGACAAAGCATAGGAATCGATTCTCGTGGTAAGGAAATCACATCTTTTAAACTTTAGAAATTTTTTCGATATCATTAGATTAATGTTCTTTGCCTTTGAAGACATTCAACATAGGGAAGAAAGCAGGCGGTGTTTAGCCTTCGGAAGAAGGAGGTTATTATTCCCCTAAGTACAAGCAAAGGGCTATTTGGGAATCCGGGATTTTCCACGGGTTGCGGACGTTCAACCGAGGAAAATCAAGCTGTTCGAAGTCGTTCGTACTCCCGAACCATTATTTGTTCGTGGATTCGATTCGGTTAGCGAACCATCAATCGGAGAGAAATCGCAAGTAGAAGTCTTACGAAAATCCGAGGGTAAATTTCTAGATCGCTATATTTAGATCGGTTTTATTATAGATTATAGTGTTTTAATTAACACAATCACGTATAGGTGTTGAAGAGCGGGAAAGTTTAGTTCTCTCCATAACCGGTGTGTAACTTCACACTCATTTTGGGTTGGACATCATGTTGTAAGTTACGTGATAAAATCGTAAAATAGTAAAAAGCGGAAAAATACGTAGTAACTCATATTTTTGAGTAAATGCATGAAAACGGTTAAAACCGAGAAAAAAAAAATACGATAATACTCTAGTTTGATAAATGGACCGATAATACTCTAGTTCGATAAAATGAGCCGATATAACTCTAGTTCGATAAAATGGGCCGATAATACTCTAGTTCGATTAAATGGGCCGAAAATACTCTGTTTCGATAAATTGGGCTAAAATGGGCCAAAGTCACTAAACTACTAAATGGGCTAGTTGTTAAATTGTTTATATGAGCCTAATGAAAGGTTAATTGATAAGCCCACCGATGATATGGATTAATGAAAATCTGTTATATGATTATATTTGTTATATACGCATGATTGCATGGGGTGGGTTATATGAAGAGAAGAATGGCCAGTTGCCACAAATTTGGCTCATTGCCTCTAGTTCGGTGGCTCTGCCACAAATTTGGCTCAATGCCTCTAGTTCGGTGGCTCTGCCACAATATGGCTCAATGCCTCTAGTTCGGTGGCTCTGCCACAAATTCGGCTAAATGCCTCTAGTTCGGTGACAATGTCACAATCTAGTTTGATGAGTGCACTACAAAATTATTTAAGGGATTTAAGCCCATGATTGGTGTGTTTGGCGGGGTGGGTTGACTTGATCCCCACAGGTGTGTTGGTTGGTACGGGGGTGTTAGCGGATGGATACTAGGTTGGTTTGGGAAATTCATATTTCATGCATTCTTCTCTTTAAATTATGTTACTTTACAATGTATGGTTGAAATCTGTTAATGGGCTCAAGCCCAGCATGATATCTTGACGATTTGGCCTAAAAATGGTGGTAAGTGAGTTGCACACTGAGTTCTTTGTAACTCACCCAATTTTTATTAACCATTTCAGGGTAATGGAAATTGGCGTGGACTTGGGCGGAGATGACTTGGTGGAGGCCATACTACGAATTTGGTTTTTTTTTATAAACTATGACTTTATTTAAGTTTTTATTTTAATTGCTATTATTGGGTTGATGTAATAAGGCCTCTAAGTATGTTTTATGGATTTTATCGTGTGGATGGTTTTATAATTTTTATTTTGAGACTTTAATTATGAGTTTATGTTAAATCATTTGGTTTTTCCTAAAAATATCGTTTATTTAATATTTTGACAATTAGATGATTTTCCTTAAAATTTTCCTCCAAATTCTTTTAAGAAGTTTTAAAGTTTCGATAAACATTTTATTTAAGATAAGTTTTAAACAAGTATATTCTTAAATTATTTTCAAAACCTCGTACTACATCTTTAACTCGATTTTCAAAAGTTTTTGCATCATTATTTTATCGTAAATCTTGAAAAAAAGCGAAAGTATGTTTGGTGTGACAAACCAAATCTAAATCTAAACGCATAGACCGGGTTTGGGGTGTTACATTTAGTGGTATCGAGCCGGTTCAAAACTCGGTGTGGTTTGGGTTCAATAAAGAAATTTGTTTGAAAATAATTTCTAGAGTTTTGATTAAAGGTAGTATGGCACCATGAGCATCCCGCGCCAAGTCAAGTAAGTATCGTATCTTTGTATGTTTATTATCATTATGATATGATTATAAGAAACACTCTAGAACTTCTAGTTTTAGGTGTTAAAACCGTAGAGATTGAGACAATAGGATATTGATGCGAAAACACTCTATCTCTTTCATATCATAAGACATCGTTAATAAACAATTGAAATATTATTCGATTCATAAAACTCTTAAATCAGATTAAATCGAATTAGTCGCCATGAGCACTAGAGGGCGTGGTCGTGGGCCGCGGTAGGCGTGGCGTGGTAGAGGACGAGGTGTTAGGGGCGCAAGCCCGATGTGCCGGGTCATATGTCGGAAATGGATGCACTGCGTCACTCGAGAGTGAGGCGGATCGCACGACCATATGGAAGAGGATAATCTTTGTGACACGAGCAATGCTGCGAGTACTCGAAAAGATTCTTTGGATCGTAATGGACCAACCGCTCGTGGGTCGATATCGGAGCGGCCCGAAATCCAGTGGAGTGAGGTTTTTGAGAGGTGTCTCTGGTGTAGCTCCCAATGTCGCTGAATATTGGCTTGAGGCGATGAGAGCGAATTATGGGCGATCTTGAGTGCCTTTGTGGAACAAAAGTTAAGAGGAGCGGTATCTTTGTTGAGAGACTAAGCTTACCAATGGTGGCTTACTATCCGAGATGGCACCGATCTTTGCTTTGATTAAGCGGGAATTTTCAAGGCTTCCTTTCAAGGGAAATATGTAGGAACAAGCTATGTGGATGCCCGAAGGAAGGAATTCTTGAACTGGTGCAAGGAAATAAGACGGTGGCATATGATATGAGGTGAGTTCTTACGTTTGAGTCGCTATGCTCGAGCGATAGTGGCAACGGACCATGAGCGTTGTGTGCGCTTCCGAGGCGGTTTGAAAAGGCGAGTTGCGGGTTCGATAGCCCCACAACAAGTTAGAACTTTGCCGCTCTTGTGGAGAAGGCCAAGATAGCCGAAGAGGCTAAGAACTCGGGCGTCAAAATCGGGAGCAAATTCGAGGCAAGAAAGATGCGAAGCATTCGGGTTCTTGAGAAGATTATGAAGAGGCCCCGAGAATGAGGAACCAGCTCAAGGAAGAGCACCGATGAACATTAATCAGTCGGGATTGTCTTTGAATGTGGGAAAAGACATTAGGAGAATGTTGGAGGAAAGCGGGTGCTTGCTATAAATGTGGATCGACGGAGCATCAATATAGGAGTTGCCCTCGGCGTATGGATACAACTCAAGAAGTTCGTGCTCTTGATGTACCACCGGCAAGAGGAGTTCGGCAACCACCGCAGAGGTCGGGGACCAGTCGTGGTGGTAATGGGGGTGGGCGTGGTCAAGGTGCGTGGTCGAGGCAATGGTCCTAGAGGCAGCGCGGATGCAAGGCGGACCGAGGATTGGTGTATGCGGTCGGACGTCGTGAGGATGGCAATGCACGATGTGATAAGCTGATGCGTTCTTCATTTACGATGTACCCGTTATTGCCTTGATAGATATTGGTTCTACTCATTCGTACATTGCTAGCACCATAGCGGAAACTTGAAATTAGACTCTGAAATTTCCGATAAAGAGATGAGGTGATTAGTCCCTTAGGGCGATCGGTGTTGGTTAATAAATTGTTTAGAGAGCGTGCCCTTAGTAATTCAAGGAGAAACATTCTGGCAAATTTGATGGAAGCGCCTTTTGGCGAAGTCGATATTATTACAGGCATGGATTGGTTGGTTAAGCAAGCAAGGCGAAATTGGTATCTTGAAAAGCGTATGTCGATAAGAAATGTGGAGGATAAGGAGATAGTTATGATAGGCGGCGGAGAAATTACTTGGCAAAGCGTGATTTACTGCGTTGAAAGCGGAGAAGTTAGTGCGAAAAGGATACGGAGCATTTTTAGCATTTATTTGTGCTTTAGATGCCAAAAAAGCTGTTGGTGGAAGATGTGAGAGCGGTGAAGGAGTTCCACGATGTTTTTTCTGAAGAACTTCCTGGTGTACCTCGGATCGGGAAGTGGAATTTGGTATTGAGCTTTTGCCGGGGCGCTCCGGTGTCCATTGCTCCTTATAGAATGGCACCGAAGGAGTTGTCGGAGCTTAAAGCCCAAATTCAAGAAGCGCTAGATCGGGGTTTTATTCGACCGAGTGTGTCTCGTGGGGAGCACCGGTTTTGTTTGTTAAGAAGAAGGATGGGTCAATGCGTATGTGTATTGACTATAGGCAATTGAATAAGGCGGCGATCAAGAATCGGTACCCTCTGCCGAGGATTGACGACTGTTTGATCAATTGAAGGAGCTTCTGTTTTCTCAAGATTGATTTAAGGTCGGGTTACCACCGGCAAGGTGAAAGAAGCGGATATTCACAAGACGGCGTTCGAACCCGTTACGGACACTATGAGTTTTTAGTGATGCCGTTTGGGTTGACCAATGCACCCATTGCATTTATGGATATGATGAACCGGTCTTTCAACCATTCTTAGATCGGTTTGTGGTGGTATTCATAGATGACATTCTGGTTTATTCGAGGAGCGAAGAAGAACATGACTCGCATTTGCGGATTGTATTGCAAGTGCTTGAGATAATCAGTTGTATGCCAAATTCGATAAATGTGAATTTTGGTTAAGAGAAGTGACTTTCTTGGGTCATGTGGTATCGGTAGGAAGGAATAAGGAGGATCCTCGGAAGATTGAGGCGGTATTGGATTGGAAACCACCGAAGTCGGTAGGCGAGATCGGAGTTTCTTGGGTTTGGCTGGATATTATAGGCGCTTTGTTGAAGGGTTCTCATTGATTCTTTGCACCTCTAACTAAGCTTTTGCGGAAGGAGTGTTGTTTATATGGGTGATAAGCGGCAAGAAAGTTTCGAGCGTGAAGAAGGTTTTAGCTAAGCGCCGGTATTGATTCAACTTTGAGTGGGAAGGAGTTTACAGTTTATTGTGATGCGTCACATACGGGTTTAGGCTGCGTATTGATGCAAAGTGGGAAAGTTGTAGCTTACGCTTCTCGTCAATTGAGACCGCACAAGTGAACTACCCTACTCATGATTTGGAGTTAGCAGCGGTGGTGTTTGCCTTAAAGATTTGGAGGCATTACCTCTATGGTGAAAAGTCTATCATCTATACGGATCACAAGAGTCTTAAGTATCTTCTTACTCAGAAGGAGTTAAACTTGAGACAACGAAGATGGGTGGAGCTGTTAAAGGACTATGATTTCTCTATTGAGTATCATCCTGGAAAGGCTAATGTAGTGGCGGACGCATTAAGTCGTAAGGTGGCATCTCGATTTGAGAGCTATGTTTGCCCATTTGAGTTTGTATGAGGATGGTAGTTTGATAGCGGAATTTCAAGTGAAGCCCATGTGGTTGGAACAAATTAAGGAAAAGCAGATTTTAGATGAGAAGTTGAGACTTTTATTTGACAAGTGGAAAATGGTGAAATTGAGGATTTTGGAATAAATTCGGAAGGTGTATTGTGTTTTCGTGGAAGGTGCTGTATGCCTAAGGATTCAGATCCGAGGCAAATGATTTTGAGGAGGCGCATAGTAGCCCTTATGCTATGCACCCGGAGGAAATAAGATGTATCGGGATCTTCGTGAGCGGTTTTGGTGGCCTGGATTGAAGCAGGAGATTTGAGAATTTGTGGGAAAATGCTTAACTTGTCGCAAGTGAAAGCGGAGCATCAATTGCCGTCAGTCTTTTGCAAACGATTAAGATTCCTCTTTGGAAATGGGAGCGGATAACAATGGATTTTGTTAGTGGGTTACCTTTAACACCTACTAAGAAAAATTACATTTGGGTAATTGTTGATCGTTTGACGAAGGCGCTTATTTTCTACCGGTGCGTCACGGACTACTCGTTGCGAGTTGGCGGTTGTATGTATCCGAAATCGTGAGGTTGCATGGGGTACTGTATCGATTATATCGGATAGGGATCCTAGGTTTACATCTCGATTTTGGAAAGCTTTGCATGAAGCCTTGGGTACAAAGCTTAATTTTAGTACGGCTTTTCATCCTCGATCGATGGTCGATCGGAGAGAGTGATTCATTACGGAAGACATGTTAAGGGGATGTGTAATCGACTTTAAAGGTAGTTGGGAGGATTTTCTATCGTTAGCGGAATTTGCGTACAACAACGACTATCGATCTAGCATTCGAGATGGCACCCTACGAGGCATTGTATGGTCGTAGGTGTCGTTCTCCTATTTGTTGGGTGAGTTGGGTGATCGGCGATTGTTAGGACTGAGATGATTTACGAAATGGAAGAAAAAGTGAAAGTTATTCGAGCACGGTTAAAGGAAGCTTCGGATGAGCGCGAAGTCGTATGCGGATCTCAAGCGTAAAGAGATCGAGTATGCCGTAGGAGATCAAGTCTTCTGAAGGTCTCACCTTGGAAGAAGATATTCAGATTCGGGAAGAAGGGCAAGTTGAGTCCTAGATACATTGGACCATATCGTGTGGTGAAAGCGAGTTGGTCCAGTGGCCTATCGATTGAGTTACCTCGAATTGAGCCAAATTCATAATGTTTTCCACGTGTCCATGTTGAGGCGCTATAGATCGGATCCTTCGCACATAGTACCGGTAGAAGAAGTGGAGTTGAATTTGGATTTGTCTTTTGAGGAGGAACCGGTGGAAATCTTAGACCAGAGACGTGAAGGTGCTAAGAAAGAAGCGTGCCGTTGGTCAAAGTGTTGTGGCGTAACCACGGAGTGGAGGAAGCTACGTGGGAGCTCGAGGATGCAATTCGGCAACAATACCCTCACCTTTTTCAGCCGGGTAAATTTCGAGGACGAAATTTTCTTTTAGGGGTAGAGTTGTAACACCACGAAAATTTGAGTCATTTATTTTCTATGTGTGCTTTGAGTAATTATTCTAGAAAGTAAAATTTTACGATTTATTTTCGTGGTTAGTATAGTCTGAAGAAGGATTTAAAATTTTTAGAAGGAATATTATTAATTTTAAGAAATTATTTATGGAAGTGGATTAAGTGACTTTGACACATAAATTAATTTAAGTGTCAAAGTGAGGCATAAGATGAATTATTGGACAAGTGGTGATGGCGCATGAGCTTGTGCATGAGGTTGAAGGTTCGAATCCCATGTTTAGCATCTAGGTGAATTTTATTTTGAATTTTTATGCACCAATATAGCAAGTGTCGGCCAAGAGCTTTTATGGAAGGTGTTGACTTGTTATTTTTGGTTAAAATATCAAAGGAATAAGGAAATTTTGAACTTAAGGAAGGGTATCAAAAGAATAAGGAAAATGTGAAGATATGAGGCATGAATCAAGGAAGAATTTTTGGAAACAATATCTTGGCCTAAAGACCATGTACTTGGGCTGGCAATATGGCTATAGGGGAGCGAGATTTTGGTGATAGTTTTGGCTAGGAATTTTAGTCTTGTTTTGGTCATTTTTGTTAGTTTGTGCAAGTTTTGAAAACTCTCTCAACCTTTTCTCCCTTTGGCCGAATTTGAGCATTGGTAAGTCCTAAAGTTTTTGACCATTTGGTCATTTTTGCACATCAATTGGTATTCTTTTGTGCCTTATTTCATTTGAGTGCCGAAATCACCTACATCAAATGACCATTCCTTTCTTTTCTCTCTTTTCTTCATTGCCGAATGTGTCTTGATTCTAACCTCCTCTCTTTCTTTCTCTTTTATTTTCTTTGAAAACCGAATTCATCATCATCTCCATTTTCTTATTTTTATTCATTATCAATCAATATTTCTCTCCAATATTTCTCTCATGGCCGAATGCTAAGGTGTTCATAAGCCAAATTATTTCCCTTTCTCTTTAATCTTTCATAGCAGAATCCTCCTTAAAACCATACTATTCTCAAATCCTTTCTTTTCGACGTGGAATATAGGTAAGAGTTCTTTTGTTTCGATTAGTTATTAGTGGTTAGTGCGAATATTAATGTTGGCTTGAAGGCATTATTTGGATCAAAATAAGCGTTTATTTTATTAACGTTTATTTTGTTAAACTTTAGTGCGATAACGGAAAGTTGGAATCAAGAAGTGGTGGGTGACAAAGCATAGGAATCGATTCTCGTGGTAAGGAAATCACATCTTTTAAACTTTAGAAATTTTTTCGATATCATTAGATTAATGTTCTTTGCCTTTGAAAACATTCAACATAGGGAAGAAAGCAGGCGGTGTTTAGCCTTCGGAAGAAGGGAGGTTCGTTATTCCCCTAAGTACAAGCAAAGGGCTATTTCGGGAATCGGGATTTTCCACCGGGTTGCGGACGTTCAACCGAGGAAAATCAAGCTGTTGAAGTCGTTCGTACTCCGAACCATTATTTGTTCGTGGATTCGATTCGGTTAGCAAACCATCAATCGGAGAGAAATCGCAAGTAGAAGTCTTACGAAAATCGAGGGTAAATTTCTAGATCGCTATATTTAGATCGGTTTTATTATAGATTATAGTGTTTTAATTAACACAATACGTATAGGTGTTGAAGAGCGGAAAGTTTAGTTCTCTCCATAACCCGGTGTGTAACTTCACACTCATTTTGGGTTGGACATCATGTTGTAAGTTACGTGATAAAATCGTAAAATAGTAAAAGCGGGAAAAATACGTAGTAACTCATATTTTTGAGTAAATGCATGAAAGCGGTTAAAAGCGAGAAAAAAAAAATACGATAATACTCTAGTTTGATAAATGGACCGATAATACTCTAGTTCGATAAAATGGGCGATATAACTCTAGTTCGATAAAATGGGCGATAATACTCTAGTTCGATTAAATGGGCGAAAATACTGCTTTGTTTCGATAAATTGGGCTAAAATGGGCCAAAGTCACTAAACTACTAAATGGGCTAGTTGTTAAATTGTTTATATGAGCCTAATGAAAGGTTAATTGATAAGCCCACCGATGATATGGATTAATGAAAATCATTTATATGATTATATTTGTTATATACGCATGATTGCATGGGGTGGGTTATATGAAGAGAAGAATGGCCAGTTGCCACAAATTTGGCTCATTGCCTCTAGTTCGGTGGCTCTGCCACAAATTTGGCTCAATGCCTCTAGTTCGGTGGCTCTGCCACAATATGGCTCAATGCCTCTAGTTCGGTGGCTCTGCCACAAATTCGGCTAAATGCCTCTAGTTCGATGACAATGTCACAATCTAGTTCGGTAGTGCACTACAAAATTATTTAAGGGCTTTAAGCCCATGATTGGTGTGTTTGGCGGGGTGGGTTGACTTGATCCCCAGGTGGTGTGTTGGTTGGTGCGGGGTGTTAGCGGATGGATACTAGGTTGGTTTGGGAAATTCATATTTCATGCATTCTTCTCTTTAAATTATGTTACTTTACAATGTATGGTTGAAATCATTAATGGGCTCAAGCCCGAGCATGATATCTTGACGATTTGGCCTAAAAATGGTGGTAAGTGAGTTGCACACTCGAGTTCTTTGTAACTCACCCAATTTTTATTAACCATTTCGAGGTAATGGAAATTGACGTGGACTTGGGTAGGAGATGACTTGGTGGAGGCCATACTACGAATTTGGTTTTTTTATAAACTATGACTTTATTTAAGTTTTTATTTTAATTGCTATTATTGGGTTGATGTAATAAGGCCTCTAAGTATGTTTTATGGATTTTATCGTGTGGATGGTTTTATAATTTTTATTTTGAGACTTTAATTATGAGTTTATGTTAAATCATTTGGTTTTTCCTAAAAATATCGTTTATTTAATATTTTGACAATTAGATGATTTTCCTTAAAATTTTCCTCCAAATTCTTTTAAGAAGTTTTAAAGTTTCGATAAACATTTTATTTAAGATAAGTTTTAAACAAGTATATTCTTAAATTATTTTCAAAACCTCGTACTACATCTTTAACTCGATTTTCAAAAGTTTTTGCATCATTATTTTATCGTAAATCTTGAAAAGAAACGAAAGTATGTTTGGTGTGACAAACCAAATCTCGTCTAAACGCATAGACCGGGTTTGGGGTGTTACACCATGTAAATTCTATTAATCTGGTGGCTTGTCCACAAATCTGATATAAATGGCTTAATGCCTACGTTTGGTGTGTTGGCGGGGTGGGTGACTAAAGCTCCCCACAGGTGTGCTGGTTGGTACGGGTGGTGTGTAGCGGATAGAATACTAGTTTTGGTTTGGGAATTGCATATCATATGCATATTATATTTGATACATTATTGTTGTTGTAAATGGGCTTAGGCCCAAAATATTGCTAATTGGGTTAGGCCCAATGAATAGCAGTAAGAGGATTTCACACTAAGTTCTCGTAACTCACCCCCTTTCTCTTAACCCTTGTAGGTAATGCTTGATGATATGGACTTGGGCTATGGATGACTCGAGGAGGCCATACTTGGAAATGGTTTATTTGGACTTTAGACTTCTTTCTCGTTTATTTTATTACTTTACTATTTTGGGTTAAATGTTGTAATAAGGCCTCTGGACTATTTTTATTTTTGCTTTTTGGTTGGGATATTTTTATTATTTTTCTTAAATTTTTTTAAAAGGGGAATTTTCTAAAAACTTAAACAATGGTTTCCAAAATCGATTAACAAATGGATTTCAAAATAAAATTTTACAAATATTTTTAACACGGATATTTTCTCTCGAACTATTAACGATATTTTCAAAAGACTTGGATTCTCTTTCGAATTTTCAACGTCGTTTTCAGAAGTCACGATTTTGTAAGATCATTAGTTCAAATTTATCGATTTATCAATCAAATCTTTGATGTTAGTAGTATTTTATCAAATCAAACTTGTTTTCTTGATTTTTGACAAAGCAATATTTTAGTACGAACAAAAAAGGGTTTAACATGTTTTGCTCGTGTGACATACCAAATCCGCTCATAACACATGGTCCAGGTTTGGGGTGTTACATTTTATGATATCAGAGCCCGGTTGCAAAACTCGGCTGTGGTTTGAGTTCAAGCACGTTTTCAAAGCTGTTTAAAATTTTAAATTATGTATGTTCCAAAGGAAGTATGGCACCACGGGTATCCGGCACCAAGTCAAGTAAGTATATGTTATCATTTTATAATTATTGTGTTAGTACTGTGGTAAGAAAATTCCACAAAATAGAATACTCTAGAACTTTTAGTCTTAGGAGCTGAAATTATAGAGATTGAGACTATAGGATGCGTACTACGAAAACAACTTTACTTCCTATACTCCATAAGACATTGTTTAATAAATATTAGAACTATAGACTGATTCATAAGACTTTTAATAAGATTAAATCGACTTAGTGAACATGAACGCTAGAAGATGTGGACGCGGTAGACGTGGACGTGCTAGAGGCCGAGGTGCTAGGACTAGATCTTCAGCATCGGGGCGTGTGCCCGAAAGGGAGGAGTTGGCATCGCCAGTGGCTGAGACGGGATCTCATGATCGAGCTGGGGTTAGTGAGCTGACTCAAATAGTTAAGAAGGTGTTGAAGGAGGTTAAGGAGATCAGCGAAGCACTTCGAGTTGGGTCTGTGGACTGTAAGAATAAAAGAGATTGCGGTTCTTTTGGGTCGCAGCCACGTTCTGTAAAGCATGTCAAGGCACGACAAAACTTCCCGGCTTGTGATTTTTGCAAGAGGCATCATCCGGGAGAATGTTGGAGGAGGTCAGGAGCATGCTTGAGATGCGGGTCTAAGGAGCATAAGGCTCGGGATTATTTCATCACCATCAAGTCAGGTATGTTTTGGTTGGACGTGATGATTGAATGTAGAAAATTCTAAGTATAAATGGTAGATAACTGTTTGCTTCTGTGGTTAGACGTTTGGTTGTGTGAAAGAGGATTCAAGATTATGTTAAAAGTACATTAGTGTAATTAAGATCAGAGTGTGCAGCGAAAGCATAGTGGTATGATTTAAGCGGTGCGGTTAGTAGTTGGTTGGAAATTTCGAGGACGAAATTTCTTTAAGGGGGTAGAATTGTAACATCCCAAAATTGGGCCTGTAGAATTGGACCTATTGGGCCCAATGGACCTTGAGCGTAGAAGCGTTTAAAAATTTTGAGAACAAGAGAACGGCATTATTTCAAGTTAGACTTATTAAGAAGGTAATTTTGGAAAGTTACGAGGTTTCTATGAAGTTCCGGGTTCAAGTTGGGCCTTAGTAAAATTTTGTGTTTAAGCCTATTAAGGAGAGATAGTAAGTGGCATCAAGGCTTATGGAAATAAAAGAGTAAATTGCTAGCATAAATGAACAATTGATAAAAGGGTTATGGCGCCACATGTAGTACCTTGAGGGAAGTGGTTCGAATCCCTTTGTGTGCAATTTTGACTTTTATTTTTGCATTCCTTCCTTAGTGTCGGCCAAGGTATATATATGGCAAGGTTGACTTCTTTATTTTTGGTATGGTGGCTAAAGGAATTAAGGAAAGGTTGAGGTTGGGGAAAGGAATCAAAAGGAAAAGGCAAGTAAGGGGAACATGTGGCTTAATTCATGGAGAATGTTATGGAAAGTATGGTTGGCAAAATTTTGACCCTTATGGCTATGCATGTGGACGGTTTTGGGGGTAGATAGGTAGCTGAAATTTTACTTTGGCTTTTGGTAAGGTTTTGGTATTGTTTTGGCCAAAAATCCCATTTGCAACTTTGTGTCATTTTCTCCCAAATTGCTACTCTCTTTGCCGAAATCTTCTAGCACAATAGTGCGTTTTTTCTTCTCTTTGGATTGGTCACATATTCATCTTTTGTCCATCTTCCTTGATAGCCAAAACTTCAAGTTGATATTAAACAAATTCTTCTTCTTTCTTCTTGATTGCTGAAACTCTAAAGCCATTAGTGAGTACTTTTCTTTCTTTGTTTTGCCGAAACCACCTAGCCTAATTGATCATCTTCTCCATCTTCCAAGTTGGGTTTTTCTTTCTTGATTAAACTGGGTAAGTGTTTTTATTCAAATCTTTTCATTCTTTTTCTCTTTAGTTCGAATGAGAGTCCCTCATTATTTGGTTGTTTCATCTTGATTCTAAAACCGAAATGGTGTTCTCCCTTACTCCCTCACATCTTGATAATCTTTTATTTGTAGTATTCTAGTGGATTGGCCGAATACCACGTCATTGCCTAATCATCTCAAGTCATAAGTCAATTGGTGGGAATTGGGATTATCATCGATTAAGGTAAGGAGTCTTTTCATAGTCCATTCGATATCACTACTCGGTTATTGTGTTAATCGGATCGAAGTTTTGACTAATCAATTATGTTTTAGGGACGAAATCACTCGATATGTTCTACCTTCGGACATAGTGGTAAGTGATTCAAGTGTAAGTGATACGAAATCTTTTGGAAATCCGAGGCTAACTTTTGGTTGGTATTGTTCTAGGTCATCGACGAGTGGTTCGTTAGGAAATCAAAATCAGGTGTGTAATCCCGTATCTTCCTTATACATATCTGAACTGGTGTGTAATCTCACACTTCTCTGAAAGTTTGTATGAAATATTCTGTGAATCGGTTGGAATACCGAAGAAAACCGAAAACTGGCATCCGTGATCACTCGGGCGTGCGCATGATCGTAGTGGTAATCGTTTGTTGTAATAAAACAGTTTTGGTCAGCAGCATTAATGTGATTTCGAAAAATCATGAAAAATAGGAGAAAGGGAATTAGAAAGTGAATAAGATATAAGATTAAAGATTATTGTGTCTATTTTGATATGGAAGAAACGAAGAAGGAAAAGGAATTTTATATTTTGAGATATCTTAATTTTAGTGAGACTAGTTCTGAATGACTTCGTGGTTCCCTGATTTGTCTTGGAGAAATCTTATAAAATTGTACAAAGTGAAGTATGAGTTATCGTTTATATGTACAGATTCCTTAGTGAGTCTATTTTCAATAGAAATAAGTGGGAGCAACATATGAAAACTGTACAGTGAGATATTTGAATTTTGGGTAAGAGAGGTCACAATCGTTGGTCAGTGAAACAAGGGAATATTTAAGGAATAAACTGTACTAAATGGCTACGTCAAAAATTCTGGAAAAATTATAGTAAGAATATATATGAGTCTAGTCTCAAGGAAAATTTACGGAGTTAGATTTAGAGATTCCTAACTCAAGTTATAGTCAATTTAGTTAGTACGACGCAGATGGACAGTTTCGATTTTTATGCCCCAAATTAGTAGTTAAGTCTGGGTTGCGAAATTACCATAATACCCTTAGAGGGTAAATTATCGAAAAACCCCTGGGTTGCGAGATTACCAAATTACCCTTAGTGGGTAAGATTACCGAATTATCGAAATGTCCTTATGGACCGATTTACCGAAATGTCCTTATGGGCCGAATTACGAAATTGCCCCTAATGGGCCGATCTGATGTATTATTAATGGGCCGATCTGATATTTTGATAAATGGGCCAATCTGATATTTTGATAAATGGGTCGATCTGATATTTTGCTATATGGGCCAATCTGATATTTTGATAAATGGGCCAATATGATATTTTGCTAAATGGGCCAATCTGATATTTTGCTAAGTGGGCCAATCTGATATTTTGCTAAATGGGCCAAATCTGATATTTTGCTTAATGGGCCTTTTTGATTAATTGAGATCATGGGCCATAATTTTGTAATAAATAACCGAATAAATTACTGTTGATATATTGTGATTTTGTTATGCATTATATACATGATTTGCATGGGATGGGATAATGATGAAGAGAAGTTTCGTAGCTCGCTACATAAATCGTGGCTCGCCACAAATCGAAAAATGGCAATGCCATGTAAATTTCGTTAATCTGGTGGCTTGTCCACAAATCTGATATAAATGGCTTAATGCCTACGTTTGGTGTGTTGGCGGGGTGGGTGACTAAAGCTCCCCACAGGTGTGCTGGTTGGTACGGATGGTGTGTAGCGGATGGAATACTAGGTTTGGTTTGGGAATTGCATATCATATGCATATTATATTTGATACATTATTGTTGTTGTAAATGGGCTTAGGCCCAAAATATTGCTAATTGGGTTCCGGCCCAATGAATAACGGTAAGGGGATTTCACACTGAGTTCTTGTAACTCACCCCCCTTTCTCTTAACCCTTGGAGGTAATGCTTGATGATATGGACTTGGGCTATGGATGACTCGAGGGAGGCCATACTTCGGAAATGGTTTATTTGGACTTTAGACTTCTTTCTCGTTTATTTTATTACTTTACTATTTTGGGTTAAATGTTGTAATAAGGCCTCTGGACTATTTTTATTTTTGCTTTTTGGTTGGGATGTTTTTATTATTTTTCTTAAATTGTTTAAGAAGGGGAATTTTCTAAAAACTCAAACAATGGTTTCCAAAATCGATTAACAAATGGATTTCAAAATAAACTTTTACAAATATTTTTAACACGGATATTTTCTCTCGAACTATTAACGATATTTTCAAAAAACTTGGATTCTCTTTCGAATTTTCAACGTCGTTTTCGAAAGTCACGGTTTTGTAAGATCATTAGTTCAAATTTATCGATTTATCAATCAAATCTTTGAGGTTAGTAGTATTTTATCAAATCAAACCTGTTTTCTTGATTTTTGACAAAGTAATATTTTAGTACGAACAAAAAGGGTTTTACATGTTTTGCTCGTGTTTTTGCTCATGTGACATACCAAATCTGCTCATAACACATGGGCCGGGTTTGGGGTGTTACATCGGGGGTATAAAAATGGATTTTCCATGAAGTGTGTACATCTAGTGGAGCCTCTTCATCGATGAATATGGGTTATCCTAATAGTGCTTACAATCAGAATGTTAGAGAAGATGACATGGAAGGCATGTTGCGGGATGCATTTAATATGCGCAGTGATGGTTTGCAATCATTTCCACCTGACTTGGGTGCAATCGATGATTATAATATTGGTGGAAATACTTTCATCGAAAGGGAAGAGTGTGTACTGATGAACAACCAAATGAAGAAGCGGCGAAGTTCTACATGTTACTTGGTGAAATGAATGAAGAACTGTATGAGGGATCAAAATTTTCAAAACTGTCTTTCTGTATTCATCTTTTTTGCTTAAAATGTTTGGGAGGGTGGATCGGAAACTCTTTGACAATGCTGTTAGAGTTTTTGAGAGAAATGTTCTCGTTTGCGAAAATCCCTCAGTCTTTCAAAGACATGAAGAAACTAATCAAAGATTTGGGCCTTGGCTACAACAAAATTCATAGTTGCCCAAATGACTGCATGTTATATTGGGACGACCGGAGAAACCAACAGTGCTGTCATGTATACGATCAATCCCGTTGGATGAATAGAAATACAGAAGATGGTAACGAGGATGAAAATGATGCACAGTCAAGGAAGCAGCCAGTTAAGATTTTGCGGTATTTTCCGCTAATACCAAGGCTTCAAAGGCTTTTCATGTCATCGAAGACAGCCGAGTCAATGACGTGGCACCAGGATGGACGAATCGGTGATGGATTGTTAAGGCATCCTGCAGATTCTTTAGCTTGGAAATCATTTGACTCCAAATTTCCAAGCTTTGCAAGCGATCCTCGGAGTGTGAGGCTTGGGCTAGCATCTGATGGATTTAACCCTTACAAAATCATGAGCACTGCGTATAGTACTTGGCCTGTGGTGCTTGTTCCTTACAATTTGCCTCCATGGGTTTGCATGAAACAATCATCCTTTATCTTATCTATGATTATCCCTAGAGAAAAAGGGCACGGGAATGATATTGACATATATTTGCAGCCACTTATTGAAGAGTTAAAACAATTATGGGCTGGTGTTGAGACATACGATGTCCTGAGAAAGGAGAACTTCAATTTACGTGCAGCTTTGATGTGGACTATTAATGACTTCCCGGCTTATGCCAATTTATCTGGTTGGAGTACCAAGGGACGTTATGCTTGTCCTTGTTGTGCTGCGCAAACATGTTCGCAATGGTTATATAATGGGAAGAAGTTCTCTTACATGGGGCATCGTCGGTGGTTACCGGAAAAATCATAGAATTAGATTTCAGAGTACTCAGTTTGACGGTACTGGAGAGTTCAGAGAAGCTCCTTCGCAGACCGGTGGATCTGAAATATTGTTCATGTTGAAAGATATGAATTTCATTTATGGAAAGATAAATCAACCGCCCAACACGCAAAGAAATAGAAGATCAAGGGATGAATCTGATGATGAATCTGATGAAGAGGATGATCCTAATGAGGCGGACTTGTGGAAAAAAGGAAGTATTTTTTTGAGTTGCCTTATTGGGAGCATCAGATTTTACGACATAATCTTGATGTCATGCACATTGAGAAAAATGTCTGCGAGAACATCATTGGGACTATTTTGAATGTCGATGGAAAATCGAAAGACAATCTTTAGAGTAGACTTGATTTAGTCCACATGGGAGTTCGGCGTGAGCTTCATCCCCAAGCACTTTCGAATATGAAATATTGGTTGCCGCCTGCTATTTTTCAATTTCAAAGAAGGAGAAAGAAGTGTTCTGTATGGTGTTGAAAGATATAAAGGTCCCGGATGCGTATGCATCAAATATATCTCGATGTGTGAGTCTTAAAGATCGAAGACTATATGCCTTAAAATCACATGACTATCACATCTTGATGCAAGACTTACTGCCAGTTGCTATGTGGTGTTGTATGTCGAAAAAGGTGACGTCTTGTGTAATTGAAATATCCAATATAATGAAAGGCATTTGTGGCAAAGTTTTGGATGTTCAAGAACTTGAGACACTACAAGATCGAGCCGCATTGACTTTATGTAATCTGGAGAAGATCTTCCCGCCTTCCTTCTTCACTATTATGGTGCACTTGTTAATTCATCTCCCTCGTGAAGCAATACTTGGTGGACCCATTTTCTATCGATGGATGTATCCCATATAAAGGTGTTAATTTATTTGTAAATTATTCCTTCATTCACCTCAATGCCTTTAGTTGCAAATTTTGATAATGTTGTAGATCGTGTTTAGGTTCCTATCCAAATTAAAGTCTTACTGCCACAATAAGCGTTATCCGGAAGGATCAATTGCTGAAGGCTACTTGGCAGAGGAATGTATGACTTTCTGTTCAAGGTATTTGGAAGATGTTGAAACAAGAATGAACAGACCATGTAGAAATACTGGGCTCACAGATCATAATTTGGCCGAAACTTATTTATTTCAAAGTTTCGGAGAACCAATCGGCAAAGTTGAAATTGCAGAATTAGATGATAGATCGTGGGTCCAAGCACATCGATATGTTCTTTTTCATCACGATTCATTGGGACCATTACGCAAGTAAGTTCTAGAATTTGATAAATATTCATCAATTATAATTTGTTTGTCTTCTAACAAAGTAAACCTTTTTTTAACATAGTGAGTACAAATAAATATTGAGAGCTCGTTCACGGTCCCGAAGATTACAACTACGAGAAATTAATAAGTTGTTCACAGAATCATTTCATGAATGGTTAAGCCAAACGGTATGCAATTGAAGTTTTCATTCACAAGTAATAATGTTTTCTCATAACGTTTATAAGTACTCAATTTACTTTCGATTCAATAGGTTTGGAGTCGGAATGAAGTAAATGACGAAGTTAAATGGCTTTCACAAGGTCCAAATAGAATAGTGAAAAGATATAGTGCCTTCCCCATCAATGGATTCAGATTTCATACAAAGTATCGCAAGAGATTGAGGAGAACCCAAAATTGTGGAATTGTTGTTAATTCTTCAATTACAAGTTATGCTAGTGCTAGGGACAGTAATCTTGTCGAGGGGAATCTGGAGTATTACGGACTTCTTACTGACATAATTGAGTTGGATTATTACGGCAAATGGAAAGTTGTCTTATTTCGAGGTGATTGGGCTGATGTCAATACGGCTCGCGGAATTAAAAACGATCAATATGGTTTTACAATGGTGAATTTCTCTCGATTGATTCACACTTTGGAGAACAAGCGATAGACGAGCCGTATGTATTTTCTTCTCAAGTGAAACAAGTTTTTTACTCAAAAGATCCAACTGATGAGGGTTGGTACGTTGTACTTCAAAACACCTCTAGAGACTTGTTTGACATGGGCAATGGAAGTAGAAATGACATCGTCGAAAGATCAGAAACTTTTCCTTTTCCAGAACAAAACTTAAATGAAAATATCCCTAGTACTAGTACACAATTTCAATGGGTTTGTCAGGATGTGGACGAAGATATTTACGAATTATGATGTAGTAAGATTTTACGATTTTTTATTTATATGTAATATTATAATTTTAATCTTGGTCATTTTATATAATTTAACTATTTTATATGTACCATTATTGTTGTTATTTGTTACTAAAATTTCAACTATTTTATGTGTATTGCAGGAAAAATGAGTAGAAGAAGATTACGAGATTTAAATATTGTACAGAATACTGTAAATTTGGAAGAAGGCAATAGTGAACAGCAAACAGTTGTTCGATCTTCGAATGTGCCTGACATGGATGATGAGCCTGCAGAATTACAAAGTAATGTTAAGTTTATTTTACATGCATGTTGACTTTTATTATTGATTTATTTTTCAATTTTAATATAATAATAATATATCATTGTTAAGCTGAGAGTGGTGGGACGCGCAGAGGTTGAGGACGTACGCTGCTTAGAGATTTATACGAATTAAATCCTGTCGAGCGTGTCAAAGTAAGGAGAAACAGTCATGGCCAGCCTGTTGGCCCTGAAGCTCGACTTTTAGCAGGCTATTTGGGCATTATTGCACGAAATGATGGAAACAAAAATCAAGCTCTCGATAATATTAAGGTAACAAAACGTGAATATAATTTATAATACTTTGGTTGAAGTTTCATTTATATTTACTTTCTAAACTTATATTTTTTTAGGAGAGATTTGCTTTGGAGGTCTCCGATGACTATATCAAGAAGACACTGGGTAAAAAATGGAGAGGCCATAAAAGCACATTGAAAAAAGAATATTTTAAGAAAGACATAAGCCTCGAGGAAAAATTGCGAAACGTCCCGCCGGGAATGTTGAGGTATCAGTGGGAAGATGCGGTTAGATTTTGGAATTCAAAGAAATGAGAGGTATTACGTAGTTCTAATCTCTTATAAATTTTTCGGTTTATAGTATTTACTATATACGTAATAATAATTTCATTATGTAGGACCGTGAGCGTGTTGGAACAAGCAGTAGGCAGAAACAAAAATTCACGCACACGGCAGGATCGAGAAGTTTTGCTTCTGTAGCTGAGGACGAGGTGTTATAATTTATTAACTCTGTCAAATATTAATGACTTTATACTATTAAATTATATTTTTACTACTACACTGTAGGAAGTCTCCACTGGTCAAAAAGTTGGACGCCTTCAGCTTTTTGACATTATGCATAGGAAGAAGGATGGGTCTCCGATGACATCCGAAGCTGGAGAGATTATGGTATATTTACTTAATAAAATTTAATTTATTATAAATATTTATAATGTTTAATTATAATAGTTTAATTCTTCGTTAGTAGTTTTAAATTAATAATGTTAAGTTATGTTGCATTCTTACTTATTGTATATTTCCTTTCTAACTCTTTGATTGATTTATTAGGAGAAACTAAAGGAGAAGAAGGCAGAGTATGAAGCGGCTGCTTCGAATGATAGTTCTGTTAATCTTGATGATATAGATAATAGAATTATTACTGATGTTTTAGGTCCTGAAAGGTATGGTCGGGTTCGATTTCAAGGATCTGGTGTTACCCTGACCCAATATTTTGGATCCGGCTCCCACCAATACATGCCTTCCGGGAGTCAAGCTCAAGCTGAAGTTCAGAGATTAAAAGACCAGATAGCTCAGATGCAAGCGAGCACAGTTGAGCAAATTGTTGAGGTTCAAAGAAAATATGAAGAACTTCACCAACAGCTTAGAGCGGATGCAATAGCGAGGGAGGCAGAGGCAGCAGCAATGGCAGCAGAGCAGAGCAGAAAGTACGATGAGCTCCAGCTACAGCTTCAGCATATGATGCAGATGTTTCAGCAGTCGCCAAAGCCGCCATCTTAGACTTTTATTTTCTCGTTGTAATATTATTTTTAACATTGTTACATTTAATATTATTGTAAGAATAATTTCAATTATACTTCATTTATTAATTTACATCATATATCTATTACTGAATTTGAAGTATCATTTATATTTAATGCCTTTGGCTGTGATTTATATGCTACATTTTGCTGTATTGGGTTGAAATTATATGCAACAGTTGCTATTTTTGGTTGGTTTTAATGCAGGAAAGGTAGGATATTGGAGAAATTGCCTATTGCAAATCTGTGCAAATTAGCGGTGTTTGTGGAAAAAACGCCGCTAAAAGACACGAATTTTAGCGGCTTTTTTGCAAAAGCGCCGCTAAAAGTCACGAGTTTTTGTGGCATTTTTTGGAAAAGCGCAGCTAAAAGTCACGAGTTTTTGCGGCGTTTTCTGGAAAAGCGCCGCTAAAAGTCACGACTTTTAGCGGCGCTTGTGGGTAAAATGTCGCTAAAGTTTGCGGAGTTTTCTTTAGCGGCGTTTTTTGCGGCGCTTTTAATATTAGTGGCGCTTATAAACGCCGCTAAAAGCCTAAAAAAACGCCGCTAAAAGTCTGTTTTGGTGTAGTGTGCATAACACACAAGACATAAGCATATCATCAACCATAGCCATAAGCTAGTGCACTTAAACATAGCTTCTTTTTTTTTAATTAATCACATGATAAGCCATTTCATAAGAATTTGCATAATTTAAACCTTACCACTTTTTCATGAGTACAAGCATATTTTCATTTGAGCACTTACCATTTCAATACGACTTATAAGTAAACATAAAACCATTAAACCAATAGCTTGACACTTGCCTAAGCATCAAACAGCAACACATGTTAGCATACTTGAACATATTTCATATAAATTCAACATTGATAACCTTATTTTCTCAACATGTCACACTTGAGTTTATTACTCGTCTCAACTTACATAATTACCATGTATCAACATATCAAAGATATTCATATATGTACCTGTCATGATACATATCATTATCTTACCATTTCATCATATACATATATCATCCATTTCAATATATCAATATATCATGTACCATCATTTCCATGTATTTCATGTATATACTTGTATTAGTTCGTATCGAACTCATATCGTCTCGTAACAAAACATTTCCTGTTGAACCATTAGAATAATATCGGATACACAGAAATTTCGCACACTAAGTGCCAACATGTGGTCGAAGCCACTACTATCACATATCTCATATCAACGCTCTCTTTTGAGCCATAAATGGGTCTACTCACGCAAGCTGTTAGTTAGGACATAGCTACACAGTGCTGCTCACACAAGCTGTCAAGTAACCGCAACACATGCCGAAAACTCAGCCACTGGTAGGACGTACAAGACCAGCACCCGAAACACGGTAACCCCTAATGACATGTCATTTGTATCCTAAATATTCTTAAGGTTCAAACGGGTCTCGATAGTCGTCGTCTGTCATTGAATTTTCCTCGTTTCATTATAAGCTAAATTGTATAATAACATATATATATCGATTCATTTTCAATAAAATTCATATAATAACATTAAATTTAATCAACAATATACATAGTATAGTTCATACGAACTTACCTGGCTAAATTGCAGAAATACCAAAGTTCAGGGGCATTTTGGTAATTTTTCATTTTCCTCGATTTTCCACCCGATCTTGATCTAAATTAATAATTTTATTCAATATATTAATTTAGACAATAAAAAATTCATTTAATACAATTTGGTCATTTTTCACATTTTTACAAAATTGCCCCTAAAGTTTTACTTTTATTCAATTTAGTTCCTGAGCCCAAAACATGCACATTAACCATTTTTACCCAGAATTGAGCTTAGCTGAATGTTCATGGTTTCCAAAACAGCCCATTTATGCAAAAATTTCACATTAAATCCTTGTACTTTTATTAATTTAACAATTTAGTCCCTAATAAGTAAATTCATCAAAAATCACTTAATAAAATACTTTTAAATATCAATCAACATTCTAAATTCATCATTTAACATCTAAACCAAAAGGTTCATCAATGGAAATATCCAAAATCTTTAACAGTTTCAAAATCGTAGGTACGGGCTAGCTGGACCTAGTTGCAACGATATCAAAAACATAAAAAATTAAAGAAACGGATGAAAAATGGCTTACCATGCAGGGGCGAAGCCAGGGGGACTGGCATGGGCCCCGGCCCCCCTAAAATGTAAAATTACTATTTAGGCCCTTAAAATTTTTTAAAAATTTTAAACTAGTAAAGGTAAAATTGCACTTTGGCCCCCTAAAATTATAAAAATTTGATTTAATCCTTTACAAATTATAAAGATATAAACTGTAAAAAAGTAAAATTTCATCCGCCACCCTAAAAAATTGTTCTGACTTCGCCCTTGTTACCATGCATAGATAAAGCCATTGCCGCACCTTGCTCATCTTCCATGGAGTTTTCTACTTTCAAATTCGGCAAAACAAACAAATGTAAAAGATGATATCTTTAATGTATTTTTTTATCATTTAATATATTTTATTTTAATTAATAAAGCACACATATTTTCATAATAAGACAAAGTCCACCGCCCACTCCTATATAATATGGTATATTTACCATATTAGTCCATATACTTTCATTCATTAAGCCATTTAGTCACTCAAATCAAATAGTGATTAAATTTTACATATTTTATAATTTAGTCCATTTTAATTAAATAACTATCGAAACGATAAAATTTTTCAACGAAACTTTAATACCACCTTAATTACACTCCGTAAATATCTTTATAAAAATGAGGTCTCGATACCTCAATTTCTAAAACCACTAAACCTTAGGGTCATACCACTTGAACTTAATAAATCGCTTATAAAACAAAATTCACTATATCAAAAGCCTTTTCAAAGTAATAATTAACTCGCAAATATTAAATATAGTATTTACAAACTTACTCATCAGATTTGATGGCCCCGAAGCCACTATTTTTGACACCACTAAAAAACGGGCTGTTACATACCTTTTGTTGAAGCCCTTTCGCAGATGCCAAAGTATGTAAAATTTTTAAAAGAATTATTAACAAATAAAAAGAAATTAGATGACTTGTCGAATGTGGAGCTTAATGCAGTTTGCTCACCCAATCTCCAAAACAAACTACCCAACAAACTTAAAGATCCAATGAGTTTTACTATTTATTGTCTCATTGGTAGTTTAGATGCTGAAAAAGCTTTGGCTGATTTGGGGGCTAGTATAAATGCCATGCCTTATAAAATGTTCAAACAACTTCGTATTGGGGAACCTAAACCCACTAGGATGAGTATTCAATTAGCAGATAGATCAATTAGATATCTTAAGGGTATTATTGAGGATGTACTTGTAAAAGTCGACAAATTTATATTCCCTGTTGATTTTGTTGTATTGGAAATGGATGAAGATATTGATGTACCTATGATTATAGGTTGACTCTTTTTAGCCACTGCTAGAACTGTTATTGATATTGGTACTGGTGAACTTGTGCTTCGTGTAGGTGATGAAAAGATTACTCTTCAAGTACATGATTTTGTGAGAGTCCCTAGTGAGCAAAATGATACTAATTGTTCTGTTAATGTTAATAATCATGTAGCTCAACATTCTTTGTAGGAAATTCCTCGTGAAAATGTGTTGGAGTCGTATTTTATTCGAAGTGATAGAACTCAAGGGAAAAGTAAAGAGCGAATGGTGAAACTCGACGAGCTAGATGAATGGCGAACGAAGGTTGATGGGAAACCAAGAAAGAAAAAGGAAGTAACAAAACAATTCCATGATGTGTATGTAAATAGAATGAGCCAATTCAAAGTTGGGGACAAACTGCTGTTAGACAAATCGGATCCACGAATTTTTCCTTCAGAGTTTAAGTAAAGAGGGTTTGACCCATGTGTGGTAAAAATCGTATTTCCATACAGAACCATTTAGGTAACTGTAACAGCCCATTTTTGGTCAAATCAGAACAGTGGTTTCGGGACCACAAATTCGAGGTCAAAATATTTATTTTATTATTATTTTAATGATTTCTATATTTTTATGATCGTTGCAACTAGTACTAGCTAGCCTAGGAACTAATTTGCAAAACTGATAAAGATTTTGAAAGTTTCCATTGATGAATATATGTGTTCTTTGATGTTTGATGATGAAATATGAAATCTTGTTGTTAGATACACAAGTTTTGTAAAGTGATTTTTAGAGAAAATGCAAAATAGGGATTAAATTGAGAAATGTGTAAAGTTAGTGGTTAAATGTGTGAAAAAGTGATAAATATGGGCTGCTAGGGGTCTTATAGGAATTCAGCTATAATGGGTATTTAATAAATTTCATGAATTTGTGATTTTATGGAATAAGGACTAAATTGTGAAAAATGTGAAATATGTGGGGCAAAAGTGTAAATGTGTTTTAAAGTGTGATTTGGACTAAATTGAATGAATAGATGATTAAATAAGTTAATTTTTAATATATTTAGATCAATAAAAGTGAAATACGGACTTGGATCGGGGAAAAGATAAAGTTATCAACTAATCGACTAGATTCGCCGTTTTAACATCCGAGGTAAGTTCGTATGTTATAATTTCATTTCAAATGTATTTTATATGCTTTGATATAGCATGAATTGTGATTGTGTGATTACGGACGAGTTTGGAAATGATTCGATAAAGATTCGACAGTTGGAAACCCGATTGAACCTTAGGAATAGTTTAGGATGCTAGTGACATGTCATTGGGTATACTTTGAGTTGGCTTCGGGCCATGTTATTAGCACTTCAGGTGAGAGATATATCGATTTGGCTTCAGGCCATGATATCAGAATTTCGAATAAGTTACCTTGATTTGGCTTCGGGCCATGGTATAGGTACTTATCGAGTGAGACATTGAGTATTCGACTTCTATTCCGAATGGTTCAACGGGTAAATGAAGGATGTGGTTGAGTATGAGATTGGTAAGAGATGGTACAGGTACGTACGGTAATGAATTAAGTATTGGAACTATGGAATTGATGAGTTCTTTGGTAAGTTATGTGAATGATCATTTGATAGCTTTGAGATTTAATAGAATTGTTGTATATTGTTTTCTATTATTTGAATGATTAATGAATGGTTTTATTTTCTCATTGTTGACATACGAGCTTACTAAGCTTTATAGCTTACTTTGTGTATTTTTCCGTGTTTTATAGTGAAATCGAAGCTAGCTCGGATTTAGGGATCGCCGAATATCGTTTCACACTACCACCTATCACTTGGTACCTTTAAACTTTGGTATATTAAGTATATGGCATGTATCGGGATTTTGAGTCATTTTTTGCTATGTTTTTGGTATGGATATTGGCCATTTGGATTGGCTTGTAAATGTTTATGTTTTGGATTGTATTTATAGCCATATGTGATGGATTATTTTGGTTTGTTTGGTATGTTTTAATATGGTACATATATGTATAGTTATGTCTTGTAAATTGAGTTGGTTGATAGTTATGTGATGATTGATGATAATAGGTACCATGGATGGTAAATTGATGATTTGTGGAATTGGTAACATGCTTGTGAAGTGGTACAAAATAATGTATGATTGGTAAAGGTTTAACTAGTTGATTGGTGTATATGTTTTGGTATGTTTTGATTGAGAAAAACATGAGTTATAAGCATGTTAGTTATTGGTATAGGATATGGTATGAATTAGCCTTAATTGTGGCTAAATTAGATGTTTATTTATGCTTTGAATTGGTGCCATTTTGGTTGTGTAGGTATATGCAAATTTGGGTGGCAAATTGGCTTGGTAAATAGCCTATTTTTGTCCACATGGGCAGAGACACGGGCGTGTGTCTTAACTGTGTGTGACACATGGTCATGTTGCACGGCCGTGTGTCCCCTGGTGTTGAAATTGAAGTGCAGTCAGTATGCTCCACATGGTCTCACACACGGGCGTGTGATCGGCCGTGTGGTACAAGTCAGTATACCCCCCTAATTGGCACACGGCCTAGCACACGACCTGGCACACGTGCGTGTGTGGCCACTTCGAAGGGCACATGGGCTAGACACATGGGCGTGTGGTTGGCTGTGTGACCCAAGTCAGTAAGCTCACTTGTTTGGACACGGGGTAGGACACGGGTTGGGACACAGCCATGTGTTCCCATTTCGAATGTCCACACAGTCGGTGACACGGGCGTGTCTGGTGGCCGTGTGAGACACACGGCCTGACCACACGGGCGTGTGTCCCCTATTTTAGGGAAAAAATTATAAGTGTTGAAAAATTTCTCGAGTTATCGATTTAGTCCCTAACCACTCCCAATGCATGTTTAGGGCCTCGTAGGTTCGTATTAGGGACATATTGATTGAGGTTGATTGATGAATGTTTGAATTGATGAAATTTATGCTAATAGTATGTATAGTTGAGTTGTAAGTTCGGTGATTCTCTTTAACCTTATTCTAGAATTGAATACGGGTGAGGGGTGTAACAGTAACACACCCTGAATATGGCATGTTTAAGGTAAACAATTGTAACACTCCGAACCCGTATCCGTCGTCAAAACAGGGTTACGAAGCATTACCAGAATATACAGATCAAGTAAACAGATATTTCATTTTATACAGTATTCAGGTCAGAAATCAAATATAAAGTCCCTTATATGAACCCTCGAGGCCCAAAACATGCTTTAGAAATGAGTCGGGACTAAACCAGGTACTTAGAGAAATTGTCGCAAAATCTCAAAATTTTTCCTTGGTGCAGGGGTCACACACCTGTGTGGTCAGGCCGTGTGAGCCACACGGCCAATAACATGCTCGTGTCCTAGGCCATGTGGGCATTCAATGTGAGGCACACGGCTGTGTCCCAGCCCGTTTCCTTACCCGTGTAACTCTCTGACTTGGCTCACACGGCCAGCCACACGCTCGTGTGCTAGGCTGTGTGGTCAATTTAAATTTTGAAAATTAGGTGCGGGATTCACACGACCAAGACACACGCCCGCCTGCTAGGCCGTGTGTCTCACACGGCTGAGACACACGCCCGTGTCTCTGTCCGTGTGATCAATTCTGAGCATTCTATTTCTCAATTTTTAAGATGCAGGGGACACACGACCAAACCACACGTCCGTGCGTATGGCCATGTGTCACACACGGTTAAGACACATGCCCGTGTGTCTGCCCGTGTGGACGAAAATTGGCCATTTCTAAGGCCACTTTTCTCACCCAATTTTTCTTCCACCTACTTCAATACTTGAATACATTCACCAACCAATTCAAGACATTAAACCATGTCAAAATCAATCTTATGCATGATATATTATCCCATGCATTCATGTATTCAACTTACCAAAATGATCAAATGCTCATTTAAACATTATTATACCTAGTGCCCCAATTCATCAAGTCCAAGCATACACACATACCAATCAATACCTAGTTTCTTATTTATATGCTCCAAACATACCATTACTAGCCATTCCAATGGCTAGTTTCACTCAAAACATTTACATGTGTAACACCCCTTACCCGTGTTTGACGCCGAAACAGGGTACGAGGCATTACCTAACTCAAACACATACTAACATACATACCCGGTCATAAAATTTCGTTCAAATTTAAAACTTTTCAAACTTCCTCTTAACGTCCTAAATATGGGCCTATGAGGCTCAAAACATACCTTAGAAATGGTTCAATACTAAACCAGGCTCTTTAGAAAACTTTGGAAAATTTCACTAAAAACAGGGGCACACGCCCGTGTAGCAAGGGACACGTCCGTGTGGACAGACCGTGTGGTCACACACGCCCATGTCCCTAGCCGTGTGGATTTATTTTTTCAATTCGAACCTACAGGGGTGTAACACCCCAAACCCGGCCCACAAGCCCTGACCGGATCTGGTATGCCACTGCGGAAAAACGTTTGAGAAGATTCGACCTAAAGATAAAATCATGACAACTTGTTGAGTTTGTAAAATGGTGACCATTTAAAATCTTAAGTAAAGTGTGGTGTTTATAAAAATTTCCTGGTTAAAACTTTATGATACATTTTAGGATATAGTTTGGCCGAAAATAAACCGGTTTCAAAATAATAATTCAATCGTCACTTTGCTTTAACATAATAAAAATACTCAAATAGAATACTTAAATACTTTAACTGGGCCTTATTACAACAAATAATTAAACAAAAGTTCTTAGTAATAAACTGAATAAAATAAAGAAGATGTCTTCTGCATGGGCCACCTCGTATCCACTCCAACCCAGTCCAATCACCACGAATCATCTGCGATGTTTAATAAAAATTGGGTGAGTCATACGACTCGGTGTGTAATTAATCCTTGAATTCCACCCACATGTTAACCACATATTAACCCATATATCGGATAACAAATATCATATTCACATGTTAACACATTCTCAGGCTTGGCCCATATTCATATCACATTCATCTAATAGGGTAGTTAACCACATAATTTCCACATCTTTGGGCTTAGCCCATTTCCACATCGATCCACATTCATATACTCGGGCTTTGCCCATTTTTGTATTAATCCACATATCATATTGGGCTTGGCCCATTTCCACATATGTTCACATACGAAATCATGCAATTATGAAGCCCAACCCAAACCTAGGGTCCATTCGCTACACACCCCCTTATCCAGCCTACCACACACCAGGGGTTATCAAATCACCCTCTCCTTTTCACTCCAAAGGCAATCACTGCCGTCCACGTGCAATTAAGCACAATAGTCCACAACGCGACCTCAATCAGCGCCAATCCATGATGTAGTCGTAGCTAACACCAAAACCACGATGCGACACATAGTCACTCATCAACCACGATATGGCACATAGCCGATATCAACCACGATGAGGCACATAGCCACTCATCAAGCCACATGAACTAAATCGCAATTAATCCACAACGTGACCTCAGTCAACGTCAATCTACGATGTAGCTCAAGGCTAACATCAAAAACCACGATGGGGCACATAGTCACTCATCAACCACGATATGGCATATAGCCGATATCAACCACGATGAGGCACATAGCCACTCATCAAGCCACGCGAACTAAATCGCAATTAATCCACAACGTGACCTCGATCCAACGTCAATCCACGATGTAGCTCAAGGCTAACATCAAACCACGCACTCAAGTACACCCGTACCGTCTTTCATATCCCAATCCATGCACATGCCACATAAAATAATGATACAATGTAATGATGCATGAGCATGTTCATCAAGCATATTATCACATATTCATATTAATAATCACATATCATCAGGTTTGGTACTTACCGGATTATCGACATACCCCTTAAGGGTATCCTTATCAAAATTTTCACTGCACTAGTTAGCACATTCATAATACATACACAGTTCACATACATATCATATACCCAGAAAACGGTGGCTTAATCACACACATGATCACTTGGAGAACTATGCTTTCGATACTGATGCTATCACTAGGCGATACTACGGCTATTTGCCTACTTTCTTGTTCTCCGATTTGGTCCACACCCGGTGGCCAATCCCTAACCGCCGAGACAGATCTCTTCTTAAACTTCGGGATAGGGACCTTCCCTTTCCCTTCTTGAATGGTATTCGCCTCCATCAACACACTTAATCAGAACAATCGATTTAATCATCAATATACGAATTCTTAACAAAATATCCACAACTTATCATACTTACCGAAAGGGTCTTGAAATCGAAAAGCTTGATCTAATGCTTAGATCCTTAATCCCTACATTTGATTAATCACCTACTACTTTAATAAAAAGCCATTCGCCATAAATCCAAATCCTAGTAGGATTAGTATACTTAAACTTACCTTGTTGCCGTTTGACTTAAGAATCAAGTCTTGAAATCTCGCTATACTCTTCTTGCATTCGCCAAGCATTGAATCAATTAACTTGGTTAGTTTTCGGCTTTTGAATAATTAATGAACACATATATTTACCAAACATGGCCTTGGCCGAATACTATAGACACTTACCTTGTGGATTTTAAATCCAGAAACTCACCGAATAACTAGGGAACACGTGGCCTATGGTGTACCTTCGGAAAAGAACTTCTCCTTCCTTGTAGTCGACACTTAGTAAATCCCGAAAGATCTCTTCAAAGTTTCGGCAACAAGATATTAATGGGGTTAGTCCTAGATTTCGGCAAATCTTAAGAAAAAAGGATGAAACCGAATGAGATCTTACCCTTACTTGAAGAAATCGATTGCACCTTCACTTCAACCTTCAGAGATTCGGCTATGGCTAGATGATGATCTCACAACTTTCGGCTTTTGGAGGGATTAGAAAGAAAAGAGAAGGAAGAATAAAGATGGAGGATTCGGCTAGATCACAAGGTATTTCGGCTTGGCAAAAATAAAAGAAGAAGAAGATTTGGTGAAGAGAATTCGGCAGAGGTTTTCAAAGAACAGGAAATAATGCAGAATGGCCTCTCTTTTCCTTTTATAGCCGATATTACTAACTTAGAATCCCTTACTTGGCCATCACTCTTCTATTTTAATAGCTTTATCTCTTTAATTATCACTTAAAATAAAAGATAATTCAGAAACTATCCTTACTTAGCCGAAATTATTAAACTCAAAGTCCCTTACTTGGCCATCACTTCTCCCTTATTTTCCTCTTTATCTCTTTATTCAAATTAAAAGAATTTAATCCAACAATTATCTCTTGAAAATAATGATAAATAAATCCCTTATTTATCCACTATTTATAAAATAATAAAAGCTCCTAATTTATAGCCATGTGCCGCCCACCTCTCTGCTCCTTGTAGCAAAATAAAATTTCTTTTATTTGCTTCCCATGTGACTCGAACTTAGGCCCATTCCTCTTGCATATGGCGCCATTTCCATAGGCCCTAAGTGGCATCTTCAGACCACTTTTCCAAGCCTGTTTGTGTGTCAAATTTCACAAACTTTTTCTTTTAAGGCCACCTTGCCTTAATTTCCCCTTTTAAACCTTAAAACTCGTCATTTCTAGGTCATTTCTAAGTTTCCAAAAATTTTCGATCGGCTCTGTAAACTTGACATTTCCTTACATTTCCTTGACATTTCCTTACAAGACATTTCCTTACATTTCCAAGACATTTCCTTACATTTCCATGACATTTCCTTACAAGACATTTCCTTGCATTTCCAAGGTTCTAAAAATGTTCACTTTCCTCTTTTAAACTTAACATTTCCATACATTTCCAGGTTTCCAAAAGTGTTCAAAATATATTCATAACACATAAGATATGTCATTTCGTACAATTAAACCAAAAATGCATAGGCCCTTTTCAGGATGTTACAAGGGGTTTTCACACGGTCCGGTACACGCCCGTGTCCATGGCCCGTGTCCCTCACATGGCCAAGACACGCCCGTGTCTCCGCCCGTGTGTAAAAACCTTGACATTCTGTTTCTGACGTCATCAACCCAATAAGGTCACACGACCAAGGCACACGCCCGTATTCTTAGGCCGTGTGGTGAATTAAATTCCTAAATTCAAGTGCAGACTTCACACAGCCTGGGCACATACCCATATCCTATGGCCGTGTCCTCCACACGGTTGAGACACACGACCGTGCCTCAGCCTGTGTGGTTACTACTGGGTATTCTGTTTAGCCAACTTAGGGTGCAGGGGGACACACGGCCAAACCACACGCCCTTGGGGCAGACCGTGTGTCACACACGGCCTAGACACACGCCCGTGTGTCTACCCGTGTGGACAAAAACAAGGCTATTTACCAAGCCCTTTCTGCCACCCCTACTTGCACCAACATAAGCCGCATCAAATAACCTACTCATGCATGCATTAATCTACCAATTATTCAACCATGCATTTTGCACATTCATGAAAAACATCATCATTTTCATATATCAATAATAGGAAAAAGCCATCATCCATGGCCGTATACAAAATGAATCAATCTCCAATACAAACCAACACATTTGGCCACAACAATATGACACTTGACAAAGACTAAGTCCCTATACATGCCATACTCAAAATGATAAATCTAACTATACCAAATGTCCAGATTAATAGTGTGATCGAGCCTCTGACGTCTTTTGATCCCCGAGCTAGCTTGGCGACGCTATAAGAAAAGGAAAGGAGAGGAAGTAAGCATAAAGCTTATTAAGTCGCATGTAAATAATTAACAACAATTACCATGCATTATCATACTCATAACATAATATAAACTTGCACATGATTCTCAAATGATTAAAGAGATAACTTACTCATTTCAACCCTTACTAATCACACAACATAATTCGAGCTCATTTCTCATGAATCTCATGTAGGTAGCTATGTCACTTACAACATAGTCGTAACTTTTCTCACTTTTGACACAATCTTTTATTTACCCGTTGAACCCATTGGAATACCAAAGGATATCCGATAAGCATCACACCCCGATGCCATGTCCCAGACATGGTCTTACACTGGCTCACACGTCGAGGCTGATGCCATGTCCCAGACATGGTCTTACACTAGCGCACATATCACTCAAATGTCACAGCTTGGATATCCAATCTATTCCTAAGGTTCAACCGGGAGTATATCACATCAACTTTCGTCATGCATATTCATAGCAATAATCAAACATTTTATGCAATATCAATTGTTTAATGCATAAATATAATATCATTGTATTATTTACGTACAACTTACCTCGGTATACAAAAAGTGAGCGACTAAATTGAATTAGTCTACTAGCTTGGTTTTCCCTCGGTCTAGGTCCGAGCTCCATTTTTCTTGATCTATAATGATAAAATTCACTCATTTAATCACCACATAAATCAAGACATTTCAAAATTCCTACTTTGGCAAAATTACCGTTTTGCCCCTAGACTTTCACATAATTAGGATTTTGCCCCTAAGCTCGTAAAATAATTTTCATCAAATTTCTTCACTACCCAAGCCTATTCGAACCTTTATTAAGCTTATAGCAACTCAAAATTCGAATTATTTCACATATTTACCACCTATTTTACAACATTTACAAAAAAGTCCCTTTTTAGGTGTTTTCATGAAAATCACTTAACAAAAGTTGTTTATTTAACAACTAAGATTCATTTTATTCCATAAAAATTCAGCAAACAACACTAATGCTCTCATGGCAAAACCCTAAACTTTCAACCATAGTGCAAAATAGTCCACTCATTAGCTAGATTAAGCTACAAGGGTTTCAAAAACACAAAAATCAACAAAAATGACCATCAAAATCACTTACTTGCAAGGGTTTAAGTTGCTGAAAATTTTAAGCATTCCAAAGCTTTTCCTTGCCGAAATTTTCGGTGGTAGTAGGAAGAAGATGAAGCTTTTTCTTTTATTTTTATTATATTACCCAATTAAGTCACCTAATGCCACCAACTTTAACCATTTTCATGAATTAAAAATTCATGTCCAGCCACTACTTATTTTATTGGTCTTTTTACCCAATAAGGACCTCTACTTTAGCGTTCCATAGCTATTTAACACCTTTAGCTTGTAGAACAAAACTTTTGCAATTTACGCAATTTAGTCCTTTTTCGAAATTAAGCAAGAAATCACTAAAACTAATTCACCAAAATTTTCATGCACTCATATAATCATGCAACAACACATAAAATAATATTAAAAATAATTTATTCGGCCTCAGATTAGTGGTTCCGAAACCATTGTTTCGACTAGCCCCAAAATCAGGCTGTTACAACATGTCAATGTTAGCCAATTTACCTATACATGTCGTTATAACCATAATTGATTTACCATATATACCAAAATGGGCCGATAGATGGTGTGAGTGGTCTCTGCCAAGCTTCCATTCCAAGAGCCTCCTAATTACTATAGAATAGGGGAACATAAAATAGAGTAAGCATGAAATGCTTAGTAAGTTCGTATAACATGGTAATTAACTTACCATTCATTTAAATTCAATATAAACATACAAGACATATTCAATCAACTTGATCACGAGCCCTAACACATATCCTCATCACCCTTGTTAGTCATATATTTCATATAAATATCAAGAAACATGTAGGGGCTCATCAATAATTAGGTTTCCATGTACATCATCACGTATTCATATAACATATACAAATCATATCCCTATATTTCAAGTACATTTTCATAATAATTTGTCTCGAGTTTACATTATTTCATGTTGGAACTTTGCCCATTAAATCATTTGAAATATCAATGTCACACGGGTATTACACTCAAGTGTACAAATTTATAATTATGGATGAACATATTCATCAAACTAGTTCCATGTTCATATATTATCATCTCGTATTTCCATATATCATATATCATCATTTTCATGTATTTCAGGCAGATACGTGTAATAATTCATTTCATGTTCATATTTTCTCATGTCAGGATTTTGCCCATTGAATCAATGAAAACATCGATGGATACACAGGTAGTACGCTCGAAACGTACAAATCAGAAATCTGTCAATTCATATTTGGGGGTGCTCATTAAAGCACATGATCAGGAAATCCTCTCTCGAGCCATATAGCAGGAAACTCACAAGGAGCCATTAATCAGGAATATCACAAAGAGCCTATCGGGAAGCTTATCCGGGCTATATAACGGGAAGCTCATAAGAGCCATAATCAGGAAGTTCACAAAGAACTTTTAATCAGAAAGCTCACGAAGTGCCTATCGGGAAGCTCACAAAGAGCCATGTAACGGGAGCTTCAGATAGCCATATATATCAGGAAGTTCAATCGAGTTATTATCGGGAAGCTCCGGAGAGCCATATAACAAGACGTTCACAAAGAGCTGCGGTATGTCCGTAACACATACAGGATCACTACCGATCATATAACAGGACGCTCACAAAGAGCTGCGGTATGTCTGCAACACATGTAGGATCAATACTTATCGGGATGCTCGCAAGAACCATGTAACGGGAAGCTCGAGAGAGCTTATAACGGGATGCTCTTCTGAGCTATGGTGTGTCCGCAACATATGTAGGACTACAACCGAAATGGGAAACTTGTATCCATCGATTTTCATTTGTTCAAACGGAACTTATCATTTTTTGGGCATTATCGGATATGTTACCGATTTTCATACATGTTAATTATACAATATACATACATAACATTCAATTTAAACATACAAATATACACAATTTAGTTACACGAACTTACCTCGACAAATGTTCGTGTACTTAAAATCTACTAATCCGACATTTTCTTTTTTCCTCGTTCTAACTCCAAATTTGGTCTATCCAGATCTATACAAGTAAATTTAACATTAATTTAATACAATTTATACTCAATTCAGTCCAATTCACATCTTAGGAAAAAATACAATTTTGCACTTATATTTTTAATTAATGACAATTTCATCCCTAGGCTCGGAAAATGAAATTCATGCAATTAAATCCTTATTACAAGCCTAGCCAATTTTTACATGTAAAATTTACAGCCCATGTATTTCATAAAATTCAGAATTTTTCCATGAATTTTACATCTTTTCAATTTAGTCCCTAAATCATAATTTCATCAAAATTCACTTTACAAAAGTTGTTTATCTATCAACAACCTTTCATTTTCTACCATAAATTTCAAAATTTCAGCATACTCATCCATGGAAAAACCCTAGTAGTTTGATAACTTTAAAAATTAGTCCCGAGATAGCTAAATTAAACTATTTCGAACTCAGAAACATGAAAATTACTAAAAACGGGACTTGAATACTTACTCAATTAAGCCAAAATAGCTTTCTTGAGCTCACTTTCTCTTAGCTAGGGTTTCCATGGAAATAATTTGGGAAAGATGATGAAAAAGATGATATTTTCATTATTTAATTAATTTTTATCTTTTATTTTTTTCACTTTCCAATTTTATCCTTTTCTTTATTTTATTTTCCATGGATGAATCATCATTTAACTAGTAAGCATTTTTAAATGGTCTATTTACCATATAAGGACCTCCACTTTAAATTTCTATATTTATTTAATTCCTTTAGCTATTAGAACTCAACTTTTGCACTTTGTGCAATTTGGTCCTTTATCAAATTAAACATATAATCAGTAAAATTTCTTTACGAAATTTTTATACGACATTACTATCATACTATAGACCATAAAATAATATAAAAATAATTTTTCTTCCAAAATCAGACTTGTGGCCCCGAAACCATTGTTCCGATTTTTATCGAAAATGAGCTGTGACAACTCTCCCTCTTTAAGAATTTTTGTCCTCAAAAATCTCACCAATAATGAAGTTCAGATATTACTTTCTAATAATTTCTTTCGATTCCCAAGTAGCTTCTTCTATATCGTGTCATTGCCAGAAAACTTTTACTAAAGCTACCTTTTTATTTCTTAGTTCTTTCACTTCAAGTGCTGGAATTTTGATATGTTCCTCATTATAAGTCATGTCAGACTGAATTTGTAACAGCCCGATTTTGGGTCTAATCGAAACAGTGGTTTCGGGACCACAAATCTGACGCAGTAAAATTTATTTTTATTATATTTTTATGGTCTACAATTTTATGGAATGATTTCATGAAAATTTCGTTCAAAAATTTTGATGTTTGGGCACTCAATTTAGTTAAAGGGACTAAATTGTAAAAAGTGCAAAATTTGAGTTCTATGTGTTTAAGGTGTCCAATTGCTATGATATTTTAAATTGAAGGTCCTTAGATGGTAACTAGACCATTTGTTAAGTTAGTGAACAAAAATGGACATGGAGTAAGATAATTTTTATGTTTTAAGTTAGGGGTATTTTGGTCATTTGGTAATTAAATGAATTAAAAATAAAAAATAAGCCAAAATCTTGTCCATCTTCTTCATGCTTGCCGAAATTTAGAGTAGGGAGTCGTAGCTAGGGTTTGCCCACTTTCAAGCTCGATTGTAAGTCCGTTCTTGCCCCGTTTTTAATGCTCTTTACATTTTTGAATTCGTTGTAACCCGATCTATCTATTTCTACCACAAATTTAAGAAATAATCAAGGTCTAGGGTTTGACCCATGTTAGATATTTGTGTATTTTGATGTTTAATAGTAGATTATGCAAGTTTGATGTTGGATAAACAACTTTTACTAAGTGATTGTTGGTAAAAATGTAAAAAAGGACCTATTTATAAAGGTTATAAAATAAGTAGTAAAAGTGTGATTTAATGGAAATTGTAGGCTGTTATGAGCATGAATAAAGTTTGGCTAGGCTTGGGTTTTAAAGAAATTGAATACGTTTCATTTTACGAGCCTAGGGACCAAAATGTATAAAGTTAAAAAGTTAGGGGCAAAAATGTAATTTTTCCATAATGTGATTTTTGGACTAATTTGGATAATGTGTGTATTAAATAAGCTGAATTTGCTATTATAGATCAAGAAAAACGAAGTTCGGACCTAGATTAGGGGAAAAATAAAGTGTGTGATGATTAGGTCCGTTTTCACTATTTTTGTATCGAGGTAAGTTCGTATGTAAATAATGCAATGTATATTTGTATTTTAATGCTTTGATATTGCGTGAAATGTATGATTGATTCTATGAGCATATTCGACGAAGTTCCGGCAAGAGAGAAATCCCGGTTGAACATTAGGAATAGACATGATACAAATGTCATGACATTAGGGTTACTGAGATTACGTGTAAAACCATATCTGGGAAATGGTATCAATATGAGACTTCATGTAAGACCATATCTGGGATATGGCATCGATATGAGACTTCGTGGAAGACCATAGCTGGGCTATTAGCATTGATACGAGATTACATGTAAGACCATATCTGGGATATGGCATTGGTACGATACTGTGTGTACGAGATTCTCGAGTATCCTTTATTATTCCAAATGGTTCAATGGGTATGTCAAAGATGAGAAAGTATGTGATTAGGTTATGAGTTGGTACAGGTATGTACGACAAACTCAAAGGAAATGAATTCGGTATATGACAAACTATAGGTAAGAATGTGATTGAGTATGTTATGTTCATGAAGTTTTAATGACATTATGTTTGATATATGTTATGTTATTCATATGACAAATGCATGGTTAATGTTGTTTATTATTTGCATATGAACTTACTAAGCTATATAGCTTACTGCCCTTTCTTTCCATTATCTTATAGTGTCACCAAGCTAGCTCGGGTGCGGAGATCGTCGGAGACCCACTCACACTATCAAAAAATATTTTTGGTATCAATGATTTCAACATTCTGAGTTATGGCATGTATATGGGACTTGGTCATTTTGTTATGTGTCATAATTAATTTGGCCAAACGTGTTGGCTTGTATTGGTTGAAAGCTCATTTTGTATAAGGCCATTGGAAATTAACTATTATTGGTTAAGTATATCCATATGATAATGCCTTTCATGGATGTGGGTGTAACAGTCTGGTTTAGACCTTTGTTGGAATAGTGGTTCCGGGACCACAAATCTGAGTCTGAAAAATATTTTAATATTATTTTTCTGAGTCTATAACATGTGAATTGGTATGTGTGATATTTTTGTGATTTAAATTGATCGTTTGTGTGCTTAATTTGCAAGAAGGACTTAATTGCAGAAAATGTGAAATTGTTCTTCTATTTGAATAATGGCTGAATTGATGTGTCCTTTTAATGTGAGGTCCTTATGTTGTTATTATGCCATTAACATGAAAGTGGACAATTATGGCCATTTATAATATGTTTATAATTATTTTTAACCAAGGTTAAAATTGGTATTTAAGAAATTATATTAATATAATTAAAAGAAAAACAAGTAGATGGCCATTATCATCATTCTTCCACCGAAAATTTGAAAGAAAATGAGGTTTTAAAGCTAGTTACATTCGGCCATTGTTTAAGCTTAATTAAGGTATGTTTTTGTTTCGGTTTTTGATAATTTCTACGTTTTTGTGATCGTTGCTTCGTGTTCTCTGAAGCCCATGTTTCAATTTCTAAATTTGAGGAAGATTTTGAGATATGCCATTGATGAAATTGTGAGCTTTGTGATGTTAGTTGGTTAAATATGAAAGATATGTGAAAGATTAACATGTTTTGTCTTTGAATTTTTGATGAATTTGACTAATTTGGGCTTAATTGAGAAAATGAGAAATTGAAGGACTAAAATGTGAAATAAATGAAATATGTGGGCTTATATGAGTTAGGAGAGAATTCGGCTAAGTATGGGTTATATTGAATTAGGTGTATTTTGTGATTTTATGAAATAGGGACTAAAATGTCAAAATGTGAAAATGTGAGGGCTAAATTGTAAAATTCCCTAAATGTGCGTATTGGATTGAATTGAATGATTTGGAAAATAAAAGAGTTAAATTTGAATATGTATAGATCAAGAACCAAAGAAAATGAAATTAGATCGAGGGAAGTCAAAAGTGGTCGAGTAGTCATTTCTATCCATTCATATCTGTACAAGGTAAGTCTATATACAAATAAATGTGTTTGAATTGTTTTATTCATGTTTATATGAAATTGAATTGTGATGAATGATTATAGAATTTGCATATGCGAAATCTGAGAAAGTTCTGATAATGTGTCAAAGTCAGAAAAGTCCCGTACAAACCTTAGGAAGTAGTTAGGATACATATGTCATGACATAGGATTCCGATATGTGTTATCGTGTAAGACCACGTCTGGGACGTTGGCATCGATTTGAGTTATACGTGTAAGACCATGTCTGGGACATCGGCATCGTATATGATTTCGTGTAAGACCCTGTCTGGGACAGTGGCATCAATATTTGATTACATACAAGACCACGTCTGGGACGTGCATTGTACAAGCATTCTGAGCTATTCGAGTATCCTATTTAATTCCGAACGGCTCAACGGGCATTCCGAGAAATGAATGATTATGTGAAATGTGCATCCGATGCAGGTACATTTGAAATGTATGCAAAGTACGAGTATGAAAAGTAGTATATGTGAAAAACGTGAAATTGAGATACATGTATGAGGACAATGAAATAAATTTTGCTATGATCAAGTGAACTACATGGTGATGTGGTATGCTTGTAAGTAAATGGTTAGGAACTAATGAACCAAAGGAGACATATGTTTTTGATATTGAGTTATGCTATAGTTTAAGTGATTGAAATGGTTTGTATATGTTTTACATGATAAGTTTATTTGTATATGACTTACTAAGCTTTTGAAAGCTTACTTTGTGTGTATTTGCTTTGTTTTATAGATTATCTAAGCTACTAGAAGCTCGGGGATTGTCGAGGATCATCACCACACTATCAAATTATTCTTTGGTACTTTTTGAAAATGTATATATTGAAATATGGCATGTATAGGCTAGAAATGATAAGATATATTTTGGAATATGTATATATATGTGGCCATGTGATATGGCTTATCAATGAATATGAATATGGTAAATTTAGTCCATGTTATGTGATGCATAATTTTGGTATGTTTTGGCTAATTTTGGAACATGAAATGAGGTTTGTTGGTGCTTGTAGGTATGACCCTTATTGGGTGGCAATTTGGCCTTGCAAATGGCCTATAATTGCCCACACAGTTGAGCACACAGGCGTGTGTCCCGACCGTGTTCTTCACTATTCTATTTCAAAGCAACTCAGTGTTGCACACGGGCCAGACACACGGGCGTGTGACAGGCCGTGTGGTCCTAGTCAGTTTTATGCACGGGCTGATACACGGGCCAAAGCACGGCCATGTGAGGCACACGACATATCTACACAAGCATGTGCCCTGTTTTGAAAGAAAATTTTTATGAGTTTGTAAAATTTTCGTATGAGATCAGTTTGGTCCCGAACCCTCTCTAAAGCATGTTTATGCTCTCATAGATCTTCTAATGGGACAAAGTGATTATGGTTTGTTGATGTAAAATGTATGTTATTGAAATATTTGTGAAATGTTCCTATATGTCCGGTAATGCCTTTTAACCCTAGTCCGACGACAGATACGGGTTAAGGGTGTTACATTTGGTTGGTATCAGAGCTATGGTTTAGTCGATTCTAGGACTAACGTAGCAAATAAAAGTCTAGCTATACATGCCATATATACGAACTGTGATAGTGTGATGAATCGTGACAGATAAAATGTGTTTTTCGTATAGTAAATGGATCTCGAAAGAGCTATAGCTGACGATGTCGAAAGTAATGCGCCTGCTCCCGCTCAAGGGACAGCGCCATCTGATTTTAGACCGGCTAATAGCGGTCAGGAAGGAGAGGCTAAACAAGCCTTCTTCCAATTGATGAATGAGTGGTTCACTTAGTACATTAGAACAAATCTGGCTATTTCTGAACCTCCGCCCCCACCTAATACCCCTCAGACTTTTGCTGTACCTCCAGTTATGAATTCGAATCTGTTGAATAAGCCTTCGGTCGATAAAATCCGTAAATATAGGGCCGAAGAGTTCAGGGCAACTAGTGATGATGATGCTGAGAAAGCTGAGTTTTGGCTCGAGAATACAATTCGAGTGTTTGATGAAATGTCGTGTACCCTTGAAGAATGTGTGAATGTGCCGTTTCTTTGTTAAGAGATGCAGCTTATCAGTGGTGGAAAACTTTGACTTCTGTTGTTCCGAAAGAACGCATTACCTGTGATTTCTTTCAAACCGAATTCCAGAAGAAATATATTAGTCAGAGATTCATTGATCAAAAGCGAAAAGAGTTTTTTGAATTGAAATAGGGCCGTATGTCTGTTACAGAATACGAGCGAGAATTTATGAGACTAAGTCAATATGCACGAGAATGTGTCTCGACTGAAGCAATAATGTGTAAAAGGTTTGAAGACGGTCTAAATGAAGATATTCGTTTGTTAGTTGGAATATTGGAAATAAAAGAATTTGTTGTGCTTGTTGATCGTGCGTGTAAAGCTAAAGAACTTGAGAAAGAGAAAAGAAAAGTTGAGTCAGAAGTAAGAGATATGAGAAAGAGATCCTCAAGTAAATCATTTCAGTCTGCATCAAAGAAATTTCAAGATGAGTATATCCGTTCAAAGGCTAATGCGGGACATTCGAACAGAGATCGTGCTAGATCGCATTCAAGTTTCAAAGCTTCAGCTACTTCAATATCTAGTGTTGGAAATGTCAGATCTGATCGACCTGAATGTAGACATTATGGTAAAAGACATCTGGGTAATTGTAGATTGAATGATCGAGCTTGCTTTAAATGTGGATCATTGGATAATTTTATCCGAGATTGTCCCGAGTCTGTTGAATAAGAGATTGTATAGAATTTGAAGTCAGATAATGCTTCAGCTAGGGGTAGACCTTCTAAAAACACAAGAAATGTGAGTGGTAGCCAGAGAGCAATGAAAGATATAGTTGTGAGATCTGAAGCAAGAGCACCTGCCAGAGCTTATGCCATTCGAGCTCGTAAGAAAGCTTCATCTTCAGATGTTATTACGAGTACATTTACTCTTTATGATACTTCTGTGAATGTATTGATAGATCCAGGGTCTACTCATTCGTATGTATGCATGAATTTAGAATCCAGTAAGACTTTGCCTGTAAAGTCTACTGAATTTGTAATTAGAGTATCGAACCCCTTAGGTAAAAGTGTTTTGGTTGACAAAGTGTGCAAGAATTGTTCGTTGATGTTTCGAGATAACCATTTTTCGGCTGATTTGATGTTATTACCTTTTGATGAATTTGATATAATTTGGGTATGGATTGGTTAACTTTGCATAATGCTATTGTGAATTGCAAATGGAAGACTATTGATTTGAGAAGTCAGAATGGTGAATAGTTTGAATTGAATCCAGTGATTTGAATGGGCTACTAGCTGTAATATCTTCGATGAAAGCTTTGAATTGTGTGAAAAAGGGATGTGAAGCTTATCTTGCGTGTGTGATTGATACGAAAGTGGCTGAAAAGAAAGTTGAATCTGTGCCAGTTGTTTGTGAGTTTTCTGATGTGTTTCCTGAAGAATTACCGGGATTACCTCTGATACGAGAAGTTGAATTTGGCATTGAGTTAGTGCCGGGGATGACCCCTATTTCCATCGCTTCGTATAGAATGGCTCCGACAGAATTGAAAGAATTGAAGTCACAGTTACAAGAGTTAACCAATAGAGGATTTGCACGACTGAGTTTCTCACATTGGGGTGTTCCTGATTTGTTTGTGAAAAAGAAAGATGGTACGATGAGAATGTGTATTGATTACCGTCAGTTAAACAAAGTGACCATTAAGAACAGGTATCCTCTACATAGAATCGATGATTTGTTTGATTAGTTGAAAGGAGATTCTATTTTTTCAAAGATAGACTTTAGATCGGGATACTATCAGTTACGCGTAAAAGATTCAGACATTCCAAAAACTGCCTTCCGAATGAGGTACATGCATTATAAGTTTTTAGTTATGCCTTTTGGACTAACAAATGCTCCTGCTGTTTTTATGGATTTAATGAACAGAATTTTCAGACCGTATTTAGATCGATTCGTTGTTGTATTTATTGGTGACATTTTGAGTTATTCACGTGATGAAATTGAGCATGCTGAACATTTGAGAATCGTGCTACAAACTCTGCGTGATAAGCAATTACATGCAAAGTTTAGTAAATGTGAGTTCTGGTTACGTAAAGTTGGCTTTTTAGGGCATATTGTGTCAGCACCTGGTCTACGAGTTGATACGAGCAAGATTTTAGCTATTTTAGAGTGGAAGCCTCTGAGAAATGTGTCTGAAGTTCGCAGTTTCCTAGGACTTACTGGTTATTATCGACAGTTCGTAAAAGGGTTTTCGATGATTGCAACTCCACTGACGAGATTGATTCAGAAAGAAGTGAAATTCGAGTGGTCTGAAAAGTGTCAGAAAAGCTTTGATCATTTGAAAACTCTTTTGACTGAAGCTCCAATGCTAGTTCAGCCAGAATTCGGTAAAGAATTTGTGATATATAGTGATGCTTCATTGAATGGTCTGGGATGTGTTTTGATGCAGGAAGGCAAAGTTATAGCTTATGCCTCGAGACAATTGAAACCGTATGAAAAGAATTATCCAACGCACGACCTTGAGTTGGCTGCTATTGTGTTTGCTCTGAAGATTTTGCGTCACTATTTATTTGGTGAAAAATGTCATGTATTTTCAGATCATAAAAGTCTTAAATATCTGATGACTCAAAAAGATTTGAATCTGCGACAAAGAAGGTGGTTAAAACTGTTAAAAGACTACGAGCTAGTTATAGATTATCATCCAGGAAAAGCAAATGTTGTTGCTAATGCTTTGAGTCAGAAATCACTATTTGCACTACGTGCGATGAATGCTCATTTAGTTCTGTCTGATAATGGTTCGATTTTGGCCGAATTGAAAGCGAAACCGTTATTCTTACAGCAGATTTGTGAAGCTCAGAAAGTTGATAATGAACTGTTAGCGAAATGAGCTCAATGTGTTTTGAACTCTGATTCTGAATTTAGAATTGATGTTGATGATTGTCTGAGATTCAGAGATCGAATTTGTGTTCTGAGAAATCCAGAGTTGATTCAGTTGATTTTAAAAGAAGCACATAGTAGTCGCTTATCTGTTCATTCGGGAAGTACAAAGATATATAATGATTTGAAACAACTTTATTGGTGGTCAGGAATGAAAAGAGATGTCTCTGATTTTGTTTCAAAATGTCTAATCTGTCAGCAAGTTAAAGCTGAACATCAGGTGCCATCCGGTTTGTTACAACCGATTATGATTCCTGAGTGGAAATGGGATAGAGTGACGATGGATTTTGTTTCAAGTTTGCCTTTAACACCGAGAAAAAAAGATGCGATTTGGGTTGTAGTTGACAGATTGACAAAATCAGCCCATTTTACTCCGGTACGATCTGATTACTCACTTGATAAGTTAGCTGAGCTATATATTTCCGATATTGTGAGATTGCACGGGGTGCCACTATCTATTGTGTCTGACAGAGATTCGGGGTTTACTTTGCGATTTTGGAAAAAAACTGCAAGAGGCTTTAGGTATGAAATTGCACTTTAGTACAGCTTTTCATCCACAGACGAATGGTCAATCCGAGTGGATTATTCAGATACTCGAGGATATGTTAAGATGTTGCATTCTTTAGTTTGAAGGTATATGGGAAAAGTATTTTCCATTGATTGAATTGGCATACAATAATAGTTTTCAATCGAGCATTAAAATGGCACCGTACGAAGCCTTGTATGGTAGGAAATGCCGAACACCTTTGTACTGGTCTGAACTTAGTGAGAATAAGATTCAGGGGGTTGACTTGATAAAAGAGACAGAGCAGAAAGTGAAAGTGATCCGTGATAGTTTGAAAGCAGCGTGTGATCGTCAAAAATCTTATGCTGATTTGAAACGAAAAGATATTGAGTTTGGTATTGGAGATAAAGTGTTTATAAAAGTGTCTCCGTGGAAGAAAATAATCCGATTCGACAGAAAAGGCAAATTGAGTCCGAGATTTATCGGGCCATATAAGATCATTGAGCGTATCAGGCCGGTTGCTTATAGATTGTTGTTGCCACTTGAACTAGAGAAGATTCATAATGTGTTTCATGTATTGATGCTTCGATGAAACAGATCAGATCCCTCGCATATAATTTCTCCATCTGAAATAGAGATTCACTCTGATATGACTTATGAAGAATAACCGATCCATATTTTAACTCGTGAGATTAAAGAATTGAGAAATAAGAGAATTCCATTAGTAAAAGTATTGTGGCATCGACACAGTGTAGAAGAGGCTACGTGGAAGCCCGAAGATTCAATGAGAGAGCAATATCCGAATCTGTTCAGCGGTAAGATTTTCGGGGACGAAAATCCCTAAGGGGGAGAATTGTAACAGTCCGGTTTAGACCCTAGTCAGAATAGTGGCTTCGAGACCACAAATCTGAGTCTAAAAAATATTTTAATATTTTTTTCTGAGTCTATAGCATGTGAATTTGTATGTGTGAAATTTTCGTGATTTAAATTGATCGTTTGTGTGCTTAATTTGCAAGAAGGACTTAATTGCAGAAAATGTGAAATTGTTCTTCTATTTGAATAATGGCTGAATTGATGTGTCTTTTTAATGTGAGGTCCTTATGTTGTTATTATGCCCTTAACATGAAAGTGGACAATTATGGCCATTTATAATATGTTTATAATTGTTTTTAACCAAGGTTAAAATTGGTATTTAAGAAATTATAAGAAAAATAAGTAGATGGCCGTTATCATCATTCTTCCACCGAAAATTTGAAAGAAAATGAGGTTTTAAAGCTAGCTACATTCGGCCATTGTTTAAGCTTAATTAAGGTATGTTTTTGTTTCAGTTTTTGATAATTTCTACGTTTTTGTGATTGTTGCTTCATGTTATCTTGAGCTCATGTTTCATTTTCTAAATCTGATGAAGATTTTGAGATATGCCATTGATGCAATTGTGAGCTTTGTGATGTTAGTTGGTGAAATATGAAAGATATGTGAAAGATTAACATGTTTTGTCTTTGAATTTTGATGAATTTGACTAATTTGGGCTTAATTGAGAAAATGAGAAATTGAAGGACTAAAATGTGAAATAAATGAAATATGTGGGCTTATATGAGTTAGGAGAGAATTCGGCTAAGCATGGGTTATATTGAATTATGTGTATTTTGTGATTTTATGAAATAGGGACTAAAATGTCAAAATGTTAAAATGTGAGGGCTAATTTGTAAAATGCCCTAAATGTGCGTATTGGATTGAATTGAATGATTTGGCAAATAAAAGAGTTAAATTTGAATATGTATAGATCAAGAACCAAAGAAAACAGAATTAGATCGGGGGAAGTCAAAAGTGGTCGAGTAGTCGTTTCTATCCGTTCATATCTGTAAGAGGTAAGTCTATATACAAATAAATGTGTTTGAATTGTTTTATTCATGTTTATATGAAATTGAATTGTGATGAATGATTATAGAAGATGCATATCCGAAATTCGAGAAAGTTCCGATAATGTGTCAAAGTCAGAAAAGTCCCTTACGAACCTTAGGAAATAGTTAGGATACATATGTCATGACATAGAATTCTGATATGTGTTATCGTGTAAGACCACGTCTGGGATGTTGGCATCGATTTGAGTTATACGTGAAAGACCATGTCTGGGACATCGACATCATATATGATTTCGTGTAAGACCCTGTCTGGGACAGTGGCGTCGATATTTGATTACATATAAGACCACGTCTGGGACGTTGGCATTGTACAAGCATTCTGAGCTATTCAAGTATCCTATTTAATTTTGAACGGTTCAACGGGCATTCCGAGAAATGAATGATTATGTGAAATGTGCATCCGATGCAAGTACGTTTGAAATATATGCAAAGTACGAGTATGAAAAGTAGTATATGTGAAAAACGTGAAATTGAGATACATGTATGAGGACAATGAAATAAATTTTGTTATGATCAAGTGAACTACATGGTGATGTGGTATGCTTGTAAGTAAATGGTTAATAACTAATGATTCAAAGGAGAAATATGCTTTTGATATTGAGTTATGCTATAGTTTAAGTGATTGAAATGGTTTGTATATGTTTTACATGATAAGTTTATTTGTATATGACTTACTAAGCTTTTGAAAGCTTACTTTGTGTGTATTTTCTTTGTTTTATAGATTGTCTAAGCTACTGGAAGCTCAAGGATTGTCGAGGATCATCACCACACTATCAAATTATTCTTTGGTATTTTTTGAAAATGTATATATTGAAATATGGCATGTATAGGCTAGAAATGATAAGATATATTTTGGAATATGTATATATATGTGGCCAAGTGATATGGCTTATCAATGAATATGAATATGGTAAATTTAGTCCATGTTATGTGATGCATAAGTTTCGTATGTTTTGGCTGATTTTGGAACATGAAATGAGGTTTGTTGGTGCTTGTAGGTATGACCCTTATTGGGTGGCAATTTGGCCTTGCAAATGGCCTATAATTGCCCACACAGTTGAGCACACGAGCGTGTGTCCCGACCGTGTTCTTCACTGTCCTATTTCGAAGCAACTCAGTGTTGCACACGGGCCAGACACACGGGTGTGTGAAAGGCAGTGTGATTCAATTCAGGATGCCACATGGGCCAGACACACGGGCGTGTGACAGGCCGTGTGGTCCTAGTTAGTTTTGTGCATGGGATGATACACGGGCCAAAGCACGGCCATGTGAGGCACACGGCATATCTACACGGGCATGTGCTCTATTTTGAAAGAAAATTTTTATGAGTTCGTAAAGTTTTCGTATGAGATCGGTTTGGTCCCGAACCCTCTCTAAAGCATGTTTATGGTCTCATAGATCTTCTAAAAGGACAAAGTGATTATGTTTTGTTGATGTGAAATGTATGTTATTGAAATATTTGTGAAATGTTCCGATATGTCCGGTCATGCCTTTTAACCCTCGTCCGGCGATGGATACGGGTTGAGGGTGTTACAGTGGGAATCTACTTGATTTCAGTTGATAAGTATGTGATGTTTGTGTATGATAGATGGTAGCATGTAAATGGTAAGTTGTTGTCTTTTTTGTGGCTGATTTGGTTGTATGTATATGCTTGGTTTGGTGCTATGTTATGTTGTGTAGGTGTGTACATTAAAGGGTGGCAAAAAGGCTTGGTAAATAGTCTTATTTTTGTCCACACGAGTAGTCACACGGGCGTGTGTCTAGGCCGTGTGTGACACACGGTCTGGCCCTTGGACATGTGTTTTAGCCGTGTGTCCCATGCACCTTAATTGTTGCAAAATAGAATGTCCAGAATTGAGCACATGGGCAGAGACACGGGCGTGTGTCTCGGCCGGATATGCTACACGGCCTTGAACACGGGCATGTGCCCTGGCCGTGTGAAGTCTGTACCTATTTTATGAAAAATTATGAAAATTAAATCAACCACACGGCCTAGCACACGGGCATGTGGCACGGCAATGTGGCACAAGTCAGAGAGCTCCCTAATTTGAACATGGCCTGTAGCACAGGCGTGTCCCACGGTCACACGGGCGTGTCCCAAATCCACACGGGTGTGTGACCCCTGTAACATGAATTTTTTTTAAGTTTTGTAAAATTTCCTAAAGTTCTCGGTTTAGTCCCGAACCATTACCAAAGCATGTTTTGGGCCTCGTAGGCTCGTATAAGGGACTTCATGATTAAATGCAAAAAGTTTTAATTTGGACGCAAAATTTAGGGCTCGAAAATGTATGTTTGTTTGTGTTTAAGTCTGGTAATGTCTCGTACCCTGTTCCGGCGTCGAAAACGGGTAAGGGGTGTTACATTTAGTGGTATCAGGGCTACGGTTTAGTCGATTCTCGGACTAACATAGCGTGTGTGAAAGTCTAGCTATACATGCCATAAATGAACTGTGATAGTGTGATGACTCCTGACAATTTTAAAATGTGTTTTCATATAGTAAATGGATCCCAATCAGTGAAGCCGATGACGTAGAAAGTAATCGTGGCATTTGCCGCCACTCAAAGGGCAAAGACCGTCAAAAGTAGACCTCCCACGGTTAGTGAGGAAGGAGCAGAAGGGGGTAGGGAAGCCTTCCTCCACATGATGAATGAGTGGTATACGAAATTTGTTCGAACAAATCCGAATGTTCAACCCCCTCCACCCCCACCTATTCCTCAGCCGATCCCAGTAGCTCCTCAAGGTATGGAATATGTAAGAGTGAGTAAGCCTCTGGTTGATAAGATCCGAAAGCATGGGGCTAAAGATTTCAGGGCAAATGTTGATGATGATCCCGAGAGGGCAAAATTTTGGCTTGAGAATTCTATCAGGGTATTTGATGAATGGTCTTGCACATCAGATGAATGTCTGAAATGTGTTGTATCACTTCTGAGAGACTCAGCATACCAGTGGTGGAAAATTCTTGTATCAGTAGTACCAAGAGAGAGGTTTAATTGGGAATTCTTCCAAGATGAATTTCGGAAGAAGTATATCAGCCAACGGTTCACTGATCAGAAACATAAGGAGTTTTTAGAGATGAAACAGGGCCGAATGTCTGTAACTGAGTATGAACGAGAGTTTGTCAGACTCAGTAAGTACGCTCAGGAATGTGTTTCCATCGAGGCTATCATGTGAAAAAGGTTCGAAGATGGGTTGAATGAGGATATCCGATTGTTAGTTGGAGTCCTTGAGCTGAAAGAATTTGTGGTGCTATTCGACCAAGCTTGTAAAGCTGAAGAATTAAGCAAGGAGAAGAGAAAAGCCGAGTCTGAGGCTAGAGATGCAAGAAAAAGACCGATGAGTAAGTCATTTCAATCTCAGTCTAAGAAATCAAGAGATTTGTATGTTCGATCGAGTGCTTCAGCTGGGTATCCCAACAGAGATCGTGGTAAAAAATACTCGGGTTCTAAAGCCCAAACACATCAGTAGCGAGCGTTGGTAACACTAAGTCAGGTAGGCCTGAATGTCAGTACTGTGGCAGACGACACCCCGGCTAATGTAGAATGAATGACTGGGCTTGTTTTAAGTGTGGCTCTCGAGACCACTTTATTCGAGATTGCCCAGAGATGGTTGAAAAGGATAAGTTTCAGACTGCAAGATCGGGCAACACTGCCTTTAGAGGGAGACCACCAAGGAACACGGGAAATGGAGCTAGTAGTAAAGGTGTGACAAAAGATACAGCTGTAAGATCTGAGGCCAGGGCACCTGCTAGAGCCTATGCTATCCGTGCTCGTGAGGAAGCGACATCTCCTGATGTTATCACTGGTACTTTTTCTCTCTATAATACTGATGTAGTTGCATTGATTGATCCTAGATCGACTCATTCTTATGTTTGCATGAAATTGGTAGCTAATAAGAGCTTTCCTGTTGAGTTTACTGAATTTGTGATTAAAGTGTCAAACCCCATAGGAAAATATGTGCTAGTTGATAAAGTTTGCAAGAATTGTCCATTGATGATTCGAGGTCACTATTTTCCGGCTGATCTAATGTTGTTGCCATTTGATGAGTTTGATGTTATTTTGGGTATGGATTGGTTGAAATTGCATGATGTTGTAGTGAATTGTAGACATAAAATTAATGAATTGAAATGTAAGAATGGTGAAATTCTTCGAATTGATTCAGATGAGTCGGGTGAGTTACCTGTTGTGATTTCTTCAATAACTGCTCAAAGATATGTGAGAAAGGGTGGTGAAGCTTATCTGGCTTATGTGTTGAATACAAGAGTGTCTGAAATAAATATTGAACCAGTACTGGTAGTTTGTGAATATCCGGATGTATTTTTCCAGAAGAGTTACTTGGGTTACCTCCGATCAGAGAGGTTGAGTTTGGTATTGATTTAGTACCAGGGACTTCGCCGATATCGATTGCTCCATATAGGATGGTTCCGACTGAATTGAAAGAATTGAAAGCTCAGTTACAAGAGTTGATAGATAAGGGTTTTGCGAGATCGAGTTTCCCCTGGGGTGCTCCAGTGTTATTTGTAAAGAAGAGAGACGGATCTATGAGATTTTGTATCGATTATCGACAGCTTAACAAGGTGACTATAAAGAATAAGTATCCTTTTCCGAGGATTAATGACTTGTTTGATTAGTTGAAAGGAGCAACGGTATTCTCGAAGATTGATTTGAGATCTGGCTACTATCAGTTGAGAGTTAAAGAGTCAGATGTGCTGAAAACTGCTTTCAGGACAAGGTACGGACATTATGAGTTTCTTGTTATGCCTTTTGGATTAACTAATGCCCCTGCTATTTTTATGGACTTGATGAATAGAATATTTCGACCGTACTTAGATAAGTTTATGGTTATGTTCATCGACGACATTTTGATTTATTCTCGGGATGAGTTTGAGCATGCCGAACATTTAAGAATTGTGTTGCAGACTTTGAGAGATAAGAAATTGTTTGCTAAGTTCACAAAAAGTGAGTTTTGGCTTCGAGAAGTCAGATTTTTGGGACACATTGTTTCTGGAGATGGTATTCGGGTTGATCCGAGTAAGATTTCAGCAATTGTTGATTGGAAACCGCCAAGAAATGTATCGGTGGTTCAAAGCTTTTTGGGATTAGCCGACTATTATAGACGTTTTGTTAAGGGCTTTTCGATGATTGCTACTTCTATGACTAAGTTGTTGCAAAAAGATGTTAAGTTCGAATGGTCAGAAAAATGTCAGCAAAGTTTTGAGAAGTTGAAAACATTATTGACTGAGGCACCAATTTTAGTGCAACCTGAACCGGGAAAAGAGTTCATAATTTATAATGACGCGTCACTGAATGGATTAGGATGTGTGTTGATGCAAGAGGGAAAAGTGATAGCTTATGCCTTGAGATAGTTGAAACCGCACGAGAAGAGTTATCCGACGCACGATTTGGAATTGGCTGCCATTGTGTTTGCTTTGAAAATTTGGCATCATCATTTGTATTGTGAGAAGTGCCACATCTATACCGACCACAAGAGTTTGAAGTATTTGATGACTCAAAAGTATTTGAACTTGCGACAACGGAGATGGCTCGAATTATTAAAAGATTATGAGTTGGTAATTGACTACCATCCTAGAAAGGCGAACGCAGTTGCAGATGTTTTGAGAAGAAAGTCCTTGTTTGCCTTGAGAGCTATGAATACGAGGTTGACTTTATCTGATGTTGGTTCGGTTCTAGCTGAGTTGAGAGCTAGACTGGTGTTTCTTCAGCAAATTTATGAAGCTCAGAAAAGTGATAGTGAGTTACAAGCCAAAAGAGCTCTGTGTGAATCGAGTAGTGATTTAGGCTTTCGAATCGGTTCTGATGATTGCTTAATGTTCCGAGATAGAGTATGTGTAACGAAAAATCATGAGATTATCCAGAAGATTCTTTATGAAGCACATAATGGTTGTTTATCTATTCATCTGAGAAGTACGAAGATGTATAATTGATAAACCGTAAAAGTAACATATTCTAAGCCCACATTTAGTATGCTTTTGGATGATTTAAGCCCCAATTTATGTAAAAAGGTGCTCTTAATCCTTTCTTTTCATGTCTTATACTCAGAAAAGAACCCGATGACGAAAAGAACGAGAAACGGGCTTAAAACAGACCAAATTGGGCCAAGCCACGAAATCAAAGACTGACTGGACTTTAAGCCACACCGTGTCGTGCCACCATTCCTACTAGAACACGACCTTACCACGACTTACACGGTCGTGCCTCATTCAACAGTGTCGAACACGGCCTGGCCGCGATTTACACGGGTGTGTGCCATGGCCGTGCCTCTGCCATGGAGAAGAGCAATTCCATTCGGGAAAGGATACTTAGGGAGAAAGAAACATGTTTCAAAAGCCTATAAATACACCCTAGGTACCAGCTGATAGGGGGCGGAGAGCTAGGCCAAGAAGCCAAGCCGAGAAGGTCAGATTTGTGGGAATCACTCGAAGATAGCCAGGTGATCCATCTCAAGAAGCAGGAATTCTACTCAAGACGGAGGATCTCCTCTTCAATTCCTTCAGGGGGTTTTAGGGATTTCTTATGTTTTGTTTTATCTTTTCTCTTGAGATGTTTTCCTTTATTGTTATGAACTAAACCTTCGGATACTCGAAGGGGATGAAACCTATGATGAATCTTGTTATTTGATTATTTGAATTATATGATAATAACTTAGTTTGTTCTTAATTGTGTGAACTTAATCCAAATCTAATGTGCTTAGGTGGAGGAGGAATAGACCCTGCCTAAGAGTAGATCCAACATAATTAAGCGGAGTTGATCACACGCCTAGAGATAGGGTGACGAGATTTTGCCGGATTAGGGTGAAACCTAATATGAGAGTCCACAGATCGATTTCATTGCTATTCTAGGGGTTATTATGTTTAACGAGAGTTCCACTAATTAACCTAGGGTTAGACGTTATTCGCCTCGAGAGAGGGTTTAATATACGTTAGGGAGTCTCACGGATCAAACTAAGTAAATAAATCATATGGTTCAAAGTTAGATAACAAGTGAAGTCTAGGTGGATTTTTCCTAAGGGTATCGTTTGAGTCAACTGAGTTTTCCCAAAAGTTATTTCCCGAATTCATTATTTTTGTCTTTGCGTCTTAGCTTAGTTAGTAGATTAGTTTTAGTTTAAACAATCATCACTTTATATTAAGGCTAAATAATAAAAAGACGGTGAGTATTAGTACTTTTAGTTCCTTTGGGTTCGACAATCCGGTCTTGCCTAAACTATACTACTATTCGATAGGTGCACTTGCCTTTAATCGTTGTCAGAGTTAGTTTCCAGGTTTGATCATTCTTTTATAAATTTTAAAACTCTGATTTACAGCGATCAAGTTTTTAGCGCCATTACCGGGGAACTAAAATATTAAGAAAACTCTATTTTTATTACTTTAGCCATTATTTTTATTTTTATTTTTCGCAATTTATTTTTATTTTTAAATTTGCTAAACTTTCTTTCTTTCTTTTCCTAGCAGGTACCTCTAGTTTATGACTAGAAGGAACCCGAGAGGACCTTTAGAATACGACGCTCAAAGAAATCGCAGAGAAATTAGGCGAGCCCTAAATTACCAAGGAGAGCGAGAAGACAGATCCAATCCTACTGAAGGGATGGACGAAAATAATCTTCCACCACAAGATGTGGGAGAAAATAATGCTCCTCGTACTATGTTTGATTATGCTAAACCGCATTTAACAGAGCCGAATCTAGTATTGTTAGGCTCGCTATAGGCGCTAATAATTTTGAATTAAAGCCTCACACTATACAAATGATTCAACAGTTTGTTCAATTTGATGGTTTACGGGATTTAAGATCCAAACGCTCATATAGCTAATTTTTTAGAGTTCTGTGATACCTTCAAAATAAATGGCGTTTCTGATGATGCCATACGTCTTCGGTTATTTCCCTTTTCATTAAAGAATAAAGCTAAATAATGGTTAAACTCGTTACCACGAGGGTCAATCACTACATGGGAACAAATGACCGAAAATTTTATATTAAAATATTTCCCACCGGCCAAAACAGCCAAATTACGTAATGATATCTCTTCTTTTGTGCAGATGGATCTAAAGACATTATACGATGCATGGGAGAGATATAAGGATCTCTTGAGAAGGTGTCCACACCATGGTTTAACCTTGTGGCTCCAAGTCCAAACTTTCTATAACGGTGTAAACCCCTCAACGAGGAAACTAATCGACTCACCACGGTGGAAACCTGAATAATAGAACTCCGAGGCGACCTACGAGTTTATTGAAGAGATGTCATTTGAATAACTATCGATGGCAAGTTACAAGAACAAGGCCAACAAAAACAGCCGGAGTTTACAACCTCGACGCAGTAACCATGCTATCAAATCAGGTAGAATTGATGAATAAGAAGATTGATAGTTTGTGTTCTTCGCAGGTACATCCAGTCATGCAATGCGACGCAAGTGGAACTGTGGCGAATTCTGAGTACCCACCCTACCAACAAGGCATAGAGAGCGAACATATGAACTATATAGGTAACAATTTCAGATCTAATAATAACCCATATAGTAATAATTATAATCTAGGTTGGAGGAACCACCCAAATTTTTCGTGGGGAGGACAAGGAAATCAAGGAAATCAAAGACAACAACCTCCTCAAAATTTCCAAAATCAACCCTATCCACAAGAAAAGAAGCCGAGTCTTGAAGAGACGTTGAACAAATTCATAGCATCCACAGAAGCCCATCTCCAAAAAAATGAGGTAACACTCGACACCCAACAAACATTGATCAAAAAGATCGAGAACCAAGTTGGAGGACTTACAAAGGCAATCGGAGAAATTACCCAGTCAGTCGGAGAAATTGCAAAGCTATTATTCGAACGACCGCAAGGGCATCTACCGAGTAATACTAAAATTAATCCAAAGGAGCAAATCCAAGCCATAACAGCTCAAGAAAGCGAAGAAGTAGATGAACCCAGTCCATCACAAGGAAACGAGGTAGAAAAAGGTAAAGTTGAGGTAACACAAGACAAGCCAAAATCGGTAATCAAGGAGTACCAACCTCGCGTACCTTACCCTGAGGCATTAAGAAGAGACGACACGAAGAAACGATTCGATAAGTTTCTTAAACTCTTAAAGAAATTACATATTAACTTACCATTACTTGAAGCTCTATCGCAGATGCCAGAATCTAGGAAATTTTTAAAAGACCTTCTGACAAACAAACGGAAGTTAGACGAGTCGTCACATGTGGAACTTAACGCAAAGTGCTTAGCAATTCTCCAAAATAGGCTACCACAAAAGCTAAAATATCCAGGGAGTTTTACAATTCCATGTTTAATTGGTAGGCTAATTGTTGATAATGCATTAGCTGATTTAGGGGCAAGCATAAATGTCATGCCTTATAAATTGTTTAAACAATTAGGTCTAGGGAAACCCAAACAAACTAGGATGAGCATTCAATTAGTGATAAAATGTTAGAATTCCTAGGGTATTATCGAAGATGTTCTTGTGAAAATTGACAGATTCAATTTCCCAGTAGACTTTGTTGTCTTAGACATGGATGAGGATAATTCGATCCCCCTAATCTTAGGAAGACCCTTTTTAGCGATTGCCAGGACTAAAATTGATGTTGATGCAGGGGAACTCATACTTTGTGTAGGTAATGAGACAGTCACCATCAAGGCTCTCGACTCGGCTAGAACATCGAGTAATCAAGGTGAGAACGTAAATTCTACTAATAACCATTCGGTTAACCCTTATTTTCAGGAAGCACCACCAAAGAATACAACTGAACCCGATCCTAAACCCCATGCCAACAAAGAAATAACTCATGAAGATCGAGGGTGAAACACCCCAAACCCGGCCCACGAGCCTTGACCGGATCTGGTATGTTCCTCAAGTAAAACGGTCCAAAACTTTTTGAGCACTTTAGAAAAATTCGGTTGGTTTTGAAAGAAAATTTTTAATTTGTGTTAGGCTCGAGTTGAAATCAAGTTTATCTATTTGAAATCTAGGTTTTGTAAAACTATATTACTCCATTTCAAAATTTGTCCTAAATAAAAAAAAATTCATTCACGTTTAGGCGTCAAAACATCTAACGTTTTTTTTTTTTTTTATTTTTAGGAAAAATTCATTTGAGTTCAATTAAATAAAATCGTATCAAAATAAAATAACTTAAAGACATGCATCAACTTTTTAATATCGGTGGCCTTATTACAAACGAAAACAATACCCAAAATAACTCCAAAAATATAAAATATAAAAGTCCCAAAATTAAATAAAACTTCAAGCTGAGCATGGCCACCACTAAACTCTCGCCGACCCGGTCCATCACTGATCGTCACCTGAAAGAAAATGTTCCCCAACGGGGTGAGTCAAACAGACTCAATGTGTAACCAACACTAGACCTCAATAATTCGGGCATATCATATTAATTTATAAATATATATAACAGAGATAAAAGTAGTGATGCAAACCCAACCCAATCCTAGATACCATCCGCTACACATCACCCGTACCAACTCGCACACCGTGGGGACTACTAAGTCAACCCTCCATCCGATGCACATCATCGGCGCGCCGCCGCAGACGACATGCTCATCGCCCTTAGAAATTCTTGGCATAGCCACCAGATAATTATTATGTGACCGAAGTCACCACATTCAGATAATGTGACCGAGGTCACCACATTCACTTCCCCTTTCATAATCACCCATATGCCCATGTCATACATATCATGCAAAAATCATGCCTTATTTCACATTCTTATCATGTTCACATATGCCATATCAGTTCATTTCATACTCATAGTAGGAGTAGGAAAACGTCCCTGGGTACTTTGTACCATTGCATGGTACTTTAGCCACATTCACATTATTATAAGCATACATATTAATTTAAGCCGTAATCTAATAGATTTTAGTGTGGGGTACACACTGATATACTTAACAAATTATTTGAAAGCCCAGAAAAATCCCGAAAAATCCCGATCTACTACTTTAGATCCTTGATTCCTATATTCGCCAACACTTAGATCAATATCATAGGCCATTCACCAACAACAAACCTTAGTCTCAAAAGCCTTCGCTTTTCAACCACTAAAAGAATAATGAACTAACATAGATCCTTACCACTTGATTTACCAAAATTGATTGTCAAAGAAAAGAGGCTTAGATTGACTGCTTCCAAAGTCTTGAAGAACCTAGGAGAAATTGATTCCTATGAATGGTTAGAATCTTGCTAACAATTGCCCAAAAATCAGCTTTTGCTCACATAAAAATCGAAAGAGAGAAGAATAAAGGAACAAAGAAATTCGGCCAACACTACTTACCCTTCTCAAAACCGATTGAAGAAGAACCCAAAAGAGATTAACCCTTGTTGATATTCGGCCAAGACAAATCAAAAGGAAAATGGGAAATTTCGGCAAAGTGGTTGAGTGATGAAGGGAGTTTCGGCTATGGTTGATTAAAGATAACAAATAGAATTCGGCTAGAGTGAAAAAGAGAAAGAAAAAATAAAATGAAAGAGAGAGATGGGAGATTTAAGGTGTTGCGGCAATGGTTGGATTGGGAGAGAAAATTTTCGGCCTTAGCAAGGTAAAAGACAAGAAGATGCACAAATGGTTTCGGCTTTAGGTCAAGAAAGAAAATAGTGCACAAGTGATCTCCTATTTTGGTTTCTAAAAGAAAAACACACAAGCTTTCTAGACAACTAAATTGCACAAAAAGAATGCCCAAACCTCACTATGCATATTCGGCCAAGAGGAAAAGATGAGAGAAACACTATTGCTTTTGGGAGAGCAAAAAGGCCAAAATGAAATTTCTCCCAAGCTACCAACTTTTCCCAAAACTTACGACAAAAATCGGCTCCTCCCTTAGTCCACAAAACCATCCATGTTCATGGACAAAATGCCATTAAAAAGTTTCCAAACCTCATCCCTTAATCCATGCATTATGTCCCCTTATCATTCCAAAAGCTTAGGATTTCATTCCTTAAGTTAATCACTTGCCTTTTTCCCTTAGTCTACTATCCATAAAAGAAAATAGTCCAACCTTACCTTAATTAGAGTTGACCGACACATGCCATACACATGCAAAAATAAAAGTCACCTTATTACCATCCATGGTATTCGAACCTCTTCCCTCATGCAATTACTCATGCGCCAACACCACTTTACTACTAGCTCATTTATGCTAACATTAGACACTTAAATTTACTTAAGTGTCAAGATCACTTAATCCACTTCACTAAATTTTCAATACTAAAAAAATTATTCTAGCTTCATTAATAATTCCAAGCCTTCACTAGACTATATTAAACACACAATAAAATCATACCCGGCTAACACAAGTAACAAGATGATACTCAAATTTTTAGGATATTACAATTCTACCCCTTAAGAAAATTTTCGTCCTCGAAATTACCTAATCAAAAGAGTTGAGGAAAGCCATTGTCTCATCACATCCTCCGCTTCCCACATAGCTTCTTCTCGCGCCATGGTTCCGCCATAATACCTTCACTAATGGAACCGACTTCTGCGCAACACTTTCACATCTCGATCTAGAATCTGACTGGTTCCTCTTCCACCATCGATCTGGGCTCACCTCTATTTCCTCTCTTTGCACACGACATGCGATGGATCGAACAATAGCATCTAAGCATGGAGACATGGAACACATCATGCAACTGCTTCAACTCCAAAGGAAACTCTAACTGATATGCCACTGGTCTAACCCGCTTCAAAACCCGATAAGGTCCTATAAACCTGGGACTTAACTTTCCCTTGCGACCAAATCTCATCACCTTCTTCCAAGGTGAAACCTTTAGGAACACTTGATCCCCCACAGCAAATTCTATATCCTTCCGCTTAAGGTCTGCGTACGACTTTTGCCTATCAGATGCCTCCTTTAACCGAGCCCGAATTACCTTAACCTTTTCTTCGGATTCAGCCACCATCTCAGGACCTAAAACTTGACGTTCCCCCAATTCTGTCCAACACGTAGGAGAGCGACACTTCCGTCCATATAGTGCTTCGTACGGTGCCATCCGAATACTCGCTTGGTAACTGTTGTTGTAAGCAAATTCCGTTAAAGGCAAAAATTCTTCCCAGCTTCCTCTCAAGTCTATCACATGACCCCTCAACATATCCTCTAACACTTGGATTACTCGCTCGATCGCCGTCCGATCGTGTGGATGAAATGCCGTAGTGAAATCTAATTTAGTGCCTAACGCCTGATGTAGCGCTTTCCAAAACCGAGAAGTAAACCTTGGGTCCCTATCCGAAATGATAGATACCGGCACTTCATGCAACCTTACAATTTCCGCCACATATAATTTTGCCAACTTCTGCAAGGAATAGTCGACTCTTACCGGAATAAAATGTGCGGACTTGGTCAAACGGTCCACTATTACCCATACCGAGTCCTTCTTGGTAGGCGTAAGGGAAGCCCACTAACGAAGTCCATGGTAATTCTCTACCACTTCCACTGTGGAATCTTGATTGGCTGAAGTAACCCTTACGGAACCTGATGTTCAGCCTTAACTTGCTGACATGTCAAACACTTGCCAACAAATTCTGTAACTTCCCGTTTTAGACCAGGCCACCAAAACTGTTCCCTTAGGTCTCTCAGACAACTTAGTCCTCCGGGATGCATAGCATAAGGGCTACTATGCGACTCAGAAGAATCTTCTCGCCTAAGCTCCTCACTCTTGGCATACTGACCTTTCCTTGAAACACAATATTCCATCACCGGACATATCTGTAATTCTCTAGACCACCATTCTGCATTTGCCGCATCTTAGCACTTAAATCCTCATCTGCCAACTAACCTCTTTTACCTCATTTAACCATGTCGGCTTGACTTGCAACTCGCTAGTGAGACTTCCATCGTCATACAAACTCGGATGTGAAAACATCGCCCTTAGATCTGACACCACTTTTTGACTTAGGGCATCCGCCACTACATTCGCCTTGCCCGGGTGATACTCTATGGAACAATCATAGTCCTTCAGTAACTCCACCCACCTTCGTTGTCTCAAGTTCAACTCCTTCGAGTCAATGTGTACTTAAGGCTCTTATGGTCGGTGTAGATAAATCGACTTTTCTCCATAGAGATAGTGCCTCCATACTTTAAGAGGAAAGACCACCGCCGCCAATTCCAAGTCATGTGTCGGATAGTTAACCTCATGAGGCCTCAATTGCCGAGACGCATAAGCAAATACCTTTCCATCTTGCATTAACACGAATCCTAATCCTCGTATGAGAAGCGTCACAATACACCACAAAATCCTTTCTGCCTCAGTGAATCAAAGCTGAGCTTGGTCAACACTTCCTTAAGCTTCTCAAAGCTCTTTTTTGTTGCTTATCCGTCCATACGAAAGGTACTTCCTTCCTTAGCAACTTTGTCAAAGGTGCGGCGATCGATGAGAACCCTTCTACAAACTTATACGTAGTAGCACCGCCAATCCCAAGAAGCTACGAATCTCACCACGCACTTAGGAGGTTTCCAATCTAGCACCGCTTCAATCTTCCTAGGATCCACCCTTATTCCTTCAAACAGACACCACATGTCCTAAGAATGCAACTTCCTTAAGCCAAAATTCACACTTGCTGAATTTGGCATAGAGTATTTCTCCTCAACACTTGCAACACAACTCGGAGATGCTCATCATGTTCCTCCTCCGTCTTGGAATACACTAGGATGTCGTCGATGAACACAATGACGAACCAATCCAAGTAGGACTAAAAACCCGATTCATCATATCCATGAACGCTACATGGCGTTAATCAAAACAAAGATTACTATGAACTCGTAGTGCCCATATCTTGTTCGTAAAGCCGTCTTATGGATATCGCCTCATTCACCTTAAGTCGATGATATCCCGACCGTAGATCTATCTTCAAAAATCTGCGCCCCTTCGGTGATCGAACAAGTCATCTATCCTTGGCAAAGGATACTTGTTCTTAATGGTCACTTATTCAATCGACGATAATCTATGCACATACGCATAGTTCCGTCCTTCTTCTTTCACAAACAGACCGGTGCTCCCCATGGAGACACACTGGGTCGAATAAATCCACGATCAAGCAACTCCTGAATCTTAGCCTTGAGCTCAACCAACTCCTTTGGTGCCATTCGGTAGGGGCAATTGACACGAGGAGTCATTCTCGGTAGCAAGTCAATTTCGAATTCCACTTCCCTATCCGGGGGTATTCCAGGTAATTCCTTCAGAAACACATCTTCAAAATCCCTTACAGTTCTAACTCCACTAACACATTTTTCCTTTGCATCCAACGCACTAATGAAAGTCAAGAAAGCCTTGCACCCTTTCTGAACCATCTTCACAGCCTTAAGTGCTGAAACTACGTTAGACAAGTAGTTTCTCCTTTCTCCTATCATGACTATCACTTCGTCCTCTAGGGTCCTTAACTCCATTCGCTTAGCTGCACAATCCAACATAGCCCGATGTTCCACTAGCCAATCCATACCAAGTATAAGATCGAATTACCCGAAGGGTAGTTCCATTAAGTCAGCAGGAAAGTTCACTCCCTGAATCTCGAGAGGTACACTCCGAAAGATTTTATTCACCACTACAGTTTGGCCTAGAGGGCTTACTACAGTCATCTCCCTATCAGAAAGTTCAGAGGCTATGTCTAGAGTTTCAACTACTCTACATGCAACATAAGAATGGGTCGAGCCCACATCAATCAGAGTAGTATAAGGTTTACCAAAAATAAAGAACGTACCGGTTATAACGTCTGGTGCGTTTCCATCCTCCCTTCGATGAACCGCGTATACTAGACCCGGCTATCTTGCCTCAGTATTACTCGCACCTCAGCCCAGTGTTCCTCGTCCTCTGCCAGTACCGTTACCTCTACCATTCGGACCACGACTCGCCGAGGTCTTTGTCCACCTCTCATCGACTGATTAATATTCGCCCGTTGGCGCTCCGCTCTATCTTAATGGGACGATCCTTAATCATATGGTCCTTAGACCCGCACTTAAAGCATCCGCCCGCCTTCTTCCAACACTCTCCTAAATGCATCTTCCCACACCGATAACATGTACGAGCATCGCCTCTCCTGTGCCGACTTGCGACCACGCGGCCCTTAGCTCTAGGCCTCTTTTGAACATTTCTTGACGATGCCGATGATCCAAAACCTCTTTCTCGCTTATTTGGATCCGAAGTTACGCGCTACTGATGTTCTTGATTCCTTTGGCCACCTTAGCCTTCTCTACCAACGCGGAAAACTCACGTTCTTGATGTGGGGCTATCGATGAACATCGAGATCATCCCTTAGTCCGTCTTCAAATCGGACACACCGCTCATGCTCAGAGCCACCACTCCTCGAGCATACCGGCTCAACCTCAGAATTCAGCCAGACTCGCCACGGACTTGTTCCTTGAACCAGCCCTAGAAAAGCCTTTCTCTGTTCATCAGTATAACGTGTGCCGACATCTTTTTCTGATACGCCGCCTTCACGTACTCCTAGGTCGATCCTCGGTTGTGGCGCCATCCCGAACTGTTAACCACCACTGATATGCCTCATCGCGTAATAGCGCCACCATTCCTTTCAACTTCTCCTTAAGGGTCAAGTCGAGCTCATCCATAATTCGATCTGTGGCCTCCAACCAATACTCAGCTGTACTGGGTGCCACACCAGATACGCCACGAAATACCTCAACTCCGTTGGCTCAGAGTCGCTCGGGTACAGACTTTCGAGTTCCCATATTTCCACCGCTCCGACCACCATTTCGAACTCGCGCAAAGACACTGCGATACAAAGATCATCCCCGTCGATCTTCATTGTTTCGCACCAACAACAGGCGGTGGTGGTGGCGGTGGTACCTCATTTTCAGAACCTTGACCCGACCTAACGAGTTCCGACACGGTCATTCGGCCTTGACCGCATCCTCGTACGTTACGACCACGTCCCCTAGAGCTCATTTCTACTATCGTGCTTTAATCTAATTAAGAAATTTTATGAATTAGTCCTTGTTTCACTAATTATTCGCGAAGAATTTTTTTTTTTGAATAGAAGTTCAATAGTGGTTCTTTCAATCAATCAAAGTTTCAAGTCTTCTATCCTTATTCAGAGGAACACATTCATTCAATATTCCTACCACACACATTCATTATTCAAACCTTTTCAGTCTATTCCTATCCCAGGGGTATTTTCGTCATTTGTCCTACAGGGTATTTTGGTAATAAACCAAGGTCAAATTGAAAATCTTAATAAATCAAGGGTATTTTCTAAAATTTGCAAAACTTGGAGTTCTTTTTGAGAATTTTTTCCAAATCGGTGTTATTTGCGGGAATTTTGAAAATCGGGGGTTATTTTGGTAATTTTGTAAAACAAGGTAATTTCAGTAAAATTTCCAAATTGAAGTATTTTAATATTTTGCAAAAATAGAGTTTTTGAACATTTTATAAAGTAAGGAAATTTTAATGAAACTGTGAGTAGTATGGACATTTTATAAACTAAGGGCATTTTTGTAATTTTATAGCCAAGGGTATTTTAGTAATTTGTAAATCGGAAATATTTTGGAAAAAATTTCAAGCTAAATTCTGCTACCATTTAAAAGGGTAATTTGGTGATTTAAAACCGAAGTTTTTATGAAAATATGACTAATCCCTTTCGGGTTTTAGTTATTGAGTTTAGCCTATGATCGAGTCCTCTTGGTTAGGGTGAACAGAAGCTACGCACGGGTAGGATTCCAGCGAAGAGGAGGTGAGTCACGAGGACTGGTTAAGTACCAAGCTCTTAGGATCCAATTCTAGACATGCGCACAAAGGTTGCCACACCCTAACTCGGCAACTTAGTTCACTGTGTTTGTTTAATTAGGCACTTAAGTCTTATGTGATTGTTGGGGTAAACTAGCCCTAGGGTTTAAGTACCTATCATGCTATTCTACGTTCCATTTCTACCCTTCTACGAGTTCATGCTATAAATCACCCAAATGAAATAGATGTACTTACTGGTGGACTTGGTCGGAGACTTGGGTGCCATGCCTGAAAACCTGCTCTTTTCAGAAAAGTTTTTCTCAAGACTTGTTTGGGCCTTATTTTAAAAACATTGTGAGCTTTATATCCAAGGCCGAGAGTTTAAACCTTGCTCTGATACCAAACTGAAACACCCCAAACCTGGCCCACGAGCCTTGACCGGATCTAGTATGTTCCTCAAGTAAAACGGTTCAAAACTTTTTGAGCACTTTAGAAAAATTCGGTTGGTTTTGAAAGAAAATTTTTAATTTGTGTTAGGCTCGAGTTGAAATCAAGTTTATCTATTTGAAATCTAGGTTTTGTAAAACTATATTACTCCATTTCAAAATTTGTCCTAAATAAAAAAATTCATTCACGTTTAGGCGCCAAAACATCTAACGCTTTTTTTTTTATTTTTAGGAAAAATTCATTTGAGTTCAATTAAATAAAATCGTATCAAAATAAAATAACTTAAAGACATGCATCAACAGATTTAATATCGGTGGCCTTATTACAAACGCGAAAACAATACCCAAAATAACTCCAAAAATATAAAATATAAAAGTCCTAAAATTAAATAAAACTTCAAGTGAGCATGGCCACCACTAAACTCCCCAGGCCGGTCCATCACCGATCGTCACACCGAAGAAAATGTTCCCCAATGGGGTGAGTCAAACAGACTCAATGTGTAACCAACACTAGACCTCAATAATTCGGGCATATCATATTAATTCATAAATATATATAATCGATAAAAGTAGTGATGCAAACCCAACCCAATCCTAGATACCTCCGCTACACATCACCCGTACCAACCTCGCACACCGTGGGGACTACTAAGTCAACCCTCCATCCATTGCACATCATCGGAGCGATCGCCGCAGACGACATGCTCATCGCCCTTATAAATTTGTGGCATAGCCACCAGATAATTATTATGTGACCGAAGTCACCACATTCGAGATAATGTGACCGAGGTCACCACATTCACTTCCCTTTCATAATCACCTATATGCCCATGTCATACATATCATGCAAAAATCATGCCTTATTTCACATTCTTATCATGTTCACATATGCCATATCGGTTCATTTCATACTCATAGTAGGAGTAGGAAAACGTGCACTGGTACTTTGTACCATTGCATGGTACTTTAGCCACATTCACATTATTATAAGCATACATATTAATTTAAGCCCTAATCTAATAGAGTTTAGTATGGGGTACACACTGATATACTTAACAAATTCATTTGAAAGCCCCGAAAAATCCCGAAAAATCCCGATCTACTACTTTAGATCCTTGATTCCTATATTCGGCCAACACTTAGATCAATATCATAGGCCATTCGGCCAACAACAAACCTTAGTCTCAAAAGCCTTCGGCTTTTCAACCACTAAAAGAATAATGAACTAACATAGATCCTTACCACTTGATTTACCAAAATTGATTGTCAAAGAAAAGAGGCTTAGATTGACTGCTTCCAAAGTCTTGAAGAACCTAGGAGAAATTGATTCCTATGAATGGTTAGAATCTTGCTAACAATTGCCCAAAAATCAGCTTTTGCTCACATAAAAATCGACAGAGAGAAGAATAAAGGAACAAAGAAATTTGGCCAACACTACTTACCCTTCTCAAAACCGATTGAAGAAGAACCCAAAAGAGATTAACCCTTGTTGATATTCGGCCAAGAAAAGTCAAAAGGAAAATGGGAAATTTTGGCAAAGTGGTTGAGTGATGAAGGGAGTTTCGGCTATGGTTGATTAAAGATAACAAATAGAATTCGGCTAGAGTGAAAAAGAGAAAGAAAAAATAAAATGGAAGAGAGAGATGGGAGATTTAAGGTGTTGCGGCAATGGTTGGATTGAGAGTGAAAAGTTTCGACCTTAGCAAGGTAAAAGAGAAGAAGATGCACAAATGGTTTCGGCTTTAGGTCAAGAAAGAAAATAGTGCACAAGTGATCTCCTATTTCGGTTTCCAAAAGAAAAACACACAAGCTTTCTAGACAACTAAATTGCACAAAAAGAATGCCCAAACCTCACTATGCATATTCGGCCAAGAGGAAAAGATGAGAGAAACACTATTGTTTTGGGGAGAGCAAAAAGGCCAAAATGAAATTTCTCCCAAGCTACCAACTTTTCCCAAAACTTACCACAAAAATCGGCTCCTCCCTTAGTCCACAAAACCATCCATGTTCATGGACAAAATGCCATTAAAAAGTTTCCAAACCTCATCCCTTAATCCATGCCTTATGTCCCCTTATCATTCCAAAAGCTTAGGATTTCATTCCTTAAGTTAATCACTTGCCTTTTTCCCTTAGTCTACTATCCATAAAAGAAAATAGTCCAACCTTACCTTAATTAGAGTTGACCGACACATGCCATACACATGCAAAAATAAAAGTCACCTTATTACCATCCATGGGATTCGAACCTCTTCCCTCATGCAATTCCTCATGCGCCAACACCACTTTACTACTAGCTCATTTATGCTAACATTAGACACTTAAATTTACTTAAGTGTCAAGATCACTTAATCCACTTCACTAAATTTTCAATACTAAAAAAAAAAATTATTCTAGCTTCATTAATAATTCCAAGCCTTCACTAGACTATATTAAACACACAATAAAATCATACCCGGCTAACACAAGTAACAAGATGATACTCAAATTTTTAGGATATTACAGAGGGATTCAGTTTGATGATCTAGACGAATGGAAGACACACTTCAAGGAAAAATTAGGGATACACGACGAAGAACCGGAACCACACGAGATAAAACCGAAGAAGCCCCCAAAAGAGCTAATAGGAACAACAAATCACTTCAAAATAGGGGACCAAGTACTGTTAGATCATGTAAATCCTCGAATATCTCATTCGGACCCTGGCACAAACAAAGAAATATCTTTTAGGGTAACCAGTGTTTTCCCAAACGGAACAGTCGAGGTCAGTAATCCTACTTTTGGTACTTTTACTATAAACGCATCTCAACTTAAATTTTTTCACGAGGATACAGATAATAACATGAGGAAGGACTTCCAACTCCTCAAACCACCCTGAAGATGCAAACGAGAAGAGAGTCTAGCTTAAGACTATAAACGAGCGCTTCTCGAGAGGCAACCCGAGCACTAATACTAGTATATTTTTTTTATATTCAGTTTATTTTAATCTTCCTTTTTAGCAAATAACAACCAACTAACCAAGTGCAGAATTCCAGGCCACACGGCCACGGCCGTGGCTGTGGCCGTGTGGGTACTCCGATGCTTTGAACTAACAGAGCACAGAAGGTACATGTCAGGGCAAAACAGATTTTCAGAATCACGGACCCAACTACTACCCCACGGGCACCAATAAAGTGGTACGGCCGTGCTTTACGGCCGTGTGAGGCTACTGACTTGCCAACCACGGGCTGAACATGCCCGTGCCGGATAATCGTGCCAATATACTGACTTGTCGAACACAGGCTAGACACAAGCGTGGGGAACCAACACGCCCTAGAGCACGGTCGTGCGAGGTGGCCGTGTGAATCGACACACCCTCAACCCACGGGCGTGGGAAACTACCAGATCTGAAAGTTTATTTAAACACCATAACCTTCTCCTTTCTCTTTTTAACCCACTTTCTTTCTTTCTTCTCCTTGCTTTTTCTTTCTTTCTTTCTTTCTTTTCTCCCTCCTTCTTTTTCCTTTTTCCTAATAAATCCTTAGACTCTTGAGCCACAACAATATCATATCCATGGAAAGGAAGCGTAAAAGGCCAATCACGGTCTCCTCAAAGGAGACCGATTCACATGAGTTCATGCCGACAGCTTCATCCAAACAACAAGCCAAGGGTCTTTGAGACCAATTATCTGTTCTTTTATTTTTATCTTCTCCTTTATTTTCTTTATCTTTACTTCTCTTCTACTTAATTTAGTTTATTTTGTTTTAGTTTCTTGTTCTTAGGTTCTTAAGTCTGCTTGGGAATCATGCCACTTCCACCATCACCAACAACTCCGTCACCTTCAAAGTCACACCAACCTTTCGAACCATCTACCATAAGGATTCTCATTCCCCTCTATCTTTTAAACTTAGTTTATTCTCCTTCTTAGTCTCCTTATCTTTATCTTTCTTGTCTTTAATTATATTATTAGTATATTATTAAGGTTTCTTTAGATTTCTTGGCTAATTCTCCACGAGCCTCCCAATTTCTTCATCTAGCGCAGGTTCGTCATCCAGACGGCCCATCACCACCACCAAAGGCACAATCTCCTCTTAAGGAATCATCTAAAAATTTAGTAAGTTTTCACTTATACGCATATCTGATGATTTTATTACAAGGTTATTATATATTTTTGTACATTGAGGGCAATGTACATCTCAAGTGTGGGGGGTGAACAACCTAAAAAGTTACCTAACTTAAATCCCTGAATTTAGTCTTGTTTGAAAGTAAATTAATCATATTACTAATTAGGATGGAATTTATGATGATTTATGTTTTATATTAAGTCATTGATAATTGTGCATTGATAATTAAATTCTAAGAATACTAGAGAATCAAGCATGATAAGTCTATTTTTCAGAAATTAAAAATTTTCCAGGTTGTCAAACTGAGTTTAAATATCACCTTGAAGTTTGAAATTTACGAGGTTGACATCAAAATACCCATAATTTTTGTGAGTTTTTGAGCCTTATAGAGCATATATTCTTTTTCTTGCTCACTTTATTGATTATGAGTATGTCAACATTGATTTGTTATTCTAGAACTTGCATCGATTATACATGTCAAGACCATATTTTTTTGATTTGATACACAGAGATGATAAAGGTACCTAGGATTTAACCCACTTACTCCATTAAAAAGCCTACCTTCATAATTAACCCTTAGTGAACCCCGTTTAATCCTAACAACCTTATTTATTGACATAACCGCTAATATTAACCCAGAACCCCTTTATTTTTGTTATCACCATTCCTTTTGACTACCCTTATATCGAGATTTGATTTGATTAGTTGCCTAATTATGAATTTTAGTAGTTTATCCTTTATTATGTATTTAGTTTTTCTTAAAAAAAACGAAGTATATCCATTATTCATTATTAGTTATGTGATTAAATGAGCTTATACACAAATTCCAAATATCGAAGAAGAAGCTCGCATTATTAAGTACTATTAGTTTTCAATTGATGTAATTATTATTAGTTCATTAGTTCTTAGTTAGGTAATTTGTCAATTCAATCTCGATTCTAACCCTCTAATTCAGCCTTACCCCACACCTTAACCCTAGCCCCGTTACAACCCTAACAAAGACCTTTTGATTTGTGTTTTCATCTCATATTTCAGTGGTGGAGATTTGATTTTCATGCAAGCCTATGGGATTAACTCTTCATGTTAGACCTTTGAGTGCCTAAGTGTGAACCTTAAACACTTTGAGTGATTTGAGTGAATCTTTTGTGAGGGTGTCAATCCTTGTCGATTTCAAATTAAAGGTAATTATCTAGATAAGGGGAGACGCCTATGTTTTCGAGCTACAAAATTTATGACTTATACTATTTGAATTTTTAGGACACTTTGAATTGAATTATCCATGTATAAATTATCTATGAATTATGGTGAGACACTATCAATGACTATTATGAATTGAGGAAAGTTCATTTTAATTGTAAGTTGAGAATTTTGCTTGAGGACAAGCAAAAGCTTAAGTGTGGGGGTATTTGATAAACCGTAAAAGTAACATATTCTAAGCCCACATTTAGTATGCTTTTTGATGATTTAAGCCCCAATTTATGTAAAAAGGTGCTCTTAATCCTTTCTTTTCATGTCTTATACTCAGGAAAGCACCCGATGATGAAAAGAACGAGAAACGGGCTTAAAACGGACCAAATTAGGCCAAGCCACGAAATTAGCACGGCCTGGACTTCAAGCCACACGGCCGTGCCACCATTCCTACTAGAACACGACCTTACCACGACTTACACGGCCGTGCCTCATTCAACAGTGTCGAACACGGCCTGGCCGCGATTTACACGGGCGTGTGCCATGGCCATGCCTCTGCCATGGAGAAGAGCAATTCCATTCGGGAAAGGATACTTAGGGAGAAAGAAACGTGTTTCAAAAGCCTATAAATACACCCTAGGTACCAGCTGATAGGGGGCGGAGAGCTAGGCCAAGAAGCCAAGCCGAGAAGGTCAGATTTGTGGAAATCACTCGAAGATAGCCAGTTGATCCATCTTAAGAAGCCGGAATTCTACTCAAGACGGAGGATCTCCTCTTCAATTCCTTCAGGGGGTTTTAGGGATTTCTTATGTTTTGTTTTATCTTTTCTCTTGAGATGTTTTCCTTTATTTTTATGAACTAAACCTTCAGATACCCGAAGGGGATGAAACCTATGATGAATCTTGTTATTTGATTATTTGAATTATATGATAATAATTTAGTTTGTTCTTAATTGTGTGAACTTAATCCAAATCTAATGTGCTTAGGTGGAGGAGGAATAGACCCTGCTTAAGAGTAGATCCAACATAATTAAGCGGAGTTGATCGCACGCCTAGAGATAGGGTGACGAGATTTTGCCGGATTAGGGTGAAACCTAATATGGGAGTCCGCAGATCGATTTACTGCTATTCTAGGGGGTTATTATAAGTGAACGAGAGTTCCACTAATTAACCTAGGGTTAGACGTTATTCGCCTCGAGAGAGGGTTTAATATACGTTAGGGAGTCTCACGGATCAAACTAAGTAAATAAATCATATGGTTCAAAGTTAGATAACAAGTGAAGTCTAGGTGGATTTTTCCTAAGGGTATCGTTTGAGTCAACTGAGTTTTCCCAAAAGTTATTTCCCAAATTCATTCTTTTTGTCTTTGCGTCTTAGCTTAGTTAGTAGATTAGTTTTAGTTTAAACAATCATCACTTTATATTAAGGCTAAATAATAAAAAGACGGTGAGTATTAGTACTTTTAGTTCCTTTGGGTTCGACAATCCGATCTTGCCCAAACTATACTACTGTTTGATAAGTGCACTTGTGTAACATCCTGAATCAAGGGCCTTTGCATTTTATGTGTTTGCATGTGGATACTATGGTTGTCATGTTAGTTCAGGGTACTTCAGGGTCCAGGTGTGACCTGGGGGTAGGCTAGAGCCTTAGGAAAAATTTATTTTTTGGGCGCTTAGAAGGGGAGCTGAATGGGATAGGATTTAAGGGGTGTTTGGTGGTATGTTTTGACACAAGAAGTGCCTTGGTAAAGTGGCAAGGAGGCGCCACTTAAGGCTCAAGGAAGTGACGCCTCAGGGAAGCGGGGCGGGGACTTGGTTTCAGCCTACGGGATTTCCTTTTGGGATTTCTTTTTGACGCTAAGGCAAGGGAGAGTTGCACTCGGCTTGGACTCGGTGGATGAGTATTGAAGGGTCAACACCTTTGAATAAGTGGAGGAGAGCAATTCAAGGAGTTTGAAGCATTCAAACAAGTTTGAATGTGTGATCAGGAGAAAAACAAGGAAGGAAAGAAGGGATTGAAGAGGGGTGAGTGTTAGCCGAATTTGAAAGGAGTTAGGTGAGGAGGGGCATTCAGTTTTTGGGTGTAGCTTAGGGGTGGCCGATTGTTGGTAAGTAGCGTTGGGGGTGTTGAATATTCGGTTAGTTAGGGAGCATCTAGGGCCTTTTCCTCTCATTTTTTTGTGCCGAAACCACACTTCTTAATTTGTATTCTTTCTTTTCTCTCTAATACCAAACCGAGTGGCTTTCCAAGTTTCTTCTTCTTCTTCTTTTGTGCTTGGCCGAAACTTGTTATTTCCTTCTCTCTCAAACGCCATAGTCGAATCCTCCTAGCATCTTGCGATCTCTTGTTCTTTTGCTTTCTTTCATTTGATTCAGCAAGAGCCGAAACTCTATTTCTCATCCCTTCTCTTCATCTCTTCTAAGCCGAAACTTATCTTCTCTTCTCTATTCCTTTCCGTTCAATAGCAGAACAACTTCGGCACTTGGGTAAGGCCTTTTTACTTTGGCCGAATCTCTCTAACCCTCTCATCTCTTTTCCTTTTGTTTTCTTTAGAAAGAAAAGCCGAAACTTGCCATATGTTTTAAGTAGTTCCTACTTATTTGTGAGCCGAAATTCTCTGGCACTCAAATCTTCTCTTTTGACTCCTGGTTGTAGTGGATCGCCGTTATTGATCTGTCATCACTCTCAATAGGTTTCTCTAGTGGTTGTGGTAAGGGTCTTCTTTCGTTTCAATCATCTTTCTTGCGTTGGGTGCCGAAGGCAGTAATCCTATTCTATTAACTCTTGGCCGAATATAGGTGGGGGTGGTGACGCTTTCTTTTGGAGACTTTCGGGATTCGTTTGGCTTGTGAATCAAGCCTAAAGCCTCGGGATTTGTCGATTTAGGTAATGGTCTTAGCTTTGAGTGTTAATTTCTTTTGATTCAATTTCACTACTTTAATCTGGTCTAGTGACCAAGGTTTGTTCATGGACTCAAATGTCAGCCAAGCGATAGGAGGGGTTGGATCTATAAACCCAGCCCCTAAGTTTAAGAAGCGAGCAGTGTCAGCAGTTCGGGATTGGCCACCGAGTTGTGGGCCAACTTCTGAGCAGAGTAGTAGGCAGATAGCGGTAGTGCCTGTCAACGAGAGTGTCGACGTAGAAAGTATTGTGTTACGCGTTATCAGGTGTGTAACTCTTACACACTTTATATGTTAAATATGTTATTATCTGTGTGTTGCCAAAAGCCGAAGTGATGGTAGGGATCACTAAGTTACCCTTGTGGGTAAAAGCGAGGACTTCGGGTAAGTCTATTATGGTTGCTAACGTTAATTGCATATATTGAAACCTGAATGTGCCATGTTATTTAAATCGTTAAGTATGATCATACCATATTGTAATGCGTGTACATGCAATTGGGGCATGATGAGAAGAGGGAGAAAACCTGATCTTTCAGACTGTCACCAGTGGTTAGGTACCACAAGAGGGTTGGCCCCACATATCATCATTTTGTGACTAAGTCTCAGTGGTTTGGAACCACCAGTGGTTAGGTACCACATATATTTATTTCTGTGACTCGTCCCAGTGGTTTGGTACCACAGTGGGTTGGCCCCACATATTGAGATAAGGTATTGTCACCAGTGGTTAGGTACCACGAGTGGGTTGGCCCCACATATGATTATTTGTGACTTTTGTCACCAGTGGTTTGGAACCACTAGTGGTTAGGTACCATCAGTGGCTAGGTGCCACAAATGTTGGGTAGACACAGGAGATGCGGATGGATATCTAGGTTGGTTGGGTTGTATGACATACATATTTTGCATATGAATCTGTGTGAGGGCCTATAATCTATTGGACGGGGATTTACACACTGAGTCTCGGTGACTCACCCCTTCCGTTATTTTTTTACAGGTAATCCTTAGATCGCGGATATGGAGTCGAGGTGGACTCGAGGTGGACATGCACGATATTTCGGTTTTTATTTTAAATAGTTATTTCGGATTTATTTTACTTTAAGTTAGATTTTGGTAATGTAATAAGGCCATCTAAATTTTAACTTGGATTTATTTATTTTGTTAATTTTCTTTAATTTTGTTTTGATCGTTAAGGCATGCCTAATAAATTATGAAATGGATGTTTTTCAAAACTTAAATAAATTTCGGGATTTTCAAGATTTTACAATCGGGTAATTAACAGTCGAGTATTAATAACAAAGTAACTCAACTTTTCAAACTAAGTCTCAAAATGGTTCAACTGGTCCCTCAATACAAACTCTGTTTTTATAAATTCAAAGGTTTTCTTTCTAATTCAAGACGATAACTCGGTTTTCAAAAATGTTTTCTTCCCTGTGACATGCCAGATTCGGTCGTAGCATTTTGACCGGGTTTGGGGTGTTACAACTTGCCTTTAGTCGTTGTCAGAGTTAGTTTCCAGGTTTGATCATTCTTTTATAAATTTTAAAACTCTGATTTACAGCGATCAATAATGATTTGAAGACCCTGTAATGGTGGTCAGGTATGAAACGAGATATCTCTGAATTTTTATCGAAATGTTTGATTTATTAGCAAGTGAAAACTGAACACCAAGTACCTTTGGGTTTACTTCAGCCAGTGATGGTACCCGAGTGGAAATGGGATAGAATTACGATGGACTTCGTGACGGGTTTACCTTTGACTCCAAAAAAGAAAGATGTCATTTGGGTCATTGTTGATAGATTGACGAAATCGACTCCTTTTATTCCGGTATGTAACACCCTTTACCCGTATCCGACGCCGAAATAGGGTACAAGGCATTACCAAACTTATTCACAAGAAAACATTCAAAACCAAGACATGAATTTCCACTCAAATTTAAAACTTTTCAAAAACATTCATATCGCCCTTAAAACGAGCTTACAAGGCCCAAAACATGCATCGGAAGTGGTTAAGGACTAAACCAAGAACTTTGGAAACTTTTAGAAAACTTAGAAAATTTTTCATGTAAAAGGGGTCACACGCCCGTGTGGGTTCGGGACACGCCCGTGTGACCCTAAGACACGCCCATTCTTAAGGCCGTGTTCAAATTAGGGAGAATTCTGTTTATGACATCATCATCAAATTAAGGTCACACGCCCATGTGCTTTGGCCGTGTGATCGATTATATTTTCATAATTTTTCATAAAATTGCTGCAGACTTCACACGGCCAGGGCACACGCCCGTGTTCGAGGCCGTGCTGTCCACACGGCTGAGACACACGCTCGTGTCTCTACCCGTGTACTCATTACTAAGCATTTTGTTTTGCAACAATTAAGGTGCAGGGGACACACGGCCGAAACACATGCCCGTGGGGTAGACTGTGTGTCGCACACGGCCTAGACACACGCCTGTGTGTCTATCCATGTGGAAAAATATAAGGATATTTACCAAGCCTTTTCGCCACCCTTCCATGCACCAACCTACACAACAAAACATAGCACCAATCCAAGCATATACTTTCAACCCAATTGGCCATACACAAGGCATGCACATATCATTTACATGCTATCATTTATCACATACAAAAATCACATACTTAGTATCTCAAACCATGCAATTTCCCATATTCATGAAAACATCATCATATGTATATATACTTAACCAATATTAGCCAATATCAAATGGCCAATTACAAAATGAATTATCAACTATTGAAGCCATTACTTCTGGCCAAATCAATTATGACACATAACAAAAGACCAAGTCCCTATACATGCCATAACTCAAAATATTGAAATCATAAGTACCCAAAATGATAATTTGATAGTGTGAATGAATCTCCAGCCATCTTCGATCCTCGAGCTGGCTTGGTAACACTATAAGACAAGAGAAAGAGAAAGGGAGTAGGCTTTAAAGCTTAGTAAGTTCCTATGCAAACAATAAGCATCCTACACACTTAGATATATATAACATAAAGTGACTTAACATAAATGTCATTGTGAATACATAATCAAGCTTAGCATCGATGTTCTTAAAATCTTAACATCATCACTTACTCAATCGAACCAATCCAAGGTTTCATCACATATCGAGCTCATTAAGCAAGAGTTTTATGTACATACCTGTACCAACTTGCAACTTACCATAATCTTTCACATCATACCATAGCCTTTCACAACTTAAACTTTTCCGTTAAGTTTCCCGTTGAACCACTTAGAATACTAAAGGATACTCGGGAAATCTCACACACTTAGTACCATACAAATGCCTTATCCCAGATATGGTCTTACATGGGATCTCATATCGAAGCCAATAGCCCAGCTATGGTCTTACACGAAATCTCATATCGATGCCATATCCAATATATGGTCTTACACGTAATCTTAATTAACCGTAATGTCATGACATTTGTATCCTAACAATTCCTAAGGTTCAACCGGAATTTTTTTCTCGCTTGTTGAACTTTGTCGAATTCAGTGAAGAGTAAATCACAATTCATCCAATAATAACACAATTAAAGCATAAATAATAATGCATTATTTACGTACGAACTTACCTTGGTACAAAAATAGCAAAAATGGACCTAATCGTCAATAACCTTGTTTTTCCCTCGATCATGGTCTGAACCTTGTGTTTCTTGATCTATAATAGCAAATTTAACTTATTTATTATCCACATTACTCAATTCAGTCCAAAATCTTATAATGGCAAAACTTACACTTTTTCCCCTAAACTTTGACATATTTACACTTTTGCCCCTAGGCTCGGAAAATGAAATCTATTCAATTTCTTCGATTCCCAAGCCTAGCCGATCCTCTTTTATACTTATAGCAATCCATCATTTTCATTTAATCACACTTTAACACACATTTTATAATCTTTTTACAAATAAGTCTTTTTTATACATTTTCACGAAAAATCACTTAGTAAAAGTTATTTATCACACCTTAAATAATCAATATCTTCCATCAAACATCAAAATACATGCATGTCACACATGTTTAAATTTTTAAACATGAACCCTACTTCAAAATAATGGTAGAAATAGGTAAACCGGATTATGAGGACTTCAAAAATGTAATGAGCATTAAAAATGGGGCCATGATGCACTTACTATCAAGCTTGAAAAGTGGCAAAACCCTAGATATGGAGCCCTTCTAAATTTTGGCACTTGGGGGAGAAGATGGAAAATACTTGTAACACCCCATACCCGAGTCCGAGGCTTAGACCGAATACGAGAAGTTACTATGCTTGAACTTGCTTAATCAAATACTTACGGGCTATATAATTTCGTTCCGAATTAAGAACTTATCTTTCTTAATCAACTTGTACTTTTCATGGGTCTGCGAGGCCTTAAACTCATGTCCGTAAACCTTCAGAACTAAATCAAAAACTTTTCATTGAAACAGGGGTCACACGCCCATGTGAGTTGGGACACGCCCATGTAAACCTGAGACACGCCCATGTCTCCTAACCGTGCTTAAAACTCGAGCTTACTGCCAAACTTCACACGGCCATGGCACGCCCGTGGTCTTGGCCCTGTGAAAAACCTTAGCATTCTGACTTATAACACATGGCCATGGCACGCCCGTGGACTTAGACCGTGTACTACAACTTGATATTCTGGCTTAAGGTGCAATGGTGCAGGGTACACACGGCTTAGACACACGCCCGTGTGTTCGACCGTGTGGGCACTTAGAGGCTATTTACCAAGCCAATTGCCACCCTGAAATTAAGAGCAAATTCATACTATCTCAACAACTCAAATCACTACAACTTTAATGAACACTATAACATGCTCCATTGATATCAATAACACACATACTTAGTCAATCTTGGCCAATCATTTAGCCATTTACAAAAGAATAATAATAAACTTGATAGCCCATGCTTTTGCCCTTTCTAAGACATATACTCAAAATGAAATGTTTCCTATACATGCCATACTTAATAAAAACAACTTGGCTATACCAAAATAGCGGTTGATAGTGTGATTCGAGCTCCGACTTCAACGATCCACAAGTTAGCTTGGCGGGACTACATAGAAGGAAATAATAAAAGACGTAAGCATTTAGCTTAGTAAGTTTACATAATGCACATAGCAACATACTTGCTTAATATAAACCATTTGACATAAACAATGGCATCATAATTTTAGCTATAAAGCTTACTTATTCGTACTTGATTCTTACATATCTAATGAAACATACTAGTCTCATACTTTAGAGGTAAACAAGGTACCTGTATCACTTGATCACATTGATCAGCATACTTTAACATAATAATCATAATCTCTGATTCATCATTCATAACATGAATAATACTCATTTTCACTTGATAATAACTTTGCTTACTTAGCTTTCTTGTTATCTCATTTGAGCTTAGCTCGTTTGCCCGATGAATTTATATGAATAACCGAGGATACTAAATCTCATCTAAATTTTGAGGCCATGACTTAACATGGACTTATACGAAGTCTTTCTTGTTCTCACCAATGCCATGCCTTAACTTGGACTTATATGGGATCTCTTTCTCTTGATAATTTTTCAATCCCAAGCTTGCCTTGGTCTTACATGATAACTTGTTCAATGCCAAGCTTGCCTTGGACTTACATGATAACTTGTTCAATGCCAAGCTTGCCTTGGACTTACATGATAATTTACTCAATGCCAAGTTTGCCTTGGACTTACATGATAACTTATTCAATGCCCAGCTTGCCTTGGACTTACATGATATCTTGCTTGCTTGCCGAAGCCATGCCTCAGCTTGGTCTTATACGGACTTTCTTGTTTCATGTGGTAAATCGAGTATCCTAAGTTACTCAACTTCAATCGGGCCTTTCTCATGCTTGATCTCATTAATTTCTTTGTTTAACATAACATTGAACATTTTTCATAATAACATTGTACATTATACTAAGAAATTCAATGATATAAATCATAAAGCTTAGAAATCATACAAACTTACCTCAATATATAAAATGTATGTAGATATGCAATTTAGTCCTCGATTTTGTCCTTGCCTCGGTTTCGATCCGGGCTTCGTTTTTCTAAATCTATAGTCATAAATAGATCATTTAATACTCACATTGACTAAATTGACTCTTAATTCATACTTTGGAAAAATTACTATTTTACCCCTATACTTTCTCATATTTGCATTTTTGCCCCAAGGCTCGTAAAATAATTTTCATTCAACTTTCTTAGACTACATGGTTAGCTGATTCATTTTCTCTACTATAGCCATTATCAGTTCTCATTATTTCTAATAGGTATGACTAATTTCAAAACTTTTACAAACTAGTCCCTATGCTCATTTTTCATGAAATTCACTTAGAAAAAGATGTTTATCTAACATCAAACTCTCATAAACTTCCATAAAACATCATTTAGCATGCATGTCATTCATGAGTGGATTTTTGAACATGCATCTTAGCTCATTTTATAGCTAAAAATAGCTAATTCATAATACGAGGACTTCAAAAACACGAAGAATATTAAAATCGGGACTAAGATGAACTTACTAGCAAGCTTGAAAGATGAGCAAACCCTAGCTATGGTTTCTTTGAAAATTTTGGCAATGAGGAAGAAGATGATAATGATTTTTGTCATCTTTTTCCTTTATTAATCATTTAATAGGTAAATGACCAAAATGCCCTTCTCTTAAAAATATCACCATTTACTAACTCATGTCCAATTTTGTCCAAAAATTATGATTTGGGAAAATTGCTATTTAAGGACTTATAATTTCTATTCTAGAGCTATTTCATACAAAATGCTTCTAGAAACTCACATTTTATAACTTTTGCAATTTGGTCCTTTTTGACCATTCAACTTCAATTTAGCAAAATTGCTTCATGAAACTTTCACACTAACATCCAAACATGGAATGAACCTTAAAAACTCATAAATTCACCTCGGATTCCTGGTCTCGCACCACTATTCCGACTAGGCCCTAAATCGGGCTGTTACAATTCTCCCCCCTTAGGGATTTTTGTCCTCGAATATCTTACCAGCAAAAAGGTTTTGATACTGGTTTCTCATACTCTCTTCTGGTTCCAATGTGGCTTCTTCTATTCCATGTCTTTTCCATAATACTTTCACTAGGGCAATACTTTTATTTCTTAGCTGCTTGACTTCCCGAACCAAAATCTTGACTGGTTCTTCACCATAAGTCATGTCGGGATGAATCTCTATCTCTGACTGGGGAATTACATGTGAAGGGTCTGATCGGTAGCGTCTCAACATTGACACATGAATCACATCATGTATCTTTTCTAACTCTAATGGCAAAGCCAATCTGTAAGCTACAGGCCCAACTTTCTCGGTAATCTCATACGGTCCAATAAAACGTGGACTCAACTTGCCTTTCCGGCCAAATCTGAGAACTTTTCTCCAAGGTGACACTTTCAAGAAAACTTTATCTCCAACTTGATACTCTATCTCTTTTCTTTTTAAATCCAAGTAGGATTTACATGCATCTCAAGCGAGTTTTTAAGCACTCGTATCACTCTTACTTTCTGTTCAGCTTCTCTAACCAAATCAACCCCGTGAATTTGGTTTTCTTTGAGTTCAGTCCAAAATAAAGGCGTTCTGCACTTATGCCCTTATTAAGCCTCATAAGGTGCCATCCTCAAGCTCGACTGAAAACTATTATTGTAGGTAAATTCTACCAATGGGAGAAACTTTTCCCAATTGCCTCGGAACTCTAGAACACAACACTGAAGCATATCCTCTAGTACTTGTATTAACCTCTCTGACTGACCGTCAGTTTGAGGGTGAAAGGTCATACTAAAGTTCAACTTTGTACCTAGGGCCTCTTGCAACTTCTTCCAAAATCTGGATGTGAATCTCGGATCTCTATCCGATATGATTGACACAGGAACTCCGTGAAGTCTTACTATTTCTGAAACGTACAAGTCTGCCAACTTGTCAAGTGAGTAGTCCACTCGTACAGGTATAAAATGAGCTGATTTAGTGAGTCTGTCAATTACAACCCATACAACATCTTTCTTACTCGGTGATAACGGTAAACCGGTCACAAAATCCATAGTGATACGGTCCCATTTCCACTCGGGTATCATAATTGGTTGAAGCAAACCCGAAGGTACTTGGTGTTCAAATTTTTACTTGGCGACAAATCATACATTTGAAACAAATTCGAAATGTCTCTCTTCATTTTCAGCCACCAATACTGTTGCTTCAAATCATTATACATTTTAGTACTACCCGGATGTACAGACAAACACCCGTTATGTGCCTCATGCAAAATTCTCCGAATAAGCTCCTCTTTTCTCGGTACACAAATTCTACCTTTAAACATTAAATATCCTTCAGAACTAATCTGAAAGTCAGATTCAACATCTGGCTTGCACTGAGCTCTTTTGACTTGTAATTCGTTATCTTCTTTCTGAGCCTCAGAAATCTCTTGGAGGAATGCTGGTCTAGCTCTCAACTCAGCTATAATGGAACCATCATCAGATAAAATTATCTGTGAATTCATTGCTCTTAATGCAAATAAGGACTATGAACTCTTTCCCCGTCTCAGGTTGTACTAAAACTGGAGCTTCTGTCAATAATGCTTTCAATTTTTCGAAACTTTGTTGGCATATTTCTGTCCACTCGAACTTTACATTTTTCTGTAACAACTTCGTCATCGGGGTTGCAATCATGGAAAACCCCTTGACAAATCGTCTATAATAGCCGGCTAGGCCTAGGAAACTTCTAAACTCAGAGATATTCCTCGGTGGTTTCCAACCCGTAATAGCCGAGATCTTACTTGGGTCTACTCGAACCCCTTCTCCTGAGACAATATGCCCCAGAAATCCTACTTCATTGAGCCAAAACTCACTTTTTACCGAACTTGGCATACAACCGATTTTCTCGAAGAATCAGAAAGCGTAAAGTAGGTGCTCGGCATGCTCATTCTCATCTCGGGAATAAATCGTATGTCGTCAATAAAAGCGACTACAAACTTGTCAAGGTATGGTGCGAAGATTCAGTTCATTAAGTCCATGAATCTGCAGGAGCATTGGTCAAACCAAAAGGCATGACTAAAAATTCATAATGCCCATACCTTGTTCGGCGAGTCTTGGATACATCGACTCCTTTACTCTTAAGCGGTAATACCCGATCTCAAGTCTATCTCGAGAGAACACGGTGACTCCTTTCAATTGATCGAACAAATCATCGATCCTTGGCAATGGGTACTTGTTCTTTACTGTCACTTTATTAAGCTAACGGTAGTCTATGCACAATCTCATAGTGCCATCCTTCTTTTTCACAAATAAAACTGGAGCACCCCAGGGAGAACAACTTGACCTTACAAAGCCTTTGTTTGTTAACTCTTGCAACTGTATCTTCAACTCTTTCAACTCTGTTGGATCCATTCGTAAGGAGTAACAGATATTGGTGCGATCAGGGAGCTAGCTCAATCTTTGAACTCAACTTCTCTGATTGGAGGTAATCTCGGTAATTTTTCGGGAAAAACATCCATGTGCTCACATACTATCGGTACAGACTCAATCTTTAACTCTGTTTCTTTATCATTCATCACAAAGGCCAAATATGCCTCATACCCCTTTGTTATAAATCTCTGTGCCGTCATATGAGAAATCAATACCGGCAATCCACTTTGTTCATGTAATTCTATATGGAGAATATCCCCATTCTCACATATCATTTCAATGTACTTTTTCCCACAATTTACTATTACATCATAGGTTGTCAACCATTCCATACCAAGAATGATGTCAAACTCATCAAATGGTAATAACATAAGGTTTGCTTTAAAACAGTGACCTTTAATCATTAACGGACAATATTTACATACTTCATCAATTAACACACTCTTGCCTAAAGGATTAGACACTTTAATCACAAATTCTGTAGACTCTACAGGCATGCTCATATCGGATATTAATTTCAGGCAAATGTAAGAGTGTGTGGATCCGGGATCTATTAAAGCAATAACTTTGATATCATAAAGAGAAAAGGTACCCGTGATAACATCATGGGAAGATGCCTCTTCGCGAGCGCGAATGGCATAAGTCCATGCAGGCGCCCTACCCTCGGGTCTCGCGGCCTGCTCTCTAGGGTTACCTCTTCCTCTTGCCCCACTTCCTGGTTTTCTCTGCGGTCTTCCCCTGACCATACTCTCAGATCTCGGGTCCTGAGTTCTCTCTTCTTTCATTGTCTCTGGACAATCCTTTATGTAGTGGTCTTGGGAACCACATCTAAAACATACATTTTCGTGCGCTCGGTATTCTCTAAGATGACGTCGCCTGCTGTGGGCATTCGGGTCTTTCAGTTGAAAGTTCCCCACACTAGCAAGCCCAAGTAGTCTCGTGCTTTATTTCCCGAATCATTTACTCTTGTCTTTCTTTGAAAACCCAATGGAAGTAGCCGATCGGGTAGGTAAATCTCTTGACTTCTTGGATGAGGATTGGAATGACTTATTCCACTGTCTCTTTCTAGAGTCACGAGACTCAATTTCAGACTTTCTCTTCTCTTTTACTAGCTCTTCGGCTTTACAAGCTCTCTCCACTAGCACAACAAATTCTTTCAATTCTAGGACAGCAACAAACAGTTTGATGTCCTCATTTAGCCCATCTTCAAATATTTTGCTCATGATGGCCTCGGTGGACACGCATTCTCGAGCGTATTTGCTGAGTCGCACAAACTCACGCTCATAATCGGTCACCGACATCTTGCCTTGCTTTAACTCTAGAAATTCTTTTCTTTTCTGATCTACAAATATTTGACTGATATACTTTTTCTTGAACTCTTCTTGGAAGAATTCCCATGTGATATTTTCCCTTGGTACCACTGATACAAGGGTGTTCCACCATTGATAGTCAGAATCTCTTAAAAGGGAAACTACACACTTCATGCTTTCCTCAGGTGTGCATGATAATTCATTAAATACCCTGATGGTATTTTCTAACCAGAATTCAGCTCTTTCTAGATCGTCATCTTTTCTAGCCCGAATTCTTACGCCCCCATGTTTCTGATCCTATCAACTGAAGGCTTAACTCCTCTTGCCACCTATACTACTTGAGGGGCTACTGGAATAGGTTGTGGAACAGGTGGGGGTGGAGTGGGTTGTACATTTGGGTTCGTACGAAGGAACTCTGAATACCATGTATTCATCATATGGAGGAAGGCTTCTCTAGCCCCTTCTCCTCTTTCTTGACTCACCGTAGTGGGTCTATTCTCATTCTCGTTCGGCACCGTCCCTTCAGCGGGAGCCGGCGCATTACTTTCTATGTCATCCTCCGTATCTCTTTCAGGATCCATTTACTATATATATAAACATAATTTAAGTCGCCAGGAGTCGTCACACTATCATTATAAAATCATTCTTACGTATGGCATGTATAGCTAGACTCGTGCTCATGCTACGTTAGTCCTAGAACCGACTAAATCGTAGCTCTGATACCACTAAATGTAACACCCCATACTCGAGTCCGAGGCTTAGACCGGATACGAGAAGTTACTATGCTTGAACTTGCTTAATCAAGTACTTACAGGCTATATAATTTCGTTTCGAATTAAGAACTTATCTTTCTTAATCAACTTGTACTTTTCATGGGCCTACGAGGCCTTAAACTCATGTCCGTAAACCTTCGGAACTCAATCGAAAACTTTTCATTGAAACAAGGGTCACACGCCCATGTGAGTTGGGACACGCCCGTGTAAACTGAGACACGCCCATGTCTCCTAACCGTGCTTAAAACTCGAAGCATCGCCAAACTTCACACGACCATGGCGCGCCCGTGGTCCTGGCCCGTGTGAAAAACCTTAGCATTCTGACTTATAACACACGGCCATGGCACGCCTGTGGACTTAGACCGTGTACTACAACTTGATATTCTGACTTAAGGTGCAATGGTGCAGGGTACACACGGCTTAGACACACGCCCGTGTGTCCGATCGTGTAGGCACTTAGAGGCTATTTACCAAGCCAATTGCCACCCTGAAATCAAGAGCAAATTCATACTATCTCAACAACTCAAATCACTACAACTTTAATGAACAATATAACATGCTCCATTGATATCAATAACATACATACTTAGTCAATCTTGGTCAATCATTTAGCCATTTACAAAAGAATAATAATAAACTTGATAGCCCATGCTTTTGCCATTTCTAAGACATATACTCAAAATGAAATGTTTCCTATACATGCCATACTTAATAAAAACAACTTGGCTATACCAAAATAGCGGTTGATAGTGTGATTTGGGCTTCGACTTCAATGATCCACAAGTTAGCTTGGCGGGATTACATAGAAAGAAATAATAAAAGACATAAGCATTTAGCTTAGTAAGTTTGCATAATGCACATAGCAACATACTTGCTTAATATAAACCATTTGACATAAACAATGGCATCATATCTCATGAAACTTACATATCTCATGAAACTTACTAGTCTCATACTTGAGAGGTAAACAAGGTACCTGTATCAGTTGATCACATTGATCAGCATGCTTTAACATAATAATCATAATCTTTGATTCATCATTCATAACATGAATAATAATCATTTTCACTTGATAATAACTCTGCTTACTTAGCTTTCTTGTTATCTCATTTGAGCTTAGCTTGTTTGCCCGATGAATTTATATGAATAACCGAGGATACTAAATCTTATCTAAATTTCGAGGTCATGACTTAACATGGACTTATACGAAGTCTTTATTGTTCTCACCAATGCCATGCCTTAACTGGACTTATATGGGATCTCTTTCTCTTGATAACTTTTCAATGCCAAGCTTGCCTTGGTCTTACATGATAACTTGTTCAATGCCAAGCTTGCCTTGGACTTACATGATAACTTGTTCAATGCCAAGCTTGCCTTGGACTTACATGATAATTTACTCAATGCCAAGCTTGCCTTGGACTTACATGATAACTTATTCAATGCCAAGCTTGCCTTGGACTTACATGATATCTTGCTTGCTTGCCGATGCCATGCCTCGGCTTGGTCTTATACGGACTTTCTTGTTTCATGTGGTAGATCGAGTATCCTAAGTTACTCAACTTCAATCGGGACTTTCTCATGCTTGATCTCATTAATTTCTTTGTTTAACATAACATTGAACATTTTTCATAATAACATTGTACATTATACTAAGCAATTCAATGATATAAATCATAAAGCTTAGAAATCATACAAACTTACCTCAATATACAAAATGTATGTAGATATGCAATTTAGTCCTCGATTTTGTCCTTGCCTCGATTTCGATCCGGGCTTCATTTTTCTTGATCTATAGTCATAAATAGATCATTTAATACTCACATTGACTAAATTGACTCTTAACTCATACTTTGGAAAAATTACTATTTTGCCCCTATACTTTCTCATATTTACACTTTTGCCCCAAGGCTCGTAAAATAATTTTCATTCAACTTTCTTAGACTACATGCTTAGTTGATTCATTTTCTCTACTAAAGCCATTATCAATTCTCATTATTTCTAATAGGTATGACTAATTTTAAAAACTTTTACAAACTAGTCCCTATGCTCATCTTTCATGAAATTCACTTAGAAAAAGATGTTTATCTAACATCAAACTCTCATAAACTTCCATAAAACATCATTTAGCATGCATGTCATTCATGGGTGGATTTTTGAACATGCATCTTAGCTCATTTTGTAGCTAAAAATAGCTAATTCATAATACGAGGACTTCAAAAACACAAAGAATATTAAAATCGGGACTAAGATGAACTTACTAGCAAGCTTGAAAGATGAACTAATTTAATAGGTAAATGACCAAAATGCCATTCTCTTAAAAATATCACCATTTACTAACTCATGTCTAATTTTGTCTAAAAATTATGATTTGGGCAAATTGCTATTTAAGGACTTATAATTGCTATTCTAGACCTATTTCATACAAAATGCTTCTAGAAACTCACATTTTACAACTTTTGCAATTTGGTCCTTTTTGACCATTCAACTTCAATTTAGCAAAATTGCTTCATGAAACTTTCACACTAACATGCAAACATGGCATGAACCTTAAAAACTCATAAATTCATCTCGGATTCGTGGTCTCGCACCACTATTCCGACTAGGCCCTAAATCGGGCTGTTGCAATACTTTAGCTTGTTTTTATCTTTTTATTCTTTTATTTACCAAATGACCAAAATGCCCTTCACTTAAAACTTTGAAATTTTATCTCACGATGTCCATTTTTGTCCATTATCTTAGGAAATGGTCTAATTACCATCTAAGGTCCTTCAAGTTAAAATTTCATAGCAATTAGACACCTCTAGCATGTAGAACTCAACTTTTGCATTTTTTACAATTTAGTCCTTTTTGCTAAATTGAGTGCTCAAACGTCAAAATTTTTTAACGAAATTTTCACGAAATCATTCTGTGAAACTGTTGACCATAAGAATAAAATAAAAATGAACTTTGCTATGTCAGATTTGTGATCCCAAAACCACTATTCTGACTAGGCCCAAAATCGGGCTGTTACAACTCTCCCCCCTTAGGGATTTTCGTCCTCGAAAATCTTACCAGAGAATAGGTTTGGGTACTATTTTCACATAGCTACCTCAGGTTCCCACATAGCCTCTTCGACTCTGTGTCGTTGCCATAAAACTTTCACTAGGGCTATACTCTTATTTCTTAACTGTTTAACTTCCCGAGCCAAAATCTTGATCGGTTCTTCACCATAAGTCATATCGGGTAGAATCTCGACCTCTGTCGGGGGAATCACATGTGAAGTGTCTAATCTGTAATGGCATAACATAGACACGTGAAACACATTGTGGATCCTTTCCAATTCTGTCGGTAAAGCTAACCGATATGCCACTGGCCCTATTCTTTCAATAACTTCATACGGCCCAATGAAACGTGGACTCAACTTGCCTTTACGGCCAAATCTTAGAATCTTCTTCCACAGAGATACTTTCAGAAAGACTTTGTCACCGACCTGAAATTCGATCTCTTTTCTTTTCAAGTCTGCATATGACTTTTGTCGATCTGAAGCGGCTTTCAAGCAATCTCAGATTACCTTTACTTTTTCTTCGGTTTCCTTAACCAAGTCAACCCCGTGAATCCATTTCTCGTTAAGCTCGGTCCAATACAAAGGTGTTCGGCACTTGCAGCAATACAATGCCTCATAAGGTGCCATTTTTATACTCAACTGATGCCTATTGTTATAGGAAAATTCGACCAATGGTAGATATTTTTCCCAACTACCCTCAAATTCTAGAACACAACATCGAAGCATATCTTCAAGTGTCTGAATTACCCTTTCGGATTGATCGCCGATTTGTGGATGAAATGTAGTACTAAAATTCAATTTCGTCCCCAAAGCCTCTTGTAGCTTCTTCCAAAATCTCGAAGTGAACCTCGGATCTCTATCTGAAATAATCGAAGTAGGCACCTCGTGCAATCTTACAATCTCAGAAATGAACAACTCAGCTAGCTTATCAAGCGAATAATCGGTACGTACCAGAATAATATGAGCCGATTTCGTCAATCTATCAACAACGACCCAAACAACATCTTTCCTTTTCGGATTCAGAGGTAATCCAGTTACGAAATCCATCATAATTCTGTCCCATTTCCATTCGGGTACCATCACTGGCTGAAGTAAACCCGAAGGTACTTGGTGTTTGGATTTTACTTGTTGACAAATCAAACATTTCAAAACAAACTCGGAGATATCTCTTTTCATACCAGACCACCAATACAATTTCTTCAAATCATAATACACTTTCGTACTACCCGGATGCACAGATAAACAACCATTATGCGCCTCATGAAGAATTTTATGAATAAGTTCATCATTTTTTGGTACACAAACCCTACCTCAGAAAATCAAACAATCATCGAATCTGACATGAAAATCTGAATCACTAACCGATTCACAATGAGCTCTATTGGCTTGCAAATCACGGTCACATTTCTGAGCTTTACAAATTTGCTAAAGAAATAATGGTCTAGCTCTCAACTCAGCTATAATCAAATTATTATTGGACAATGTTAACCTCGTGTTCATTGCTCTCAAGGAAAACAAAGATTTCCTACTTAGGGCATCTGCAACTACATTCGCCTTGCTGGGGTGATAATCAATCACCAACTCATAGTCTTTCAGTAACTCAAGCCATCTTCGTTGCCGCAAATTTAAATCTTTCTGAGTCATCAAATACTTCAAACACTTGTGATCAGTAAAAACATGGCATTTCTCACCGTACAAATGATGTCTCCAAATTTTTAGAGCAAACACAATAGCGGCTAATTCCGAATCATGCATCGAGTAATTCTTCTCATGTGGCTTCAATTGTCTCGAGGTATAGGCTACCACTTTTCCCTTTTACATCAACACACATCCCAATCCATTCAGTGACGTGTTGCTATAAATCACAAACTCCTTTCCCGGTTCAGGTTGCACTAAAATTGGTGCCTCAGTCAATAAAGCTTTCAACTTCTCAAAACTTTGCTGACATTTTTTAGACCATACAAATTTGACATCTTTTTGCAATAGCTTGGTCATAGCGGTAGCAATCACCAAAAACCCTTTGACAAACCAGCAGTAGTAACCGGCTAAGCCCAAAAAGCTTCTAACTTCAGATACATTCCTTGGCGAATTCTAATCAACAATTACCGAAATCTTACTTGGATCAACCCGAATACCATCACTTGAGACAATATGTCCTAAATATCTGACTTTTCGGAGCCAAAACTCACTTTTACTGAACTTAGCATACAACTTCTTATCTCTCAAAGTCTGTAAAGCAGTTCTCAAGTGTTCGGCATGTTCGGACTCATTACGAGAATAAATTAGTATGTCATCACTAAAAATAGCTACAATCATGTCCAAATACGGTCTAAAGATTCGATTCATTAGGTCTATAAAAACTGCAGGAGCACTCGTTAGTCCAAAAGGCATGACAAGAAATTCACAGTGTCCGTACCTTGTTCTGAAAGCGATTTTTGGCACATCCGACTCTTTTACTCTCAACTGATAGTAACTAGATCTCAAATCTATCTTCGAGAACACTGTCGTTCTTTTCAGTTGGTCAAATAAATTATCAATCCTTGGCAAAGGATACTTGTTCTTAATGGTTACCTTATTGAGCTGTCGGTAATCTATACAAAGTCTCATAGTCCTATCTTTCTTCTTTACGAACAACACTGGAACACCCCAAGGAGAATAACTTGGTCTCGCAAAACCCTTATCTGTCAACTCTTGTAACTGAGTCTTTAACTCTTTTAATTTGGTCGGAGCCATTCTATACGGAGCAATAGATATCGGCGAGGTTCCTGGTACTAAGTCAATACCAAACTCAATTTCTCTAACTGGAGGTAACCCAGGTAACTCTTCCGAGAACACCTTCAGATATTCACAAACTATCAAAACCGATTCAACTTTCAATTCAAATTATTTTGTATTCGACACATAAGCAAGGTAAGATTCACAGCCTTTTCTTACATATCTTTGTACAGTCATCAAAGAAATCATAACAGGTAACTCACTCGACTCATCTGAACCAATCCGAAGAATTTCACCATTTTCACATTTCAGTTCAATAATCTTTCTTTTATAGTTCACTACGGCATCATGCAATGTTAACCAATCCATACCTAAAATAACATCGAATTCATCAAATGGAAAAAGCATTAAATCAGCCAAAAAACAGTGACCTCGAATCATCAAGGGACAATTCTTGCAAACTCTATCAACTAAAACATGTTTGCCTAAGGGGTTTGACACTCTAATCACAAACTCAGTAAACTCAATAGGCAAGCTCTTACTAGCTACCAATTTCACACATACATAAGAATGCGTCGATCCAGGATCGATCAATGCAACTACATTAGTATTATAGAGAGAAAAAGTACCAGTGATAACATCGGGAGATGTCGCTTCTTCGCGAGCACGGATGGCATAAGCTCTAGCAGGTGCTCGAGCTTTGGATCTCACAGCTGTATCCTTCGTCACACCTTTACTACTAGCTCCATTTCTGGTATTTCTCGGTGGCCTACCTCTATTAGCAGTATTACTTGACCTCACACTCTGAAATTTTTCCTTCTCAGCCATTTTAAGACAATCTCGGATAAAGTGCTCTTAAGAACCACACTTGAAACAAGCCCGATCATTCATCCTACACTCACCGGGATGTCTTCTTCCACATTGTTGACATTCGGGTCTGTTAGACTTTACATTGCCCACACTCACCATTGAGGTGGCTTGAGGTTTAAAACTTGAATGTTGCTTCTCGCGATCTCTGTGTGAATACCCCGCTAAAAAAATTGAATGGGAATACATTTCTTTAGACTTCTTGGACTGAGATGGAAATGACTTACTCATCGGACTTTTCCTCGAGTCTCTAGCTTCAAGATCAGCTTTCCTCTTCTCTTTGTTCAATTCTTTGGCCTTACAAGCCCGTTCAACCAATACTAAAAACTCTTGCAGCTCTAAAATCCCGACTAACACACGAATATCTTCATTCAATCCATCCTCAAATCTTTTGCACATAATAGCCTCCGTAGAAACACACTCTTGATCGTATTTGCTCAGTCTGACGAATTCTCGCTCATATTCAGTCACTGTCATACGACTCTGTTTCAGCTTAAGAAATTCTTTACGTTTCTGGTCGATGAATCGTTGGCTAATATACTTCTTTCGGAACTCCTCTTGAAAGAAGTCTCAGGTGACCCTTTCTCTCGAAACTACAAATACAAATGTATTCCACCAATGGTATGCAAGATCTCTCAGAAGTGAGATAGCACACTTTAAACACTCATCTGGTGTGCAGGACAACTCATCAAATACCCTGATGGAGTTTTCGAGCCAAAACTCGGCTCTCTCGGGATCATCATCAACATTAGCTCTAAAATCTTCAGCCCCATGCTTTCGGATCTTATCAACCGGGGGCTTATTCATTCTTACAAAGTCCATACCTTGTGGGGCTACGAGATCTGGTCGAGGAATGGGTGGGGGTGGAGGAGGTTGGGCATTCGGATTTGTTCGAACAAATTCTGTATACCACTCATTAATCATATGGAGAAAGGCTTCCCTACCTCATTCTCCTTGAAAAATTGTAGGGGGTCTACTATCAGATGGTGCTACCCCTTGAGCAGGAGCCGACACATTACTTTCGACTTCATCAGCCTCAGCTCAATTGGGATCCGTTACTATATGAAAACACCATTTAAAATTGTTAGGAGTCATCACACTATCACAGTTCATTTATGGCATATATAGCTAGAATCTTACACACGCTACATTAGTCTAAGAATCGACTAAACCGTAGCTCTGATACCACTAAATGTAACACCCCTTACCTGTATTCGATGCCGAAATAGGGTACGAGGCATTACCAGACTTATTCATAACCAAACATTTAAAATCGAGACATGAATTTCTACTCAAATTTAAAACTTTTCAAAAACATTCATATCATCCCAAAAACGAGCCTAAAAGGCCAAAAACATGCATCGAAATTGGTTCAGAACTAAACCGAGAACTTTGGAAACTTTTAGAAAACTTAGAAAATTTTTCATGTAAAAGAGGTCACACGCCCGTGTGGGTTCGGGATACGCCGATGCTTCAGGCCGTATTCAAATTAGGGAACATTCTGTTTATGATGTCATCATCAAATTAAGGTCGTGTGCTTAGGCCGTGTGGTCGATTATATTTTCATAATTTTTCATAAAATTGGTGCAGACTTCACACGGCTAGGGCACACGCCCGTGTTCGAGGCCGTGCTATCCACACGGCTGAGACACACACCCGTGTCTCTGCCCGTGTGCTCATTACCAAGCATTTTGTTTTGTAACAATTAAGGTGCAGGGGACACACGGCCGAAACACATGCCCGTGGGGTAGACCGTGTGTCACACACGGCCTAGACACACGCCCGTGTGTCTATCCGTGTGGACAAATATAAGGCCATTTACCAAGCCTTTTTTCCACCCTTCCATGCACCAACCTACACAACAAAACATAGCACCAATCCAAGCATATACTTTCAACCCAATCAGCCATACACAAGGCATCCACATATCATTTACATGCTACCATTTATCACATAAAAACATCACATACTTAGTATCTCAAACCATGCAATTTTCCACATTCATGAAAACATCATCATATGTATATATACTTAACCAATATTAGCCAATATCAAATGGCCATTTAAAAAATGAATTATCAACTATTGAAGCCATCACTTCTGGCCAAATAAATTATGACACATAACAAAAGACCAAGTCCCTATACATGCCATAACTCAAAATATTTAAATCATAAGTACCCAAAATGATAATTTGATAGTGTGAATGAATCTCCGACCATCTTCTATCCCCGAGCTGGCTTGGTGACACTATAAGACAAGAGAAAGAGAAAGGGAGTAAGCTTTAAAGCTTAGTAAGTTCCTATGCAAATAATAAGCATCCTACACACTTTAACATATATTTAACATAAAGTGAATTAACATAAATGTCATTGTGAATTTGTAATCGAGCTTAGCATAGATGTTCTTAAAATCTTAACATCATAACTTACTCAATCGAACCAATCCGAGGTTTCATCACATATCGAGCTCATTAAGCATGAGTTTTATGTACATACCTGTATCAACTTGCAACTTACCATAATCTTTCACATCATACCATAGTCTTTCACAATTTAAAATTTGTCGTTAAGTTTCCCGTTGAACCACTTGGAATACAAAAGGATACTCAGGAAATCTCACACACTTAGTACCATACAAATGCCATATCCAAGATATAGTCTTACATGGGATCTCATATCGAAGCCAATAGCCCAGCTATGGTCTTACACAAAATCTCATATCGATGCCATATCCCAGATATGGTCTTACACGTAATCTTAATTAACCCTAATGTCATGACATTTGTATCCTAACAATTCCTACGGTTCAACCGTGATTTTTTTCTCGCTTGTCGAACTTTAGCGAATTCATTGAAGAGTAAATCACAATTCATATAATAATAAAACAATTAAAGCATAAATAATAATGCATTATTTACATACGAACTTACCTTGGTACAAAAATAGCAGAAATGGACCTTATCGTCAATAACCTTATTTTTCCCTCGATCAAGGTTCGAACATCATGTTTCTTGATCTATAATAGCAAATTTAACTTATTTGTTATCCACATTACTCAATTCATTCCAAAATCCTATTATGGCAAAAATTATACTTTTGGCCCTAAACTTTAACATATTTACATTTTTGCCTCGAGGCTCGAAAAATGAAATGTATTCAATTTCATCGATTCCCAAGCCTAGTCGATCCTCTTTTATACTTATAGCAGTCCATATTTTTCATTTAATCACACTTTTACACACATTTTATAATCTTTTTTCAAATAAGTTCTTTTTTATACATTTTCACTAAAAATCACTTAGTAAAAGTTGTTTATCACACCTTAAATGTAACAGCCCGATTTAGGGGCTAGTTGGAATAGTGATCTCAGGGTCACTAATTTGAGAAATGAAAAATTTATTTTCATGTTATATTATGAGTCGGAGCATGATAGTATATGTGCATGAGAATTTTGGTGCTTTAATTTTAGCGATTTCACGTTTAATCGCGAAAAAGGACTAAATCGCATAAAGTGCAAAAGTTCCATTCTATTAGATAAAGGTACCAAATAGCCTTAGAATGTAAATTGAAGGTCTTTAAACGGTAATTAGACCCCAATACATGCTTGGCCGGCCATGGACTAGCATAGGAGACAAAGATGGACAAAAAATTGGTCAAAATAGTTGATAGTTGGTGACTTGTTTGACTAGTTTAATATTAGAATAAGGAAAGAGAAAATATCATCTTTCTCTCCATCTTTCTCCACCGAAATTTGGAAGTAAAATAGGGGTTTGAAAACTCACAATTTTTAGCAAGCTCTCCTCTATTCTAGTAAGTGATTTTGATGATTTTTCTTTATGATAATTGTACTTTTAAAACCCCTAGAACTTAAGCTTTCAAAAGAGAGGACTATTGTGCAATTTGATGCAAAGTTTAGAGTTTTACCATGAGAGCTTTCATTGCTATTTGCTGCATTTTTATGGAAGAAAATGAGTCATAGTTGTTGTATGAACAACTTTTATGAAAGGTGTTGTCTTGAAAACACCTAATTTGGACCTTGATGAAAAGGTTACAAAATTGTAGTAAATATGTGAAATGTTGAGTTTTTATGATAGCTATAAGAGTATTAAATGTTCACCTAGGCTTGTTGAAGGTAGAAATGTGATGAGAATTTATTTCCGAGCCTAGGGGCAAAATGGTCAATATGCCAAAGTCTAGGGGCAAAATTGTAATTTTGCCTAAGCATGATTATTGAAATGCTTTATTAATGAGATGATTAAAATGAGCTAAATTGTTGTTATAGAGTAAGAAGAATCGATGATCCGCCTCGATCGGCGAAAGAATAAAGTCTCGGACTAAATCGTCAAGCTAGCTCATTTTGAAATCGAGGTAAGTTTGTATGTGATTAATGAAATATTTATGTTAGCATAATTGAAAATGCTTGGTATCACATTGATGTATGATACTTCATTGAAATGAGAAATTGATGTTAAGTATGATGTTGAAGTCCTAGTGGACTATAATGAATATAGGATTACTATCATCGAGATGTGAATCAGATAAAGTCCCGTATAAGACCATGTCCGGGACATGGCCTCAGCACCGGGTTAAGATCCTGTATACGACCATATCTAGGATATGGCTTCGGAAAAGAATAAGATACTCGTTAAGACCACGTTCAGAATTTGGCATTGATAATTGATGTAAAAGTCCATATAAGACCATATCCGTGATATGGCATTGCCATTTAGAAGTAACTTCATGTAAGACCACCTCAGGGATGTGGCATTGGAGACATTGAATATACGTCTCTGACTATCCCTAGTGATTAAAGGGATAATTAGATGAGTTAGAAGTAGAAATGAGATTTGCACTAAAGTCATATGAATGAGTGAATACATGTACTCGTGAATGAGTCACGAAGAAATGTTTACGACATGTGGCAAGGTATGTGCTAAATAAGGGCAATTGTGAGTAAGTATGGAAAGATACCTATGACTTGTGTATGGTTAGTTAATATCATGGATGGATTATTTTATTAGTTTATTATTGCAATTTATATTCATGCAAACTTACTAAGCTCTATGCTTACCCATTTCATTGCCCTTCTTCCTTGTAGTATTGCCAAGATAACTCTAGGATCGTGGACGTAGGAGTTTAGAAATCACACTATCGACATCACTTTGGTATAACAATTTAGACTTATTTTGAGTATGGCATGTATAGGACTCGAGTATTTTGTTAAGTTGTAATTGTTAGCCAAAGTGTTGGCTATGTATGTTACTAAAGTCATTTTGTAAATGGCCTTAAGTTAGGCAAATACTTGGCAAATTCTTTTGTTTAATGAAAGTGGTTTTCTTGAAGTGTATGCCCTTGTGTATGAATGTCGAATTGAGTATTTAGATGTGTCTTTGGGTCATGAATTACGTTGAATGGAATTGGAATATGTATGTTTGCAATGTAGGGTGGAAAAGGGCTTGGTAGATAGCCTTCTAATTTTCTATATGGGTAGACACACGGGCGTGTGTCTAGACCGTGTGAGCGGCACGGCTAGCACATGGTCGTGTGCCCAGGCCGTGTGAAGTCTACACCATGCACTTGGAATTTAAATCGCCACACGGTTGAAACACACGGGCGTGTGTGTGGGCCGTGTGGATAAGTTAGAATGCCAAGGTTTGGCACATGGGCCAAGGCCACGGGCGTGTCAAGGTCGTGTGAAATTAGTCAGTTTCGACCACGGGTGGTAGACACAAGCATGTCTTAGGTGCACACGGGCGTGTAACCCCTATTTTGTTGAAAAGTTTCTCGAACGTGTAAATGTCCCCGGAATAGTCCCGGTACCTCTCGGAAGTATGTTGAGGGCCTCTTAGGCCAAGTATAAGCAAGTGATGGGTTTAAACGAGACTTTGTAACCCTATTTGAGATGTTTAAGCAAGATTAGTTAGGTAATGCCTCGAACCCTGTCCCGGCTTGAAGACGGGTAAGGGGTGTTACATTTATTGGTATCAGAGCTACAGTTTAGTCGGTTCTAGGACTAACGTAGCGTAAGTACGAGTCTAGCTATACATGCCATATGTAAGGCTGTCTGAGTAATGATAGTGTGATGGCTCCTGACGTATGAAATTGTGTTTTATGTAGTATATGGATTCTGATCCAGACCGAACTGCAGCCGATGATGCTGCGAGTAACGCGCCGGCTCTCGCTCAAGGGACCACGCTGACTAATAGTAGACCCGAGACCTTGGGTCAGGGGGAAGAGGCTCGAGAAGCCTTTCTCCACATGATGAGCAACTGGTATACTGAGTATACCTAAGCAAATGCAAACGCTCAACCCTCTCCACCCCCACAAATCCCTCAACCTGCTCCAGTAGCTCCTCAAGTAGTTGAGGTGGTGAGAAGAGAAAGACCTCCGGTGGATAAGATCCGGAAGCAAGGAGTCGAGGAATTCCGTGCAAATAAGGACGATGACCTGGAGAAAGCAGAATTCTAGCTCGAGAATACCATCAGGGTATTTGATGAGTTATCCTGCACACCTGATGAGTGCTTAAAGTGTGCGGTATCTCTCCTGAGAGATTCAGCCTATCGATGGTGGAACAGTCTAGTGTCGGTGGTGCCAAGGGAGAGAGTTAGCTGGGAATTTTTCCAAGAGAAATACCGAAAAAAGTACATCAGTCAACGGTTCATCGACCATAAGAGGAAGGAGTTCTTAGAACTGAAGCAAGGCCGTATGTCAGTAACCGACTATGAATGGGAGTTCGTAAGGCTTAGCAAGTATGCACGGGAGTGCGTGTCTACCGAAGCTGTCATGTGCAAGAGATTCGAGGACGGATTAAATGAAGATATCCATTTATACGTGGGAGTCCTCGAACTAATGGAATTTGTAGTGTTGGTAGATAGAGCCTGTAAAGCTGAAGAGTTTGCTAAAGAGAAGAGAAGAGATGAGAATGAGTCTCGTGAATCGAGGAAGAGACAACTGAGTAAGTCTCACCAATCCTCATCTAAGAAATCGAGGGATTTTTCTACTCGATCAGTCACTTCAGTGGAGTTTTCAACCCGAAATAAAGGTAAGCAATTTTCGGGGTCGAAAGGGCAGACCACATCAGTTGCTAGTGTGGGAAACGTCTGACCAAGTAAACTGAAATGCCCTCAGTGTGGCAGGTGCCATTCTGGTGAGTGTTAAGCTAATTTGAAAGCTTGCTTCAGATGTGGATCCTTAGACCACTTTATCAGAGACTGCCCCGAGGTGGATGAGAAAGAAAAGCCTCAGTATGCAAGATCGAGAAGTACTTCTAGGGGAAGACCACTGAGAAACCTAGGAAATGAGATGGGTAGCAAGAATCCATCTAGAGAGCAAGCTGCTAGAGTCGAGGGTAGAGCACCGGCGAGGACATATGCCATTTGTGCTCGTGAAGAGGCATCTTCCCTCGACGTAATCACGGGTACCTTTTCTCTCCATAATACTCGTGTTATAGCTTTAATTGATCCGGGATCCACCCACTATTACATATACATGAAATTAGTCTCTAGCATGAGCATGCCTGTAGAGTTTACCAAATTCATAATAAGAGTGTCTAATCCCCTAGGCAAGTGTGTGTTGGTTGATAGAGTTTGCAAAGGTTGCCCTTTGATGATTAAGGGTCATTGTTTCCCGGTCGATCTTATGTTATTACCGTTTGACGAGTTTGATGTCATCCTTGGGATGGACTGGTTAGTTACTCATGGAGTAGTTGTGAATTGTGGGAAGAAGCATATTGAGTTGAGAGATGAAAATGGTAATCTTATTCGTGTTGAATCAGATAAGCCAGATAGGCTACCAGTAGTGATGCCAACCTTGTCGACTCAGAAGTATTTAAAGAAGGGATACGAGGCCTATCTTGCCTTTGTGTTGAACACTATAGAGACTGAATTGAAAATGGAGTCGGTACCCATAGTATGCGAGTACCCAGATGTTTTCCCGAAAGAGTTGCCAGGTCTACCTCTAGTTAGAGAGATCGAATATGGGATTGAGTTAGCTCTGGGTACTGCCCCTATTTCTATTGCTCCCTATAGAATGGCTCCAACCGAGCGAAAGGAGCTAAAAGAACAGTTGCAAGAGCTATCGGATAAAGGTTTTACAAGGCCAAGTTTTTCTCCGTGGGGTGCTCCCATTTTATTCGTAAAGAAGAAAGATGGTTCCATGAGACTATGTATAGATTATCGGCAACTTAACAAGGTAACTGTGAAGAACAAGTACCCGTTGCCGAGGATCGATGATCTATTTGATCAATTGAAGGGAGCCACGGTATTTTCCAAGATAGATTTGAGGTCAAGGTACTATCAGCTGAGAATCAAGTACTCGGATGTGCCGAAAATCACGTTTAGGACTAGATATGGCCACTATGAATTTTTGGTCATGCCTTTTGGTCTAACAAATGCCCCGGCGATCTTCATGGATTTGATGAATCGTATTTTTCGGCCATACTTGGATAAATTTGTTGTGGTTTTCATCAATGACATACTAATCTACTCTCGGGACGAGAACAAACATGTCGAGCATTTGATTATGGTTCTGCGAGTTTTGAGAGAAAAACAATTGTATGCCAAATTCAATAATAGTGAATTTTGGCTCAAGGAAGTGGGATTTTTGGGACACTTTCTCGGTAGACGGGATTAGAGTCGACCCGAGTAAGATTTCATCAATTATTGAATGGAAACTACCGAGGAGCGTAACTGAAGTAAGGAGTTTTCTAGGCCTAGCTGGCTATTATAGGCGTTTTGTCAAGGGGTTTTCCATGATAGCTACCCCGATGACTAAACTTTTGCAAAAAGATGTGAAGTTCGAGTGGACAGAAAGGTGTCAACAGAGTTTTGAGAAACTGAAGACACTGTTGACTAAGGCCCCTGTTTTGGTTCAACCTGATCCAGGAAGAGAATTTATGGTTTATAGTGACCCGTCCTTGAACGGATTGGGTTGTGTACTCATGCAAGAGGGTAAGGTGATTGCTTGCGCCTCTAGGCAATTGAAGCCGCACGAGAAGAATTACCCGACTCATGATTTAGAGTTGGCCGTAATTGTCTTTGCGTTAAAAATTTGGAGGCATCATTTATATGGTGAAAGGTGTCAGATTTTCACCGACCATAAAAGCCTAAAATATTTGATGACTCAAAAGGAATTGAATTTGAGGCAACGAAGAAGGTTAGTGTTGATTAAGGATTATGAGTTGGAAATTGACTACCATCCGGGAAGGGCGAACGTAGTCATCGATGCTTTGAGCAGAAAATCATTGTTTGCACTAAGAGCCATGAGTACTCAGATGACCTTGTTAGATGATGGTTCCGTTTTAGCCGAATTGAGGGCTAAACCCTTGTTTCTCCAAGAAATCTGGGAAGCTCAGAAAGATGATAATGGTTTACAAGCCAAGAGAATTTTATGGGAGTCGAGCATGGAGTCAGAATTTTGGGTAAATCCTGATGGATGTCTGACATTTCGAGATAGGGTCTGTGTACCCAAAAATGATGAGCTTATTCATAAAATCTTGCATGAAGCGCATAGCGGATGTTTGAATGTACACCCAAGCAGCACGAAGATGTACAATGATTTGAAGAAATGGTATTGGTGGCTTGGTATGAAGAAAGAAATTTCCGAGTTTGTATCGAAATACCTTATTTGTCAGCAAGTGAAGGCTGAACATCAAGTACCTTCGGGTTTACTTCAGCCCATTATGGTTCCTGAGTCGAAATAGGACCGTATTACCATGGACTTCGTGACGGGCTTACCGTTGACTCCAAAGAAGAAAGATGCAGTATGGGTAGTGGTTAATAGACTCACAAAGTCAGCCTATTTTGTACCAGTACGAGTCGACTATTCGCTTGATAAATTGGCAGACTTGTACATGTCAGAGATAGTAAGACTCCATGGTGTACCGTTGTCGATCATTTTGGATAGAGACCTGAGATTCACGTCACGATTTTGGAAAAAGTTGCAAGAAGCCTTGGGCACGAAATTAAATTTCAGTACAGCCTTCCATCCACAAATCGACGGACAGTCGGAGAGGGTAATCCAGATACTTGAGGACATGCTTCGATGTTGTGTTTTAGAATTCCAAGGTAGTTGGGAGAAATACTTACCGTTGGTGCAATTTGCCTACAACAACAGTTTTCTGTCAAGTTTGAAGATGGCGCTTATGATGTATTGTATGGGCGTAAGTGCCGCACGCCCTTGTATTGGTCAGAACTCAGAGAGAAATAGATAAACGGGGTCGATTTGGTTGAGAAAACTGAAGAAAAAGTAAAAGTGATACGTGATTGTCTGAAAGTCGCCTCAGATAGGCAGAAGTCCTATTCAGATTTGAAAAGGAAAGAGATAGAATTCAAACTCGGTGATAAAGTGTTCTTGAAAGTATCACCTTGGAGGAAAGTCCTCAGATTTGGCCGGAAGGGCAAATTAAGTCCGCACTTTATCGGACCTTATGATATTACCGAGAGGATAGGATCGGTAGCTTATCGATTGGCCTTACCACCTAAACTAGAAAAGATTCATGATTTCTTTCACGTATCCATGTTGCGCTGATACCGTTCAGATCCTTCACATGTCATTGTACCAACAGAGGTAGAGATACAACCGGACTTGACTTATGGTGAAGAGCCGGTTAAGATTTTGGCGTAAGAGGTCAAGCAGTTGAGAAACAAAAGCATAACCCTTGTGAAAGTTTTATGGAAAAGGCACGGAATAGAAGAGGCTACATGGGAGCCCGAGGAAATGATGAGAAACCAATATCCCAACCTATTTGCTGGTAAGATTTTCGGGGACGAAAATCCTTAAGGGGGAGAATTGTAACACCTCGATTTAGGGGCTAGTCAGAATAGTGATCTCGGGGTCACTAATCTGAGAATTGAAAATTTTATTTTCATGTTATATTATGAGTCGGAGCATGATAGTAAATGTGCATGAGAATTTTGGTGATTTAATTTTAGCGATTTCACGTTTAATCGAGAAAAAGGACTAAATCGCATAAAGTGCGAAAGTTCCATTCTATTAGATAAAGGTACCAAATAGCCTTAGAATGTAAATTGGAGGTATTTAAAAGGCAATAAGACCCCAATACATGCTTGGCCGGCCATGGACTAGCATAGGAGACAAAGATGGACAAAAAATTGGTCAAAGTAGTTAATAGTTGGTGACTTGTTTGACTAGTTTAATATTAGAATAAGGAAAGAGAAAATATCATCTTTCTCTCCATCTTTCTCCACCAAAAGTTGGAAGTAAAATAGAGGTTTGAAAACTCACAATTTTCAGCAAGCTCTCCTCCATTCTAGTAAGTGATTTTGATGATTTTTCTTTATGATAATTGTACTTTTAAGACCCCTAGAACTTAAGCTTTCAAATGAGATGACTATTGTGCAATTTGATGAAAAGTTTAGAGTTTTACCATGAGAGCTTCCATTGCTATTTGCTGCATTTTTATGGAAGAAAATGAGTCTTAGTTGTTGTATGAACAACTTTTGTGAAAGGTGTTGTCTGAAAAACACCTAATTTGGACCTTGATGAAAAGGTTACAAAATTGTAGTAAATATGTGAAATGTTGAGTTTTGATGATAGCTATAAGAGTATTAAATGTTCACCTAGGCTTGTTGAAGGTAGAAATGTGATTAGAATTTATTTTCGAGCCTAGGGGCAAAATGGTCAATATGCCAAAGTCTAGGGGCAAAATAGTAATTTTGCCTAAGCATGATTATTGAAATGCTTTACTAATGAGATGATTAAAATGAGCTAAATTGTTGTTATAGAGCAAGAAGAACCGATGATCTGCCTCGATCGGGGAAAGAACAAAGTCTCAGACTAAATCGTCGAGCTAGCTCATTTTGAAATCGAGGTAAGTTTGTATGTGATTAATGAAATATTTATGTTAGCATAATTGAAAATGCTTGGTATCACATTGATGTATGATACTTCATTGAAATGAGAAATTGATGTTAAGTATGATGTTGAAGTCCTAGTGGACTATAATGAATATGGGATTGCTATCATCGAGATGTGAATCAGATAAAGTCCCGTATAAGACCATGTCCGGGACATGGCCTCGGCACCGAGTTAAGATCCCGTATAAAACCATATCTGTGATATGGCTTCGAAAAAGAATAAGAAACTCGTTAAGACCACATTCGAAATGTGGCATTGATAATTGATGTAAAAGTCCATATAAGACCATATCTGGGATATGGCATTGGCATTTAGAAGTAACTCAATGTAAGACCACCTCAGGGATGTGGCATTGGCTTCGTCTCTACATGAACGATGTTGAATATATGTCTCTGACTATCCCTAGTGATTAAAGGGATAAGTAGATGAGTTAGAAGTAGAAATGAGATTTGCACTAAAGTCATATGAATGAGTGAATACAGGTACTCGTGAATGAGTCACGAAGAAATGTTTACGACATGTGGCATGGTATGTGCTAAATAAGGGCAATTGTGAGTAAGTATGGAAAGATGCCTATGACTTGTGTATGGTTAGTTAATATCATGGATGGATTATTTTATGAGTTTATTGTTGCTATTTATATTTATGCAAACTTACTAAGCTCTATGCTTACCCCTTTCATTTCCCTTCTTCCTTGTAGTATTGCCAAGATAACTCAAGGATCGTGGATGTAGGAGTTCGGAAATCACACTATCGACATCACTTTGGTATAACAATTTAGACTTATTTTGAGTATGGTATGTATAGGACTCGAGTATTTTTTTAAGTTGTAATTGTTAGCCAAAGTGTTGGCTATGTATGTTACAAAAGTCATTTTGTAAATGGCCTTAAGTTAGGCAAATACTTGGCAAATTCTTTTGTTTAATGAAAGTGGTTTTCTTGAAGTGTATGCCCTTGTGCATGAATGTCGAATTGAGTATTTAGATGTGTGTTTGGGTCATGAATTACTTTGAATGGAATTGGAATATGTATGTTTGCAATGTAGGGTGGAAAATGGCTTGGTAGATAGCCTTCTAATTTTCTACATGGGTAGACACACGGGCGTGTGTCTAGACCGTGTGAGCGGTACGGCTAGCATATGGGCGTGTGCCCAGGCCGTGTGAAGTCTGCACCATGCACTTGGAATTTAAATCGCCACACGGTTGAAACACACGGGCGTGTGTGTGGGCCGTGTGGTTAAGTCAGAATGCCATGGTTTGGCACACGGGCCAAGGCCACGGGCGTGTCAAGGCCGTGTGAAATTAGTCAGTTTCGACCACGGGTGGTAGACACGGGCATGTCTTAGGGGCACACGGGCGTGTCCCTAGACTCAAACGGGCGTGTAACCCCTGTTTTGTTGAAAAGTTTCTCGAACGTGTAAATATCCCCGAAATAGTCCCGATAGCTCTCGAAAGTATGTTTAGGGCCTCTTAGGCCAAGTATAAGTAAGTGATGGGTTTAAACGAGACGTTGTAACCCTATTTGAGATGTTTAAGCAAGATTAGTTAGGTAATGCCTCGAACCCTGTCCCGGCTTGAAGACGGGTAAGGGGTGTTACATTAAACAATCAATATCTTCAATCAAACATCAAAATACATGCATGTCACACATGGGTAGATTTTTAAACATGAACCTTACTTCAAAATAATGGTAGAAATAGGTAAACCAGATTACGAGGACTTTAAAAATGTAAAGAGCATTAAAAACGGGGCTAGGATGCACTTACTATCAAGCTTGAAAAGTGGCAAAACCCTAGCTATGGAGCCCTTCTAAATTTCGGCACTTGGGGGAGATGATGAACAAGATTTTAGCTTGATTTTCACTTTTTATTCTTTTATTTACCAAATGACCAAATTGCCCTTCACTTTAAACTTTGAAATTTTATCTCACCATGTCCATTTTTGTCCATTATCTTAACAAATGGTCTAATTACCATCTAAGGACCTTCAATTTAAAATTTCATAGCAATTAGACACCTCTAGCATGTAGAACTCAACTTTTGCACTTTTTTAAAATTAGTCCTTTTTGCCAAATTGAGTGCTCAAACGTCAAAATTTTCTAACAAAATTTTCACGAAATCATTCCATGAAACTGTAGACTATAAAAATAAAATAAAAATGAATTTTTCTGTGTCAGATTTGTGGTCCCAAAACCACTATTCTGACTAGGCCTAAAATCAGGATGTTACACGGTACGTACGGATTATTCACTTGATAAATTATCTGAATTATATATTTTTGAGATTGTGAGATTGAATGGAGTACCTATTTATGTTATTTTAGATAGAGATTCGAGGTTTACTTCGCGTTTTTGGAAAAAGTTACAAGAAGCTTTGGGTACAAAGTTGAATTTTAGCACCGCATTTCATCCGCAAACCAACGGTCAATCTGAGAGGACAATTCAGGTACTCGAAGATATGCTTCGCTGTTGTGTGTTAGAATTCGAAGGTAGTTGGGAAAAATATCTACCTTTAGTTGAATTTGCTTATAACAACAGTTTTCAGTCGAGTATAAATATGGCACCGTATGAGGCATTGTATGGCCGCAAGTGTCGAACTCCGTTATATTGGACAGATCTTAGTGAGAAATAGCTTCACGGGGTTGACTTGGTTAGAGAAACCGAAGAAAAAGTAAAGGTAATCCGTGATTGCTTGAAAGCCACTTTAGATCGATAAAATTCGTACGTAGATTTGAAAAGAAAAGAGATCAAATTTTAGGTTGGTGATAAAGTATTCTTGAAAGTATCTCTATGGAAGAAGATTTTGAGATTTGGCCGTAAAGGCAAGTTAAGTCCACGTTTCATTGGGCCGTATGAGGTTATTAAAAGAATAGGGCCAGTGGCATATCGGTTAGCCTTATCGACAGAGTTGGAAAGGATCCACAACGTGTTTCATGTATCTATGTTACACCATTATCGATCAGACCCTTCACATGTGATTTCTCCGACAGAGGTCGAGATTCGATCCGATATGGCTTATGGTGAAGAACCGATCAAGATTTTGGCTCGGGAAGTTAAACAGTTGAGAAATAAGAGTATAGCCCTAGTGAAAGTTTTATGGCAACGACATGGGGTCGAAGAGGCTACTTGGGAACCTGAGGAAGCTATGCAAAAATAGTACCCAAACCTATTTTCTGGTAAGATTTTTGGGGACGAAAATCCCTAAGGGGGAGAGTTGTAACAACCCGATTTTGGGTCTAGTCAGAACAGTGGTTTTGGGACCACAAATCCAGCGCAGTAAAATTTATTTTTATTATATTTTTATGGTCTATAGTTTTATGGAATGATTTCATGAAAATTTCGTTCGAAAATTTTAACGTTTGGGCACTCAATTCAGTTAAAGGGACTAAATTGCAAAAAGTACAAAATTTGAGTTCTATTTGTTTAGGGTGTCCAATTGCTATGAGATTTTAAATTGAAGGTCCTTAGATGGTAATTAGACCATTTGTTAAGTTAGTGGACAAAAATGGACATGGAGTAAGAGAATTTTTATGTTTTAAGTTAGGAGTATTTTGGTCATTTGGTAATTAAATGAATTAAAAAGCCAAAATCTTGTCCATATTCTTCATGCTAGCCGAAATTTGGAGGAGGGAGCCATAGCTAGGGTTTGGCCACTTTCAAGCTCGATTGTAAGTCAGTTCTTACCCCGTTTTTAATGCTCTTTACATTTTTGAAATCGTTGTAACCCAATCTATCAATTTCTACCACAAATTTAAGAAATAATCAAGGTCTAGGGTTTGAACCATGTTAGATATTTGTGTATTTTGATGTTTAATGGTAGACTATGCAAGTTTGATGTTGGATAAACAACTTTTACTAAGTGATTTTCGGTAAAAATGTCAAAAAGGACCTATTTGTAAAGGTTATAAAATATGTAGTAAAAGTGTGATTTAATGGAAATTGTGGGCTGTTATGAGCATGAATAAAGTTTGGATAGGCTTGGGTTTTAAATAAATTGAATACGTTTCATTTTACGAGCCTAGGGACCAAAATGTAAAAAGTTAAAAAGTTAGGGGTAAAAATGTAATTTTCCATAATGTGCTTTTTGGACTGAATTGGATAATGTGTGTATTAAATGAGCTGAATTTGCTATTATAGATCAAGAAAAATGAATTTCGGACCTAGATAGGGGGAAAAATAAAGTGTTTGACGATTAGGTTCGTTTTCACTATTTTTGTACCGAGGTAAGTTCGTATGTAAATAATGCAATGTATATTTTTATTTTAATGTTTTGATATTGTGTGAAATGTATGATTGATTCTATGAGCATATTTGACGAAGTTTCGGCAAGAGAGAAATCCCGATTGAACATTAGGAATAGATAGGATACAAATGTCATGACATTAGGGTTACTGAGATTATGTGTAAGACCATATTTGGGATATGGTATCTATATGAGACTTCGTGTAAGACCATATCTGGGATATGGCATCGATATGAGACTTCGTGTAAGACCATAGTTGGGCTATTGGCATCGATACGAGATTACATGTAAGACCATATCTGGGATATAGCATTGGTACGATACTGTGTGTACGAGATTCCTGAGTATCCTTTAGTATTCCAAATGGTTCAACGAGAAATTCAATGGGTATGTCAAAGATGAGAAAGTATGTGATTAGATTATGAGTTTGTACAAGTATGTACGACAAACTCAAAGGAAATGAATTCGGTATATGACAAACTATTGGTAAGAATGTGATTAAGTTTGTTATGTTCATGAAGTTTTAATGACATTATGTTTGATATATGTTATTTTATTCATATGAAAAATGCATGGTTAATGTTGTTTATTATTTTCATATGAACTTACTAAGCTATATAGCTTACTCTCCTTTCTTTCCCTTATCTTATAGGTCACCAAGCTAGCTCGAGTGCGGAGATCGTCGGAGACCCACTCAGACTATCAACAAATATTTTTGGTATCAATGATTTCAACATTCTGAGTTATGGCATGTATAGGGGACTTGGTCATTTTGTTTTTTGTCATAATTAATTTGGCCAAATGTGTTGGCTTATATTGGTTGAAAGCCCATTTTGTATAAGGCCATTGGAAATTGGCTATTATTGGTTAAGTATATCCATATGATAATGCCTTTCGTGGATGTGGGAATCTACTTGATTTGAGTTGTTAAGTATGTGATGTTTGTGTATGATAGATGGTAGCATGTAAATGATGAGTTGTTGTCTTGGTTGTGGCTGATTTGGCTGTATGTATATGCTTGGTTTGGTGCTATGTTATGTTGTGTAGGTGTGTACATTAAAGGGTGGCAAAAAGGCTTGGTAAATAGCCTTATTTTTTTCCACACGAGTAGACACACAGGCGTGTGTCTAGGCAGTGTGTGACACATGGTCTGCCCCATGGGCATGTGTTTCAGCTCTGTGTCCCCTGCACCTTAATTGTTGCAAAACAGAATGTCCAGAATTGAGCACACGGGCATAGAGACGGGTGTATGTCTCGGCCATGTGTGCTACACGGCCTTGAACACAGGCATGTGCCCCGGTCATGTGAAGTCTGCACCTATTTCATGAAAAATTATGAAAATTAAATCATCCACACGGCCTAGCACACAGGCGTATGGCACTGCCGTGTGGCACAAGTCAGAGAGCTCCCTAATTTGAACACACCTGTAGCACGGGCGTGAACCACGGTCACACGGGCGTGTCCCAAATCCACACGGGTGTGTGACCCCTGTAACAAGAAAATTTTTCTAAGTTTTGTAAAATTTCCTAAAGTTCTCGGTTTAGTCTCAAACCATTACCAAAGCATGTTTTTGGGCCTCGTAGGCTCGTATAAGGGACATATGATTAAACGCAAAAATTTCTAATTTGGACGCAAAATTTAGGGCTCGAAAATGTATGTTTGTTTGTGTTTAAGTTCAGTAATGTCTCGTACCCTGTTCCGGCATCGAACACGGGTAAGGGGTGTTACAGAATTTTAATATCTATTAGAGAAACAACATGTGACAAATTTGATCGATACCGTCATAACATAACATATGAAAAATACTATGAATTCTGTCAAGTTCTGATGGTAATGCCAATCGCTATGCAATAGGTCAGATTCTTTCAAGAATCTCATATGGCCCAATAAATCTAGGTCTTAATTTGCTTACGGCCAAACCAGAGAATTTTCTTCCAAGGCGAAACGTTCAAAAATACCTTGTCACTAATTTGATACTCTATTTCTTTTCATTTTAAATCCACATAGGAATTCTAATGATCAGATACTGCTTTTAAATTGTCTCAGATCACTTTTACCTTTCTTCGGTTTCACGAATTAGCTCAACTCCATGTATCTTTTCTCACTGAGCTCAGTCCAATACAACGAGATTCTACATCTACGACCATATAGAGCCTTGTACGGTGCCATTTTATACTTGACGGATAACTGTTATTGTATGTGAATTCGACTAACGATAATTATTTCTTTTCTAATTACCTTCGAATTTTAAAACATAGCACTGAAGTATCTTCAAAAATATGAATCATACGTTCAGATTGACCATCCATCTAAGAATGAAATGCGATACTAAAATCTAACCGCGTACCCAAAGCTTCTTGTAACTTGGTCCAGAATCGAGATATGAATTGTAGATTTCTATCAGAAATAATAGAAACTGGCACACCATGTAATCTGACAATCTCAGAAACATATAATTTAGACAATCTGTTAAGTGAGAAATCCATTCATACTAAGTATAAATGTTCAGACTTCGTCAAACGGTCGACGACTACCCAATAACACCTTTCTTTTTCAGAGACAGGAGTAATCCTGATACAAAATCCATAGTAACTTTATTCCATTTTCATTCAGATATAATCGATCGTTTATACTTGATGAAGGTATCGAGACACGATGTTCAAACTTTAACTTATTGACATATCAAGCATTTAAATACAATTTCAGAAATACCACATTTCATTTCTGACTACCAGTACATCTGTTTTAAATCATTATTGTAACACCCCTTACCCGTATTCTACGCCAGAACTGGGTACGAGGCATTACCAGACTTAACTCACTGGATCATACAACTTTAAGCTATAAAACTTCATTCCAACTTAAGACTTCTCATTTACAATCAATACATTCTAATTAAAGGCCTACGAGGCCTTAATCAAGCATACAGAAGGTCTCGGAACCTAACCAGGAACTTTTACTCACTAAAAAAAAAGCCTAAACAGGGGTCACACGCCCGTGTTGCTCAAGGGACACGCCCGTGTGCCCCTGAGGCATGCCCATGTTCTCCACCCATGGTTGACACTGACTTATTTCACACGGCTGGACACACGCCTGTGTCCTTGGCACGTGTCCCACACACGGCCTCGACACGCCCGTGTCTTAGCCTGTGTGCCAAAACCTTGGCATTCTATTTATGATGTCATCATCTCACTATGGTTACACGGACAAGGCACACGCCCGTGTTCTTAGACCGTGTGTCGAATTAAATTCCTAACTTCAGGTGCAGACTTCACACGGCCTGGGGACACACCCATGTCCATGGCTGTGCCTCCCACACAGCTGAGACACACGACCGTGTCTCTACCAGTGTGTTTACTACTGAACATATTGACTTGCAATTCTAGCATTCAAGGGGACACACGGCCTGATCACACACCCATGCAATTGACTGTGTGTCACACATGGCCTAGACACACGCCCGTGTGTCACACACGGCCTAGACACACGCCCGTGTGTCTACCCGTGTGGACAAGAACAAGGCTATTTGCCAAGCTGTTTTTATCACCCTAGCTCACAAAACATCATCCCATTCAACAAATCACTAGGTAACCCAAATTTTGCAACATACACTTCCATGAATAACTTATTCTTTTCATAAATCAGTAATAATGAGCCAACAACTTTGACAATACACATAAGAGTTCATCTTTAAAGGAGCCAACATACATTTGGCCAAAATAACAAAACAATTCACCTAGTCTAGCCCCTATACATGCCATACTCAAAATACTAGGTCTAGATATACCGAGATGAGCTGATAGTGTGGGTGATCTTCCAATTATCTTAATATCCCGACCCAGCTCTTTGACACTATAGAACAAGGGAAAAGAAAGGGAGTAAGCTTTAAGCTTAGTAAGTTTACATGTAAACAATAAACATCATAATATGTGCTAATCAATAAATAACATTTCATAATGAGTAAGAACATTCTACATTTCAGGATATGCTTACTCATTTCATCTCTTACCACATTCCAACCATATCACAAGCCAAATGCTCAAATTATTTAACATACATCCCTGCATTTATCACCACATGATCACTTGAAACAACACATCACAATTTCACCATAAGCCATTCATAGTAATACCAAACACTTGGTGGTTTCGTACTTAGCCCACTACTAATCTTTAACAGGGTGGTATCGCACATAGCCCATCAACAAGGATAATTACGGTGGTATCGTACATAGCCCACCAAATGTTCATATAAATGTTGGTATCGCACACAGCCCATCGTGAATAAGTGATAAGGTGGTATCGCACATAGCCCACCAACAAGAATAATTAAGGTTTTAACAGCCTGATTTTGACCCTAATCAGAATAGTGGTTTTGGGACCACAAATTCGAGTTTGAAAAATATTTTAATATTATTTTCTATGTTAATTATGTGTGAATTTACATGTGTGAAAGTTTCATGAATTAATTTTGTTGTTTGTGTGCTTAATTTAATAAAAGGACTTAATCGCGTAAAATGAAAAAGTGGCAAATTAATGTGTAAGTGTTAATTTGTTAATGTCTTTATAATGTGAGGTCCTTAATAGATAATTAACCCACTATTAAACTGAGTGGACGGCAATGGTCAAGAATGACCTTATAATATGTGTTTTATATATTAAGTAATAAAGGTTAAAAATGTAGAATGAAAATTAAGTTATTATATCATAAAACATTAAAGAAATAAAGGCCATGTTCATCTTATTGTGCCAAAATTAAAAGAGAAAGAAAATAATAAATCAAGCTAGGTATTCAGCCCTTGTTCAAAAAAATTGAGGTATGTTTCGGTTTCGGTTTTTGATAATTTTTACATTTTTGAGATCATTGCTATGAAATGTATTAAGCCCATGCTTTAATTTTTGATTTTGATGAATATTTTGAGTGAAGCCATTGATGAACTCATGTGATTTTTGTTGTTAGATAATAGATTATGGAAGATATGTTTTGAATTAACATGTTTTGTATTGGAAATTTTGATGATTTTGAGTAATTAGGGATAAATTGTAAAAATAATATTTTGAGGGACTAAAATGTGAAATAAATGAAATGTGTGGACTTAGATGGACTATAGGAAGATTCGGCCTAGCTATGGTACATGCAAATTTTGTGTATTTTGTGTTTTATGCAATAAGGACTAAATTGTAAAAAGTTTAAAATTTCAGGGGTAAAATGGTAATTTGCCCATTTATGTGTTTTTGGACTAAATTGAATGAATGTGTGTTTAAATTAGTTAAATTTGAATTTATTTAGATCAAGAACGGAAGAAAACGGAATTAGATCGGGGGAAATCGAAAATAGTCTAATAGTAGATTATACCGTCCGACAACATCCGAGGTAAGTCTATAAGCATTTAAATGTTGTTATATTCACAAATATATAAATGTTATGTGATAAATTGAATTGTTTGAATATATAAGCCTTGGCCGAATGTGAATATGAGATAGGGAACTATGTTTCGAGTTCGATTCGATCGAGATTCAACGTCCGAAAGTCCCGTACGAACCCTAGGAATAGATATGATACATATGTCATGACATAGGATTTCTGATATGTGTTATCATGTAAGACCACTTCTGGGACATTGGCATCGACTTGTGTTTACGTGTAAGACCATGTCTGGGACATTGGCATTGTATTTGATTCGTGTTAGGCCCTGTCTGGGACAGTGGCATCGACATGTGATTACATGTAAGACCACGTCTGGGACGTTGGCATTGTACGAGCTTCCGACTATCCGCGTATCCTTTTTAATTTTGAACGGTTCAACGGGCAATGTGAAGTAAAAACCGAATGTGAAATTGAATTACAGGTTCAGGTATGTGTTAGTTATTTGTTTATGTGGAAACAAGGTAAGTTGGTTATTTGAAATGATAAAAGGTTATGTGAACATGAATTATGTGTTAATCTATTTGAACATATAAGTGATTTGGCTTATTGATATGTTTGTAATAATAAAAGTGAAAATTTATATAAGTATATGATTGATTACAGTCAGCCATATGATATATGTATATGAGTTTATAAATGTGATCTAGTAGTAAATGGTAACTTGTATTTGATATTATGCATATTCGGCCTTGTTAACAAAATGTTAATATGTAATTGTTGTTATATATGTTTTTGCTTAAGACTTACTAAGCTTAAATAGCTTACTCTGTGTGTGTTCTTGTTTACCTCTGTTTTATAGATTTTGGAGTCACGTTATGAGCTCGGGGATCGTCAGTAAAGCTTATCACACTATAGACTGTTTCTTTCGGTATTTTACTAAGATGAATTTGGGCATATGACATTATAGCATAGATGGAATGTTTGATTTTGGGTTATGTATATATATATAGCCATGCGAAAATGGCTAAATATGATGTTTAAGTTTAATGAGTTTTGGTTATGGTATATATGTATGATATGCTATGGTGGTTTGATATAGTTTGATTCAAGGGAATTAGGTATGGATAAAAAATGAGTGTTATGTATATAGATATGTGATGAGACTAGATAAATGGTTGTGATATGAATGAATAGTTATGTCTTAGAATGCTTAGTTTTAGTATGGTTTGATGGCTAGTGAAATGGTAAAAATTATGGTAAGCTTATTGATGCAAAGTAAGTTTATGTATATTTGATGGATGGATGTCATAATGAAATGGTAAATTTGTGATGGATCATGCTTAGAAATACTTGTAAATATGTTGAGCTAAATGGTATATAAGATGCTATGATTGAAATGTTCTTGAATGGTCAGGAATGACGAATATTTTGGTATGTATTGGTTGCCTTGGAAGCTTGGTTTGATGCATAATTGTGTTTATAGGGATGACTCAAGGTGTGGGTGGCATTTTGGCCTTGAAAATGGCCTATAATTGCCCACACGGTTTAGCACAAGGGCGTGTGGTTCGACTGTGCTCTTCGTGGTTGCATTTCATAACAAGTCAGACTCGACCACGGGCTGGACACACGGGCGTGTGACTGGCCGTGTGGATCAAGTCAATGTCGACCACAGGTGAGGCACACGGGCGTGTCTCAGGCCGTGTGGACAAGTCAGTATGTATGCCCTGTTTTGACACTGCTTAGACACACGGGCATGTCTAAGGCCGTGGGAGGCACACGACCTGCCCACACGGGCGTCTGACCTCTGTAACTTTGAAAAATTTTTAAATTTTTGAGAACTTCCGTATGTGTTCGGTTTAGTCCCGACGCATTTCTAAAGCATGTTTAAGGTCTCGTAGACCTATTTAAGGGACACTTTGATTTGATTTGTTGAATTATGATATGAAATGTCTGTGAATGTTTTTGTTTGTTCGGTAATACCTCTTAACCCTATTCTGGTGACAGTTATGGGTTAAGGTGTTACAATTTGATTGGTATCAGAGCTACGGTTTAGTCGATTCTAGGTCTAATGTAGCGCGTGTGAGTCTAGCTATAGATACCATATTTTATACTGTGATAGTGTGATGACTTCTAACATCTGAAAATGTGTTTTCGTATAGTAATGGATCCTGATCGAGCCGTATCTGATGATGTCAAGAGTAGAGCGCCTGCTCCTGCACAAGGGACAGCACCGGTTGATTCTCGACCGACTTCGAGTAACCAGGAGGGAGAAGCTAGACAAGCCTTGTAACATCTTGGAATTAGGGGCTCTGCATTATTTTGTGTTGATGTGTGTTTGGCATGTCTTGTTGTTATTTTGGTGTGTTTGGGGGTCCCGGGAAGGCTCGGAGTAAAGCTTGAGCCTTGGTGAAAATTCTGTTTTTAGGCACTTTAGGGGGGAGCTAGCAGGCCATAAGAATAAATACTTGTGTTTGATGACACAAGAAAAGAGGTGGTAAGGTGGCAAGGAGACGCCACTTAGAGTGCATGGAAGTGGCGTCACAAAGGAGCAGCAGTGAGAAGGAGTTCAAGTCGCACTAACAACATTCAGAAGCTCTATTTTTTGATCCTAGGGAGCTAGAATGGTGGATTCGGCAAGGGCTCTTCAAGGATGAGTGTTGAAGGAGTCAAAGTGTTTGAATGGGTGGCCATGAGAAGGTGGTGGAGTTTGAATTGGTCAAACCGATTCAAATTGTTGGAGGGGGTGAAGGTAGGAGAAAAATATGGGATTTGGTGTTGGTGGGGTGGTGGCCGAATGTGGGAAGCTTGAAGTGGGGGGAGAGGATTCGGTTTAGTGCTAGCTTGAGGTGTGTCGAATGTTAGGAGGGAGTCTTTGGTTTTTATTTTTTCGGGTTGCCAGGTTCTAGTGTGTGCCGATTTTCTCTAGTGCATCTAAGAGTTCCCCTCATTTCATTTTGGTGTTTTTTTTTCAACTCTTTTCTAATCTTTTCTCTTAAGTACAAACCTCCTCATTCGTGTCTTCTTTTTCTTTTCTTCAAGGTTACCAAACACCCTTGGCCGGATCTTCCATTATCATCCACCCTTCACATTTTGGTTTCATTTTCTTTTGCTACCTTCTTCACAAGCCGAAACCCTCTGAAGTCACCTCTTTTACCGAAACTTTGTCACCTTCTTTGCTCTTCTCTTAAACACCATAGCCGAAACATCTTGTGTGTTAATCGGTATCTCTGCTTTAAGCCGAACATCACATAGCAAGGTGCTAGGAATCGTTGGTTAGGGGGGATCTTTGCCATCGATTCTATTGTTAAGTCAAGCGATTTGTAGTCCAAAGCCAAGGGGTTACTGTTTGCCGAATTAAATCACTCTATTCGAATTCTTAAAGAATGATCAAGCTAGGGAGGGGAGCGTATCCGTAACCCCTATTCCTAATTTTAAGAAGCGTGCTATGTCGGCGGGTCGAGATTTTCCACCGGGCTGTGGTAGAGAGCCGATGTCTGCCTGAGATAGACAGATAATTGTCGTCCCTCCTGATGAAAGTGTCGACATAGAAAGCTTAGTGTTACACGTTATCAGGTGTGTATTACTCACACGTATCTTGTGGTTGTATTATTAACTGTAATGGCTAAAAGTCGAAATAGCTAATCTAATAGTCGAGATACCCTTATGGGTAAGGTTGGAGACACCGGGTAAGTCTTTGATGATGATATTTTTAATTGTATTCATGTATGTTGTTATTAATTGTTTCCCATTAAGAGTATATTGCATTCATATTGGGCATGATGATGAGAGCATGGGCTCGGGAATTGAATGGAGGAAGAGGTGATAATCAAGTGACTATTGTCACGAGTGGTGTAAGTACCACGGTGGTTGAAACCACGTATGCTTATATCAGTGACTTGTCTCGGTGGTCTAAGACCATAGTGGGTTGGCCCCATGTAATCATAACCATATCAGAGATCGTCACAGTGGTCTAAGACCACAGTGGGTTGGCCCCACGATTATATGTATTAGTGACTTTGTCATGAGTGACTGCTGTCACGAGTGGTCTAGGACCACGGTGGTCATGAACCACAGTGGCATAATGCCACGGGTGTTTGGATGGAGAGCTAGACTAGGTTGGGCTGCATTGCATACATGAGACATATGTCGTATTGAGCGGGCTAAGGCCCAGCTTGCGTTTCATGGGGATTTACACACTGAGTCTCAATGACTCACCCCTTTGTTAATCTTGCAGGTAATCGGTAGCTGGCGGGTTTTGGAGCCGGGACAAACTCGAGGTGGCCATGCATTGCGAGTTCTCTAGTAAACTCAAACTTTATTTTAAACTTATTTCTATCTCAGGATTTTATTTTGTAATAAGGCCGCTTTAACTTTATTTTTGGGGTTTTGTTTACATGCTGGTTTTATATATGTTATGAATTATCGAAAAGCGGGGTTTTCTTAAAAACATAAAAAGAGGTTTTTCCAAAAGTTCAACGATTGGATAACAAGCCATAAATAATTTAAAATTGGAATTTTTCTTACCATTACAAATATTATTTCCAAAGATCACGCACCTGAACATTCATTTCGATTAACACCTTTCAAAATTTTCTAAGTCCAATTTTGGTAAAATAAACCCGTTTTCAGCTCCTAATTAACTTAATGAGAAAATGGTAGAGTATATGTAGTCAAACAGATTCCTTTGAAAATGTCCTTAGCATGGATTCTCCAAACAAAAATAATTTCTCAAATCACGATGTTTTGTCAAAATTTTTAAATTTAATATTCCTGTGACAACCCAGATTTGGTCGTAACGTTTTGACCGGGTTTGGGGTGTTACATTTAGGTATCAGAGCCAGGTTTCAAAAACTCGGATGTGGGTATGAGTTTCAAACACGTTTCAAAAGATGGTTTAGAAAATAGTTTAGAAATATACATGTTTTCTGGAAGCATGGCACCTGAGTCTCCGACACCAAATCCGTACGGTAAGTCTCCTGACTATTGATTGTTTATATGAAGTAAGTGTAATATGCTATGATTACTTATACTGAGAAATGCAACTCTAGAGACTAAAACCTTAGGTATGTATGAATTGGCAAGAATTACTCATAATGCTATTCTCATAAGACTGCTCTATAATAAAACGGTGGAAGAAAACACTAACTCATAAAACTTTTAATCAGATTAAATCGCGTTAGTAGTAGTGAGTACTAGAGGATGTGGAAACGGTATTCGAGGCCGTGGAAGAGGCCGAGTGTTGGGGCTGAGCCTTCAGAATCTGGGCATGGGCCGAAAGATGAGATGCCAGCATCACCGGTGGCGGAAGAAGAATTTTAGGACCAAACTGGTGGAGACGATGCGGTGTCTCAGGCTATGTTGCGTGTCTTGGAAAGAGTTGCTGGAGCGAGCACGGGATCAGTGGCTCGAAAATCTGTGTCAGAGCGACTTTGAGCCAATGAGGCTGAGGTGTTTAGGGGTATTTCTGGTGTGGCTCTTAATGTAGCCGAGTACTGGTTAAAAGCGGTGGAACGAATTATGGATGATCTTGACTGCACCGCTGAAGAGAAACTGAAAGGAGTTGTGTCTCTTCTCCGAGATGAGGCTTACCAATGGTGACTCACGGTTAGAGATGGTACAACAGCGGACCGCATTAACTGGGATTTCTTTAAGTCTGCATTCCAGGGGAAATACATTGGGTCGAGCTATGTGGGACGCCAGTGAAAGGCATTCCTTAATTTGGTTCGGGGAGTAAGGCGATGAGCGAGTATGAGGCGAAATTCCTACGTCTTAGCCGGTATGCCCGGGAATTGTGTCTCTGAGATCATGAGCGTTGTGTTCAATTTGAAGATGGTTCGAGGATGAGTTGCGAGTAATTGATAGCTCTGCAAGCGGAAAGGGAATTCGCCATTTTGGTTGAGAAGGTTAAGATAGTGAAGAGGCAAAGTGATCCAAAGCGAGAATCGGGATAGGGACAAGGGTAGGAATAAGAGAAGCTTTAGACCGTCAAGATCTCATCGGGAATTTTTAGAAGAGGCCTAGGTTGGATGGGCCGAGTCAAGTTGCGAGGCCCGTTGTTGCCGGTCGGCCACAGCAATGTGCTACATGTGGGAAGTTTCAATTAGGAGAGTGCTGGGTAAGAAGTAATGGATGCTACGGATGTGGATCGGTGGATCATCGGGTAAGGGATTGTCCACAAGAGCCAAAGCAGAATGCGGCGATGGGCGTAATTATGTTCACTGGTAGAGGTGGTCGGCAGCCCACAGAGAGGTCGTGGTCCGCCGCGGAGGTGGAAATGGTTTTGGTCGTGGACGTGGAGCAGGCAGAGGTCTTTGGGAACACGGATGCAAGCGACACTGGGTTGGTCTATGCGCTAGACGCCGAGAGGAGGGCGATGCATCGGACGTCATAACCGGTACGTTCCTTATTTATGGATTGCCTTTTACTGCACTGATTGATCTTGGGTCAACACATTTCTATGTTGCTAGTACTGTGTCTGGAACTTTGAACATAGACTCTGAGATTGCTTCTAGGGAGATGACTGTACTTAGCCTTTTAGGACAATCTGTAGTGGTGAACAAACTCTTTAGGAGTGTGCCTCTAGAAGTACAATGGATGGTTTTCCCGGCTGATTTGATGGAACTATCGTTCAACGATTTCGATTTGATTTTAGGTATGGACTGGTTAATGAGATATCGAGCAAACTTGGATTGTGCTGCTAAGCGCATGGGGTTAAGGACTCCTAAGGATAACGAAGTCTTACTGATAGGCGAAAGGAGGAACTACTTGTCCAATGTAGTGTCTGTTTTAAAGGCTGAAAGAATGGTGAGAAAAGGGTGCGAGGCGTTCTTAACTTTTGTCAGTACTTTGGAGGCAAAGGAGTTGACTGTAAAGGATGTTAGGACAGTGGGGGAATTCTTTGATGTTTTTCCAGAAGTACTTCCAGGGTTACCTCCAGATCGCGAGGTGGAATTCGGTATTGATCTTCTTCCGGGGACAGCGCCAGTGTCTATTGCCCCATATAGAATGGCGCAGAAGGAGTTGGTGGAACTTAAAGCCCAAATTCAGGAACTATTGGACCGGGGTTTTATCCGGCCCAGTGTGTCACCTTGGGGAGCGCCGGTGCTATTTGTTAAGAAGAAGGACGGGTCGATGCGGATGTGTATTGATTATAGGCAACTGAACAAGCTAACGATTAAGAACAAGTACCCGTTGCCTAGAATAGATAATCTGTTCGATAAGTTGTGAGGCGCTTCGGTCTTTTCAAAGATAGATTTGAGGTCAGGTTATCACCAGCTTAAGGTCAAGGAGGCAGATATTCATAAGACAGCTTTTCGAACTCGTTATAGTCACTATGAGTTCTTGGTGATGCCGTTTGGGTTGATGAATGCACCAGCTGTGTTCATGGACATGATGAACCGAGTATTCCAACCCTATCTAGACCGGTTTGTCGTGGTGTTCATAGACGATATTTTGGTCTATTCAAGTTTAGAAGAGGAACATGATTCATATCTTCGGGTGGTTCTGCAGATTCTAAGAGAAAACGGTTTGCACGCCAAATTCGGTAAGTGTGAATTAGGTGAGGAAGTTACCTTTCGTGGATATGTTGTGTCTCTTGAGGGAATTAGGGTTGATCCCGAGAAAATTGAGGCCGTGTTGGACCGAAACCGCCTAAGTCCGTGCGCGAAATTCAAAGTTTTCTTGGGTTAGCTGGGTACTACGTGAAGGTTTGTTGAGGGTTCTCACTAATAGTGCAGTTAACCAAGTTGTTACGGAAAGGGGTACCGTTTGTCTAGTCAGATAAGCAGCAGGAAAGTTTTAGAAGTTGAAGAGGATCTTGACTGAGGCTCCAATGTTGATTCAGCCTGAGGCTGGGAAGGAGTTTGTTGTTTACTGCGATGCGTCGCACACGGGGTTAGGACGTGTGTTGATGCAAGAGGGGAAGGTGGTAGCATATGCATCTCGGCAGTTGAGACCGCATGAAGTGAATTATCCCACGCATGATCTGGAGTTAGCCGCGGTGGTGTTTACTTTGAAGATTTGGAGACATTATCTGTATGGAGAGAAGTCCATTATCTACACCGACCATAAGAGCCTGAAATATCTCCCTACCCAGAAGGAGTTGAATTTAAGGCAGCGAAGGTGGGTTGAATTGCTAAAGGACTATGATTGTTCGATTGAGTACCACCCGGGTAAAGCTAACATTGTGGCAGACGCGTTGAGTCGTAAAGTGATATCAGACTTGAGGGCAATGTTCGCCCATCTCAGCTTGTATGATGATGGAAGTATGCTAGCTGAACTGCAAGTGAAGCCTTCTTGGGTCAGTCGGATAAATAAGAAACAGTTTTTAGATGAATCGCTAAGCCCTAAATTTCAGCTAGTGGCAGGTGGTGAGACAGAAGATTTCAGTGTGAATAGTGATGGGGTATTATGCTTTCGAGGAAAGGCTTGTATGCCGAGGGATTCTGAATTGAGGCAGAAGATTCTTCAGGAAGCGCATAGTAGCCCATATGCTATGCATCCTGGCGGGAGTAAGATGTATCGGGATTTGCGTGAATAGTTTTGGTGGTCGGGTCTGAAGTAAGAGGTTACCGAGTTTGTGGGTAGGTGCCTGACGTGTCAGCAGGTAAAGGCAGGACATCAGTTACCTTCAGGGTTGCTACATCCAGTAAAGATTCCACTTTGGAAGCGGGAGAGGATAACGATGGACTTTGTGAGTGGGCTACCCCTTATGCATACGAAGAAAGATTCAGTGTGGGTAATTGTGGATTGGTTGTGAAGTCCGCTCACTTCATACCGATTCGAGTTGATTATTCACTACGAAGTTAGCCAAGCTTTATGTAGCGAAATTGTGAGGTTGCATGGGGTTTGTGTCTATCATATCGCATGAGACCCGAGTTTTACGTCGAGGTTACGGAAGGCGTTGCATCAAGCTTTGGGTACAAAGACTGGATTTCGGCCGGCGTTTCATCCTGATGATGGTCGATCCCGAGAGGTAATTCAGATCTTGGAAGACATGTTGAGAGGTTGTGTTATTGATTTCAGGGGTAGTTGGGAGGAGTTCCTACCGCTGGCAGAATTCACGTACAATAATAGCTATCAATCCAGTATTCAGATGGCACCCTATGAAGCGTTATATGGTCTGAAGTGTCGCACTCCTACTTGCTGGACAGAGTTGGGTGAGTGATGGTTGTTGGGTCCGGAATTGGTTGTGGAAACAGAGGAAAAGGTTAAGTTGATTCGGACTCGGTTAAAGGAAGCTTCTGATAGGCAGAAATCTTATGCGGATCTGAAACGTAAGGATATAGAATTTGCAGTGGGTGGTCGGGTTTTCCTAAAAGTTTCACCGTGGAAGAAAGTCCTAAGGTTTAGACGGAAGGGCAAGTTGAACCCTAGGTTCATCGGGCCTTATCGTGTGTTGAAGCGTGTGGGACCAGTAGCTTATTAGCTCGAGTTACCTGTGAAATTGGGGTAGATTCATGATGTATTCCATGTCTCGATGTTAAGGCGCTACCATTCAGATCCATCTCATATAGTGCCAGTGGAGGAAATCGAAGTAAGACCTGATTTATCCTTTGAGGAGGAACCAGTTCAAATCCTAGACCGAGATGTTAAGGTGTTGCAGAGAAAGACGGTTCCATTGGTTAAAGTGTTGTGGTGGAATCACGGTTCAGAGGAAGCCACGTGGGAGCCAGAGGATGTGATGCGACAGCAATACCCTTATCTCTTTTGACCAGGTAAATTTTGAGGCTAAAATTTCTTTAAGGGGGGTAGAACTGTAACATCCTGGAATTAGGGGCTCTGCATTATTTTGTGTTGATGTGTGTTTGGCATGTCTTGTTGTTATTTTGGTGTGTTTGGGGGTCTCGGGAAGGCTCGGGGTAAAGCTTGAGCCTTGGTGAAAATTCTGTTTTTAGGCACTTTAGGGGGGAGCTAGCAGAGGCAGGTCTTAAGAATAAATACTTGTGTTTGATGACACAAGAAAAGAGGTGGTAAGGTGGCAAGGAGACGCCACTTAGAGTGCATGGAAGTGGCGTCACAAAGGAGCAGCAGGGAGAAGGAGTTCAAGCCGCACTAACAGCATTCAGAAGCTCTATGTTTTGCAGCTAGGGAGCTAGAGTGGTGGATTCGGCAAGGGCTCTTCAAGGATGAGTGTAGAAGGAGTCAAAGTGATTGAATGGGTGGCCATGAGAAAGTGGTGGAGTTTGAATTGGTCAAACCGATTCAAATTGTTGGAGGGGAGTGAAGGTAGGAGAAAAATATGGGATTTGGTGTTGGTGGAGTGGTGGCCGAATGTGGGAAGCTTAAAGTGGGGGGAGAGGATTCGGTTTAGTGCTAGCTTGAGGTGTGCCGAATGTTAGTAGGGAGTCTTTAGTTTTTATTTTTTCGGGTTGCTTGGTTCTAGTGTGTGCCGATTTTCTCTAGTGCATCTAAGAGTTCCCCTCATTTCATTTTGGTGTTTTTTTTCAACTCTTTTCTAATCTTTTCTCTTAAGTACAAACCTCCTCATTCGTGTCTTCTTTTTCTTTTCTTCAAGGTTACCAAACACCCATGGCCGAATCTTCCATTATCATCCACCCTTCACATTTTGGTTTCATTTTCTTTTGCTACCTTCTTCACAAGCCGAAACCCTCTGAAGTCACCTCTCTTGCCGAAACTTTGTCACCTTCTTTGCTCTTCTCTTAAACACCATAGCCGAAACATCTTGTGTGTTAATCGGTATCTCTGCTTTAAGCCGAACATCACATAGCAAGGTGCTAGGAATCGTTGGTTAGGGGGGATCTTTGCAATCGATTCTGTTGTTAAGTCAAGCGATTTGTAGTCCAAAGCCAAGGGGTTACTGTTTGCCGAATTAAATCACTCTATTCGGATTCTTAAGGAACGATCAAGCCAGGAAGGGGAGCATATCCGTAACCCCTATTCCTAAGTTTAAGAAGCGTGCTGTGTTGGCAGTTCAGGATTTTCCACCGGGCTGTGGTAGAGAACCGACGTCTGCCTGGGTTAGACAGATAGCCGTCGTTCCTACTGGCGAAAGTGTCGATGTAGAAAGCTTAGTGTTACACTTTATCAGGTGTGTATTACTCACACGTATCTTGTGGTTGTATTATTAACTGTAATGGCTGAAAGCCGAAATAGCTAATCTGATAGTCGAGATACCCTTATGGGTAAGGTTGGAGACACCGGGTAAGTCTTCGATGATGATATTTTTGATTGTATGCATGTATGTTGTTATTAACTGTTTCCCATTAAGAGTATGTTGCATTCAAATTTGGCATGATGAAGAGAGCATGGGCTCGGGAATTGAATGGAGGAAGAGGTGATAATCAAGTGACTATTGTCACGAGTGGTCTAAGTACCACGGTGGTTGAAACCACGTATGCTTATATCAGTGACTTGTTTCAGTGGTCTAAGACCACAGTGGGTTTGCCCCACGTAATCATAAACATATCAGAGATCGTCACGGTGGTCTAAGACCACAGTGGGTTGGCCCCACGATTATATGTATTAGTGACTTTGTCACGAGTGACTGCTGTCACGAGTGGTCTGGGACCATGGTGGTCATGAACCACAGTGGCATAATGCCACGGGTGTTTGGATGGAGAGCTAGGCGGGTTGGGCTGCATTGCATACATGAGACATATGTCGTCTTGGCGGGCTAAGGCCCGGCTTGCGTTTCACGGGATTTACACACCGAGTCTCGATGACTTACCCTTTGTTAATCTTGCGGTGTGTCGGTAGGTGGCGGGTTTTGGGCCGGACTCGATTTGAGGTGGCCATGCATTGCGAGTTCTCTAGTAAACTCAAACTTTATTTTAAACTTATTTCTATCTCGGGATTTTATTTTTTTAATAAGGCCGCTTTAACTTTATTTTGGGGTTTTGTTTACATCTTTGGTTTTATATATGTTATGAATTATCGAAAAGCGGGGTTTTCTTAAAAACATAAAAAGAGGTTTTCCAAAAGTTCAACGATTGGATAAAAAGCCATAAATAATTTAAAATTGGAATTTTTCTTACCATTACAAATATTATTTCCAAAGATCACGCACCTGAACATTCATTTCGATTAACACCTTTCGAAATTTTCTAAGTTCGGTTTTGGTAAAATAAACCCGTTTTCAGCTCCTAATTAACTTAATGAGAAAATGGTAGAGTATATGTAGTCAAACAGATTCCTTTGAAAATGGCCTTAGCCTGGATTCTCCAAACAAAAATAATTTCTCAAATCACGATGTTTTGTCAAAATTTTTAAATCTAATATTCCTGTGACAACCCAGATTTGGTCGTAACATTTTGACCGGGTTTGGGGTGTTACAAGCCTTTTACCAAATGATGAATGACTGGTTTACTCAATATATCTAGACTAATCCGGCTGGACAAAAACCTCCACCCCTGACTAATCCATCTTCGATACCTGTTATACCTCAAGTGAGTGATAAGTTGAGATTGCCTGAGCCTCCTGTTGATAAAATCATAAAACACGGAGCTGAAGAGTTCAGAGCCACTGATGATGATGATGCTGAGCGAGATGAATTCTGGCTCGATAATACTACACGGGTGTTTGATGAGTTATCTTGCACCTCTGATGAGTGCTTAAAATGTGCCATATCTTTACTACGAGACACTGCATATCACTGGTGGAACACATTAGTATCGGTGGTTTCGAAAGAACGAGGGACCTGGGATTTCTTTCAGACTGAGTTCCGTAAGAGAAACATCAGTCAGAGATTTATCGACCAGAAACACAAAGAATTTCTTGAGTTGAAAGCAGGTCGGATAGATGATGAGTATGAGCGGAAATTCGTGAGACTCAGTCGGTATGCCCAAGAGTGTGTTTCGATCGAAACTATAATGTGTAAAAGATTTGAAGATGGGCTGAACGAAGACATTAAATTGTTAGTTGGCATACATGAGATAAAAGAGTTCGTGGTACTTGTTTAGCGAGCTTGCAAAGCCGAAGAACTCGGGAAAGAGAAAATAAAAGCTGACTTTGAAGCTAGAGATTTACATAAGATACCATTTAGTAAGTCATTTCACTCGACATCAAAGAAGTTCCGAGATGATGCTAGCCGTACAAAAACTACTGCGGGTTATTCTAGATGTGATCGGGATAGACCACCTGTGAGCTCGAGAGCTACCTCAGTAGCTAGTGTTGGTAATGTCAGATCAAATCAACTCGAGTGTGAACATTGTGGTAAACGACATTTCAGCAGTTGCAAAATACATGATCGGGCCTATTTTAAATGTGGATTGATGGATCATTTCTTTCGTGAGTGCCCAGAGTTAGCGGAGCAAAATCTGGTACAGAATATGAGATCCGGTAACACTACAGCTCGAGGTAGACCACCCAGAAATACGGGTAATATGAGTGGCAGTCAGAATGGGACCAAAGATACAACTGTTAGATCTGAGGCTCGTGCACCTGCCAGAGCCTATGCTATTCGCACACGTGAGGAGGCCTCATCCCCGGATGTTATTACTGGTATTTTCACTCTCTATGATACTAGTGTTGTTGCATTTATTGATCCTGGTTCGACTCATTCTTATGTGTGTGAGACTTTAGTATCAAGTAAGACTTTGCCTGTAGAGTCTACTGAGTTTGTGATTAAAGTATCGAACCCCTTAGGCCGGTGTGTTTTGGTTGATAAAGTGTGCAAGAATTATCCGTTGATGATTCGAGATTCATGTTTTCCAGCTGATTTGATGTTGTTTCCATTCGACGAGTTTGATATAATTCTGGGTATGGATTGGTTAACTCTGCATGATGCTATTGTGAACTGCAAACGAAAGACTATTGATTTACGGTGTCAGAATGGTGAGATTATTCAGATTGAATCTAATGATCTGAATGGGTTACCAGCAGTGATATCTTCGATTTTAGCTCAGAAATACGTAAGAAAAGGTTGCGAAGCTTACCTTGCATATGTGCTTGATAGTAAAGTAACCGAAAGAAATATTGAATCAGTACCTATTGTGTGCGAGTATCCGGATGTGTTTCCTGAAGAATTACCGAGTTTGCCACCTTTCAAGAAGTTGAATTTGGTATTGAATTAATGCCAGGGATGACTCCGATATCGATAGCTCCATACAGAATGGCACCTACAGAATTAAAAGAATTGAAAGCTCAGTTGCAAGAGTTGACAGATAGAGGTTTTGCGCGATCGAGTTTCTCTCCAAGGGCGCACTAGTTTTATTTGTGAAAAAGAAAGACGGAACCATGAGAACGTGTATCGACTACAGATAGCTCAATAAAGTGACTATAAAGAATAAGTATCCATTGTCGTGGATTGACGATCTATTCGATCAATTGAAAGGGGCTACAGTATTTTCAAAAATAGATTTGAGATCGAGCTACTATCGATTCATGAGTTAAAGACTCGATGTGCCATAGATCGCTTTCCAAGCGAGAGTACGGACACTATGAGTTTCTGGTTATGCCTTTCGAACTTACTAATGCACCTGCTGTTTTCATGGATTTGATGAATCGGATCTTCAGACAGTATCTGGATCGGTTTTTGGTAGTATTCATAGATGACATTTTGATCTACTACCGTGATGAAACTGAGCATGCTGAACATCTGAGACTTGTGTTACAGACTTTGCGGGATAAACAGTTGTATGCAAAGTTCAGTAAATGTGAGTTTTGGTTACGCGAAGTCAGTTTTCTGGGCCATGTTGTGTCAGCATCGGGTATTCGGGTTGATCCGAGCAAAATTTCAGCTATACTTTATTGGAAACCTCTGAGAAATGTTTCTGAAGTTCGAAGCTTTCTAGGACTAGCTGGTTACTATAGATGGTTTGTAAAAGGTTTCTCTATTATTGCAACTCCGGTTACGCGACTACTTCAAAAAGATGTTAAGTTTGAGTGGTCAGAAAAGTGCCAGAAAAGTTTTAGTCAATTGAAAACCTTGTTAATCGAAGCTCCAGTGTTAGTTCAGCCAGAATCGGGTAAAGAATTTGTCATTTATAGTGATGCATCTTTGAGTGGTTTGGGTTGTGTTTTAATGCAGGAAGGCAAAGTCATAGCTTATGCCTCGAGACAGTTAAAGCCGCATGAAAAGAATTATCTGACGCACGATCTGGAATTGGTAGCTATTGTGTTTGCGTTGAAGATTTGGCGTCACTATCTGTTCGGTGAGAAATGTCATGTTTATTCTGATCATAAAAGCCTGAGGTATTTGATGACTCAAAAAGATCTGAATTTGAGACAACATCGATGGTTAGAGTTGTTAAAAGACTACGAACTTGTGATTGACTATCATCCGGGAAAAGCTAATGTTGTTGCTAATGCTTTAAGTTGAAAATCATTATTTTCTTTGCGTGCAATGAATCTGCATATGGTTATATATGATGATGGTTCGATAATAGCTGAATTAAAATCAAGACCGTTGTTTGTTCAACAAATTTGTGATGCTCAGAAAGTTGATAATGATTTGTTAGCAAAGCGAGCTCAAAGTGAATCGAATGTTGAATCCGAGTTTTGAGTTGATACTGATGGTTGTTTGAGGTTCAGAAATCGAATATGTGTTCCGAGAAATTCAGAGTTGATCTAGATGATTTTGAACGAAGCTCATAGCAGTCAATTATCTATTCACCCGGGTAGTACGAAAATGTATAATGATCTGAAATAACTTTACTGGTGGCATGGTATGAAACGAGACATTTCTGACTTTGTTTCGAAATGTTTAGTTTGTCAGCAAGTAAAAGCCAAGCACTAAGTACCTTCTGGGTTGCTTCAGCCGATTATGATACCTGAGTGGAAATGGGACAGAGTCACGATGGATTTTGTATCTGGTTTACCGTTGACACTGAGCAAGAAAGATGCAATCTGGGTTATTGTGGATAGATTAACTAAATCGGCTCACTTTATTCCGGTTCGTACAGATTATTTGCTTGATAAGCTAGTTGAATTATATGTTTCTCTGATTGTGAGATTGCACGGAGTGCCTATTTCTATTGTTTCAGATAGAGATCTGAGGTTCACATCGTGGTTTTGGAAGAAATTGCAAGATGCTTTAGGTACGAAACTACACTGTAGCACATATTTCCATCCGCAAACAGATGGCCAGTCTGAACGAATCATTCAAATACTTGAGGATATGTTGAGATGTTACATTCTCGAGTTTAAAGGTACGTAGGAACGATACTTACCTTTGATTGAATTTGCATATAATAATAGCTTTCAATCTAGGATCAAAATGGCACCTTACTAGGCTTTGTACAGTCGTAAATGTCGTACACCATTGTATTGGATTGAGCTCAGTGAAAATAAGATACACGAGGTCAATTAAATCAAAGAGACTGAACAGAAAGTGAAAGTGATTCGCGATAGTCTTAAAACAGCATCGGATCGTCAGAAATCATATGCAGACTTGAAACGAAAAGATATAGAGTTTCAGATCGGAGATAAAGTCTTTTTGAAAGTCTCACAGTGGAAGAAAATACTCAGATTCGATCGTAAAGGCAAATTGAGTCCGAGATTTATTGGGCCGTATGAGATTATAGAGCGTATCGGGCCGGTTGCTTATAAACTGCTGTTGCCACCTGAACTAGAAAAGATTCACAATGTATTCCATGTTTTGATGCTCCGTAGATACCGATCCGATCCTTCACATGTGGTTAGTCCGAAAGAGATTGAGATTAAGTCCGATATGACATACGAATAAGAACCGATTCACATTCTGGCTTGTGAGGTTAAAGAATTGCGAAATAAGAAAATTCCGTTCGTTAAAGTACTGTGGCATAAGCACGGAGTTGAGGAAGCAATTTGGGAGTCAGAGGATACAATGAAAGAGTGTTATCCGAACCTATTCACCGGTAAGATTTTTGGAGACGAAAATCCCTAAGGGGGAGAGTTGTAATAGCCCGATTTTGACCCTAATCGGAATACTGGTTTTGGGACAAGAAATCTGAGTCCAAAAAATATTTTAATATTATTTTCTATGTTAATTATGTGTTAATTTACTGTGTGAAAGTTTCGTGAATTAATTTTGTTGTTTGTGTGCTTAATTTAATAAAAGGACTTAATCGCGTAAAATGAAAAAGTGGCTAATTAATGTGTAAGTATTAATTTGTTAATGTCTTTATAATGTGAAGTCCTTAATAGATAATTAACCCACTATTAAAGTGAGTGGACGGCAATGGTCAAGAATGACCTTATATTATGTGTTTTATATATTAAGTAATAAAGGTTAAAAATGTAAAATGAAAATTAAGTTATTATATCATAAAACATTAAAGAAATAAAGGCCATGTTCATATTCTTGTGCCGAAATTAAAAGAGAATGAAAATAAGAAATCAAGCTAGGTATTCGGCCCTTGTTCAAACAAATTGAGGTATGTTTCGGTTTCGGTTTTTGATAATTTTTACATTTTTAAGATCATTGCTATGAAATGTATTAAGCCCATGCTTTAATTTTTTTATTTTGATGAATATTTTGAGTTAAGCCATTGATGAACTTATGTGATTTTTGTTGTTAGATAATAGATTATGGAAGATATGTTTTGAATTAACATGTTTTGTATTGGAAATTTTGATGATTTTGAGTAATTAGGGCTAAATTGTAAAAATAATATTTTGAGGGACTAAAATGTGAAATAAATGAAATGTGTGGACTTAGATGGACTATAGGAAGATTCAGCCTAGCTATGGTATATGCAAATTTTTTGTATTTTGTGTTTTATGCAATAAGGACTAAATTGTAAAAAGTTTAAAATGTCAGGGGCAAAATGGTAATTTGCCCATTTATGTGTTTTTGGACTAAATTGAATGAATGTGTGTTTAAATTAGTTAAATTTGAATTTATTTAGATCAAGAATGGAAGAAAACGGAATTAGATCCGGGGAAATCGAAAATAGTCGAATAGTAGATTATACCATCCGACAACATCCGAGGTAAGTCTATAAGCATTTAAATGTTGTTATATTCACAAATATATAAATGTTATGTGATAAATTGAATTGTTTGAATATATAAGCCTTGGCTGAATGTGAATATGAGATAGGGAACTATGTTTCGAGTTCGATTCGGTCGAGATTCAACATCCGAAAGTCCCGTACGAACCCTAGGAATAGATAGGATACAAATGTCATGACATAGGATTTCCGATATGTGTTATCGTGTAAGACCACGTCTGGGACGTTGGCACCGACTTGTGTTTACGTGTAAGACCATGTCTAGGAGATTGGCATCGTATTTGATTTGTGTAAGACCCTGTCTGGGATAGTGGCATTGTAACACCCCTAACCCGTAACCATCGCCGGTTTAGGGATAAAGGCGTTACCGGACAATTGGAATCTTTTACGGACATTTCATAATATAATTCAACCAATCAAGTCAAAGAGTCTCTTAATTATGTCAACGAAACCTTAAACATACTTTAGAATAAGGCCGAGACTAAACCGAACACATATGAAAATTCTCGGATATTTAAAATTTTTTCTAAGTTACAGAGGTCACACGCTCGTGTGGGCAGGCCGTGTGCCTCCCACGGCCTCAGACACACCCGTGTGTCTAAGCCGTGTCAAAATAGGGCATACATACTGACTTGTCCACACGGCCATGGACATGCCCGTGTGCCTCACTCGTGGTCGAGCTTGACTTGCACCACACAGCCAGTCACACGCCCGTGGTCAAGCCGGACTTGTTTTGAAATGCAACCACGAGGTACATGGTCAAGCCACACACCCGTGTGCTCAACCGCGTGGGCAAATATAGGCCATTTGCAAGGCCAAAATGCCACCCACACTTGGGCCATCTCTACAAGCACATACAAGCATATTTCTAAATACATTTGGCAACCGAAAACACACCAAATAATCATCATATCATCCCATTCAATCTCATTTCTAAGCATACCATCTTATATTCCAAATAGCACAACTAATTCACAAATAAACCAAGCATAATTCATCCACAACTTATACTCATATTGCATCAAAAATCTTACCATTACCTTGACCATTTAACAACCATGGAGTCATACCAAAACCAAATATCATATAACATGACTCTTCATTCATTACACAACCATTTAACTAGCCAAATCACATGGCTATACACATATTTCAAACATAACTCAAGGTAACTAACCTATACATGCCATACTTAGTATTTACACTTTTAAAAGGTACCAAAATAAGATTGAGTAGTCTGATGACGATCCTCGACGATTTCCCGAGCCTTCAGTAGCTTTGACGATCTATGAAACAGAGCAAACACACACAAAGTAAGCTTTCCAAAAGCTTAGTAAGCCATATACAAATAAACTTAACATATAATTCACATTATCATATCAATACATGAATCATTAACATATCTCAATGGTAAGTTTATAATTCTTCATTGGCTCATTATTTAGCCATTGCTTACCAACCATCATATCTCCATCTATCTCATTTACTCATGTCACATTCATTCATATATCACATTTTAGCTCATTGCATCTATATGCATGTTTTCTCACCTTCCATGCCTATTCAAAGCATATACATCAAGCGTACCTGAAACGGATATACAACCCACATAGTCATTCATTTCTTAGACTTGCCCGTTGAACCGTTCAGAATCTAATAGGATACTCAGAATGCTCGGAATAGTCGTACAATGCCAACGTCCCAGACGTGGTCTTACATGTACTCGGATATCGATGCCATTGTCCCAGACAGGGTCTTACACGAATCAAATACGAAGCCAATGTCCCAGACATGGTCTTACACGTAAATCTCATATCGATGCCAACGTCCCAGACGTGGTCTTACACAAAATATCGAATCAATGGCAACGTCCCAGAAGTGGTCTTACATGATCTCACATATCGGAAACCTATGTCATGACATATATGACCCTATCTATTCCTAGGTTCGTATCGGACTTCTCGGACATAGATACGTTGTCGATACTATCTCGAATTCCATGTATATAACATCTTGAGTACATTCAACACAAGCTAAATTTCATATATGCACAATTAATTCAATTCAAAGGCATTTATGTAACACCCCTTACCCGTATTCAACGCCGGAACCGGGCACGAGGCGTTATCGTAATAAAACCTCAAGATCGCCACTTAGGCACAACATGACCACTCTCTTTGGCCATCACAACAACCTCAATCCCGACTTACGAGGCCTCTCTCAAACACACGAGGGCTCTCGAGACCATATCAAAAACTCTTACGATCTTAAAATTTTTCCATCTATACAGGGCTCACACGCCCGTGTAAGATTTGGCACGCCCGTGGATGTCACACACGCCCATGGTCACCACCCGTGCATGAAAACTCAAGCATTCTGCCAATGCCCCACGGTTAGGGCACATGCCCATGCCTTCCACCCATGGGGCACACTGACTACCTTGACACGACCTAGAGTCCAGACACACGCCCGTGTGGCTAGCTCGTGGCCAACACTAATTAACACACACGTTCTAGGCACACGCCCGTGTGACTAGTCCGTGGTCTATTCTGACTTCAATTACTAACATGCAGGGGACACACGACCAAGTCACACGCCCATGGGCTGACCATGTGTCACACACGGCCTAGACACACGCCCGTGTGTCTACCCACATGGACAAGAACAAAGCTATTTTCCAAGTTCTTTTCACCCATCTAGCATACACAATCATGCACTCATTCAACACATTCATAATCAACTCAAAATCTTACAATCTCATTTAGATAACTACATCTTTTCATATAATAAAGTGCCAACAACTATGGCATTATACAAAATAGATTATCCATCTAAAGGCCAACACATCATAGCCATATACAACAAAATTCACTAACTTGTCTAGCCCCTATACATGCCATATACAAAACATTGAGTCTAATGTACCAGAGTGTGCTGATAGTGTGGGTGATCTTCAAATTGATCCTCGTATATCGATTCAACACTTTTGCTCTATAAGACAAGGGAAAAGAAAGGGAGTAAGCTTTGAGCTTAGTAAGTTTACACATAAACAATTAAGCAACATAGTATAAGCTAAACAACAATTAGCATTATACTAACATATAATGTACAACTATGCTTACTCTTTCTATCCCTTACCACATTCCCAACACATCATGAGTCACTTACTCATAACCATTGACATGCACCCTGCATTTAATATCACATTTACACAATATACAACACATCATTATTTCTCAATAATACATCCACATAGATATGCTACTCACTATCACATCCACACAGCAAATCTCTCGGTGGTTCCGCACTAACCCCACCACAATAAATTGATAAGGTAGTATCGCACTTAGCCTACCAAAAAGGTATTCATAGTGGTTTCGCACATAGCCCACTAGATAATATACCTAACGATAGCATCGCACATAGCCAGCTCATCGTCAATATGCATTAGGATGGTATCGCACTTAGCCCACCATTTAGCATTATCACAACACATTCACAAATCTACTTACTTAATCATTCATCCATTCATTTCACTTGAACCACATAGGTTCTCAACCATTCTCAACCATGCTAAACACTATCTAGCATTAGCAAATTGTAAGTATGAATGCATTGTTTATGCATAGACTTACCTCGATACTCAAAAGTATAGAAACGTGCAATTTAGTCCACCACTTTGCTCTTGCCTCGGTTTCGATTCGGGTTTTGTCTTTCTTGATCTATAATGAATAAATCAGCTTATTCAATACACACATTGACCAAATTGACCCACACCTCATACTTTGGTAAAATTACTCTTTTCCCCAAATCTTTCTCATAATTACACTATTGCCCCAAGGCTCGTAAAGTGATTTTTATTCAACTTCTTAGCCTTTCATGCTTAGTCGAATCACTTACTCAACTAAAGCAATCATCAATTCTCATCACAACACACATATATGACCAAACTCAAGATTTTTACAAACCAATCCCTACATGCATTTTCTATGGAAACTCATTTAGCAAAAGATGTTTCTACTACATCAAGCCTTCATAATCTTCCATAAAACATCAAAATACATGCATGTCATACATGGCCACATTTTTGAACATCCATCATAGCTCATCAAATAGCTAAAAATAGCTTACTTATGCAACAATGACTTAAAAAATACAAAGAATATAAAAAACGAGGCTAGATGCACTTACTAGCAAGCTTGAAATTTTTGAAGAACCCTAACAATGGCTCTTGCAAATCTCGGCAGCCTAGGAGAAGAAGATGAGTGAATTTTGTCATCTTTTCTCCTATTTTAATCACTTAATTGTTAAATGACCAAAATGCCCTTTTTGATAAACTTTCTATTTTAACTTATCCATGCCCAATTTTGTCCAAAAATTAGAAATTGGAAAAATTGCTATTTAAGGACCTCTAATTAATATTCTAAAGTGATTTCACACAAATAGCTTCTAGAATCTCACATTTTGCAACTTTTGCAATTTAGTCATTTTGGACAATTCAACCGCAATTTCACAAAATTGCTTCATGAAACTTTCACACTAACATGCATATATAGCATAAACCTCAAAAACTCATTCATAAACCTCAGATTTGTGGTCTCGCACCACTATTCCGACTAGGCCCTAAATCAGGATGTTACAATTTTTTTGTATATCAACTTACCTCGAATTTGAATATCAGAAACGGACTCGGCTACTCAATTACTTTTGATTTCCCACGATCTAAGTCCATTTTCTTCAGTTCTTGATCTATACATATTCAAATTTAACTCGTTTATTCACTAACTCATTCAATTAAGTCCAAAAACACATATTTAGGGTAATTTCCAAATTAGACCTCACATTTTCACATTTTGACATTTTAGTCCTTATTTCACAAAATTACAAAATATACAAAATTTCATCACACCCATGCTTAGCCGAATTCTCATGTAGTCCATACAATTCCATACATTTCATTTATTTTACAATTTAATCCCTTAAAATATTATTTTCTCAATAAAATCCAAATTACTCAAATTCAACAAAAATCCCAAAACAAACTTTGTTAATCTAACACATATCTTTCATAATTCATCTATAAACATCACAAAACTTATATGTTCATCAATGGCACATTTTACATTCATAATCAATTCACAAAATTAGAGCTTGGGTTTTGAAGAACACAAAGCAACGATTACAAAAACGTAGAAATTATCAAAAACCGAAGCAAAACATACCTTAAACCAAGCTCAATAATGGCCGAACCTAGCTTAGGTTTTCTTCTTTTTCTTTTCTTCAAATTCGGCACTTAAGAAGATGATAATGGCTTGTTTTTTTTTGTTTTGTTTAATAATATTAACTTAATTAATTAATTAAAAATTTAACATTTTAATTAATATTAGCAACATATAAACATCAAGGTTATATTTTTCCATTGCCATCCACTAAATTAGAACATGGCTTAATTGCCTCATAAGGCCTCCACATTAAAAAGCGACTCAAATAAGCACATTGACATATAGAATGTCACTTTTACTATTTATGTAATTTAGTCATTTTGTCAAATTAAGCACACAAACAGACAAATTAATTTACGAAACTTTCACACATGCTAAATCATATACTACAAACACAGAAAATAATATTAGAATATTTTTTTGACTCGGATTTGTGGTCTCGAAACCACTATTCTGACTAGGGTCTAAACCGGACTGTTACAATTCTCCCCCTTAGGGATTTTCGTCCCCGAAAATCTTACCGTTAAACGAATTCGGATATTATTGTCTCATTGAATCTTCAGGCTCCCACGTAGCCTCTTCAACTCCGTGTCGATGCCACAGTACCTTAACTAACTGAATTTTCTTATTTCGCAATTCTTTCACTTCACGAGCTAAGATACGGATCGGTTCTTCTTCGTATGTCATATCATATCGGATTTCATGTAACAGTCCGGTTTAGACCCTAGTTGGAACAGTGGTTTTTGGACCACAAATCCGAGTCTGAATAATATTTTAATATTATTTTCGGTGCCTATGATATGTGATTAAGCATGTGTTAAAGTTTCGTAAGTTAATTTGTCCGTCTGTGTGTTTAATTTGAGAAAAGGGTTAAATTGCATTAAATGCGAACTAGCATGATATTTGTTAAAGTACCTAAGTGTTGTGGCTTTTGAATGTTGTGGCCTTAAGATGCAATTAGCCAATTATGAAGATAGTGGACGGTGGAAGGACAACCATGCCCCTAGTTTAAATGTTTATATATTAAGGTTTATTAAGGACAACCATGCCCATAGCAAAAGATGTTTCTACTACATTAAGCTTTCATAATCTTCCATAAAACATCAAAATACATGCATGTCATATATGGCCACATTTTTGAACATCCATCATAGCTCATCAAATAGCTAAAAATAGCTTACTCATGCAACAAGGACTTCAAAAATACAAAGAATATAAAAAACGAGGCTAGATGCACTTACTAGCAAGCTTGAATTTTTTGAAGAACCCTAACAATGGCTCTTGTAAATTTCGGCAGCCTTGGAGAAGAAGATGAGTGAATTTTGTCATATTGTCTCCTATTTTAATCACTTAATTGTTAAATGACCAAAATGCCCTTTTTGATAAACTTTCTATTTTAACTTATCCATGCCCAATTTTTTTCCAAAAATTAGAAATTAGAAAAATTGCTATTTAAGGACCTCTAATTAATATTCTAAAGCTATTTCACACAAATAGCTTCTAGAATCTCACATTTTGCAACTTTTGCAATTTAGTCCTTTTGGACAATTCAACCGCAATTTCAAAAAATTACTTCATGAAACTTTCACACTAGCATGCATACATAGCATAAACCTCAAAAACTCATTCATAAAACTCGGATTTGTGGTCTCGCACCACTATTCCAACTAGGCCCAAAATCGGGATGTTACAACTCTCCCCCTTTAGAGATTTTTGCCCTCGAAAATCTTACCAATAAAAAGGTTTGGATGTTACTCTCTCATAGCTTCTTCCGTTTCCCATGTAGCCTCTTCCACACCGTGTTTCTGCCATAACACTTTCACTAGTGCTATGCTCTTATTTCTCAACTATTTCACTTCTCGAGCCAAGATCTTAATCGGCTCTTCATCATAAGACATATCTGGTCTTATCTCTATTTCCGTCGGAGGAATCACATGTGAAGGATCAGAGCAATACCGTCGCAACATCGACACATGGAACACATTATGAATCTTTTCCAACTCTACCGGCAAAGCCAATCGGTAAGCTACTGGCCTAACTCTGTCTGTAATCTCATACGGCCCTATGAATCTTGGACTCAATTTTCCTTTTCATCCAAATCTCATAATCTTCTTTCATGGGGACACTTTCAAAAACACTTTGTCGCCCACTTCAAACTCAATTTCTTTTCTTTTCAGATCCGCGTACGACTTCTGTCGGTCCGAAGCAACTTTCAGACTATTACGAATTATTTTCACTTTCTCCTCGATCTCTTTTACTAGATCGACCCCATGGATCCGCTTCTCACTAAGCTCGGTCCAATACAAAGGAGTCCGACACTTGCGACCATACAAGGCCTCATACGGAGCCATCCGTATACTTGACTGATAACTGTTGTTGTAAGCAAATTTGACTAAAGGTAGATATCTCTCCCAACTACCCTCGAATTCTAACACAAAGCATCGAAGCATAACTTCGAGAACTTGAATCACTCTTTCAGACTGACCATCAGTTTGCGGATGGAACGCAGTACTGAAATTCAACTTTGTTCCCAAAGCCTCTTGCAACTTCTTCAAAAACCTCTAAATGAACCTCGGATCCCTATCCGATATTATAGACACAGGTACACCATGTGACCTCACTATCTCTGCAACATACAACTCAACTAACTTATCCAGTGAATAATCAACAAGTACTGGAATAAAGTGAGCCGACTTCGTTAGTCTATCCACAACAACCCACATAGCATCTCTCTTTTTTGGAGTCATCGAGAGGCCAGTCACAAAATCCATGGTAACTTTGATCCCACTTCCATTCTGGTACCAACACCGGTGAAGCAATCCCAAGGCACTTGATGCTTAGCTTTCACTTGTTGACAAGTCGACACTTTATCACGAACTCGAAATATCTCTTTTCATACCCGCCACCAATAAGACTACTTCAAGTCATTATACATTTTCATCTTGCCGGATGTCTTGACAAACATCCTTTGTGGGCCTCATGCAAAACCTTTTGGATTAACTCCTCATCTCTAGGTACACAAATTCTGTCACGGTACAGCAAAAAACCATTCGAGCCCACTCGAAAATCAGAATCACTTTCTGACTCACGCTTATCTCTCTTAGCTGACATATCACTGTCATTTCTTTGAGCTTCACATATCTGTTGAACAAATAGTGGCTTAGCTCTCATCTCTGCCAGAATAGCACCATCATCAGACAATGCCAAACTCGTCCTCATAACTCTTAGAGCATACAAGGATTTCCTACTCAGGGCATCCGCAACCACATTCGCTTTTCCCGGGTTGTAATCAATGACTAACTAATAGTCTTTCAACAACTCAAGCCACCGTCTCTGTGGCAAATTTAGATCCTTCTGATCCATCAAATATCTCAAACTCTTGTGATCCGTAAAGATTCGGCACTTCTCACTATATAAGTAATGTCGCCAAATCTTTAACGCGAAAACAATCGCAGCCAACTCTAAATCATGAGTCGGATAATTCTTCTCGTGCGGTTTCAATTGTCTCGAGGCGTAAGCGACTACCTTACCCTCTTGTATCAACACGCAACCGAGACCATTAAACGACGCGTCACTGTAAACCACAAACTCTTTCCCCTATTCTGGTTGAACCAAAACCGGTGCCTCAGTCAATAATGTCTTCAGTCTCTTGAAACTCTGTAGACATGTCTCAGTCCATTCAAACTTGACATCTTTGTGCAATAGTTTCGTCATCGGGGTAGTAATCACAGAGAACCCTTTCATGAAACGTCTGTAATATCCTACTAATCCCAAGAAACTTCTGATTTCTGACACGTTCCTCAGTAGTTTCCAATCCACAACAACCGATATCTTACTCGGGTCAACTCTAACACCATCACCCAACACAATGTGTCCTAGGAATTCGACCTCACGAAACCAAAACTCACTCTTGCTAAACTTAGCGTACAACTGCTTATCTCTTAAAGTTTGCAAGACAATTCTAAAATTTTCTTCATGATCGTTCTCATCCCGAGAATAGATCAATATGCCGTCAATGAAGACAACTACAAACTTGTCCACATATTGTCTGAAAACATGGTTCATCAGATCCATAAAAATTGCCGGTGCATTCGTCAAACCAAACGACATAACCAAAAACTCATAATGGCCATACCTTGTTCAAAATGCAGTTTTCAACACATCCTGCTCTTTCACTCTCAACTGATAATAACCAGACCTCAGGTCAATCTTGGAGAACACTGTAGCTCCCTTCAGTTGATCAAAAAGATCATCAATCCTTGGTAAAGGATACTTATTCTTAACCGTCACTTTGTTAAGCTGTCTATAGTCTATACACAACCTCAGAGACCCATCTTTCTTCTTCACAAACAATACCGGAGCACCCCACGATGAGTAGCTCGGTCTTGCAAAACCCTTATCTGTCAACTCTTGCAACTGAACCTTCAGTTCTTTCAACTCTAAAGGTGCCATCCTATACGGAGCAATCGAGATAGGTGCCGCTCCCGGAACTAACTCAATCCCAAACCCAACCTCTCTCACTGGAGGTAATCCGGGTAACTCTTCCGGGAATACATCCGGATACTCACATACCACTGGCACTGTTTCAAACTCTACTCCAACCTCTCGAGTATTCAACACAAAAGCAAGATAGGACTCACACCCTTTTCTCAAGCATTTATCAGCCACTAAGGAAGAAATCATCACTGGTAGACTATCCGATCCACCTGATTCAACCCGAACCACATCTCCACTCTCACATTTCAAGTCAATAAACTTAATACCACAGTTCACTAAGACACTATGGGTAGTCAACCAATCCATGCCTAGGATTAAATCAAACTCATCAAACGGCAACAACATTAGGTTTGCCGGAAAGCAATGACACGCAATCATCAAAGGACAATTCTTACACACTTTGTCCACTAACACATGCTTACCTAACGGGTTTGACACCTTAACCACAAAGTCCGTAGACTCAACAGTCATACTCAAACTAGATGCCAATCTCATGCAAATATAAGAATGAGTAGACCCTGGATCTAATAAAGCAATAACAAGGGTGTTAAAGAAAGAAAAAGTACCCGTTATCAAATCAGGGGAGGATGCCACTTCGCGAGCGCGAATGGCATACGTCCTCACAGGTGCCCGACCCTCCTGTCTCACAGCAGAGTCTCTAGATGCACCTCTACCACTATTCCCGCCTCTCGGGTTCCTTGGTGGTCTACCCCTTGCAGACACATCATTGGATCTCATCTCTTGCTTCTCTTCCTTATCATCCCTCTCGGGGCAATTTCGGATAAAATGGTCGGGGGAACCACACTTATAACAGTTTCGACTGTTACCCCAAAACTCTCCGGTATGATATCTACCACAACTTGGACACTCCGGTTTACTCTTCGGATTGCCCACACTTTCCATCGAGGTAGCTTGGACTCTTGAACGCGAACGAGTATTGCCCAAGTCTCGATGCGAATAACCCACTGGTGCTGTCATCCTTAGACCTTTTAGACTGGGCTTGATACGACTTGCTCATCGGCCTCTTTCTAGCATCTCGGGCTTCACTCACAGCCCTTTTCTTTTCTGTACTCAACTCTTCGGCTTTACTTGCCCTTTCGACCAACACCACAAATTCTTTCAACTCCAATATACCCACTAGGAGTTTGATGTCCACATTCAGTCCGTCTTCGAACCTCTTACACAACATGGTCTCTGACGACACACATTCTTGAGCGTATTTGCTAAGCCTAACAAACTCACGCTCATAATCCGCTACTGGCATTCTTCCTTGCTTCAACTTAAGGAATTCCTTCCTTTTCCTATCAGTAAACCTCTAGCTTATATACTTCTTCTGGAACTCTTCCAGAAAGAACTCCCACGTCACCCGCTCTCTCGGGACCACTGATGTCAACGTCTTCCACCAATGGTATGCCGAGTCCCTCAGCAAGGATACGACACACTTCAAGCTCTCTTCAGGTGTACAAGAGAGTTCATTGAATACTCTCATCGAGTTATCTAACCAGAACTCTGCCCTCTCAGGGTCATCATCAACCTTAGCTCTAAACTCCTCAGCCCCATGTTTGCTAATCTTATCTACGGGGGGTTTCAATATCCTCACTACATCAATACCTTGAGGAGCCACAGGAATTGGCTGAGGTATAGGAGGAGGAGGTGGAGGAGGTTGAGCATTAGGGTTCACTCGAACATAATCCGAGTACCAATTGCTCATCATCTGGAGAAAGGCTTCCCGAGCCCCTTCCCCTTGACCTCTAGCCTCGGGTCCACTTTGAATGTGCGGTTCCTTCTTGCAGAGCCGTAGCATTACTAGCTGCTTCATCAGCAGTCAATGGATCGGAACCCATATTCTATATAAAACAAGATTTAAAATCATCAAGAGCCACCACACTATCATTGTACACTTATGGCATGTATAGCTAGACTATTACACCCGCTACAGTAGTCCTAGAACTGACTAAACCATAGCTTTGATACCACTAAATGTAACACCCCGTACCCATATTCAATGCCAGAACCGAGCACAATGCGTTACCGTAATAAAACCTCAAGATCGCCACTTAGGCACAACATGACCACTCTCTTTGGCCATCACAACAACCTCAATCCCGACTTACGAGGCCTCTCTCAAACACACGAGGGCTCTCGAGACCATATCGAAAACTCTTACGATCTTAAAATTTTTCCATCTATACAGGGCTCACACGCCTGTGTAAGATTTGGCACGCCCGTGGATGTCACACACGCCCATGGTCACCATCTGTGCATGAAAACTCAAGCACTCTGCCAATGCCCCATGGTTAGGGCACACGCCAATGCCTTCCACCCGTGGTGCACACTGACTACCTTGACACGACCTAGAGTCTAGACACACGCCCGCGTGGCTATCCCGTGGCCAACACTGATTAACACACACGTTCTATGCACACGCACGTGTGACTAGTCCGTGGTCTATTCTGACTTCAATTACTAACATGCAGGGGACACACGGCCAAGTCACACGCCCATGGGCTGACCGTGTGTCACACACGGCCTAGACACACGCCCGTGTGTCTACCCACATGGACAATAACAAAGCTATTTGCCAAGTTCTTTTCACCCATCTAGCATACACAATCATGCATTCATTCAACACATTCATAATCAACTCAAAATCTTACAATCTCACTTAGATAACTACATCTTTTCATATAATAAAGTGCCAACAACTATGGCATTATACAAAATAGATTATCCATCTAAAGGCCAACACATCATAGACATATACAACAAAATTCACTAACTTGTCTAGCCCCTATACATGCCATATACATAACATTGAGTCTAATGTACCAGAGTGTGCTGATAGTGTGGGCGATCTTCCAATTGATCCTCGTATATCGATTCAACACTTTTGCTCTATAAGACAAGGGAAAAGAAAGGGAGTAAGCTTTGAGCTTAGTAAGTTTACACATAAACAATTAAGCAACATAGTATAAGCTAAACAACAATTAGCATTATACTAACATATAATGTACAACTATACTTACTCTTTCTATCCCTTACCACATTCCCAACACATCATGAGTCACTTACTCATAACCATTGACATGCACCCCTGCATTCAGTATCACATTTACACAATATACAACACATCATTATTTCTCAATAATACATCCACACAGCTATGCTACTCACTATCACATCCACACAGCAAATCTCTCGGTGGTTCCGCACTAACCCCACCACAATCAATTGATAAGGTAGTATCGCACTTAGCCTACCAACAAGGTATTCATAGTGGTTTCGCACATAGCCCACTAGATAATATACCTAACGATAGCATTGCACATAGCCAGCTCATCGCCAATATGCATTAGGATGGTATCGCACTTAGCCCAACATTTAGCATTATCACAACACATTCACAGATCTACTTACTTAATCATTCATCCATTCATTTAACTTGAACCACATAGGTTCTCAATCATTCTCAACCATGCTAAACACTATCTAGCATTAGCAAATTGTAAGTATGAATGCATTGTTTATGCATAGACTTACCTCGATACTCAAAAGTATAGAAACGTGCAATTTAGTCCACAACTTTGCTCTTGCCTCGGTTTCGATTTGGGCTTTGTCTTTCTTGATCTATAATGAATAAATCAGCTTATTCAATACACACATTGACCAAATCGACCCACACCTCATACTTTGTCAAAATTACTCTTTTTCCCTAAATCTTTCTCATAATTACACTATTGCCCCAAGGCTCGTGAAGTGATTTTTATTCAACTTCTTACCCTTTCATGCTTAGCCGAATCACTTACTCAACTAAAGCAATCATCAATTCTCATCACAACACACATGTATGACCAAACTCAAGATTTTTACAAACCAATCCCTACATGCATTTTCTATGGAAACTCATTTAGCAAAAGATGTTTCTACTACATCAAGCTTTCATAATATTCAATAAAACATCAAAATACATGCATGTCATACATGGCCACATTTTTGAACATCCATCATAGCTCATCAAATAGCTAAAAATAGCTTACTCATGCAACAAGGACTTCAAAAATACAAAGAATATAAAAAACGAGGCTAGATGCACTTACTAGCAAGCTTGAAATTTTTGAAGAACCCTAACAATGGCTCTTGCAAATCTCGGCAGCCTTGGAGAAGAAGATGAGTGAATTTTGTCATCTTTTCTCCTATTTTAATCACTTAATTGTTAAATGACCAAAATGCCCTTTTTGATAAACTTTCTATTTTAACTTATCCATGCCCAATTTTGTCCAAAAATTAGAAATTGGAAAAATTGCTATTTAAGGACCTCTAATTAATATTCTAAAGCTATTTCACACAAATAGCTTCTAGAATCTCACATTTTGCAACTTTTGCAATTTAGTCCTTTTGGACAATTCAACCGCAATTTCACAAAATTGCTTCGTGAAACTTTCACACTAGCATGCATACATAGCATAAACCTCAAAAACTCATTCATAAACCTCAAATTTGTGGTCTCGCACCACTATTCTGACTAGGCCCTAAATTGGGATGTTACAATTTATTTGTATATCAACTTACCTCGAATTCGAATATCAGAAACGGACTCAATTACTCAATTACTTTCGATTTCCCACGATCTAAGTCCATTTTCTTCGGTTCTTGATCTATACATATTCAAATTTAACTCGTTTATTCACTAACTCATTCAATTAAGTCCAAAAACACATATTTAGGGCAATTTGCAAATTAGCCCTCACATTTTCACATTTTGACATTTTAATCCTTATTTCACAAAATCACAAAATATACAAAATTTCATTACACCCATGCTTAGCCGAATTCTCATGTAGTCAATACAATTCCATACATTTCATTTATTTTACAATTTAATCCCTTAAAATATTATTTTCTCAATTAAATCCAAATTACTCAAATTCAACTAAAATCCCAAAACAAACTTTGTTAGTCTAACACATATCTTTCATAATTCATCTATAAACATCACAAAACTTATATGTTCATCAATGGCACATTTCACATTCATCATCAATTCACAAAATTAGAGCTTGGGTTTTGAAGAACACAAAGCAACAATTACAAAAACGTAGAAATTATCAAAAACCGAAGTAAAACATACCTTAAACCAAGCTCAACAATGGCCGAACCTAGCTTAGGTTTTCTTCTTTTTCTTTTCTTCAAATTCGGAACTTAAGAATATGATAATGGCTTGTTTTTTGTGTTTTGTTTAATAATATTAACTTAATTAATTAATTACAAATTTAACCTTTTAATTAATATTAGAAACATACAAACATTAATGTTATATTTGTCCATTGCCATCCACTAAGTTAGAACATGGCTTAATTGCCTCATAAGGCCTCCACATTAAAAAGCCACTCAAATAAGCACATTGACATATAGAATGTCACTTTTACTGTTTATGTGATTTAGTCCTTTTGTAAAATTAAGCACACAAACAGACAAATTAATTTACGAAACTTTCACACATGCTAAATCATATACTGCAAACACAGAAAATAATATTAGAATATTTTTTTTGACTCGGATTTGTGGTCCCGAAACCCCTATTCCGACTAGGGTCTAAACTGGACTGTTACAATTCTCCCCCTTAGGGATTTTCGTCCCCGAAAATCTTACCGTTAAACGAATTCGAATATTGTTGTCTCATTGAATCTTCAGGCTCCCACGTAGCCTCTTCAACTCCGTGTCGATGCCACAGTACCTTAACTAACTGAATTTTCTTATTTCGCAATTCTTTCACTTCACGAGCTAAGATACGGATCGGTTCTTCTTCGTATGTCATATCAAATCGGATTTCATGTAACAGTCCGGTTTAGACCCTAGTCGGGACAGTGGTTTTGGGACCACAAATTCGAGTCTGAATAATATTTTAATATTATTTTCGGTGCCTATGATATGTGATTAAGCTTGTGTTAAAGTTTCGTAAGTTAATTTGTTCGTCTGTGTGTTTAATTTGAGAAAAGGGTTAAATTGCATTAAATGCGAACTAGCATGATATTTGTTAAAGTACCTAAGTGTTGTGGCTTTTGAATGTTTTGGCCTTAAGATGCAATTAGCCAATTATGAAGATAGTGGACGGTGGAAGGACAACCTTGCCCCTAGTTTAAATGTTTATATATTAATGTTTATTAAGGGCAAATTAGGAAATGAATTGTTAATATATTAATAATAATAAAACATGAAAATGGTCTTTGTTATCATCTTTATTCCACCAATTTTAGAAAGAAAAGAATAAGGTTTGAAACTTTGAAGCATTCAGCCTTAGTTGAGCAAAAAATTCAAGGTATGTTTTTAATCGATTTTCGATCATTTCTATGTTTTTGTAATCGTTGCTTCGAATGCTTCAAAACCCATGCTTCAATTTTGAGAATTGATGATGTTTGTGAAATGAGACTTTGATGAACTCATGTGATTTATGATGTTTGATAGTGAAAAATGAAAGATATGTGTTTGATGAGTATGTTTTGTTCTTGAAATTTTGATGAATTTAGCTAATTAGGGCTAAATTGTGAAAATAGCATTTTGAGGGATTAATTTGTGAAATAAATGAAATATTTGGACTTACATGAGATACATAAGCATTCGGCTAAGCATGTGTATATGATGATTTTGTATATTTGATGTTTTGAGAAAAATGGACTAAATTGATAAAATGTGCAAATGTGAGGGCTAAATTGAAAATTGCCCAAAATGTATGTTTTTGGACTGAATTGAGTGAATTAGTGAATAAATGGATTACATTTGAATATGTATAGATCAAGAATTGAAGAAATCAGACTTAGATCGCGGGAAAGCGAAAGTAGTTGAATAACCGAGTCCGAACGAATATCCTAATCCGAGGTAAGTTGATATACAAATAAATGCAATTGTATTGAATTATTTTAATATATATGATATGTGAAATACTATGATTATCCATTGAGATGGAATGTATGTGAAATTTGAGTTGGCTAATAAGTCGATAAACTGATAAAGTTCGTGAAGTCTCGTGTGAACCTAGGAATATATAGGAATTACGTATCTCATGACATAGGTGTCTGTTATATGATATCATGTAAGACCACATCTGGGACGTTGGCGTTGATTCGAGATTTCATGTAAGACCCTGTCTGGGGCACTGGCATTGATATCTGATTTCGTGTAAGACCATGTCTGGGACGTTGGCATCGATATAAGATTTATGTGTAAGACCATGTCTGGGACATCAGCATCGTATTTGATTCGTGTAAGACCCTGTCTGGGATAGTGGCATCGATATCTAATTATATGTAAGACCACGTCTGGGACGTTGGCATTGTACGACCATTCCGAGCACTCTGAGTATCCTATTAGATTCTGAATGGTTCAACGGGCAAATCCGAGATACGAATGACTATGTGAATTGTATATCTGTTTCAGGTACGTGTAGTATGTACACTAAGTGTGTATGAAAGGTAAGTATCTATATGAACTTACTAAGATGATTATGTATATGAAATGATGAGATTATATGAGAATATATGCTTGAAGGAGCTATATGTATATTTGATATTTGAGTTGAGGAATATGGTAAGATATGGCTAAGCAAATGAGCCAAAGAATACATGAGATGAATTTGCTATGAGAACCAATAATGTTATTATATCAATTTGGTTATGTGTATATTATGCTAAGTTTATTTGTATATGGCTTACTAAGCTTTTGAAAGCTTACTCTGTATGTGTTTGCTATGTTTTATAGATCGTCAAAGCTACTAAAGGCTCGGGACCATCGAGGATCATCATCACACTACTCAAAATCATTTTGGTATCTTTTGGAAATGTTTATAGCTATATATAGCATGTATAGGCTAGTCACTTTGGATTATCTTTGAAATGTGTATAAAGTAGCCATGAGATATGGCTTAATAAGTGTTGGTAATATGCATGAGTAAATATGTTATATAATGCTTAGTTTGGAATGGTTTGATAGCTAATGAATTAGTCAAAGTTATGGTAAGCATATGAATGCATTATGAGTATGCATGTTTGATCAAAAAAATGTTTCTATGAAGGGTAAATGTGGTTAAACCATGCTTATGTATATGTATGATTTAGTTGTGCAAATTGGCATGATTAGAAATGAGTTTGGATGTGAAGAATTGTTGATCATTTGACAAGTCTTTGGTTGTTAATTGTGTATAAAATGGATTGGTATGTAGCTTGTAGGGTAAACCCAAGTGTAGGTGGCATATTGACCTTGCAAAGGGCCTGTTAAGCAGACACGGTTGTTGTAACACCCCAAACCCGGCCCAAAACACCACGGCTGAATCCAGAATGTTACGAGAAAGTGGTGAAATCGAGTTCTAGTTTAATTAGTGAAATCAGACTTTAAATTTGGAAATAAGCCCTTCGTTTAAGGAGTTGTCTTTAAAAATAGTAGTTTGCCGAATAAAAATGCCCAAGTTGTATAAAATCCGATTCATTTTATGTCTCCGTGGTAAAAATGTTTCAATGTCACATTTTAAAAATTATTAAATAATAAATCCAACTTAAAACCATAAATCCCGAAATATATAGAGAGACCTTATTACATAATGAAGATAACCCAAGAAAATAAAATCTAGTAGTTTAAAATAGAGTTACGAAACCAACATCTGCATGGCCTCCTCGAATCCCCTCCAGCCCGGTCCAACGTATCATGTGTTACCTGCATTGTTTTTGAGAAAAAAATGGGGTGAGTCACCAGACTCAGTGTGTAATTACGCTACATAGTTTCCACTAATGGCCTTAGGCCCACATCCACATCGAACTAGCACCATGCTCAATCAGAAATGCAATATGACAGCCCAATCCCAACCTAGTATCCATCCGCTACACACCACCCGTACATCCATCCAATACACACATGGGGATTACTAAATCAACCCTCCATCCGCTACACACCACCTGTACATCCATCCAATACACACCTGGGGATTACTAAATCAACCCTCCATCCGCTACACACCTCTTTGGTAGTCTATACCGACAGACACACTGCTCAAAGTCCACATAGTGGTCTAGCCACTGATCCACGTGATTAAATCACAAGTATCCACGATGAGACTCAAGGTCTTCATCAATTCACAATGAGGCTCAAGGCCATCATTAATCGTGACAGAGTCACCCACATATGAGTATACACTTCCCGTTTTATCAGTATATCCCAAACCCTATGCACATGCAGCATAATATGATGAAATGGCATTATAATAGAATATGAGCACATCCATATACATATATACAACATGCTTACATGCATCCACAATTATCTTTCCTCAATTTCGATATAGGTAGTTTACTAACCTGGTTTACCGGTTTACCCAAGGTGGGTAACAACACCACCACAGCCACTATTTCGCTGCTAGCACACATAACACATATATTTAATTAAAACAACTAATGAAACAAAGGTGATAATTACACACTGAAAACTCGAAGCACTAGACTATCGATCTCCTAACATCCTCACTCGGCGAGATTACGATGATCCGCTTGTCCTTTTCAAATGTCGCCCACAGCGGTGTACAATCCCAACCGCTAAAATCGATCGCTTCTTGAACTTAGGGGTAGGGACTACGTGTCCAACCCCTCCTTCGATTGGTGGTACTCGATTCCATCAAATAAGATCTTGGTCAAGACCCAGTTAAAGCGTTGAATAAAACTATAACGGAACCAAAAGTATGCTTTGACTGAAAGAACATCCTTACCCAAGGTCGACAGAATCCCAAAGGCTATTCACTTGAGCTTAAAGGCTGTCGAAATCCCTTTTAATGCCCCTAACACTGGCATCAAGCAACAGATCCGAATCAAACCCTTCATAGATTCGGCCACACATAAGAACAAAGTTAGGCTTTTGGTTCGGCAACCAAATAGAAATGAGAGAGATTCAGGTAAAAGAAAAACCCCTTACCACCACTTCTAGGATTCAAATGAGAGGATTGATAGGAAGAGTCACCACCCAAGAGATGTTCGGCTCTACTAGATTCGGCCAAGAGATGACACTTGCGACAACAAAATAAAAACAAGAAAAGAAGAATAGCAATGAAAAAGAGAGAAGTAATGGTGAATGAGAGATTCGGCCAAGGTTCTAGTGAATAGAAGGGTTATTCGGCTTTTGGAAAATGAAGTAATTGGTGAAAAAGAGGAAGAGGGAGTTGAGGTTTAAGAGATTTCGGCTATGGGGGGAAAGTGAAGGGTATATTTCGGCTTTTAGAGAGTGAGTAGAAAAAAAAAGAACAACACCTACTTTCGGCTTTGAAGATGAGAAGAGAAGATAAACCAAAATGACCCTAATGGTCTTCTAGATTTCAGCTATGAGTCAAAAGAGAGAAAAGAGTTGAAGAGCTAGGTGATTTTCAGCACAAGAGAGGGTGAGAGCAAAACTAAAACAAAAGTGAGAAGCACAACCAAATGCCTTAAAAACAACTACTACACACTAGCACCAAATTTGGCACCCTCCTTAAGCTTGAAACCGAATACTCCCCCTCTCAACCCCTCAAAAATTTGGCTAACACTCACCTAGCCAACACCCCCCATGATTCTCTCCTTAATTCCCTCTACATCACCCATTCAAATGAGTTTGAATCATTCCAACCCCACAAATAACTCTCCACCACATATTCAAAAGATTTGACCCATTCAAACCTCCACCTTTCAAGTGCCCTTCCCGAATCCACTACCTCCCCCCTCTTGACGCAAAATACAACTCCAAAATGCTGCCAATGTTGCTCGAACCTCCTCCCCCTTGGAACTCCCTTTGACGCAACTCCCCTGCACACCAGATGATGTCTCCTTGCCACTCCACCACTTCACTTGTTGTGTCCCTAATCACCACTTTTAATCCCTTAAGCCCTGACTCTACTAGCTCTCCCCTAAAGGCTTCAAACCAGAAAATTTCACTAAGGCTCCTACCTAACCCCAAGGTTTCTTGAAGCCCCCAAACACACTCAAACAACCATGCAACACACAAGAACAGATAGATACAAAATAAAATGTACTACCCCTAAATCCCGGATGTTACAGTTCTACCCCCTTAAAGAAATTTCGGCCTCGAAATTACCTGGTCAAAATAGATGAGGGTATTGTTGACGCATTGCCTCCTCCGGCTCCTACGACGCTTCCTCTGAACCATGGTTCCGCCACAACACCTTGACTAGAGGAACTGATTTCTTCCGTAGCACCTTCACATCCTGCTCCAAAATTTGAATAGGTTCCTCCTCGTAAGACAAATCTGGCCTTAACTCAACTTCCTCTACTGGCACCACGTGATACAGATCCGAATGGTAACATCTTAGCATTGAGACGTGAAACACATCATGCATCTGATTCAACTCTGAAGGCAACTCCACTGATACGCTACTGGCCCTACCCGCTTCAAAATCCGATAAGGCCCTATAAACCTGGGGCTCAGCTTACCTTTTACGTCCAAATCTCATCACCCTCTTCCACGGCGAAACTTTCAGGAAAACCCGATCACCTACTGCGAATTCTATCTCTTTCTGCTTAAGATCCGCATACGATTTCTATCTGTCCGATGCCTCCTTCAACCGAGTTTGGATTACCTTAACCTTCTCTTCCGATTCTGCCACCAACTCCGGACCTAAGACATGACGTTCACCTAACTCTGTCCAACACGTAGGAGTGCGACATTTCCGCCCATACAATGCTTCATACGGTGCCATCCGAATACTTGCTTGATAACTGTTGTTGTACGCGAACTCTGCTAAAGGTAAGAATTCTTCCCAGCTACCTCTGAAATCGATGACGCAACCCCTCAACATATCCTCTAACACCTGAATTACCCTTTCAGACTGGCCATCCGTCTGCGGATGAAATGCCGTGCTAAAGTCCAACCTGGTGCCCAAAGCCTGATGCAACGCCTCCAAAAACGCGACGTAAATCTAGGGTCCCTATCTTGATATTATTGATACTGGCACACTATGCAGTCTCACAATTTCCGCCACATACAGCTTAGCCAACTTCTGAAGAGAATAGTCGACACGCACCGGTATGAAGTGTGCAAACTTTGTCAACTGATCTACGATCACCCATACTGATTCTTTCTTAGTAGGCGTAAGAGGAAGCCCACTAACGAAGTCTATCGTGATACTTTCCCACTTCCATTGCGGAATCTTCACCGGTTGCAGCAACCCCGAAGGCACTTGGTGTTTAGCTTTGACCTGCTGACATGACAAACACTTCCCCACAAATTCCGTGACTTCTCGCTTCAATCCAGGCCACCAAAATTGTTCCCGTAGATCCCGGTACATCTTACTCCCCCAGGATGCATAGCGTAAGGGCTATTATGCGATTCCAGAAGAATCCTCTGCCTTAACTCCACATCCTTCGGCATACAAACCCTCCTACGAAAACACAAAACTCTGTCGTTGTTCACACTGTAATCCTCTATTCCCCCATCCTGTACTTGTAGAAGTCGAGCACTCAGAACCTCATCCACCAACTGTTTCTCCTTTACCTGACTTATCCATGACGGCTTCACCTGTAGCTCCGCTAATAGACTCCTGTTGTAATATAGGCTAAGGTGAGCGAACATCGCTCTCAAGTCCGATACTACCTTTCGGCTTAGTGCATCTGCCACCACATTCGCCTAACCCGGATGATATTCAATCGAGCAGTCATAATCCTTCAACAGCTCCACCCATCTTCGCTGTCTCAAGTTCAGCTCCTTCTGAGTCAATAGATACTTTAAACTCTTATGGTCTGTATAGATAACAGACTTCTCTCCATACAGATAATGTCTCCACACCTTTAGAGCGAAAACCACTGCAGCCAACTCCAGATCATGAGTGGGATAGTTAACTTCATGTGGTCTTTACTGCCGAGACGCATAGGCAACAACCTTCCCCTCCTGCATCAATACACAACCTAACCCCGTATGAGAAGCATCACAATATACTACAAAATCTTTCTCTGCTTCAGGCTGAATTAAAACCGGAGCCTCCGTCAAAACCCTCTTTAGCTTCTCGAAACTCTCTTGCTACTTGTCTGTCCACACAAATGGTACCTCATTCCTCAACAACTTAGTCAAGGGCGCCGCGATTGAGGAGACACCTTCAACAAAACTTCTGTAACAACCTGCTAATCCCAAGAAACTCTGAATTTCCGCCACAGACTTAGGTGGTTTCCAATCCAGCACCGCCTCGATCTTCCGAGGATCAACTCTTATCCCTTCTGTGGATACCACATGACCCAGAAAAGTAACTTCTCTTAACCAAAATTCGCACTTACTAAATTTGGCGTACAGTTTCTTCTCCCTTAGAATCTGTAGAACCACCCGGAGATGCGCATCATGTTCTTCTTTCGACTTGGAGTATACTAGGATGTCGTCTATGAATACTATGACGAACTGGTCCAAATATGGTTGGAAGACCCGATTCATCATGTCCATGAACACGGATGGTGCGTTCGTCAACCCAAACGGCATTACCAGGAATTCATAGTGCCCGTATCGAGTCTGGAAAGCCGTCTTATGAATATCTGCTTCTTTTACCTTAAGCTGGTGGTATCCCGACCTCAAATCTATCTTCGAGAAGACCGCAGCCCCTTCAAGCTGGTCAAACAAGTCGTCTATCCTCGGCAGCGGATACTTGTTCTTGATCGTCAGCTTATTCAACTGACGGTAATCTATACACATACGCATAGATCCGTCTTTCTTCTTTACAAACAACACCGGTGCTCCCCATAGAGACACACTGGGTCGAATAAAACCGCGATCCAGCAACTCCTGGATTTGGGCTTTCAATTCTACTAGCTCCTTTGGCGCCATCCTATAAGGGGTGATGGACACCGGAGCCGTACTCGGTATAAGCTTGATTCCAAACTCCACCTCGCGATCTGGAGGCAACCCTGGAAGCTCCTCTGGAAAAACATCTACAAACCCCTTTACTGTTCTAACCTCCTCCACGGTCGCTTCCTTTGCATCCAAAGAACTAACAAACATCAAGAAAGCCATGCACCCTTTCTTCACCATCCTTTCCGCCTTAAGAGCTAACACCACATTAGACAGATAGTCTCTCCTCTCACCTATTACCAAAACTTCATCATCCCCGGAAGTTCTTAACGTCATGCGCTTAGCGGCACAGTCCAGATTCGCTCGATACCTTACTAGCTAGTCCATGCCTAAGATCAAGTCAAATTCTTCGAACGGTAGTTCCATCAAGTCACCCGAATATCGATTTCGAACTTCTAGAGGCACATCTCTAAAAAGTTTATCTACCACTACCGATTGCCCTAAAGGACTAAGTACAGTCATCTTCCTAGAAGCAGTTTTAGGATTCACATTCAAGGTTCCAGACACCATACTAGCAATATAAGAGTGTGTTGACCCGACATCAATTAGTGCAGTAAAGGGTAACCCAGAAATAAGTGGTAACCCAAAAATAAGGAACATACCCGTTATAACATCTGGTGTATCCCCCTCTTCACGACGCCTGGCCGCGTAAACTAACCCAGGCTGCCTTGCCTCAGTACCTCCGGTTCCTCTGCCCTGCGTTCCACGTCCTCGGCCAGAACCATTCCCTCCTCGATTCGAACCACGACCTCTCGGCATCTACTGACCACCCCTACCTGGCTGCACGTACCCTTGATCTACCATCCGAGCCCTGGTCATGTCTTCCGGACAATTCTTAATCAAGTGATCCTTCGACCCACATCTGAAACACTCCTTACTTCTTCCCCAGCACTCCCTTGCATGTGACCGCCCACACTGAGCACACTGACAAAATTGCCCCCAGTACCCGGCGTAGTATCACGAATAGGTCCATTAACCCTAGGCTTTTTTTGAAGTCTTCCCGACGATCCTGACGATCCATAGCTTCTCTTATTCTTGCCTCTGTCATTGTCTCTATTCTGCCTCTCGGTACGCTTAACCTCCTCAGCTATCTTAGCCTTTTCCACCAAAGTAGCGAAGTCCCTTCCACGAGGAGCTATCAACACCCATGACTCATCCCGCGGCCCATCCTCAAATCTCACCACAGCGCTCGTGTCGGTTGCAATAATCCTCGGGCGGCGTCGGCTTAGTCGCAAAGTTCCGCCTCATACTCGCCTACCGATTTTCCCCCTTGCACTAAATTCGGAAAAGCCTTCCTTTGGGCATCTACATAATCGGCCCTAACATACTTCCCTTGGAATTTCATCCTAAAGAAATCCCAATCTACTTGATCTCTTTGGTGTACCCTCCACGACGGTAAGCCACCACCTGGTAGGCTTCATCCCGAAGCAGAGAAGCTGCGCCCTTGACTTCTCTCACTTTGTGCAATCCAAGTCATCCATGATTTTTTCGACCGCCTCTAGCCGATCACCACACGTTTGGAGCTACCCCGAGAGACTCCCTAAAATTTCGGCTCCATTTGCCGAAGTCGCTCAGGAACCGATTTTCAAGCCCCATTACCCATGCTGCTCCCGCAACTCTCTCTAGAACCCGCAGCATTGCTTGGGATACCGCATCATCACCACCCGTTTGGTCCTGGAATTCTGCTTCTGCAGCTGGCGGCAGCGGCATCTCATTTTCTGACCCGTGGCTGGACCCTACCGGTTCCGACACAGTAATCCTACCTCGACCCCGTCCACGTGTATTACGTCCACATCCCCTAGTAATCATGTCTATTGTCACGTTTTAACCTGTTTTAAGGAAATTTTATGCATTAGCTTCTTTCCACTTATTAATTAAAAGGGTAGTTTTATGACATAGAATTTTCAAGTTGTTCTTTCGTAAAGCGCGTACATCCCTAAAGGTTTTTTTCTCTAAAGAGAATATCCTAATTTCTAAAATCCATAATAATGCATCATACAACCACTTCCATCCAATTCATTTAATGATCAATAAGACTTACAGTAGACTGGGCGTAAACTCGAGTGCCATGCCTTCACTCCATTTCATGAAAAATTTCTTTTAAACTAATTTTGAAAACAAAATTTTAAACATTGTGGGCCTCAAAATCCCAAAGGCCGAGTGTAAAACTTGGCTCTGATACCAAATTGTAACACCCCGAACCCGACCCAAAACACCATGGCCGAATTCGGAATGTTACGAGAAAGTGGTGAAACTGAGTTCTAGTTTAATTAGTGAAATCAGACTTTAAATTTGGAAATAAATCCTTCGTTTAAAGAGTTGTCATTAAAAATAGTAGTTTGCCGAATAAAAATGCCCAAGTTGTATAAAATCCGATTCATTTTATGTCTCCGTGGTAAAAATGTTTCAATGTCACATTTTAAAAATTATTAAATAATAAATCCAACTTAAAACCATAAATCCCGAAATATATAGAGAGGCCTTATTACATAATGAAGATAACCCAAGAAAATAAAATCTAGTAGTTTAAAATAGAGTTACTGAAACCAACATCTGCATGGCCACCTCGAATCCCTCTCGGCCCGGTCCAACGTATCATGTGTTACCTGCAATGTTTTTGAGAAAAAAATGGGGTGAGTCACCAGACTCAGTGTGTAATTACACTACATAGTTTCCACTAATGACCTTAGGCCCACATCCACATCGAACTAGCACCATGCTCAATCAGAAATGCAATATGACAGCCCAATCCCAACCTAGTATCCATCCGCTACACACCATCCGTACATCCATCAAATACACACCTGGGGATTACTAAATCAACCCTCCATCTGCTACACACCTCTTTGGCAGTCTATGCCGACGGACACACTGCTCATGTAACACCCCAAACCCGGTCAATACGCCACGACCGAATCTGGTATGTCACGAAGGAAAATATTTTTGAAAGAATCCAATTAACAATTAAATTTTGTGAAAAACTCTTTGAAATTCTTTATTTGTCGAAAATAAGTTAAAACTGAGATTTACTTTGAATTACATAAAACTTTAAAACTTAGTTGATAAATCATAGGATAGAAAACATTTATATCTTTTTAAGAAAATTTGAAATATCACTTTGAAAATCCGTTTGCAATTGAGTATAAAAACCTGAATTTTGGAAATCACTTAATTTGTTGAAAACACTTAACTTGTAATTTTTCTATCGAACTATTCATATTACCCGATGGTAAGATTTTTAAAACCATTGCGAGTTTTTAGTTTAGAAAACTTTGAGCTCAATTATTAGATTAACCAAGTAATTTATAAGCCATATTTTAAATATATTCAAAACATAAAAATAATCCAAAACATAATTAAACAGCCTTATTACAAATCCATAAAATATGAAAACCAAATTAAAATAAAGTACCCAAATGGAAGTTCATGTAAACCAAACTTTATTGCATGGCCTCCTCGAGTCCATCGGCTCCATATCCGCGATCTCACGAATCACCTAAAAATATAAGGGAGAAGGTGAGTCACCAAGACTCAGTGCATATTCCCTCTCCCGGGTAAATACCACATACTTACACAAATTATAACAAAGCAACATATATGCATAATGCACCCAACCTAGCCATCCATAACTCCTTTTCTACGCAGTGTGGTACCAAACCTTTGGTGGTGCTAAACCACCGGTGACCGAAGTCACGATATAAATGTGATACCAAATCACTGGTGACCAAAGTCACAAATAATCCATCTGTGGGGCCAACCCACGTGTGATACCAAATCACTGGCAGACGATCCCATATCTCAAAAGTGGGGCCAACCCACGGTGGTATTAACCACAGGGACGAGTCGCTATGAGGTGCCAAACCTCTGGTGTCCGAAGACACGAATGTGATACCAAATCACTAGTGGTGCCAAACCACTGGTGTCCGAAGACACGAATCATCAAGTTGTGGGGCCAACCCACGTGTGATACCAAATCACTGGCAGACGATCCCATGTCTCAAAAGTGGGGCCAACCCACGGTGGTATTAACCACAGGGACGAGTCGCTATGTGGTACCAAACCTCTGGTGTCGGAAGACACGAATGTGATACCAAATCACTGGAGGTACCAAACCTCTGGTGTCCGAAGACACAAATACCAATCTCCCCCTCCTCTCATATTGCCCATACCAATGCAATAGATAAACAAATCATGTCAATATATTTTGATATGAACATATAACCAATACAACATATAGTAATATCATATCAAAACGGACTTACCCGTATCCTTGCTCATACCCATCAAGGTATCATATCAATATCTCATCATTTTTGGCTTTAACAACATGAATAGTCATTTATCACTCATATATATACATATATAAACCAAGTTATAAAGTGTGTAAGATACACACCTTTCACAAAAGCAATGCTAAAATCCGATGATCCGATCTACCGCACTAGATCACTTTGTCCTAAAATCGGCCATATCACAATATTTTAATGAAAACCATTCGGCCAACAACATATCTTAATCCAAATAACCTTAGGCTTCCTCAACCAACTTTAAGAGTATAGAATCCTTACCACTTGACTTACCAACTTCGATTCGCTAAAGGAATGGCTTAAATCGATTGCTTCCGAAATCCCAATGAGCCTAAGAGAATAATCGAATCCTAAAAAAAATGGTTAGAACCTTGCAAAACAATGCCCAAAGGTTCGGCCTTTGTCCACAAGAAAACATCATAGAAACGAGAAAGAAAAGAAAGAAAACGTCCATGAACACTAACCCTTTTTATCCAAAATCGATAGAAGAAAACCAAGGAGAGTCTACCCTTGAATATTCGGCCAAAAATAATACTAAAAGGAAGTAGAAGATTAGGCTATGGTGAAGAAAAGAAAAATAGAATGGAAGTAGATGTTTTATCTTTGAACAAATGAAAAGAAATGGTATTTGAGATGGAGAAATATTCGCCAAGAGAGTGTAAAAGAAAATGTGGTTATGAACAAATGTCAAAAAGAAAAGAAAAGAGAGATGTGGGAGAGATGAGATTCGGCCAACACCTATTTTGCCTAAGAGAAAAGTGCAAAAATACCAAAATAAAGTTTTGGTTTCAAAAGCAAAGATGAAAGAAAGGAAATAGCATTTTTGGTTCAACAAAATAAGAGCTAAAACAAAAGCTACATTTGCACAAAATGCACAATGACATTCGCCAAAGAAAGAGTTTTGGAGAGGGAAAACAAAAATGCAAAAAATGTTCAAATGACAAAAATTGGCCAATATCCCCCAAACTACCTATTACATTCGGCCACCCCTAGCCATACATGCCAGTCCACATACATGCACGAAAGCCTTGAATAAAGTTTCCAAAACATCCTCCATATTCCATGCCTTTTGTCCCCTCATAATACCATAACTTTAAGATAACCTTCCATAACCTTAAGATTCTTATCCCCAATTTCAAGCTTTCCTTAAACCAAAATTCAACTTACCAAAATTAAGAGTCCAACCTATCATAAACAAAGGTTGACCGTCCATAATTGCTAGGATTCAAAAATAAACCTTCAAAATGCTAAACATGCTACTCGAACCTCTAACCTCAAGCAACCTTTCAAGCTCCTTAACCATCTTGCCACTTACTCCTCTTGTGCTTTAATTTAACACTTAAATTAACTTAAGTGTCAAGCTCACTTAATCCACTTCATTAAATAAACCATACTAAAAATTATTCTAACTTCCTAAATAAAATCAAGCCTTCATAAGACTATGCTAACACACAAAATTCATACCCGAGCCAACACAAATAATACTCAAATTTTCCTAAAGCTCAAGGCCCAATCCTACTAGGCCCAATTTCGGGATGTTACAAATCTACCCTCCTTAAAGAAATTTCGTCCTCGAAATTTCCAACTAACTAACAAATCAGACATCCTATCTCGCCACACTACGTTCTTCTTGCACAACTCTGATCTTAATAAAACCACAATGTACTTTTAACAAAATCTTAAATCTTTTTTTCACACAACCAACATACTAATCCACCATAGCAAACCATTATCTAACACTTACACTTATACCAAAATTTTTCCTACAATCAACCATCACTTCCAACCAAAACATACCCGACTTGAGAGTGAGGAAATAATCCTGAGCCTTAAGCTCCTTAGACTCGCATCTCAAGCATACTCCTATCTTCCTCCAACATTTCTCCGGATGACACCTTCCACAATAATCGCAAGCCAAAAAGTTCGACCATGCCTTGACATGTTTTCTGAGCGAGATTGTGACCCTAGAGAACCGTGATCTCTGTTCTTCATGATCCACATGACCCTCCAACTCCAAGTGCTTCATCGATTCTTTAACTATCCGAGTCACTCATCAATCTGAACCCGATCATGATACTGTCTCGGCCACCACAGCGATGCTAACGCCTCCTCATTGGAATTATGCCTCTGCATCGAAAATCTAGCCCTAACACTTTGGCTTTTACCACATCCACAACGTCCACGATCTCGAGTGCTCATGTCTAACATCTCGACTTATCATATTTAAAAGTTTTATGCAATAGTCATTATTCCACTTTCTTTAAAACATAGTTTTATGAATAATTTTAATAAGAAGTTGTTTAGCGAGTACATTCAACCTATAGTTTGGGTCTCTAGAGTAGTTCCTACTACTATACAGTCATGCCAACATCATCATATCATATCATCAAAATCAACAATTTGATGTACATACCAGGGCGGATTGATGTCGGAGACTCGAGGCCATGCCTTTCCAACCATATAATTTTCAACAAAACATTTTAAAATCCATTCTTTAAAACATTTTGGGCCTCGGCCCACAAACAGCTTTTGAACTTGGCTCTGATACCAATTTGTAACACCCCAAACCCGGTCAATACGCCACGACCGAATCTGGTATGTCACTAAGGAAAATATTTTTGAAAGAATCGAATTAACAATTAAATTTTGTGAAAAACTCTTTGAAATTCTTTATTTGTCGAAAATAAGTTAAAACTGAGATTTACTTTGAATTACATAAAACTTTAAAACTTAGTTGATAAATCATAGGATAGAAAACATTTATATCTTTTTAAGAAAATTTGAAATATCACTTTGAAAATCCGTTTGCAATTGAGTATAAAAACACGAATTTTGGAAATCACTTAATTTGTTGAAAACACTTAACTTGTAATTTTTCTATCGAACTATTCATATTACCCGATGGTAAGATTTTTAAAACCATTGCGAGTTTTTAGTTTAGAAAACTTTGAGCTCAATTATTAGATTAACCAAGTAATTTATAAGCCATATTTTAAATATATTCAAAACATAAAAATAATCCAAAACATAATTAAACAGGCCTTATTACAAATCCATAAAATATGAAAACCAAATTAAAATAAAGTACCCAAATGGAAGTTCATGTAAAACCAAACTTTATTGCATGGCCTCCTCGAGTCCATCCGGCTCCATATCCGCGATCTCACGAATCACCTGAAAATATAAGGGAGAAGGTGAGTCACCAAGACTCGATGCATATTCCCTCTCAGGGTAAATACCACATACTTACACAAATTATAACAAAGCAACATATATGTATAATGCACCCAACCTAGCCATCCATAACTCCTTTTCTACCCCGTATGGTACCAAACCCTTTGGTGGTGCCAAACCATTTGGTGACCGAATTCACGATATAAATGTGATACCAAATCACTGGTGACCAAAGTCACAAATAATCCATCTGTGGGGCCAACCCACGTGTGATACCAAATCACTGGCAGACGATCCCATATCTCAAAAGTGGGGCCAACCCACGGTGGTATTAACCATAGGGACGAGTCGCTATGAGGTGCCAAACCTCTGGTGTCCGAAGACACGAATGTGATACCAAATCACTGGTGGTGCCAAACCACGGTGTCCGAAGACACGAATCATCAGGTTGTGGGGCCAACCCACGTGTGATACCAAATCACCGCGCAGACGATCCCATATCTCAAAAGTGGGGCCAACCCACGGTGGTATTAACCACGTGGACGAGTCACTATGAGGTACCAAACCCTCGGTGTCAGAAGACACGAATGTGATACCAAATCTTTGGGGTACCAAACCTCCGTGTCAGAAGACACAAATATCAATCTTCCTCCTCTCATATTGCCCATACCAATGCAATAGATAAGCAAATCATGTCAATATATTTTGATATGAACATATAACCAATACAACATATAGTAATATCATATCGAAACGGACTTACCCGTATCCTTGCTCATACCCATCAAGGTATCATATCAATATCTCATTGTTTCGGCTTTAACAACATGAATAGTCATTTATCACTCATATATATACATATATAAACCAAGTTATAAAGTGTGTAAGATACACACCTTTCACCAAAGCAATACTAAAATCCGATGATCCGATCTACCGCACTAGATCACTTTGTCCTACAATCGGCCATATCACAATATTTTAATGAAAACCATTCAGCCAACAACATATCTTAATCCAAATAACCTTAGGCTTCCTCAACCAACTTTAAGAGTATAGAATCCTTACCACTTGACTTACAAACTTCGATTTGCTAAAGGAATGGCTTAAATCGATTGCTTCCGAAATCCCAATGAGCCTAAGAGAATAATCGAATCCTAAAAAAAATGGTTAGAACCTTGCAAAACAATGCCCAAAGGTTCGGCCTTTGTCCACAAGAAAACATCATAGAAACGAAAGAAAAGAAAGAAAAACGTCCATGAACACTTACCCTTTTTATCCAAAATCGATAGAAGAAAACCAAGGAGAGTCTACCCTTGAATATTCGGCCAAAAATAATACTAAAAGGAAGTAGAAGATTGGCTATGGTGAAGAAAAGAAAATAGAATGGAAGTAGATGTTTTATCTTTGAAAAAATGAAAAAGAAATGGTATTTGAGATGGAGAAATATTCGACGAAGAGAGTGTAAAAGAAAATGTGATTATGAACAAATGTCAAAAAGAAAAGAAAAGAGAGATGTGGGAGAGATGAGATTCGCCAACACCTATTTTGCCTAAGAGAAAAGTGCAAAAATACCAAAATGAAGTTTTGGTTTGAAAGCAAAGATGAAAGAAAGGAAATAGCATTTTTGGTTCAACAAAATAAGAGCTAAAACAAAAGCTACATTTGCACAAAATGCACAATGACATTCGGCCAAAGAAAGAGTTTTTGGAGAGGGAAAACAAAAATGCAAAAAGATGTTCAAATGACAAAAATTGGCCAATATCCCCCAAACTACCTATTACATTCGGCCACCCCTAGCCATACATGCCGTCCACATACATGCACTAAAGCCTTGAATAAAGTTTCCAAAACATCCTCCATATTCCATGCCTTTCGTCCCCTCATAATACCATAACTTTAAGATAACCTTCCATAACCTTAAGATTCGTATCCCCAATTTCAAGCTTTCCTTAAACCAAAATTCAACTTACCAAAATTAAGAGTCCAACCTATCATAAACAAATGTTGACCGTCCATAATTGCTAGGATTTAAAAATAAACCTTCAAAATGCTAAACATGCTACTCGAACCTCTAACCTCAAACAACCTTTCAAGCTCCTTAACCATCTTGCCACTTACTCCTCTTGTGCTTTAATTTAACACTTAAATTAACTTAAGTGTCAAGCTCACTTAATCCACTTCATTAAATAAACCATACTAAAAATTATTCTAACTTCCTAAATAAAATCAAGCCTTCATAAGACTATGCTAACACACAAAATTCATACCCGAGCCAACACAAATAATACTCAAATTTTCCTAAAGCTCAAGGCCCAATCCTACTATGCCCAATTTCGGGATGTTACAGCTCAAAGTCCACATAGTGGTCTAGCCACTGATCCACGTGATTAAATCACAAATATCCACGTGCTTAAATCACAAATATCCACGATGAGACTCAAGGTCTTCATCAATTCACAATGAGGCTCAAGGCCATCATTAATCGTGACAGAGTCACCCACATATGAGTATACACTTCCCCTTTTATCAGTATATCCCGAACCCCGTGCACATGTAGCATAATATGATGAAATGGCATTATAATAGAATATGAGCACATCCATGTACATATATACAACATGCTTACATGCATCCACAATTATCTTTCCTCAATTTCGATATAGGTAGTTTACTAACCTGGTTTACCGGTTTACCCAAGGTGGGTAACAACACCACCACAGCCACTATTTCGGCTACCACACATAACATATATATAAAATTAAAATAACTAATGAAACAGTGTGATAATTACACACCTGAAAACCTGAAGCACTAGACTATCGATCTCCCTAACGTCCTCACTCGACGAGATTACAACGATCTACTTGTCCTTTTTAGATGCTGGCCCACAGCCCGGTGGCCAATCTCGAACCGCTAAAACTGACCACTTCTTGAACTTAGGGGTAGGGACTATGTGTCCAAGCCCTCCCTTCGATTGACTGGTACTCGATTCCATCAAATAAGATCTTGGTCAAAAGACCCGGTTAAAACGTTGAATAAAACTATAACGGAACCAAAAGTATGCTTTGATTGAAAGAACATCCTTACCCAAGGTCGACAGAATCCCAAAGGCTATTCACTTGAGCTTAAAGGCTGTCGAAATCCCTACATAACCCATGTTAGATTCGGCATTAACACTTATGGTCAAAAAGAGTGGCCTTCGACCGAATGTTATAACCTTCTTACCTTGATTGATCAAAACCCAAAAGATCCTTAATGCCCCTAACGCTGGCTTCAAACAACAGATCCGAATCAAACCCTTCATAGATTCGGCCACACATAAGAACAAAGTTAGGCTTTTGGTTCGGCAACCAAATAGAAATGAGAGAGATTCGGGTAAAAGAAAAACCCCTTACCACCACTTCTAGGATTCGAATGAGAGGATAGATAGGAAGAGTCACCACCCAAGAGATGTTCGGCTCTGCTAGATTCGGCCAAGAGATGACACTTGCGGCAAAAAAATGAAAACATGAAAAGAAAAATAGCAATAAAAAAGAGAGAAGTAATGGTGAATGGGAGATTCAGCCAAGGTTCTAGTGAATAGAAGGGTTATTCGGCTTTTGGAAAATGAAGTAATCGGTGAAAAAAAGGAAGAGGGAGTTGAGGTTTAAGAGATTTCGGCTATGGGGGGAAAGTGAAGGGTATATTTTGGCTTTTAGAGAGTGAGTAGAAAGAAAAAAAAAAGAACAACACCTACTTTCGGCTTTGAAGATGAGAAGAGAAGATAAACCAAAATGACCCTAATGGTCTTCTAGATTTTAGCTATGAGTCAAAAGAGAGAAAAGAGTTGAAGAGCTAGGTGATTTTCGGCACAAGAGAGGGTGAGAGCAAAACTAAAACAAAAGTGAGAAGCACAACCAAATCTTAGAAAAACAACCACTACACACTAGCACCAAATTTGGCACCCTCCCTTAAGCTTGAAACCGAATACTCCCCCTCTCAACCCCTCAAAAATTCGGCTAACACTCACCTAGCCAACACCCCCCACGATTCTCTTCTTAATTCCCTCTACATCACCCATTCAAATAAGTTTGAATCATTCCAACCCCACAAATAACTCTCCACCACATATTCAAAAGATTTGACCCATTCAAACCTCCACCTTTCAAGTGCCCTTCCCAAATCCACTACCTCCCCCCTTGACGCAAAATACAACTCCAAAATGCTGCCCATGTTGCTCGAACCTCCTCCCCCTTGGAACTCCCTTTGACGCAACTCCCCTGTACACCAGATGACGTCTCCTTTCCACTCCACCACTTCACTTGTTGTGTCCCTAATCACCACTTTTAATCTTTTAAGGCCTGACTCTACTAGCTCTCCCCTAAAGGCTTCAAACCAGAAATTTTCACTAAGGCTCCTACCTAACCCCAAGGTTTCCCGAAGCCCCCAAACACACTCAAACAACCATGCAACACACAAGAACACATAGATACGAAATAAAATGTGCTACCCCTAAATCCCGAATGTTACAGTTGTGGCGCACGGGCGTGCCTAGTGACCGTGGGATTAAGTCAGTATATAGCATAAGAGTACACGGCCATGGTACACGAGTGTGCCTGGTGGCCGTGGGGATAAGTCAGTATACATGCCCTGTTTTGGCACGGCCAGGACACATGGGTGTGTCTAGTAGTCGTGGGAGGCACACGGCTTGACTGCACGGGCGTGTGACCTCCGCAGTGTTCAAAAAGTTTTAAATTTCTGAGAATTTCCATATGTGTTTGGTTTAGTCCCGACCCTTTTCTAAATCATGCTTAAGGTCTTGGTGACCTATCTAAGGGACATAGTGATTGTAATTGATGACTTACATTATGAAATGTCTGTAAACATTTTCGATCTGTTCGGTAATGCCTTTAACCCTAATCCGATGACGGATACGGGTTAGGGGTGTTGCATTTGAATCTCAGATGGAATAATCACATGTGATGGATCGGATCTGTATCGATGAAGCATTGATACGTGAAATACATTATGAATTTTTTCTAATTCTGGCGGCAAAAATAATCTATATGCAACAGGTCCAATGCGCTCGATGATCTCATACAGTCCGATGAACCTCGAACTCAACTTGCCTTTACGTCCGAATCTGAGTACTTTCTTCCACGAAGATACTTTTAAAAATACTTTATCACCGATTTCAAATTCAATGTCTTTTCTTTTCAATTCTGCATAGGACTTCTGACGATCAGACGCTGCTTTCAGACTATCACGGGTTACTTTCACTTTCTGTTCAGTGTCTTTTATCAAATCAACCCCGTGTATCTTATTTTCACTTAGTTCTGACAAGTACAAAGGTGTTCAACATTTGCGTCCATACAAAGCTTCATAGTGTGCAATTTTAATGCTCGACTGAAAACTATTATTATATGCAAATTCAATTAATGGCAAATATTGTTCCCACGTACCATTAAACTCAAGAATCCAACATCTCAACATATCCTCAAGTATCTGAATGATTCGTTCAGACTGACCATCCGTCTGTGGGTGAAATGTCATACTGAAATGCAATTTAGTACCCAAAGCTTCTTATAATTTCTTCCAGAACCGTAAAGTAAATCTCGGATCTCTATCAGACACAATAGACAATGGCACTCCGTGCAATCTCACAATATCAGAAATATAAAGCTCAGCTAACTTATCAAGTGAGTAATTAGATCGTACCGGAATAAAATGAGCAGATTTCGTTAATCGATCAACTACGACCCATATTGCATCTTTCTTTCTCGGAGTCAAAGGCAATCTAGAAACAAAGTCCATCGTCACTCTATCCTATTTCCACTCGGGAATCAGAATCGGTTGTAGCAAACCAGACGGACCCTGATGTTCAGCGTTAACTTGCTGACAGACTAAACATTTCGACACAAAGTCAGAGATATCTCTTTTCATACCAGACCACCAATAGTGTTGTTTCAGATCATGATACATCTTTGTACTTTTCGGATGAACAGATAGGCGACTATTATGAGCTTCATTCAAAATCAAATGTAATAACACGAAATTTCTCGGAACACAGATTCGATCTCGAAATCTCAAGCAATCATCATCGTCAACTCAAAATTCAGGATCGGAATTCAAATTACATTGAGTTAGTTTCGCTACCATTTCATTATCAACTTTCTGAGCGTCACATATTTGTTGAAAAAACAACGGTTTCGTTTTAAATTCAGCCAAAACTGAACCATCATCAGATAAATCTAAATGAGTATTCATAGCACACAACGCAAATAGTGATTTCCAACTCAGAGCATCGGTAACAACATTTGCCTTTCCCGGATGATAATCTATCACAAGCTCATAGTCTTTCAACAATTCTAACCAACTTCTCTGTCACAGATTCAAATCTTTCTGAGTCATCAAATATTTCAGACTTTTGCGATCAAAATAAACATGACATTTCTCTCTGAACAGATAGTGACGCCATATCTTCACTGCAAACACAATTGCAGCTAGTTCAAGATCGTGTGTCGGATAGTTCTTCTCATATGGCTTCAATTGTCTCGAGGCATAAGCTATAACTTTTCCTTCTTGCATCAAAACACATCCTAGACCATTCAATGAAGCATCACTATAAATCACAAATTCTTTACCCGATTTCGGTTGTACCAAAACTGGAGCTTCAGTCAACAAAGTTTTTAACTGATCAAAGCTTTTCTGACATTTATCGGACCATTCAAACTTCACATCTTTCTGAAGCAATCTAGTCAACGAAATAGCTATCATCGAGAATCCTTTTACAAACTGACGATAATAATCAGCTAATCCCAAAAAACTACGGACTTCAGAAACATTCTTCAGAGGTTTCCAATCCAGAATAGAAGAAATCTTGCTCGGATCAACTCGTATTCCAGAAGCTGATACGATATGTCCCAGAAAACTAACTTCTCGCAACAAGAATTTAAATTTGCTAAATTTTGCATATAATTGCTTATCTCGTAGAGTTTGCAACACAATTCTTAGATGTTCAGCATGTTCAGTTTCATCTCGAGAATAAATCAAAATGTCATCAATAAATACAACAACAAATCGATCTAGGTACGGTCTAAAAAGTTTGTTCATCAGATCCATAAAAATGGCAGGAGCATTTGTTAGTCCAAAAGGCATAACTAAAAACTCATAATGCTCGTACCTCGTTCTGAAAGTAGTCTTCGAAATATCTGAATCTTTTACTCACAACTGGTAATATCCCGATCTCAGATCTATCTTTGAAAATACTGTGGCTCCTTTAAGCTGATCAAATAAATCATCAATTCTGGGCAGAGGATATTTGTTCTTTATAGTCACCTTGTTCAAATGATAGTAATCAATGCACATTCTCATTGTGCCATCTTTCTTTTTCACAAACAGAACAGGAGCACCCCAAGGTGAGAAACTCGGCCTTGCAAACCCTCTGTCTGTCAACTCTTGCAACTGTGACTTTAACTCTTTCAACTCTGTTGGTGCCATTCTATACAGAGCTATTGAAATAGGAGTTGTTCCCGGTAAAAAATCAATACCAAATTCAACTTCACGTATCGGAGGTAATCCCGGCAATTCTTTAGGAAATACATCAGGGAATTCACAAACAACTGGCACTGATTCAACTTTCTTTTTAGTTACTTTTGAATCAATTACATAAGCAAAATAAGCTTTGTATCCCTTTTTCACATAACTCTGAGCTTTTAACACAGATATCACAGCTGGTAATCCATTCAAATCATTTGACTCAATCCGAACTACTTCATCATTCTGAGATCTCAAATCAATAGTCTTTCTTTTGCAATTTGCAACAGCATCATGTAGTGTCAACCAGTCCATACCCAAGATTATATCAAACTCATCAAATGGTAATAACATTAGATCAGCCGGAAAACAAACATCTCGAAACATCAACGGATAGTTCTTGCATACTTTGTCCACCATGACACTTTTACCTAAGGGGTTCGATACTCTAATAACAAATTCAAAAGACTCTACAGAAAAAGTCTTACAGGATACTAAGTTCATGCATATATACAAATGTGTAGAACCTGGGTCTATCAATGAAATCACAGAAGTATCATAAAAAGTAAATGTACCCATTATAACATCCGGAGATGAAGCTTCCTCACGAGCTCGAATGGCATATGCTCTGGCAGGTGCTCTGGCTTCAGATCTCGCAACAGTATCTTTCATAGTTCTCCGACTACCACTGACATTTCTTGCATTTCAGGAACGCCTACCTCTCGTTGAAACATTATCATATCTCGGATTCTGAACAATCTCTTGCTCAACAGACTCTGGGCAATCTCGAATGAAATGATCTAACGATACACATTTGAAACAGGCTCGATCATTTAATCTACAACTTCTTGGATGTCTTTTACCACAGTGCTTACATTCAGGTCGCTCTGATCGGACATTTCCAACACTAGCTATCGATGTAGCTGTAGCTTTAAATTTTGACTGTGACCTAGCTCGATCTCTGTTCGAATGTCCCACATTAGTTCTGGAACGGCTATACTCATCTCTAAATTTCTTTGAAGTAGACTTAAATGATTTGCTCAAAAATCTCTTTCTCGCATCTCTGACTTCAGACTCAGCTTTTTTTTTTATCTTTCCGGAGTGCCTCAGCTTTGCACGCTCGATCAACAAGCAAAAAACTGTTTTATTTCCAGAATCCCAACAAGCAAACGGATGTCTTCATTTAGGCCATCTTCAAATCTTTTGCACATTATTGCCTCGGTGGATACACATTCACGAGCATACTGGATTAATCTTACGAACTCTCATTCATACTCAGTAACAGACATACGACCCTGTTTCAATTCTGGGAATTCTTTTCGTTTCTGATCAATGAATCTCTGGCTAATGTAATTCATTCTGAACTCAGATTGGAAGAAATCCCAAGTAACCCGTTCTTTCGGAATAACGGAAATCAAGGTCTTCCATCATTGATAAGCTGCGTCTCGTAGCAAAGAAACAACACATTTTATGCATTCTTCTGAAGTCAATGACATTTCATCGAAGACTCAAATAGTGTTTTCTAACCACAACTCGGCTTTTTCGATATCATCATCACTGGTAGCCCTAAACTCCTCAGCTCCATATTTACAAATTTTTTCGACTGGAGGTTTATTCAACAAGTTCAAACTCATAACCGGTGGCACAACTGAAGTCTTAGGGGGATTAGGTGGGAGCGGAGGTTGTGAAACAGCTGGATTATTTCTTTCAAAATTAGTGAACCATTCGTTCATCATTTGGAAGAAAGCTTGTTTAGCTTCTCCCTCTTGACCGCTAGTAGCAAGTCTAGAATCAGATGGCGCTGTCCCTTGAGCGGGAGCAGGCGCATTACTTTCTACATTGTCAGCTACGGTTCTTTCAGGGTCCATTACTATACGAAAACACATTTTACACGTCAAGATTCATCACACTATCACATTTCATATATATGGCATGTATAGCTAGACTCTCACACGCTACGTTAGTTCGAGAATCGACTAAACTGTAGCTCTGATACCAACCAAATGTAACACCCCTAACCCGTAACCATCGCCAGTTTAGGGTTAAAGGCGTTACCGAGCAATCGAAATCTTTTACAGACATTTCATAATATAATTCAACCAATCAAGTCAAAGAGTCTCTTAATTAGGTCAACGAAACCTTAAACATAATTTAGAATAAGGCCGAGACTAAATCGAACACATATGAAAATTCTCAGAAATTTAATTTTTTTTAAGTTACAAAGGTCACACGCCCGTGTGGCTAGGCCGTGTGCCTCCCACGGACTCAGACACGCCCGTGTGTCTAAGCCGTGTCAAAATAGGGCATACATACTGACTTGTCCACACGGCCATGGACACGCTCGTGTGCCTCACCCGTGGTCGAGCCTGACTTGCACCACAGGGCCAGTCACACACCTGTGTGTCCAGCCCGTGGTCGAACCTGACTTGTTTTGAAATGCAACCACAAGGGACACGGTCGAGCCACACGCCTGTGTGCTCAACTATGTGGGCAAATATAGCCCATTTGCAAGGACAAAATGCCACACACACTTGGGTCATCTCTACAAGCACATACAAGCATATTCTTAAATACATTTGGTGATCGTTATGTCAGAGTCTTAAAATTTATATAATGAATGATCTAGCCTAGAAACTAACTATGAAAACGATTGAAGCAAGCGCACCTATCGAACAGTAGTATAGTTTAGTGGCAAGACCGGAATGTCGAACCTAAAGGAACCAAAAGTACTAATACTAACTTTCTTTCTATTATTTAGCCTAAGAATTGAAGTGAAACATTGTTCAATTTAAAATTAACTAACTACTAAGCTAAAGACGCTAAGACAAAGAGAATGAATTTGGGAAATACTTGTGGGAAAAACCAATTGATTAAGACAATACCCAATGAAGAATCCACCTAGACTTCACTTGTTATCTAACTCTGAACCAGACGATTTATTCACTTGACTTGATCCGTAGGATTCCCTAATGTATATTAATACCTCCGTCGAGGCTACTAACGTCTAACCCTAGGTTGATTAATTGAAATCTATTTCTAATTAAAACCCATAGAATTGCATTAACTCGGTCTATGGACTCCCATATTAGGTTTGACCCTAATCCGGCAAAATTTCATCATCCTATGTCTAGGGTTGCGATCAACTCCGCTTAATTATGCTAGATCTACTCTTAGACAGGGACTTTTGCTCCACTGTCTAAGCACATCAATACTTGAATCAATACCCTGAAATATCAAAGAAAGAATTAAGAACACATAGTTAAGAACAAATCAAGTATTTATCATATAGTTCAGAAAACAATAACAAGATCCGTCTTAGGTTTCATCCCCCTCAGGTATCTGAGGGGTTTAGTTCATAATAATAAAAGAATACATCTCAGAAGAAAAGATAAAACAAAACATAAGAAAATCCTAAAACCCACTGAAGGAATTGAAGGAGAGATCCGCCGTCTTGAATATGATTTCGGCTTCTTGAGATGAATCAACTGGCTTTCTTCGAGTAAATCCCACGATTCTGACCACTCTGGCTCGGCTCCTTGGCCTAGCTGGACGCCCCTGACCAAAAAGTCCCGTTTCAGGTTGTACTTAGGGTGTTTATATGGGCTTTGAAATGTGTTTCTTCGCCTCTAAGTATCCTGATTCGAGTGAAATTTCTTTTTGCCATGGCAGGGACACGCCCGTGCAACACTCCCGCGTAAATCGAGATATAGGACGTGGTTGGGTCTGCTAAAGAGGCACGACCGTGTGGTGAAACCCCAGGCTGTGTTGATTTCCTACTTTGGCCCATTTGGCCCGTTTTAAGCCCATTTTCCCGTTCTTTTCATTCTTCTATGCTCTCCTGAGCATAAAACATGAAATTAAAGGATTAAGAGCACCAAATTTCATAATTCAAAGGATAAATCATCCAAAAGCCTGCTAAATGTGGAGATAAAATATGTTACTATTACGGTTTATCAAATACCTCCTCACTTAAGCTTTTGCTTGTCCTCAAGAAAAATTCTCAACTCACAATTAAAACGAACTTCCTCAATTCATAACCTTCATCAATAGTGTTTCATCATAATTCATAGGTAATTCATACATTGATAATTTAACCGGAAGGTTCCTAAAGATTCAAACAATCAAAGTCATAGTTTTTATAGTACGAAAAATAGGTGTTTCCCCTTACCTAAATAATTACCTTTAATTCAAAATAGACAAAACTTGACATCCTCACTAAAGGTTCACTCAAATCACTCGAAGTGTTTAATGTTCAAAAATAAGCACTCAGAAATCGAACATGGGAAGTTAATCACATAGGCTTGCATGAAAATCAAATCTCCACCACTGTAAAATGATATGATACACAAATCAAAAGGTCTTTTATGGGTTGTAACGGGGCTTGGGTTAAAGGTGTGGATAAAGGCTTGAATTAGAGGGTTAGTATCGAGACTGAATTGACAAATTACCTAACTAAAAAGTTGTACTAATACTAAATAATTACATCACAAAAACTTAATACTAATAACTTGAGCTTCTTCTAAAGATAATGAAATTAACAGTTTGAGCTCAAATAACATAGAACTAATAATGAGTATACTTCATTTTTTTTAAGAACAAATCAAGTATAATAATAATAAGATAGAATTTAATAACTGAAATAACTAAAATAGTTACGTAACTGATCAAATCAAATCTCGATATAGGGGTAGTTAGGAGAAATGGTGATAACAAATACAAAGTGGGTTATGGGTTAATATTAATGGGTGAGTCAATAAAAAAAGGGTTGTTAGGATCAAAGGGGTTGACTAGGGGTTAATTGTGAGGGTAGGCTTTTAATGGAGTAAGTGGGTTAAGACCTAGGTTTCTTCATCATCTTAGTATATCAAATCAAAGGTGTGGTCTCGACATGTATAATCGAAGCAAGTTCTAGAATAACAAATCAATGTTGACAAACTCATAATCAATAAAGTGAGCAAGAAAAAAAATATGCTCTAAAAGGCTCAAAATCTCACAAAAATTATGGGCTTTTTGATATCAACCTTGTAAATTTCAAACTTCAAAGTAATAATTAGATTCAGGTAGACAACCTAACAAATTTTTTACTTCTGAAAAATAGAGTTATCCTGCTTGATTCTCTAGTCTCCTAAAGTTTAAATCATCACTGCTCAATTATCAATGACTTAATCCAAAACATATCAATGAAAATCATAAATCAAAGGAAATTTCATTTTAATCATAATATGAGAAAATTATTTAAGAACAAGATATAATTCAGGGATTTGAGAATAATGCAAAAAGTTAGGCACTTTTAAGATTCACCCCCCACACTTAAGATGTACATTGCCCTCAATATAAAAAGATAGATATCCACAATGTAGTAAGAAAATCATAAGAGAGGGAGAGAAGTGAAACTTCCTAAATTTTGGATGGAATCCTTGTAGGATGATTAATGATGATGACTTAGGTATAGGTGAATGTGGTGGTGAATACTCCGGTGATGTGTTCGTTGTTGGAGTTGCAAATTGAACCTATTTAAACTACGAAGTCATCAGTTAAATGTTCACAGAGTACTATTTAATAGATGTTGTTAGAGATACTCGAGATTTAGATAGCCAGTGATAAAAGAAATTAAATTGTACTAATAAAAGTTTTAAACAAAAAGGGCAAAAAGTTTTAATTAAGAACGAAAATAGACTAATAAAAATGAAAAATAAATTTTTAACATGAAAAATAAAGAAAATAAAAGGACTCAAAGGTCCTCGTCATCGGCTGGGTCGCGAGGTGGGGGCGGCGATGAAATGTGCATGTGTTGACATATCTGGTGGAGGGTGGTGTCGGGACAGTCGAAGCGCTGGAAACATTGTTGCTCAAATCGTGTTAGGTGCTCAGATATGTGTGCCAGAGAAGCTGCCGCATGAACTGGGCGATGTCTCGGTTGTGGCTCCTCATGTAGGTGTGGGACATCGTCAATAATGTCCTCAGGGTCCTCCTTCTCGGTGGTATGGGCTAGCCGATATTGGGAAGGATCGGTCCCGCGGCGACGCTTGATCATCCGCATGTTAATCATCGTCGAGATGCCCTGTGGAGACATTTGGCCCATCAAGGTGAGTGAGGCCGATTATGCTGCAGTGTTAAGGAGACCAAAGTGTAACACCCCATACCCGAGTCTGAGGCTTAGACCGGATACAAGAAGTTACTATGCTTGAACTTGCTTAATCAAGTACTTACGGGCTATAAAATTTCGTTCCAAATTAAGAACTTATCTTTCTTAATCAACTTGTACTTTTCATGGGCCTACGAGGCCTTAAACTCATGTCCGTAAACTTTCGGAACTCAATCGAAAAATTTTCATTGAAACAGGGGTTACACGCCCATGTGAGTTGGGACACACCCGTGTAAACCTGAGACACGCCCATGTCTCCTAACCTTGCTTAAAACTCGAGCTTACTGCCAAACTTCACACGGCCATGGCACGCCCGTGGTCCTGGCCCGTGTGAAAAACCTTAGCATTCTGACTTATAACACATGGCCATGGCACGCCCGTGGACTTAGACCGTGTACTACAACTTAATATTCGACTTAAGGTGCAATGGTGCAGGTACACGGCTTAGACACACGCCGTGTGTCCGACCGTGTGGGCACTTAGACGCTATTTACCAAGCCAATTGCCACCCTGAAATCAAGAGCAAATTCATACTATCTCAACAACTCAAATCACTACAACTTTAATGAACAATATAACATGCTCCATTGATATCAATAACATACATACCTAGTCAATCTTGGCAAATCATTTAGCCATTTACAAAAGAATAATAATAAACTTGATAGCCCATGCTTTTCTCCTTTCTAAGATATATACTCAAAATGAAATGTTTCCTATACATGCCATACTTAAATAAACAACTTGGCTATACCAAAATAGCGGTTGATAGTGTGATTCGAGCTCCGACTTCAACGATCCACAAGTTAGGTTGGCGGGACTACATAGAAAGAAATAATAAAAGACGTAAGCATTTAGCTTAGTAAGTTTGCGTAATGCACATAGCAACATACTTGACTTATATAAACCATTTGACATAAACAATGGCATCATAAATTTCAGCTATAAAGCTTACTTACTCATACTTGATTCTTACATAACTCATGAAACTTACTAGTCTTATACTTGATTCTTACATAACTCATGAAACTTACTAGTCTCATACTTGATAGGCAAACAAAGTACCTGTATCACTAGATCTCATTGATCGACATACTTGAACATAATACTCATAATTTCTAATTCATCATTCATAACATGAATAATATTCTTTATCACTTGATAATAACCTTACTTACTTAGCTTTCTTGTTATCTCTTTGGAGCTAAACTCGTTTGCCCGATGAATTTATACGAATAACCGAGGATACTAAATCTCATCCAAATTTCGAGGCCATGACTTAACATGGACTTATACGAAGTCTTTCTTGTACTCACCAATGCCATGCCTTAACTTGGACTTATATGGGATCTCTTTCTCTTGATAACTTTTCAATGCCAAGCTTGCCTTGGTCTTACATGATAACTTGTTCAATGCCAAGCTTGCCTTGGACTTACATGATAACTTACTTAATGCCAAGCTTGCCTTGGACTTACATGATATCTTATTCAATGCCAAGCTTGCCTTGGACTTACATGATAACTTATTTAATGCCAAGCTTTCCTTGGACTTACATGACATCTTGCTTGCTTGCCGATGCCATGCCTCAGCTTGGTCTTATACAGACTTTCTTGTTTCATGTGGTAGATCGAGTATCCTGAGTTATTCAACTTCAATCGGGGCTTTCTCATGCTTGATCTCAATAATTTCTTTGTTTAACATAACATTAAACATTTTTCATAATAACATTGTACATTATACTAAGCAATTCAATGATATAAATCATAAAGCTTAGAAATCATACAAACTTACCTCAATATACAAAATGTAGCTAGGTATGAAATTTAGTCCTCGACTTTGTTCTTGCCTCGGTTTCGATCCGAGCTTCATTTTTCTTGATATATAGTCATAAATAGATCATTTAATATTCACATTGACTAAATTGACCCTTTACTCATACTTGGGCAAAATTACTATTTTGCCCCTATACTTTCTCATTTTTGCACTTTTGCCCCAAGGCTCGTAAAATAATTTTCATTCAACTTTCTTAGACTTCATGCTTAGCTGATTCATTTTCTCTGCTATAGCAATCATCAATTCTCATTATTTCTAGTAGGTATGACTAATTTCATAACTATTACAAACTAGTCCATACTATCGTATTTCATGAAATTCATTAAGGAAAAGATGTTTATCTAACATCAAACTCTCATAATCTTCCATAAAACATCATTTAATAAGCATATCATTCATAGATGAAATTTTTGAACATGCATCTTAGCTTATTTTATAGCTAAAAATAGCTAATTCATAATACGAGGACTTCAAAAACACGAAGAATATTAAAAACGGGGCTAAGATGAACTTACTAGCAAGCTTGAAAAAAATGAAGAACCCTAGCTATGGAGTCTTCAAATTTTCGGCAATGGAAGGAAGAAGATGAATGAAATTTTATCATCTTTTTCCTATTTTAATCACTTATTAGATAAATGACCAAAATGCCCTTCTCTTTAAAAATTTCTATTTTACTAACTCATGTCCATTTTTGTCCAAAATTTATAATTTGGGAAAATTTCTATTTAAGGACTCATAATTAATATTCTAAAGCTATTTCATACAAAATGCTTCTAGAAACTCACATTTTACAATTTTTGCAATTTGGTCCTTTTTGACCATTCAACTTCATTTTAGCAAAATTGCTTCATGAAAATTTCACACTAACATGCAAACATGGTATGAACCTTAAAAACTCATAAATTCACTTCAGATTCATGGTCTCGCACCACTATTCTGACTAGGCCCTAAATCGGGCTGTTACAATTCTCTCCTTTAGGGATTTTCGTCCTCGAAAATCTTACTAGTGAAAAGGTTTGGGTACTGGTTTCTCATACTCTCTTCTGGTTCCCATGTGGCTTCTTCTATTCCATGTCTTTGCCACAATACTTTCACTAAGGCAATACTTTTCTTTCTTAGTTGCTTCACTTCCCGAGCTAATATCTGGACTGGTTCTTCACCATAAGTCATGTCGGGATAAATCTCTACCTCTGACTGAGGAATTACATGCGAAGGGTCTGATCGGTAGCGTCATAACATTGACACGTGAAACACATCATGTATCTTTTCTAACTCGATGGCAAAGCCAATCAGAAGCTACTGAGCCCAACTTTCTCAAGTAATCTCATACGGTCCAATAAAACGTGGACTCAACTTGACTTTTCGGCCAATTCTGAGAACTTTTCTCCAAGGTGACACTTTCAAGAAAACTTTATCTCCAACTTGATACTCTATCTCTTTTCTTTTTAAATCCGAGTAGGATTTTTTTCTGTCTGAAGTAGCTTTTAAGCACACTCGTATCACTCTTACTTTCTCTTCAGCTTCTCTAACCAAATCAACCCCGTGAATTTGGTTTTCTTTGAGTTCAGTCCAAAATAAAGGCGTTCTGCACTTACGCCCATATAAAGCCTCATAAGGCGCCATCCTCAAGCTCGACTGAAAACTATTATTGTAGGCAAATTCAACCAATGGGAGAAACCTTTCCCAATTGCCTCGAAACTCTAGAATACAACATCTGAGCATATCCTCGAGCACTTGAATTAACCTCTCTGATTGACCCTCAGTTTGAGGATGAAAAGCGGTACTAAAGTTCAACTTTGTACCCAAGGCCTCTTGTAACTTCTTCCAAAACCTGGATATGAATCTCAGATCTCTATCCGATATGATTGACAAGGGAACTCCATGAAGTCTTACTATTTCTGAGACATACAAGTTTCCCAACTTGTCTAGTGAGTAATCAACTCGTACAGGTATAAAATGGGCTGACTTCGTAAGTCTATCAACCACAACCCATACAGCATCTTTCTTTCTCGGAGACAATGATAAACCCGTTATAAAATCCATAGTAATATGATCCCATTTCCACTCTGGAACTAAAATGGGTTGAAGCAAGCTTGAAGGTACTTCGTGTTCAACTTTTACTTGCTGACAAATCATACATTTGGAAACAAATTCTGAAATGTCTCTCTTCATTTTCGGCCACCAATACTGTTGCTTCAAATCATTATACATTTTAGTACTACCCGGATGTACAAACAAACACTCGTTATGTGCCTCATGCAAAATTCTCCGAATAAGCTCCTCTTTTCTCGGTACACAAATTCTACCTTTAAACATCAAATATCCTTCAGAACTAATCCGAAGGTCGGAGTCAACATCTGACTCGAACTGAGCTCTTTTGACTTGTAATTCGCTATCTTCTTTCTGAGCCTCAGAAATCTCTTGGAGGAATACTGGTCTATCTCTCAACTCAGCTATAATGGAACCATCATCAGATAAAATTATCCGTGAATTCATTGCTCTTAATGCAAATAAGGACTTTCTGCTTAAAGCATCGGCGGCAACATTCGCCTTTCCTAGATGGTAGTCAATGACTAACTCATAGTCTTTTATCAACTCTAACCATCTCCTTTGCCTTAAATTCAACTCTTTCTACATCATCAAGTACTTCAGACTTTTGTGATCGGTGAAGATCCGACATCTCTCACCATATAGATGATGTCTTCATATCTTCAATGTGAAGACTATGGCAGCTAACTCTAGGTCGTGCGTCGGATAATTCTTCTCATGAGGCTTTAACTGTCTTGAGGCATAAGCAATCACTTTTCCTTCTTGCATAAGTACACAGCCTAATCCATTTAAGGATGCATCGCTGTAAACTATGAACTCTTCCCCGTCTCAGGTTGTACTAAAACCAGAGCTTCTGTCAATAATGCTTTCAACTTTTTGAAACTTATTTGGCATATTTCTGTCCACTCGAACTTCACATTTTTCTGTAACAACTTCGTCATCGGGGTTGCAATCATGGAAATCCCCTTGACAAATCGTCTATAATAGCCGGCTAGGCCTAGGAAACTTCTAACCTCGAGAGATATTCCTCGGTGGTTTCCAATCCGTAATAGCTTGAGATCTTACTTGGGTCTACTCGAACCCCTTCTCCCGAGACAATATGCCCTGTAAATCCTACTTCATTGAGCCAAAACTCACTTTTATTGAACTTGGCATACAACCGATTTTCTCGAAGAATCTGTAAAACTATCCGTAGGTGCTCAGCATGCTCATTCTCATCTCGAGAATAAACCAGTATGTCGTCAATAAAAATGACTACAAACTTGTCGAGGTATGGTCTGAAGATGCGTTTCATTAAGTCCATGAATAGCGCAGGAGCATTGGTCAAACCAAAAGGCATGACTAAAAATTCATAATGCCCATACCTTGTTCGAAAAGCAGTCTTGGATACATCTGAATCCTTTACTCTTAACTGGTAATACCCCGATCTCAAGTCTATCTTAGAGAACACGGTGGCTCCTTTCAATTGATCGAACAAATCATCGATTCTTGGCAATAGGTATTTGTTCTTTACTATCACTTTATTAAGCTGACGGTAATCTATGCACAATCTCATAGTGCCATCCTTCTTTTTCACAAATAAAACTGGAGCACCCCAGGGAGAACAACTTGACCTTGCTAAGCCTTTGTCTGTTAACTCTTGCAACTGTATCTTCAACTCTTTCAACTTTGTTGGAGCCATTTTATAAGGAGTAATAGATATTGGTACAGTACCGGGAGCTAGCTCAATGCTGAACTCAACTTCTCTAATTGGAGGTAATCCCATTAATTCTTCTGGAAAAACATCCATGTGCTCACATACTATCGGTACGGACTCAATCTTTAACTCTGTTTCTTTATCATTCATCACAAAGGCCAAATATGCCTTATACCCCTTTCTTATTAATCTCTGTGCCGTCATATGAGAAATCAGTACCGGCAATCCACTTTGTTCATCTGATTCTATATGGAGGATATCCCCATTCTCACATCTCATTTCAATGTATTTCTTTCCACAATTAACTATTACATTATGGGCAGTTAACCAGTCCATACCGAGAATGAGATCAAACTCGTCAAATGGTAACAACATAAGGTTTGCTTTAAAACAATGATCTCTAATCATTAATAGACATTCTCTACATACTTCATTCACTAACACACTCTTGCCTAAAGGATTAGACACTCTAATCAGAAATTCTGTAAACTCTATAGGCATACTCAAATCGGATACCAATTTCATGCAAATGTAAGAGTGTGTAGATCCGGGATCTATTAAAGCAATAACTTTAACATCATGAAGAGAAAAGGTACCCGTGATAACATCATGGGAAGATGCCTCTTCGCGAGCGCAAATGGCATAAGTCTGTGCAGGCACCCTACCCTCGGGTCTCACGGCCTGCTCTCTAGGATTACCTCTTCCTCTTGCCCCACTTTCTGGGTTTCTCTACGGTCTTCCTCTGACCATACTCTCGAATCTCGGGTTCTGAGCTCTCTCTTCTTTCATTGTCTCTGGACAATCCTTTATGTAGTGGTCTTGGGAACCACATCTAAAACATGCATTTTTGTGCGCTCGACATTCTCAAAGATGACGTCTGCCACACTATGGGCATTCGGGTCTTTCAGACTGAAAGTTCCCCACACTAGCGACTGAAGTAGTTTGTGCTTTATTTCCCGAATACTGTTTACTCTTGTCTTTCATTGAAAACCTAATGGAAGTAGCCGATCGGGTAGGTAAATCTCTTGACTTCTTACATGAGGATTGGAATGACTTATTCCACTGTCTCTTTCTAGAGTCACGAGACTCAATTTCAGACTTTCTCTTCTCTTTTACTAGCTCTTCGGCTTTACAAGCTCTCTCCACTAGCACAACAAATTCTTCCAATTCTAGTACAGCAACAAACAGTTTGATGTCCTCATTTAGCCCATCTTCAAATCTTTTACTCATGATGGCCTCGGTGGGCACGCATTCTCGAGCGTATTTGCTGAGTCGCACAAACTCATGCTCATAATTAGTCACCGACATCTTGCCTTGCTTTAACTCTAAAAATTCTTTTCTTTTCTGATCTACAAATCTTTGACTGATATACTTTTTCTTGAACTCTTCTTGGAAGAATTCCCATGTGATCTTCTCCCTTGGTACCACTGATACAAGGGTGTTCCACCATTGATAGGCAGAATCTCTTAAAAGGGAGACTACACACTTCATGCTTTCCTCAGGTGTGCATGATAGCTCATTAAATACACTGATGGTTTTTTTCTAACCAAAACTCAGTTTTTTTAACATCTTCTCTTTTCACCCGGAATTCTTCTGCCCCATGTTTCCTGATCTTATCAATTGGAGGTTTCTCTCCTCTTACCACCTCTACTACTTGAGGGGCTACTGGAATAGGTTGTGGAACAGGTAGGGTGGAGGGGGTTGTACATTTGGGTTCATACGAATGAACTCTGAATACCATGTATTCATCATGTGGAGGAAGGCTTCTCTAGCCCCTTCTCCTCCTTCTTGACTCACCTTAGTGGGCCTATTCTCATTCTCATTTGGCACCGTCCCTTCAGCGGGAGCCGGTGCATTACTTTCTATGTCATCCGCCATGTAACATCCCAGTTTAGGGTCTAGTCGGAATAGAGGTTCGAGACCACAAATCTGAGGGTCATGAATGAGTTTTGGAGGCTTATAATATGTATGCATGCTAGTGTGAAAGTTTCATGAAGCAATTTTGTGAAATTGTGGTTGAATTGTCCAAAAGGACTAAATTGCAAAAGTTGCAAAATGTGTGTTTCTAGAAGCTAAATGTGTGAAATAGCTTTAGATTATTAATTAGAGGTCCTTAAATAGAAGTTTATCCAAATTCTATTTTTTAGACAAAAATGGGCATGGCTGAGTTAAAATTGAAAGTTTATCAAAAAGGGCATTTTGGTCATTTATCAATTAAGTGATTAAAATAGGTGAAAAGATGATAGAAATTCATTCATCTTCTTCCCATAGCTGCCAAAAATTTGAGAAGACATTGTTAGGGTTCTTTCAATTTTTCAAGCTTGCTAGTAAGTGCTCCTAAGCTCGGTTTTTGATATTCTTCATATTTTTGAAGTCCTGGTAGCATGAGTAAGCTATTTATAGCTATTTGGTGAGCTATCATGGATGTTCAAAAATGTACATATGTATGACATGCATGTATTTTGATGTTTTATGGAAGAATATGAAGGCTTGATGTAGTAGAAACATCTTTTGCTAAGTGATTTTCCATGAAAAGGCATGTAGGGACTTAGTTGTGAAAATCTTAAGTTTGGTCATACATGGGTGATTTAGTGAGATTTGATGAATGCTTTAGTTGAGTAAGTGGTTTGGCTAAGCATGAAAGAGTAGAAAGTTGAATAAAAATCACTTTACGAGCCTTTGGGACTAAAGTGTAAATATGAGAAAGTTTAGGGGCAAAATAGTAATTTTGCTAAAGTATGAGATGTGGGTCTGTAACACCCCAAACTCGGACAAGACACCACGACCGAATCTGGTATGTTACGGGGAAAACGTTTTTGAGTGATCAGATTTTTTTTTCGTTTAAAAGCGGGGTGAAAACATAGTGAATCTGAGGAAAATTTGGGTAGGCTTGTTTGATTAGATTTTGAAAACTTATCCAAAGTATATAGTTAAAACGAGTTGATTTCATTTAGCATGTCCAATAGTTTCTTAGTGCTATTTTGAAACATTTTTGACTTAGTAGAATATCGAGTTTGGTTTGAAAATCATTTGAGTTTACTCTATAGCAAAGCATAGTGAGATACCCGATGGTATAGTTTAAAACACATTGCGATATAATTTGAAACATTATCTTACCAAATTTTAGTAAAATTTCATACCAAGTTATTTGTTAAGCAAAGTTGCGAATCTAATTAAAACATAACCATCATAAAACATAATTTAAAGGCCTTTTACAAATCCAAATTAAAACCCAAATAAAAGTAATTAAACTAAAGTACCCAAATGATAGAGTTTGAGTAAAACTTTATTAAGCATGGCATGAGCACCCGAGTCCATCCGGCTCCATGTCGCGTCTCACGAGTCACTGAAATGTCAAAGGAGAGGGTGAGTCGAATGACTCGATGCATAAATCCCGCTCCCGATGAAACAACATGCTAACACACATCATACATAGCGGCATAGTTAATGCAACCCAATCCGAACCATCCGTATCTCCTTTTCTACCCCGTGTGGTACCAAACCACCTGGTGGTGCCAAACCACCGGTGACATATAGTCACAATGTGTTACTAAAACACTTTGGTGTCCCAAAGACACAATGTGCTACCCAAGCACTTGGTGACCGTAGTCACGATAATCGAATGATGGGGCCAACCCATCGTGTGATACCCAATCACTAGCGAGACGATCCCATATCTCAAAGTGGGGCCAACCCACGGTGGTGTTAACCACAGGGACAAGTCGCAATGAGGTGCCCAACCTCTGGTGTCCCAAAGACACAAATGTGCTACCAAAGCACTGGTGACCGTAGTCACGATAATCGAATGATGGGGCCAACCCATCGTGTGATACCCAATCACTAGCAGACGATCCCATATCTCAAAGTGGGGCCAACCCACGGTGGTGTTAACCACAGGGACAAGTCGCAATGAGGTGCCCAACCTCTGGTGTCCCAAAGACACAAATGTGCTACCAAAGCACTGGTGACCCAAAGTCACAAAGTGTGTTACCAAAACACTGGTGCTCGTCAGCACAAAATATCACTGCTCCCTCCACTCATATCACCCATCATCATACCAACTCATGTGATCATGCATATCATACAAGTCATGCCAACATGTCTAGCATTACATCTCATAGCATACATAACATAGATCATAATACCCAGGGTATCCATAATAGAACTTGTAATAAATTAGACTTACCCGGATACGTACACATACCCCGTTTGGGTATCCAATAATCCATCATACTGTCATGATTTTAATAGGCAAACAGGTTTAATAACAATATTACTAAGTATAGTGTGTTAGTTTACACACCTGGTAATTACGAGTCTAAAGATCCCAACGAAACGATCTAAATCCCTCGAGTATCAAGCTCCTATAAAAATCGGCCAACACAGGATTAGGCACTAAGACCATTCGGCCAAAGACATATAAACCCAAAGGGGTTAATATTAAGCCATTACCTTACTCTTGCGAATGGTTTGGTTTCCAACCAAACCTCGAACCAACAGTGGTTCTCCTTCCAACAATCGGCACCCCCTTACTAATCAATTGACAGAAGAAAACGGCTCCTCTTGCTCCTCACGATTGATTTGGTTTCCTTCCAAATCCTCGATCAACCAATGGTTCTCTCGACGATCGGCCTTCCCTTAAAAACACAACAATTAGTCTCAGCCCTAGGCTTAACAAGAATGAACCATCAACCAACTTCTTACCATCACTTACCCAACGGTTAACAGAGTAGGAAGACTCCTTTTGCTTGCTTCCAAAAGGCCCCTCACCAACCGATTGCACCACCCGAGATGAGCACCAAAACTCCACCAATATTCGGCCAAAATAAACACCACTAGGAGAAGGAAAAGATTCGGCTAACACCTTAACAAAGAGGGGAAAGAAGTTTCGGCTTCACACCAAGGAAGAGAACTCAAGAGAAAAGTGGGGAAACAAGGGGTTGATATTCGGCTAGTTAACAAAAAGGAACAAAGAAAAGAAAAGTGCTTTCGGTTAGAAAGAAGAAGCAATGGAGAAAGGTATGTTGGAGAATAGGGTTTCGGCTATCAAGGTCTCAAAACAAAGAAAAGAGTATGGAGAGAAGAGAGTTATAATTTCGGCTTACTCCAATGAAGAAGGAAGAAGATGTGAAAGGGACATTCGGCCACAAGCTCAAAATCAAGAAAACAAGGCAACTTTTCGGCAACTAAAGGGGTTTGATGTTTTGGTTTCAAATAGAATGAAGAAAATGAGAGAACATTCTCTTGAAGTTTCGGCTACAAAAGACAAAAGAAAGAGAGCTTTTCTTCTTTACCAAATGTGGTGAAAATGCACCCCAAAACAAAGGTACATTCGGCCTTCCCTTCTCCCACACTAAGCCGTCCACACTCCCCCCAAATCCCCTAAAATTCGGCCACCACTCCTCAAAATACTCCAAGCCACTAATTCAAAAGCATTTGAATTAGTCCCCTTCCACAAATCGCTCCTTGCCGTCCATCTCACCCATAGACTAGGTCCAAGGCAGAGTTTGAACTGCCTACAAACTCTCCCTTCCTAGGCGTCAAAAAGAAAGCCAAAAGGTGGCCACTCCGCAACTTGAACACAAGATCTCTCCTCCCGCAAATGACGCCACACACACAAGCCTTAGTGGCGTCCCCACCGCCACTTTGCTAACCCATCCTATGTGACACAAACCACCTAAAAATACTTTTAAGACCCCAAAGCCAAGCTCCCTTTACACCCTAAAAATCAAAAATTTCTAAAAGCCTCCCTACCACCCGGGGTTCTCCAAACCCCTAAAAACTTGACTAAGCACTCAAAAGCCCTGCTAACACTGAGACATGCACTAGGTGCATAACCCCTAAACCGGAGTAGCAACACAAAGACACTAAACTCATGCAATATCATGCAACAACAAAAAAACCCCTAACCCGGGATATTACAGTTTACCCCCTTAAAAATAATTTCGGCCTCGAAATTACCCGATCAAAAGAGTTGCGGGTATTCTTTGTCTCATCATATCCTCGGGTTCCCACGTAGCTTCTTCTACGCCATGATTCCGCCAAAGAACCTTAACCAAAGGCACACAGTTTCTTACGCAGAACCTTCACATCTCGATCAAGAATGCGCACATGGCTCCTCCTCCATGGTCAAATCTGGATTTACCTCGATCTCTTCCATCTGCTACCACATGCGACGGATCTCGAACGATACCTCGAAGCATCGAAGCGTGAAAAACGTCGTGAATCGACTAAGCTCTGGCGGCAACTCAAGGCGATACGCCATGGTCCAACTCGTCTCAATACCTTATACGGCCCAATAAACCTCGGACTTAGCTTGCCTTTCTTCCCGAACCTCAACACCTTCTTCCAAGGCGAGACCTTCGGAAAACTCGATCCCCACGGCGAACTCTATATCTCTTCGCTTAAGATCGGCGCATAAGACTTCGCGGTCGAAGCTTCCTTCAATCTAGACCTGAATCAACTTAACCTTGTCTTGGTCTCAAGAACCAACTCGGGTCCCAACAAGCGGCGTTCACCTAACTCCGTCCAACACGAGGTGAGTGACACTTCCTACCATACAACGCCTCATACGGTGCCATCTTGATGCTCGCTTGGTAATCGTTGTTGTAGGCAAACTCACTAATGGTAGAAACTCCTCCCAACTACCTCGAAATCCAAGACACAACCTCTCGGCATATCTTCCAAGATCGAATGACCTTTTCGATTGACCGTCGATTGCGGGTGAAAAGCCGTCTTTGAAATCCAAACGCAGTACCAGAGCTTGATGCAACGCTTTCGAACCTTGACGTAAATCTAGGATCCCTATCCGAGATTATCGAAAGCGGCACACCGTGCAACCTCACTATCTCGACACATACGGCCGCTAGCTTCGAAGTGAGTAGTCAACCCTCACCGGAATAAAGTGAGTGATTTAGTCGATCGATCCACCACTACCCAAACCGAATCCTTCTTGCTTGGCGTAAGCGGTAACCCCTTGACAAAATCCATGGTTATCCTTTCCCACTTCCACCGAGGAATCTTCACAGTGAAGCAAACCCGACAAGCAATCGATGTTCGGCCTTGACCTGCGACAAGTCGGACACTTCCCAACAAACTCTGTCACCTCTTTCTTCAAGCCAGGCCACCAAAAGCGCTCTCTAAGATCCCTATACATCTTGCTACCTCCGGGATGCATAGCATAAGGAGGCGCTATGTGCGTCTGAAGAATCTTTTGCCTTAGCTCAACATCTTTAGGCATACAAGCCCTACCTTGGAAACACAGAACCCCATCACGGACAAGTTGTAACCCTCCAAACCACCATCTCGCACTTGCAACCTTCGCGCACTCGGAACCTCATCTAATAACTCGTTTCTCTCGATCTGCTCCACCGGTAGGCTTAACTTGCGATTCGCGCGAATACTCCCATCGTCATACAAACTCAAGTGGGCAAACAATGCTCTTAAGTCCGAAACAACCTTGCGGCTCAACGCGTCACCACCACGTTAGCCTTGCCGGATGATACTCAATCGAGCGATCGTAATCCTTCAAAGAACTCAACCCATCTGCGTTGCCTCAAATTCAAATCCATACGAGTCAGCAGATACTTTAGACTCTTATGATCTGTATAGACTATCGATCTTTCCCTGTACAAGTAGTGCCTCCAAATCTTTAAAGCGAAGACTACAAATTTGCTAGCTCCAAATCGTCGCGTCGGATAGTTGACCTCATGTGGCCTCAGCTGTCGAGAAGCGTAAGCCACAACCTTACCTTCTTGCATCAGCACACAACCCAAGCCCGTATGTGATGCATCGCAAAAGATTGTGAATTCCTTACCACCTCGAGTTGAATTAGAACCGAGCCTCGGTCAAAATCTTCTTTAACTTATCGAAGCTTTCTGCTTTGTTTCTCGGTCCATACAAGCGGAACTTCTTTCCTCAAAGCAACTTGGTCATCGGTCTTTGCTATCAACGAAACCCTCAACAAACCTTCGGTAGTATCCGCCAAACCAGAAAACTCCGAATCTCGACCACCGACTTAGCGGCTTCCAATCCAAAAAAGCGCCTCAATCTTACGAGGATCTACTCGAATCCTCGGCCGACACTACATGACCCAAGAAAGTCACTTCTCTAAGCCGAACTCGCACTTACCGAACTTAGCATAGAGCCGCTTTTCCTCAAAATCGCAACACCACTCGCAAGTGCTTATCATGCTCTTCCTCGTCGCCTTGAGTACACTAAGATGTCGTCTATGAAAACCACGACCACGAACCGATCCGGATATCTTTGAAACACCCTATTCATCATATCCATAAACGCTTTGCGGCGTTAGTCAACCCGAACGGCATTACGTAAATTCGTAGTGCCCATACCAAGTCCAAACATTTGTTTTATGGATATCGGCCTCCTTAACTCTTAATCGGTGATACCCGGATCTCAAGTCGATCTTTGAAAATACCGCGGCACCCTTCCGGTGATCAAACAAGTCATCTATCCGTGGCAGCGGATACTTGTTTTTAATCGTCGACTTGTTCAATCTGGATGTAGTCTATACACATCCGCATCGTGCCATCTTTCTTCTTGACAAAAAGTACCGGCGCACCCCACGGCAAAACACTAGGCCTAATAAAACCTCGATCCAATAACTCCTGGATCTGAGCCTTAAGCTCCACCAATTCCTTTGGCGCCATCCTATACGGAGCAATAGACACTGGCGCAGTTCCGGGTAATAGATCTATTCCAAACTCTACCTCGCGATCTGGCGGCAAACCCGGAAGTTCCTCAGGAAAAACATTAGCAAATTCCTTAACAGTACGGACCTTCTCTACAGCAGACTCTTTAGCCTCCAACGCATACACATGAACTACATACGCTTCACAGCCCTTCCTGACCATCTTCTCTGCCTTCAGAGCAGATACCACATTTGATAAGTAATCTCTCCTATTACCTATCATAGCCACCTCTTCACCCTCAACCGTCTTAAGAACCATGCGCTTGACCGCGCAATCCAACCTCGCCTGGTACTTGACCAACCAATCCATCCCAAGAATCAGATCGAACTCCCCAAACGGTAGTTCCATCAGATCAGCAGCAAAGACTACCCCTTGGAGTTCTAAGGGTACCTCTCTAAACAGTTTATCTACTACTACAGAGTGACCTAGAGGGCTAATCACGGTCATACGCCTAGAAGATATCTCGAGTCTAAATCCATGGTCTCTACTATACTATCGGCAACATAAGAGTGCGTTGAACCCACATCAATCAAAGCAAAGTATAAGGAGAACCAAAAATCAAAAACGTCACCGGTTATGACGTCCGGTGCGTCGCTCTCCTCTCGGCGCCTCGCGAAGATACACCAAACCGGCATGCGGCATCGTAGAACTAGCCGCACCTCGCCGGTGCTCCACGGCCCCGACCAGAACCATTACCACCTCTCGCCATTACCATGGCCCCTCTGCGGTGGCGGTCCATTACCTCTGAGCCCGACACGGCCCGCGCCTCTCGGTGAATCCTAGCCAACCTACGCGGACGGTCCCTCACACGATGCTCCGAGGAACCACACTCGAAGCAACCTTTTCCTCCACCCGGCAACCACCCCAATGAAATTTTCACACCGATCACATCTGCGGCGGTCCACGCTTAGCGACAACAAACCTAGTAGACTGGATTCGGCCCACTCGGTCTAGCTCTCTTCGCGGATTACCCGAGGCGATCCGAGAAGACCCAAAGCTCCTCTTATGCCTATTTACGTCCATGCCCTGTCTCACCGACTCCTTAACACCCTCGGCTACCTTAGCATTCTCAACTAAGACAGCAAACTCGCGCTCCTGGCGAGGAGCAATCAGCGACCTCAAGTCGTCTCATGAGACCATCCTCGAAACGAACACACCTCTCATGCTCGGTGGCCACAATGCCCACGGCATACCTACTCGACGGGAACTCGGCCTGCGTACTCGAAGCAGATTTACTCCCCGAACAAGCCTCGGAAAAGCCTTTCATTTGGGAGTCGATATAACTAGCTCCGATGTACTTCTTTTGATATGCGACCACTGAAATAATCCCATGTCGGATCCTCTGCGCCACACTATCTCGAACCGTGAGCCACCAGCGATATGACTCATCCCGGAGAAGTGATACGATGCCCTTGACTTCTCTTGGTGTCAAATCCGGATCATCCATGATCCGCTCAGTTGCCTCCAGCCAATATTCAGCAGTGCTGGGAGCAACACCAGATACACCTCGAAAGAATTCGGCCCCATTTGCCCGGAGTCGCTCAGGAACAGATTTCCTAACTCCTGAACCACCACCTACACCAGCTACTCTTTCCAACACTCGCAGCATCGCCTGTGACGCTGCGTCATCGGTCGATCTTGGAACTCACCACCTCCAGCTGGTGGCGGAACCGGTATCTCATTTTCTGAACCCTGACCAGATCCTACGGGCTCAGAAACTGTCATCCTACCACGACCTCGTCCACGACCACGTCCACCTCTAGCGCTCATGACTAATCTTCCTACGTATCTGATTAAGAATTTTATGCATCAGTATTTATTCCACTTGTTTAAAAGCAAGTCTTATGAATATTTAAGGAGATTTGTTCTCGCGAGTTCACAGAATCCTATCAGTTTCAATCTCTAAAGTAGTATACTATTGCTATTCATCAAATCATATCACATCCAATCAATTCACAAGCAATAGTACGGGGTACTTACCTGGGCGAACTGGTGCCGGAGACTCGGTGCCATGCCTTTCAAACCATACAGACACTTAAAATAACTCTTAAAAACTTTTTGGGCCTCAGGCCCACAGCCGAGCCTTTGAACTTGGCTCTGATACCACAATTGTAACACCCCAAACTCAGACAAGACACCACGACCGAATCTGGTATGTTACGGGGAAAACATTTTTGAGTGATCAGATTTTTTTTTCGTTTAAAAGCGGGGTGAAAACATAGTGAATCTGAGGAAAATTTGGGTAGGCTTGTTTGATTAGATTTTGAAAACTTATCCAAAGTATATAGTTAAAACGAGTTGATTTCATTTAGCATGTCCAATAGTTTCTTAGTGCTATTTTGAAACATTTTTGACTTAGTAGAATATCGAGTTTGGTTTGAAAATCATTTGAGTTTACTCTATAGCAAAGCATAGTGAGATACCCGATGGTATAGTTTAAAACACATTGCGATATAATTTGAAACATTATCTTACCAAATTTTAGTAAAATTTCATACCAAGTTATTTGTTAAGCAGGTTGCGAATCTAATTAAAACATAACCATCATAAAACATAATTTAAAGGCCTTTTACAAATCCAAATTAAAACCCAAATAAAAGTAATTAAACTAAAGTACCCAAATGATAGAGTTTGAGTAAAACTTTATTAAGCATGGCATGAGCACCCCGAGTCCATCCCGGCTCCATGTCCGCGTCTACGAGTCACCTGAAATGTCAAAGGAGAGGGTGAGTCGAATGACTCAGTGCATAAATCCCGCTCCCGATGAAACAACATGCTAACACACATCATACATAGCAGCATAGTTAATGCAACCCAATCCTAACCATCCGTATCTCCTTTCCTACCCCGTGTGGTACCAAACCACTGGTGGTGCCAAACCACTGGTGACATATAGTCACAATGTGTTACCAAAACACTGGTGTCCCAAAGATACAATGTGCTACCCAAGCACTAGTGACCGTAGTCACGATAATCGAATGATGGGGCCAACCCATCGTGTGATACCCAATCACTAGCAGACGATCCCATATCTCAAAGTGGGGCCAACCCACGGTGGTGTTAACCACAGGGACAAGTCGCAATGAGGTGCCCAACCTGCGGTGTCCCAAACACACAAATGTGCTACCAAAGCTTGGTGACCGTAGTCACGATAATCGAATGATGGGGCCAACCCATCGTGTGATACCCAATCACTAGCAGACGATCCCATATCTCAAAGTGGGGCCAACCCACGGTGGTGTTAACCACAGGGACAAGTCGCAATGAGGTGCCCAACCTCTGGTGTCCCAAAGACACAAATGTGCTACCAAAGCTTTGGTGACCCAAAGTCACAAAGTGTGTTACCAAAACACTTTGGTGCTCGTCGGCACAAAATATCACTGCTCCCTCCACTCATATCACCCATCATCATACCAACTCATGTGATCATGCATATCATACAAGTCATGCCAACATGTCTAGTATTACATCTCATAGCATACATAACATAGATCATAATACCCAGGGTATCCATAATAGAACTTGTAATAAATTAGACTTACCCAGGATCGCGTACACATACCCCGTTTGGGTATCCAATAATCCATCATCTTGTCATGATTTTAATAGGCAAACAGGTTTAATAACAATATTACTAAGTATAGTGTGTTAGTTTACACACTGGTAATTACGAGTCTAAAGATCCCAAACGAAACGATCTAAATCCCTCGAGTATCAAGCTCCTATAACAATCGGCCAACACAGATTAGGCACTAAGACCATTCGGCCAAAGACATATAAACCCAAAGGGGTTAATATTAAGCCATTACCTTACTCTTGCGAATGGTTTGGTTTCCAACCAAACCTCGAACCAACAGTGGTTCTCCTTCCAACAATCGGCACCCCCTTACTAATCAATTGACAGAAGAAAACGGCTCCTCTTGCTCCTCACGATTGATTTGGTTTCCTTCCAAATCCCTGATCAACCAATGGTTCTCCTGACGATCGGCCTTCCCCTTAAAAACACAACAATTAGTCTCAGCCCTAGGCTTAACAAGAATGAACCATCAACCAACTTCTTACCATCACTTACCCAACGGTTAACAGAGTAGGAAGACTCCTTTTGCTTGCTTCCAAAAGGCCCCTCACCAACCGATTGCACCACCCGAGATGAGCACCAAAACTCCACCAATATTCGGCCAAAATAAACACCACTAGGAGAAGGAAAAGATTTGGCTAACACCTTAACAAAGAGGGGAAAGAAGTTTCGGCTTCACACCAAGGAAGAGAACTCAAGAGAAAAGTGGGGAAACAAGGGGTTGATATTCGGCTAGTTAACAAAAAGGAACAAAGAAAAGAAAAGTGCTTTCGGTTAGAAAGAAGAAGCAATGGAGAAAGGTATGTTGGAGAATGGGGTTTCGGCTATCAAGGTCTCAAAACAAAGAAAAGAGTATGGAGAGAAGAGAGTTATAATTTCGGCTTACTCCAATGAAGAAGGAAGAAGATGTGAAAGGGACATTCGGCCACAAGCTCAAAATCAAGAAAACAAGGCAACTTTTCGGCAACTAAAGGGGTTTGATGTTTTGGTTTCAAATAGAATGAAGAAAATGAGAGAACATTCTCTTGAAGTTTCGGCTACAAAAGACAAAAGAAAGAGAGCTTTTCTTCTTTACCAAATGTGACCGAAAATGCACCCCAAAACAAAGGTACATTCGGCCTTCCCTTCTCCCACACTAAGCCGTCCACACTCCCCCCAAATCCCCTAAAATTCGGCCACCACTCCTCAAAATACTCCAAGCCACTAATTCAAAAGCATTTGAATTAGTCCCCTTCCACAAATCGCTCCTTGCCGTCCATCTCACCCATAGACTAGGTCCAAGGCAGAGTTTGAACTGCCTACAAACTCTCCCTTCCTAGGCGTCAAAAAGAAAGCCAAAAGGTGGCCACTCCGCAACTTGAACACAAGATCTCTCCCTCCTGCAAATGACGCCACACACACAAGCCTTAGTGGCGTCCCACCTGCCACTTTGCTAACCCATCCTATGTGACACAAACCACCTAAAAATACTTTTAAGACCCCAAAAGCCAAGCTCCCTTTACACCCTAAAAATCAAAAATTTCTAAAAGCCTCCCTACCACCCAGGGTTCTCCAAACCCCTAAAAACTTGACTAAGCACACAAAAGCTGCTAACACCTGAGACATGCACTAGGTGCATAACCCCTAAAACCGGAGTAGCAACACAGCACATTAAACTCATGCAATATCATGCAACAACAAAACAGCCCCTAACCCGGGATATTACAGGGTCAATTTAGTCAATGTGTGTATTGAATAAGCTGATTTATTCATTATAGATCAAGAAAGATGAATCCCAGATCGAAACTGAGGCAAAAGCAAGGTGGTGGACTAAATTACACATTTCAATACTTTTGAGTATCGAGGTAAGTCTATGCATAAACAATGCATTCATACTTACAATTTATTGATGATAGCTAGTGTGTAGCTAATTCGAGATTGATTTAGAACCTATGTGGTTCAAGTAGAATGAATGTAGTAGAAATGGTGAATGAATGTATGATCGAGAATGATTGGGAATCTATGTGGTTTAAGTAGACTTGTGCATGTGTTGTGATAATGCTAGATGGTAGGCTAAGTGCGATACCATCCTAATGTATATTGACGATGAGCTAGCTATGTGCGATGCTATCGTGAGGTATATCATCTAGTGAGCTATGTGCTGAATCACTACGAATACCATTGTGGTAGGCTAAGTGCGATACCACCTTATTAATCAAATGTGGTGTGCTAAGTGTGAAACCATCGAGATATTGGCTGTGTAGATTGACTGTGTGTATTAACTGTGTGGATGAGTAGTGTGGATTAGTTATGTAAACTAGCTGTGTGGATGAGCTGTGTGGATAAGTTATGTGGATTGACTGTGTGGATATATTACGATAAATAATGATGCGTTGTATATTACGTAAATGTGATATTGAATGCAAGGGTGCATTTCTATGGTTATGAGTATGTGACTCATGATGTGTTGGAAATGTTGTAAGGGATAGAAAGAGTAAGCATAGTTGTGAATTACTTGTTGGTATAATGCTAATAGTTGCTTAGCTTATACAATGTTGCTTATTTGTTTATGTGTAAACTTACTAAGCTCAAATCTTACTCTCTTTCATTTCCCTTGTCTTATAGATTAAAGCGTTGAATCGAGATACGAGGATCATCAGAAGATAGCCCACATATCAGCACACTTTGGTACATGAAACTTAATATTTTGTATATGGCATGCATAGGGGCTAGATAAGTTAGTAAATTTTGTTGTAAATGGCTAAGATGTGTTGGCCTATAGATGGATAGCTTATTTTGTATAATGCCATCTTTGTTGGCTATTACATTATATGAAAGAAAGATGTAGTTTTCTATGTCAGAATGCACTTCAATTTGAGTTGATTATGATGGTGTTAGATGAGTATATGTTGTGTATGTTAGAAGGGTGAAAAGAACTTGACACTTAGTCTTGTTCTTGACCATATGGGTAGACACACGGGCGTGTGTCTAGACCATGTGTGACACACGGTCAGCCTACGGGCGTGTGCTGTGGCCGTGCGTCCCCTGCATGTTAATATTTTAAAATAGAATAGACCCCGGACTAGTCACACGAGCGTGTGGGATTAATCAGTGTTGGCCACGGGCTAGCCACACGGGCGTGTGTCTAGACTCTAGGCCGTGCGAGGGAAGTCAGTGTTCACCACAGTTGGGGAGCACGGGCGTGCCATGGCCGTGGGGCATTTGGCAGAATGCTTGGGCTTTTAGGCATGGTCTGGGGACATGGACGTGTGTGCTCATGCACGGGCGTGTCTAATCTTGCACGGGCGTGTGAGACATGTGTAAAAGAAAAAAAAATTAAGGATCGTAAAAGTTCCGGATTAGTCTCGAGAGTCCTCATGTGTATGAGTGAGGCCACGTAAGTCGAGAATGAGGTTATAGCAAGTAATGACGTTGAGCCTAAGTGGCGATTAAGCGGTTTGAGTTCGGTAACGCCTCGGGCCTGGTTCCCGGCGTAGAACCCGGGTAAGGGGTGTTACGCGCCATATCTCTTTCAGGATCCATTTACTATATATATAAACATAATTTAAGTCGTCAAGAGTCGTCACACTATCATTATAAAAACATTCTTACGTATGGCATGTATAGCTAGACTCGTGCTCATGCTACGTTAGTCCTAGAACCGACTAAACCATAGCTCTAATACCACTAAATGTAACACCCCATACCCGAGTCTGAGGCTTAAATCGGATACGAGAAGTTACTATGCTTGAACCCTAACGCTAAAGCTCAACCTCCTCCACCTCCTCCCATACCTCAGCCAAATCCTGTGGCTCCTCAAGGTATGGATGTTGTAAGGATATCGAAACCCCCGGTGGATAAGATTAGGAAACACGGGGCTGAGGAGTTTAGAGCTAAGGTAGATGATGACCCAGAGAGGGCGGAGTTCTGGTTGGAGAACTCGATGAGGGTGTTTGATGAGCTCTCATGTACACCCGAGGAGAGTTTGAAGTGTGTCGTATCGTTGCTGAGAGATTCGGCGTACCATTATTGGAAGACGCTGACGTTAGTGGTCCCAAGAGAGCGGGTGATGTGGGACTTCTTTCTGGAAGAGTTCCGGAAGAAGTATATAAGCCAGAGGTTTACTGACCGAAAAAGGAAAGAATTCCTTGAGCTGAAGCAAGAAAGGATGACAGTAGCTGTGTACGAGCGTGAGTTTGTTAGGCTTAGCAAATACGCTCAAGAATTTGTGTCGATAGAGACCATCTTGTGCAAGAGGTTCGAAGATGGGCTGAATGAGGATATCAAACTCCTAGTGGGAATTTTAGAGTTGAAAGAATTTATGGTGCTAGTTGAGAGGGCAAGTAAGGCCGAGGAATTGAGTTCAGAAAAGAGAAGGGCTGTGAGTGAAGCCCGAGATGCGAGAAAGAGACCGATGGGCAAGTCATATCAAGCCCAGTCGAAAAGATCCAAGGAAGTGAATCCTCGGATGTCAGCCTCAGTGGGGTATTCGCATCGAGACTTGGACAATACTCGTTAGGGTTCGAGATTTTGAGCTCCCTCGATGGAAAGTGTGGGCAATACAAAGAGTAAACCGGAGTGTCCTAGTTATGGTAGGTATCACACCAGAGAGTGTTGGGGGAAACAGTCGGAAATGTTACAAATGTGGTTCCCCTGACCACTTTATCCGTAACTGTCTCGAGAGGGATGATAAGGAAGAGAGGCAAGAAGTGAGACCTAGTGATGTGTCTATGAGGGGTAGACCACCAAGGAACCCAAGAGGTGGGGCTAGTGGTAGAGGTGCGTCCAGGGACTCTGCTGTGAGACCAGAGGGTCGGGCACCTGTGAGGATGTACGCCATTCGCACTCGCGAAGAGGCATCCTCCCCTGATGTGATAACGGGTACTTTTTCTCTCTTTGACACCTCTGTTATTACTTTAATAGATCCAGGGTCTACTCACTCTTATATTCACATGAGATTAGAATCTAGTTTGAGTATGACCGTTGAGTCTACGAACATTGTGATTAAGGTGTCAAACCCGTTAGGAAAGTATGCGTTAGTGGACAAAGTGTGTAAGAATTGTCCTTTGTTGATTGAGAATCATTATTTTCCGGTAAACCTTATGTTGTTGCCGTTTGATGAGTTCGATTTAATCCTAGGCATGGATTGGTTGACTACCCATAGTGTCTTAGTGAACTGTGGTAGTAAGTTTATTGAACTGAAATGTGAGAGTGGAGATGTAGTTCAAATTGAATCAGGTGGATCGGACAGTTTACCCGTGATGATTTCTTCCTTAGTGGCCGAGAAATGTTTAAGAAAAGGGTGTGAGTCCTATCTTGCATTTGTGTTGAATACTCAAGAGGTTGGAGTAGGGTTTGAAACAGTGCCAGTGGTATGTGAGTACCCAAATGTGTTTTCGGAAGAGTTAACCAGATTACCTCCAATGAGAGAGGTCGAGTTTGGAATTAAGTTGGTTCCGGGAATGACACCTATTTCAATTGCCACGTACAGAATGGCACCTGTAGAGTTGAAAGAACTGAAGGTTCAGTTACAAGAGTTTACAGATAAGGGTTTTGCAAGACCGAGCTACTCACTGTGGGGTGCTCCGGTATTGTTTGTGAAGAAGAAATATGGGTCTATGAGGTTGTGTATAGACTATAGACAACTGAACAAGGTTACGGTTAAGAATAAGTATCCTTTACCAAGGATTGATGATCTTTTCGATCAACTGAAGGGAGCTACAGTGTTCTCCAAGATAGACTTTGAGTGCAGTTATTATCATTTCAGTGAAAGAGCAAAATGTGTTGAAAACGACATTTCGGACAAGGTATGGCCATTATGAGTTTTTGGTTATGCCGTTTGGTTTGACGAATGCACTGCAATTTTATGGATCGATGAACCGTATTTTTAGACCATATGTGGACAAGTTTGTGGTTGTCTTTATTAACGACATATTGATCTATTCTCGAGATGAAAACGATTATGAAGAGCACTTGAGAATTGTCTTGAAAACTTTGAGAGACAAGCAGTTGTATGCTAAGTTTAGCAAGAGTGAGTTTTGGCTCCAGGAGGTCGATTCCTAGGACACATGGTGTCGGTGATGGTGTCGAGTTGACCAGAGTAAGATATCGGCTGTTATGGATTGGAAACCACCGAGGAACGTGTCAGAAATTAGAAGTTTCTTGGGATTAGCAGGATATTACAGACGTTTTGTAAAGGGGTTCTCTGTGATTGCTACCCCGATGTGAAGCTATTGCATAAAGATGTCAAGTTTGAATGGGTGAGACATGTCAATGAGCTTCGAGAGACTGAAAACAATGTTGACTGAGGCACCGGTTTTGGTTCAACTAGAATCGAGGAAGGAGTTCGTGGTATTTAGTGATGCGTCGTTTAATGGTCTCGGTTGCGTGTTGATGCAAGAGGGTAAGGTAGTCGCTTACGCCTCGAGGCAGTTAAAACTGCACGAGAAGAATTATCCGACTCAATATTTGGAGTTGGCTGCGATTGTGTTTGCTTTAAAGATTTGGTGACATTATTTGTATGGCGAAAAGTGCCGAATCTTTACGGATCACAAGAGTTTAAAGCATTTGATGGATCAGAAGGATCTAAATCTGAGATAGAGACGGTGGCTTGAGTTGTTGAAAGACTAAGAGTTAGTCATTGATTACCACCCGGGAAAAGCTAATGTGGTTGCGGATGCCTTGAGTAAGAAATCCCTGTACACCCTAAGAGTTATGAGAGCGAGTTTAGAATTGTCTGATGATGGTGCTATTTTGGCAGAGTTGAGAGCTAAGCCACTATTTGTTCAACAAATATGTGAAGCTCAGAGAAATGACAGCGAGATGCAGGCTAAGATAGCTAAGTGCGGATCAAGAAAGTGATTCGATTTTTGAATGAATTTGAATGGTCATCGATGTATCGTGGCCAATTTGTGTTCCTAAAAATGAGGGGTTGATTCGAAAGGTTTTGTATGAGGCCCCAGTGGATGCTTGTCAGTACATCCAGGCGATCGAAAATGTACAACGATTTGAGAAAGTTGTATTGGTGGTGGGTATGAAAAGAGATATTTGAGTTTGTGACTAAGTGTGCGATTTGCCAACAAGTGAAAGGTGAGCATCAAGTGCCTTGGGATTGCTTGGCCAGTGATGGTTCCCGAATGGAAGTGGGATCGGGTTACCATGGAATTTGTGTGGGGTTGCCGGCGACTCAGAAAGAGAGATCTTGTGTGGGTTGTTGTGGATAGATTGACGAAGTCGGCTCACTTTATTCGATGCGTGTTGATTATTCTTTGGATAAGTTAGTTGAGTTGTACGTAGCAGAGATAGTGAGATTGCATGGTGTACCTGTGTCTATTATATCGGATAAATATCCGAGGTTTACTTCAAGATTTTTGAAGAAGTTGCAAGAGGCCATGGAGTGCGAGATTGAATTTGATCTTTGCGTTCCATCCGCAATCGATGGTCGATGCGAAAGAGTGATTCAAGTTCTTGAAGATATGATTTGATCTTTGTGTGCTAGAATTCGAAGGTAGTTGGGAGAGATATCTACCTTTGGTCGAATTCACCTATAACAATAGTTATCGATCGAGTATACGGATGGCACCGTATGAGGCTTTTATGGCGTAAGTGTCGGACTCCTTTGTATTGGACCGAGCTTAGCGAGCGGCGGATCCATGGGGTCGATCTAGTAAAAGAGACCAAAGAGAAAGTGAAAGTAATCTGTAATAGTCGAAAAGTCGCCGGATGAAGCGGAAGTCGTATCATGGATTTGAAAAGAAAAGAAATTAAATTTGAGATAGGCGACAAAGTATTTTTGAAAGTATCGTAGTGGAAGAAGATTATGAGATTTGGACGGAAAGGAAATTGAGTCCAAGGTTCATAAGGCCGTATGAGATTCTGATGCAGAATTGGGCACAGTAGCTTACCGGTTGGCTTTGCGGGTAGAGTTAGAAAAGATTCATAACGTGTTCCATGTGTCGATGTTGCGGCGGTATCGCTCCGATCCTTCACATGTGATTCCTTCAACGGAAATTGAGATAAGACCCGGATATGTCTTATAAAGAGGAGCCGATTAAGATCTTGGCTCGAGAAGTGAAACAGTTGATAAATAAGAGCATAGCACTAGTGAAAGTGTTATGGCAGAAACATGGCGTGGAAGAGGCTACGTGGGAAACGAAAGAAGCTATGAGAGAGCAACATCCAAACCTCTTTTTGGTAAGATTTTCGGGACGAAAATCTCTAAAGGGGAGAGTTGTAACATCCCGGTTTAGGGCCTAGTCAGAATAGTGGTTCGAGACCACAAATCCGAGGGTCATGAATGAGTTTTTGAGGCTTATAATCTGTATGCATGCTAGTGTGAAAGTTTCATGAAGCAATTTTGTGAAATTGTGGTTGAATTGTCCAAAAGGACTAAATTGCAAAAGTTGCAAAATGTGTATTTCTAGAAGCTATATGTGTGAAATAGCTTTAGATTATTAATTAGAGGTCCTTAAATAGAAATTTATCCAAATTCTAATTTTTGGACAAAAATGGGCATGGATGAGTTAAAATTGAAAGTTTATCAAAAAGGGCATTTTGGTCATTTATCAATTAAGTGATTAAAATAGGTGAAAAGATGATAGAAATTCATTCATCTTCTTCCCATAGCTGCCGAAAATTTGAGAAGCCATTGTTAGGGTTCTTTCAATTTTTCAAGCTTGCTAGTAAGTGCTCCTAAGCCCGGTTTTTGATATTCTTCGTATTTTTGAAGTCTCGATAGCATGAGTAAGCTATTTATAGCTATTTGGTGAGCTATCATGGATGTTCAAAAATGTACATATGTATGACATGCATGTATTTTGATGTTTTATGGAAGAATATGAAGGCTTGATGTAGTAGAAACATCTTTTGCTAAGTGATTTTCCATGAAAAGGCATGTAGGGACTTAGTTGTGAAAATCTTAAGTTTGGTCATACATGGGTGATTTAGTGAGATTTGATGAATGCTTTAGTTGAGTAAGTGGTTCGGCTAAGCATGAAAGAGTAGAAAGTTGAATAAAAATCACTTTACGAGCCTTTGGGACTAAAGTGTAAATATGAGAAAGTTTAGGGGCAAAATAATAATTTTGCTAAAGTATGAGACGTGGGTCAATCTAGTCAATGTGTGTATTGAATAAGCTGATTTATTCATTATAGATCAAGAAAGAAGAAGCCCGGATCGAAACCGAGGCAAAAGTAAGATGGTGGACTAAACTGCACATTTCAATACTTTTGAGTATCGAGGTAAGTCTATGCATAAACAATGCATTCATACTTACAATTTGTTGATGATAGCTAGTGTGTAGCTAATTCGAGATTGATTTAGAACCTATGTGGTTCAAGTAGAATGAATGTAGTAGAAATGGTGAATGAATGTATGATCGAGAATGATTGGGAATCTATGTGGTTTAAGTAGACTTGTGCATGTGTTGTGATAATGCTAGATGGTAGGCTAAGTGTGATACCATCCTAATGCATATTGACGATGAGCTAGCTATGTGCGATGCTATCGTGAGGTATATCATCTAGTGAGCTATGTGTTGAATCACTACGAATACCATTGTGGTAGGCTAAGTGCGATACCACCTTATTAATCAAATGTGGTGTGCTAAGTATGAAACCACCGAGATATTGGTGTGTGGATTGTGTGTGTATTAAGCTGTGTGGATGAGTAGTGTGGATTAGTTATGTAAACTAGTTTGTGGGGATAAGCTTTGTGTGGATAAGTTATCGGATTGATTGTGTGGATGTATTACGATAAATAATGATGTGTTGTATATTACGTAAATGTGATATTGAATGCAGGGGTGCATTTCTATGGTTATGAGTATGTGACTCATGATGTGTTGGAAATGTGGTAAGGGATAGAAAGAGTAAGCATAGTTGTGAATTACTTGTTGGTATAATGCTAATAGTTGCTTAGCTTATACTATGTTGCTTATTTGTTTATGTGTAAACTTACTAAGCTCAAAGCTTACTCTCTTTCATTTCCCTTGTCTTATAGATTAAAGCGTTGAATCGAGATATGAGGATCATCAGAAGATAGCCCACATATCAGCACACTTTGGTACATGAAACTTAATGTTTTGTATATGGCATGCATAGGTGCTAGATAAGTTAGTAAATTTTGTTGTAAATGGCTAAGATGTGTTGGCCTATAGATGGATAGCTTATTTTGTATAATGCCATCTTTGTTGGCTATTACATTATATGAAAGAAAGATGTAGTTTTCTATGTGAGAATGCACTTCAATTTGAGTTGATTATGATGGTGTTAGATGAGTATATGTTGTGTATGTTAGAAGGGTGAAAAGAACTTGACACTTAGTCTTGTTCTTGACCATGTGGGTAGACACACGGGCGTGTGTCTAGACCATGTGTGACACACGGTCAGCCCATGAGTGTCTGCTGTGGCCGTGCGTCTCCTGCATGTTAATATTTCAAAACAGAATAGACCCCGGACTAGTCACACGGGCGTGTTGGATTAATCAGTGTTGGCCACGGGCTAGCCACACGGGCGTGTGTCTAGACTCTAGGCCGTGCGAGGGAAGTCAGTGTTCACCACAGTTGGGGAGCACGGGCGTGCCATGGCCGTGGGGCATTTGGCAGAATTCTTGGGCTTTTAGGCATGGTCTGGGGACATGGACGTGTGTGCTCATGCACAGGCGTGTCTAATCTTGCACGGGCGTGTGAGACCTATGTAAAAGAAAAAAAAATTAAGGATCGTAAAAGTTCCGGATTAGTCTCGAGAGTCCTCATGTGTATGAGTGAGGCCTCGTAAGTCAAGAATAAGGTTATAGCGAGTAATGACGTTGAGCCTAAGTGGCGATTAAGCGGTTTCAGTTTGTTAACACCTCAGGCCTGGTTCCCGGCGTAGAACTCGGGTAAGGGGTGTTACACGCCATATCTCTTTCAGGATCCATTTACTATATATATAAACATAATTTAAGTCGTCAGGAGTCATCACACTATCATTATAAAAACATTCTTACGTATGGCATGTATAGCTAGACTCGTGCTCATGCTACGTTAGTCCTAGAACTGACTAAATCATAGCTCTGATACCACTAAATGTAACACCCCATACCCGAGTCCGAGGCTTAGACCAAATACGAGAAGTTACGTTGCTTGAACTTGCTTAATCAAGTACTTACGGGCTATAAAATTTCGTTCCGAATTAAAAACTTATCTTTCTTAATCAACTTGTTCTTTTCATGGGCCTACGGGGCCTTAAACTCATGTCAGTAAACTTTTGAAACTCAATCGAAAGCTTTTCATTGAAACAGGGGTTACACGCCCATGTGAGTTGGGACACGCCCGTGTAAACCTGAGACACGCCCATGTCTCCTAACCGTGCTTAAAACTCGAGCTTACTGCCAAACTTCACACGGCCATGGCACGCCCGTGGTCCGGCCCGTGTGAAAAACCTTAGCATTCGACTTATAACACACGTGACCATGGCAGCGCCCGTGGACTTAGACCGTACTACAACTTGATATTCTGACTTAAGGTGCAATGGTGCAGGGTACACACGGCTTAGACACACGCGACCGTGTGGGCACTTAGAGGATATTTACCAAGCCAATTGCCACCCTGAAATCAAGAGCAAATTCATACTATCTCAACAACTCAAATCACTACAACTTTAATGAACAATATAATATGCTCCATTGATATCAATAACATACATACTTAGTCAGTCTTGGCCAATCATTTAGCCATTTACAAAAGAATAATAATAAACTTGATAGCCCATGCTTTTCTCCTTTCTAAGACATATACTTAAAATGAAATGTTTCCTATACATGCCATACTTAAATAAACAACTTGGCTATACCAAAATAGCGGTTGATAGTGTGATTCAAGCTCTGACTTCAACGATCCACAAGTTAGCTTGGCGGGACTATATAGAAAGAAATAATAAAAGACGTAAGCATTTAGCTTAGTAAGTTTGCGTAATGCACATAGCAACATATTTGCTTAATATAAACCATTTGACATAAACAATGGCATCATAAATTTCAGCTATAAAGCTTACTTACTCATACTTGATTCTTACATAACTCATGAAACTTACTAGTCTCATACTTGATTCTTACATAACTCATGAAACTTACTAGTCTCATACTTGATAGGCAAACAAAGTACCTGTATCACTAGATCTCATTGATCGACATACTTGAACATAATACTCATAATTTCTAATTCATCATTCATAACATGAATAATGTTCTTTATCACTTGATAATAACCTTACTTACTTAGCTTTCTTGTTATCTCTTTGGAGCTAAACTCGTTTGCCAGATGAATTTATACGAATAACCGAGGATACTAAATCTCATCCAAATTTCGAGGCCATGACTTAACATGGACTTATACGAAGTCTTTCTTGTACTCACCAATGCCATGCCTTAACTTGGACTTATATGGGATCTCTTTCTCTTGATAACTTTTCAATGCCAAGCTTGCCTTGGTCTTACATGATAACTTGTTCAATGCCAAGCTTGCCTTGGACTTACATGATAACTTACTCAATGCCAAGCTTGCCTTGGACTTACATGATATCTTATTCAATGCCAAGCTTGCCTTGGACTTACATGATAACTTATTCAATGCCAAGCTTGCCTTGGACTTACATGATATCTTGTTTGCTTGCCGATGCCATGCCTCGGCTTGGTCTTATACGGACTTTCTTGTTTCATGTGGTAGATCGAGTATCCTGAGTTATTCAACTTCAATCGGGGCTTTCTCATGCTTGATCTCATTAATTTCTTTGTTTAATATAACATTAAACGTTTTTCATAATAACATTGTACATTATACTAAGCAATTCAATGATATAAATCATAAAGCTTAGAAATCATACAAACTTACCTCAATATACAAAATGTAGCTAGGTATGCAATTTAGTCCTCGACTTTGTTCTTGCCTCGGTTTCGATCCGGGCTTCGTTTTTCTTGATCTATAGTCATAAATAGATCATTTAATATTCACATTGACTAAATTGACCCTTTACTCATACTTGGGCAAAATTACTATTTTGCCCCTATACTTTCTCATTTTTGCACTTTTGCCCCAAGGCTCGTAAAATAATTTTCATTCAACTTTCTTAGACTTCATGCTTAGCTGATTCATTTTCTCTACTATAGCAATCATCAATTCTCATTATTTCTAGTAGGTATGACCAATTTCATAACTATTACAAACTAGTCCATATTATCATATTTCATGAAATTCATTAAGGAAAAGATGTTTATCTAACATCAAACTCTCATAATCTTCCATAAAACATCATTTAACAAGCATATCATTCATAGATGAAATTTTTGAACATGCATCTTAGCTTATTTTATAGATAAAAATAGCTAATTCATAATACGAGGACTTCAAAAACACAAAGAATATTAAAAACGGGGCTAAGATGAACTTACTAGCAAGCTTGAAAAAAATGAAGAACCCTAGCTATGGAGTCTTCAAAATTTCGGCAATGGAAGGAAGAAGATGAATGAAATTTTATCATCTTTTTCCTATTTTAATCACTTATTAGACAAATGACCAAAATGCCCTTCTCTTTAAAAATTTCTATTTTACTAACTCATGTCCATTTTTGTCCAAAATTTATAATTTGGGCAAATTGATATTTAAGGACTCATAATTAGTATTCTAAAGCTATTTCATACAAAATGCTTCTAGAAACTCACATTTTACAACTTTTGCAATTTGGTCCTTTTCGACCATTCAACTTCATTTGAGCAAAATTGCTTCATGAAACTTTCACACTAACATGCAAACATGGCATGAACCTTAAAAACTCATAAATTCACCTCGGATTCATGGTCTCGCACCACTATTCCGACTAGGCCCTAAATTGGGCAGTTACACAAAGTGCCTCACGAGACTTGTTACATAAGGCCCCATGGAAATAACCCCCTTACGATGCCACTCCGTCTGGTGCTGGATGGCTAGAGCGATAAAGTAGGCAAGGTCGAACACATGCCCGTTCGACATGCACCAAAGGAAGTAGGCGTCGTGAGTGTTTACGACGCCGGTGCTGTCTCCTCTCTCTGTCAGTGTATGAGCTAGGATAGCGTGTATGTACCTCAGGGGTGGGGCGAGAGATGTCGCTTTTGAGCGACTAGGGTCATATGTGGCCGAGACGGGGACTAGGTCCTTCCAACAATTAACCGGAGATTTATGGATGTGGTGGTGTAGATCTTCGATCTCGTCATCTTCCATAAATTTGTCAGTGTAAAGTCCCAAAGGAGCTCTGAGCTGTGGGACACTCATCTCACGGACTAGACCTCCGAGGCGGAATTGGATAGTGCCAGAGTCGTCGAAGTTAGTCATCACCGTCTGAAGGTGCAAAGTAGAGTAGAGTTCCAGCGTGAGCTCTAAGTATGTGGGCTCGATGATGTTGAAAAATTACCCCCATGGATAGGTGAATAATAAGACCCGAACCTCATCTGCTAGCTGGACCTGCTCCAGGGTGGTCCAATCGATACACCTTCTGATACCGAGAGGTCTTGTGCGTAGTATATGATAAAGCTCCTCCTAAGTTCCCATAGGAAACCGTAGGAATGGATGTCGTACTTCGGCCGATGCGCTGGCGGATGATGAATCGGGTCTCTTCCGTCTTTTGGAACTAGGGACTGCGGTTTTCTTGCCTCGGGATGATGACATTATGGTCTTGAAAATAACAAATATTTCACGATTCAAGTGAAATTTCCAGCGAAGGCATATTGCATAACATTTAGGAACTCAATAATATCAATAAGGACAAAAATCACGATAAGAGTAAACTAATATTTTGCATAAATACTAAACGTCACGACCCAAATGAATAAATCGATCTAATAGTTAATATAACTAATATTAAGTAATAAGAATAAACTAACTAGAAACTAAATAAAATTCTAATGATAATGTAATTTAATGAAGTAAAATGTAAAATGTAAAATGTGAAAAGGAGAGGTGACCGGTGGAGTTGTCAGAGAGAAACGGCGCAGTTGAGGTGGTGGCCGGAGCACGGGCTAGATGGCGGCACACGGGCATGGGAGGGTGTGGCTATGACATCTGTGCACGGGCTTGGGCTGCGTGTGGATGAAGAATAGAAAAGGAAAATAGAGAAGGAAGAAGGAAGAAGGGAGGAGGGAGGATGGTGTCCGGACTTTAGGAGGGAAGGAGGATTTTGGGGATGCTTGGAGGAAACAGCTAGGGTTGGGGATTGGGGAAGAAGATGAATAGGAGGGGGTTTAAATAGGGAATCGATCACACAGGTGGCGGCCAGGCTCGTATTCTATTTGGTTGGGCCGTGTGAATCGGGAATTTTGAATTTAGGCGCGTCTGAATTATGTCACACGCCCGTGTTACATGGGCGTGTTGGGCAGTACGACCATTTTTCACACCCGTGTATCGTCTCATTTGCTTCTCCCACGCCCGTGTAAACTGTCCTACGCCCGTGTTTTATAAGCCAGTATTGTCCACGGCCTTAGAGCACGGGCGTTGATAAACCGAAATAGTAACATATTTTAATCCCACATTTAGCATACTTTTGGATGATTTATCCCTTGATTTATGTAAAAAGGTGCTCTTAATCCTTTCTTTTCATGTCTTATACTCAAGAAAGCACCCAAGAATAAAAAGAACGAGAAACGGGCTCAAAATAGACCAAAATGGGCCAAAGAAGAAATCGACGCGACCGTGCCTCCTCAAATATACTAGAACACGGCCTGATGTCGATCTACACGGCCGTGCCTCACTAACGGAGTCCAACACGGCCTGGCCACGATTCACACGGGCATGTGCCATGGCCGTGCCCCTACCGTGGAGGAGAGTAATTTCACTCGAAAAAGGATACTTAGGGGCAAAGAAACACATTCCAAAAGCCTATAAATACACCCTAAGTATAACCTAAAAGGGGGAGTAAAAGGGAGTCGACAGGCGATCAGCTAGGCCAAGGAGCCGAGCCGAAAAGGTCAGATTTGTGGGAAACTCTCAAGGGATAGCCAGTTGATCCATCTCAAGAAGCCAGAATTCTACTCAAGACGGAGGATCTCCTCTTCAATTCCTTCAGGGGGTTTTAGGGATTTCTTATGTTTTGCTTTATCTTTTCTTCTGAGATGTTTTCTTTTATTATTATGAACTAAACCCTTCAGATACCTGATGGGGGATGAAACCTAGATGAATCTTGTTAATGTTTTCTGAACTATATGATAAATACTTGATTTGTTCTTAATTATGTGTGCTTAATTCTTTTGTTGATATTTCGCGGATATTAATTCAAGTCGAATGTGCTTAGGTGGTGGAGCAAAAGTCCCTGCTTAAGAGTAGATCTAGCATAATTAAGTGGAGTTGATCGCGCGCCTAGAGATAGGGTGACGAGCTTTTGCCGGATTAGGGTGAAACCTAATATGGGAGTCCATAGATCGATTTACTACTATTCTAGGGGGTTATTAATGGGAAAGAGATTTCAATTAATTAACCTAGGGTTAGACGTTATTCGCCTCGAGAGAGGGTTTAATATACGTTAGGGAGTCCTACGGATCAAGTCAAGTGAATAAATCGTCTGGTTCAGTGTTAGATAACAAGTGAAGTCAAGGTGGATTCTTCCTAAGGGTATCGTCTTAATCAACTGAGTTTTTCCCAAGTATTTCCCCAATTCATTCTTTTTGTCTTTGCGTCTTTAGCTTAGTAATTAGTTAATTTAGAACAACTTCACTTATTTTAGGCTAAATAATAGAAAGAAAGTTAGTATTAGTACTTTTAGTTCCTTTGGGGTCGACAATCTAGTCTTGCCTAAGCTACACTACTGTTCGATAGGTGCACTTGCCTCAATCGTTGTCATAGTTAGTTTCCAGGTTCGATCATTATCTTTATAAATTTTAAAACTCTGACTTCGCAGCGATCAAGTTTTTGGTGCCGTTGCCGGGGAACTAAAATATTAAGAAAGCTCTATTTTTATTACTTTAGCCATTATTTTTTATTTTCTGCAATTTACTTTTATTTTTAAGTTTAAATTTTAACTTTGCTAAATTTTTCTTTCTTTCTTTTCCTAGCAGGTACCTCTAGTTTATGACTAGAAGGAACCCGAGAGGACCACTAGTATACGACAGTGATATTGAAGCTACCGCTCGTAGAAATCGCAGAGAAATTAGGCGAGCCCTAAATTACCAAGAAGAAGAGCGAGATGAAAGATCTAATCCTATTGAAATGATGGACGAAAATAACCCACCACCACAAGATGTGGCAGAAAATAATGCTCTGCGTACTATGTATGATTATGCTAAACCTCATTTAACAGGAGCCAAATCTAGTATTGCTAGGCCTGCTATAACTGCTAATAATTTTGAATTAAAGCCTAACACTATACAAATGATTCAACAATTTGTTCAATTTGATGATTTGCAGGACGAACATCCAAACACTCATATAGCTAATTTTTTAGAGTTCTGTGATACCTTCAAAATAAATGGCGTTTCTGATGATGCCATACGGCTTCGGTTATTTCCCTTTTCATTAAGGAATAAAGCCAAACAGTGGTTAAACTCGTTACCACGAGGGTCAATCACTACATGGGATCAAATGACCAAAAATTTTTTATTAAAATATTTCCCACCAGCCAAAACGGCCAAATTATGGAATGATATCTCTGCTTTTGTGTAGATGGATTTAGAGACATCATATGACGCATGGGAGAGATATAAGGATCTCTTGAGAAGGTGTCCGCACCATGGTTTACCCTTGTGGCTCCAAGTCCAAACTTTCTATAACGGTGTAAACCCCTCAACGAGGCAACTAATTGATTCACCACGGTGGAACCCTGAACAATAGAACTCACAAGCGACTTACGAGTTTATTGAAGAGATGTCACTGAATAACTATCAGTGGCAGGTTACAAGGACCAAACTGAAAAAATCCGCCGGAGTTTTCAACATAGATGCAGTAACCATGCTATCAACACAGGTAGAGATGATGAATAAAAAGCTTGATAGTTTGTGTTTTTCGCAGGTACATCCAGTAATGCAGTGCGACGCAAGTGGAACCGTGGCGAATCTTGAGTACCCACCCTACCAACCGAGCACCGAGAGAGAACAAATGAACTATATAGGTAACAATTTCAGATCTAATAATAATCCTTATAGTAATAATTATAATCCAGGTTGGAGGAACCACCCAAATTTTCGTGGGGAGGTCAAGGAAATCAAGGAAATCAAAGACAACAACCTCCTCAAATTTTCCAAAATCAGCCCTATCCACAGGAGAAGAAGCCGAATCTTGAAGAGATGCTGACAAGATTCATGGCATCCATAGAAAACCGTCTCCAAGACATTAAAAGCACCCTTAAGACCCAACAAGCATCGATCAAAGGGATCGAGAGCCAAGTTAGGGAAGTCACTAAGTCAGTTGAGGACGTTTCTAAGTCAGTTGGACAACTCGCAAAGCTGATGTCTGAACGATCGCAAAGGCGTCTACCAAGCAACACTGAGATTAATCCAAAAGAGCAAATCCAAGCCATAACAGCTCAAGAAAGTGAAGGATTAGACGAACCCAGTCCAATACAAAGAAACGAGGTAGAAAAAGGTAAAGTTGAGGTAACACAAGAAAAACCAAAATCGGTAATCAAGGAGTACCGACCTCACATACCATATCCCGAAGCATTAACGAGGGACGACACAGAGGAATAGTTTGATAAGTTTATTAAACTTTTAAAGAAATTACATATTAACTTACCGCTACTTGAAGCTCTTTCATAGATGCCAGATTCGAGAAAATTTTTAAAGAACTTTTGACGAACAAACGAAGGATAGACGAGGCATCACACGTAGAACTAAACGCAATGTGCTCAGTAATCTTGCAAAATAAACTACCACGGAAATTAAAAGATCCAGGGAGTTTTACAATTCCATGCTTAATTGGTAGTTTAACTGTTGATAATGCGTTAGCTGATTTAGGGGCAAGCATAAATGTCATGCCTTATAAATTGTTTAAACAATTAGGTCTAGGGAAACCCAAACAAACTAGGACTAGCATTCAATTAGCTGATAAAACTGTTAGAATTCCTAGGGGTATTATCGAAGATGTTCTTCTAAAAATTGACAAATTCGTTTCCCAGTAGATTTTGTTGTCTTAGACATGGATGAGGATAATTCGATTCCCTTAATTTTAGGAAGACCCTTTTTAGCAACTACTTGGACTAAACTTGATATTGATGCAGGAGAACTCATACTTCGTGTAGGTAATGAGATGGTCACCCTCAAGGCTCTCGACTCAGCCAGAACATCGAGTAATCAAGGTGAGAACATAAATTCTACTAATAACCATTCGGTTAACCCTTATTTTCAGGAAGCACCACAAAAGAAAACAACTGAACCCGATCCTAAACCCCATGCCAACAAGGAAGTAGTTCCTAAAGATCGAAGGATTCAGATCGATGATCTAGACGAGTGGAAGATACACTTCAAGGAAAAATTAGGGATACACGACGAAGAACCAAAACCACAAAAGGTAACACTGAAGGAGCCCCCAGAAGAGATCATAGGAACAACAAACCACCTCAAAATAGGAGACCAGGTACTGTTAGATAAGGCAAATCCTCGAATATCTCCTCCGAACCCTACCACCAACAAAGAAATACCTTTTAGGGAAACCAGTGTTTTCCCATACGGAATAGTCGAGGTAAGTGATCCTATTTTTGGTACTTTTACTATAAACGCATCTCGACTTAAACTTTTTCACGAGGATAAAACTGATAGCATGAGGAAGGACTTCCAACTCCTCAAACCACCCTGATGATGCAAACGAGAGGAAAGTCTAGCTTAAGACTATAAACGAGCGCTTCTCAGGAGGCAACCCGAGCACTAACCCCATTAACTTTTACATTTTTATTTTTATTTTTTTTCTTATTTATTCTATTTCATCCTTTCGTTATAGTATCTAGCTTTAAACTAACCAAAAAAGTGCAGATTTTCAGGCCACACGGCCTAGCACACGGCCGTGGCCGTGGCCGTGGCCGTGTGGATGCCTCGGATCGCTGTACTGACATGGCAGAGGTGGTACGAGTCAGAGAGACTAAAATCTTCAAAGTCACAGACTCCAACCACTACCCTACGGGCACCGACAGAATGCCACGGTCGTGCGACGCGGCCGTGGACGTCACTGACTTATCACCAACGGGCGTGGCAATCTGTAAAATGGGCGTGGGTGAACCAACACACCTAGACACACGGCCGTGCGAGGCGTCCGTGTGGATCGACACGCCTAAGGAGCACGGGCGTGGAATGGTACCAGGTTTGAAAATCTATTTAACCCCCCCTCCCTTCCCTCTTCTCTTACTAACTTTCAACCTTCAACTTTTCATTTTCTTTCCTACCCCTTTTCTCTATACCCTTGAGCTACACCAAAACAATGCCAAAGAAGCGGAAGAAGCCAAGCACAGTCTCCCTCATGGAGACCGATACATATAAGTTCATGCCGGCAGCTTCAATCATTCGACGAGCCGAGGATATTTTAGGCCATTTAGTTTTTATTTTGTTTTTCTCTTTTGCTTCAATTTCCTTATCTTTACTTCTCTTCTGCTTAATTTAGTTTATTTTATCTTAATTTCTCGATTTTAGGTTCTAAAGGCTGCTAGGGAATCACGCCACGACCACCACTATATCCCCAGCCTTAGAAATCACACCCAACAATAAGGACTCTACGGTCCATCCATCTTTTCTTTTAATTTTAGTTTCATCTTTATTTTTCTTCACTTTAGCTTACTTTTCTTTAATTATTTAATTAGTATAGTTTTAATTATTATTATTATATCCTGGCTAATCCTCCACGAGCTACCCAATTTCTTCATCTAGCGCAGGAGCGTCATCCAGACCGGCCCCTCCAACTTATCTTTCACCTTCGACTCAAGGAATCCATCCAAAATTCAGGGAGTTTCACTTCTCTCCATATCTTATGATTTTAGTATTATTGTCGATATATCTATCTTTGTACATTGAGGGCAATGTACATCTTAAGTGTGGGGGTGAACAACTTTGAAAAAGGTGCCTAACTTTTTCATTATTCTCAAATTTCAAATTAGGTGCCAAACTTTTTGCATTGTTCTCAAAATCCTGAATTTAGTCTTGTTTTTAAGTAAATTCATCATATTACTAATTAGGATGAAATTTCTAATGATTTATGATTTTCATTGATATGTTTTAGATTAAGTCATTGATAATTGTGCATTGATAATTAAATTCTAAGAATACTAGAGAATCAAGCATGATAAGTCTATTTTTCAGAAATTAAAAATTTTCTAGGTTGTCGAACTGAGTTTAAATATTACTTTGAAGTTTGAAACTTACGAGGTTGATGTCAAAAATACCCATAATTTTTGTGAGATTTTGAGCCTTATAGAGCATAAATTCTTTTTCTTGCTCACTTTATTGATTATGAGTATGTCAACATTGATCTGTTATTCTAGAACTTGCATCGATTATACATGTCGAGACCACACTTTTTGATTTGATATACAGAGGTGATAAAGGCACCTAGGTTTTAACCCACTTACTCCACTAAAAACCCACCTTCATAATTAACCCCTAGTGAACCCCGTTTAATTAACAACCCATTTATTGACCCACCCACTAATATTAACCCAAAACCCTTTTTTATTTGTTATCACCATTCTTAACTACCCTTATATCGAGATTTGATTTGATTAGTTGCCTAATTATGATTTTTATTTCAGTAACTTATCCTTTATTATGTATTTATTATGATGAAAAAAAAATCGAAGTATATTCATTATTCATTATTAGTTTGTGATTAAATGAATTCCAAATATTGAAGAAGAAGCTCGTATTATTAGTTTAAAGTTTCAATCCATTATGTAATTATTCAGTTTATTGTTTCTAGTTAGGTATTTTATCAATTCAATCTCGATTCTAACCCTCTAATTCAGCCTTTATCACACCTTTAACCCAAGCCCCATTAACAACCCTGACAAAGACCTTTTGATTTGTGCATCATCTCATATTATAGTGGTGGAGATTTGATTTTCAGGCAAGCCTATGGGATTAACTTTTCATGTTCGACTTTTGAGCGCCTTTTCCTTAACCTTAAACACTTTGAGTGATTTGAGTGAATCTCTAGTGAGGATGTCAATCCTTGTCGGTTTTAAATTAAAGGTAATTATTTAGATAAGGGGAGACGCCTATATTTTCGAGCAACAAATCTATGACTTAGATTGTTTGAATCCTTAGGACTCTTTGAATTGAATTATCCATGTATAAATTATCTATGAATTATGATAAGACATTGTTGATAGGAATTATGAATTATTGAAAGTTCGTTTTAATTGTAAGTTGAGAATTTTTCTTGAGGACAAGCAAAAGCTTAAGTGTGGGGGTATTTGATAAACCGAAAGAGTAACATATTTTAATCTCACATTTAGCATACTTTTGGATGATTTATCCCTTGATTTATGTAAAAATTTGCTCTTAATCCTTTCTTTTCATGTCTTATACTCAGGAAAGTACCCAAGAATAAAAAGAACGAGAAACGGGCTCAAAAAAGACCAAAATGGGCCAAAGAAGAAATCAACACAGCCTGGACAAAAGCCCACACGGCTGTGCCTCCTCAAATATACTAGAACACGGCCTGATGTCGATCTACACAGCCGTGCCTCACTAATGGAGTCCAACACGGCATGGCCACGATTCACATGGGCGTGTGCCATGGCCGTGCCCCTGCCGTGGAGGAGAGTAATTTCACACGGAAAAGGATACTTAGGGGAAAAGAAACACATTCCAAAAGCCTATAAATACACCCTAAGTATAACCTAAAAGGGGGAGTCGAAGGGAGTCGACGGGCGGTCAGCTAGGCCAAGGAGCCGAGCCGAAAAGGTCAGATTTGTGGGAAACTCTCAAGGGATAGCCAGTTGATCCATCTCAAGAAGCCGAAATTCTACTCAAGATGGAGGATCTCCTCTTCAATTCCTTCAGGGGGTTTTAGGGATTTCTTATGTTTTGTTTTATCTTTTCTTCTGAGATGTTTTCTTTTATTATTATGAACTAAACCCTTCAGATACCTGAAGGGGGATGAAACCTAGATGAATCTTGTTATTGTTTTCTGAACTTTATGATAAATACTTGATTTGTTCTTAATTATGTGTGCTTAATTCTTGTGTTGATATTTCGCGGATATTAATTCAAGTCGAACATGCTTAGGTGGTGGAGCAAAAGTCCCTGCTTAAGAGTAGATCTAGCATAATTAAGCGGAGTTGATCGCGTGCCTAGAGATAGGGTAACGAGATTTTGCTAGATTGGGGTGAAACCTAATATGGGAGTCCATAGATCGATTTACTGCTATTCTAGGGGGTTATTAATAGGAAAGAGATTTCAATTGATTAACCTAGGGTTAGACGTTATTCGCCTCGAGAGAGGGTTTAATATACGTTAAGGAGTCCTACGGATCAAGTCAAGTGAATAAATCATCTGGTTCAGTGTTAGATAACAAGTGAAGTCTAGGTGGATTCTTCCTAAGGGTATCGTCTTAATCAACTGAGTTTTTCCCAAGTATTTCCCCAATTCATTCTTTTTTTCTTTGCGTCTTTAGCTTAGTAATTAGTCAATTTAGAACAAATTCACTTATTTTAGGCTAAATAATAGAAAGAAAGTTAGTATTAGTACTTTTAGTTCCTTTGGGTTCGACAATCTGGTCTTGCCTAAGCTATACTACTGTTCGATAGGTGCACTTGCCTCAATCGTTGTCATAGTTAGTTTCTAGGTTCGATCATTATCTTTATAAATTTTAAAACTCTGACTTCACAGCGATCAGGCGTGTTTAACACCTGTGTCATTTACTCAGTGTTGGCCATGGTTTAGATGCACGGGCGTGTCACACGCCCGTGTTTCCTTAGTCAGTTTCGACCACGGCCGAGTCGCACGGCCGTGTCGTCTAGTAAGAGCCCGTGGCTTGGGAAAATTTTTGGCCTGTTTCTACACCATCTTTGCCACGCCCATGTACCTATTCATGGTGTCCACACGGCCTCGGCCACGCCTGTGTTCAAGGCCGTGTGGTAGGGAAACCTGCGCTTTACTGAATTGGTTAGTTTGTAGTTGGGTGCTAAAAATCGAAAATATAACGTTAGTGAAGTTAGTGCTCGAGTTGCCTCCCGAGAAGTGGTTGTTTAAAGTCTTAAGCTAGACTTACCCTGCTTTCATTTCTAAATGAAGGTTCACGGAGCCGAAGCTCCTCTCTTATATCCCTAAAATCTTCACCATTATAAATTTTTAGTCGCTGACCATTTACCTTGAATGTGTCATGAGTTGGATGAGTTACCTCGATTGTGCCGTAGGGAAAAATAGTTTTGATCACGAATGGACCTGACCACCTCGATTTTAGCTTTCCAGGAAACAATTTGAGCCTTAAATTGTATAGCAGGACTAAGTCTCCTACTTCGAATTGCTTTGACTGCTTTAAACGAGCATCATGGCGTCGTTTTGTTGCCTTCTTATATAGTCATGAGTTTTCATATGCATTAGCTCGCCATTCATCTAGCTCATTCATCTGCATCATCCTTTTCTCACCTGTGGTTTTAAGATCGTAATTTAAGAATTTTATAGCCCAAAAAGCTTTGTGCTCTAACTCGAATGGTAGATGACAACTTTTTCCGTAGACAAGTTTGTAAGGGGATGTTCCTAGAGGAGTTTTAAACATTGTTCTATAGGCCCATAAAGCATCATCTACTTTTAATGCCCAATCTTTCCTGTTTGATTCAACTGTTTTCTCTAGGATACGTTTAAGCTCTCGATTCGCTACTTCCACTTGCCCACTGGTTTGAGGGTGATAAGGGGTTGCTGTCCTGTGGTGTAGTCCATATTTTTTTAAGACTTTATCAAATTGAGTATTACAAAAGTGAGTACCCCTATCACTAATAATTGCTCTGGGTGTTCCAAAGCGAGAGAAAAGTTTCTTAAAAAACCTCACTACAACTCTAGCATCGTTAGTAGGTAAAGCTTGAGCTTCCACCCATTTTGACATGTAATCCACTGCTACTAAGATGTATTTATTTCCGAATGAACTAGGAAATGGACCCATAAAGTCAATACCCCATACATAGAATATTTCACATGATAGTATAGGCATTTCATCAGCGTTTAGAAATATTACTGTTCTTTGGAATTTATCACATGAGGCAACATACAGTTAGCGTCTTTGAACAGAGTTGGCCAATAAAACGACTCGAGCGTTTTATGTCTTTGTCTTAATCCATTTGTAATGTCCTCAGAAGGTCTGAGTGGCAATGTTCTAGGATTTTACTTGCTTACGCCTTTGTAACACATCTCGAATTACTTGATCTGTACATATCTGACGAAAAGAAAGGGGTCCTCCCAAAAATAGTTTTTCACATCGGCAAAGAATCGCTTCTTTTGATGATGTGTTAACCTTTTTGGTAAGATGTTAGCAGCTAAATAATTCGCAATACCTGCAAACCAAGGTACCTCAGAGTTGGTTATAAAGAAGAGTTGTTCTTCAGGAAACGATTCGTTATCTCACTCTTGTCGAGTTCTTTGATATGTGGATTTTCAAGCCTAGAAAGATGATCTGCTGCAAGATTTTCAGCTCCTTTCTTATCCTGGATTTCCAAATCAAATTCTTCTAAGAGTAAAATCCATCTTATTAGTCGAGGTTTTGCATCAGATTTAGTCAAAAGATAACAAATAGCTGAATGGTCAGTGTAAACGACAACTTTAGATAGTATCAAATATTGTCTAAATTTATCAAATGCAAAAACCACAGTTAGCAATTCTTTTTCTGTGGTGGTGTAATTTTCTTGTGCAACCGTTAATGTCTTGCTAGCATAATAGATCAGCTGAAAGTGCTTATCTCTTCGCTGTCCCAAAACTGTACCTACTGCAAAATCACTCACATCACACATTAGTTCAAAGGTAAATTCCAATCAGGTGCAATTATAATTGGAGCATTTATTAATTTATCTCTGAGGATTTTAAATGCATCTAAACATTCCTGATCAAAATTGAAAGGTACATCTTTTTCTAGTAATTTTGTCAAAGGCTTAGCTATTTTAGAAAAGTCCTTAATAAATCTTCTATAAAATCCAGCATGTCCTAAAAAGCTTCTAATAGCCTTAACTGAACTAGGAAGAGTAAGTTTTCTATGGTTTCGACCTTTGCTTTGTCTACCTCAATTCATTTACTAGAAATTTTATGTCCTAACACAATCCCTTCTCGAACCATAAAGTGACATCTTTCCCAATTTAAAACAAGGTTTGTTTCCTCATATCTCATTAGAACTCGTTTTAAATTTTTAAGGCAAAGATGGAAAGAATTACCGAATACCGAAAAGTCATCCATAAATACCTCCATAATGTCTTCCACAAGTTCGTCAAATATGGCCAGCATGTAGCACTGAAAAGTAGCAGGAGCATTACATAATCCAAAAGGCATTCTACGATAAGAAAACATACCGTATGGCCATGTAAATGTTGTATTTTCTTGATCCTCAGGGGATATTGGAATTTGGAAGTAGCCGGATACTCCGTCTAGGAAGCAATAGTACATATGCCCAGATAATCTTTCTAACATTTGATCAATAAAGGGCAAAGGAAAGTGGTCTTTTCTGGTGGCATCGTTCAACTTTCTATAGTCAATACAGACTCTCCAACCTGTGACTGTTCTTGTATAAATTATTTCATTCTTTTCGTTAGCTACAACAGTCATGCCTCCTTTCTTTGGAACAACATGCACATGACTTACCCAAGTACTGTCAGAAATAGGATAAATTATTCCATCATCTAGAAGTTTAATTACCTCAGCTTTAACAACTTATTTTATGTTGGGATTCAATCGTCTTTGAGGTTGCACACATGGTTTATATTCATCCTCCATTAAAATTTTGTGGGTGCAAAACGATGGGCTTAGTCCTTTAATGTCAGAAATTTTCCAAGCTATGGATCTTTTATGTTCCTTTAGTACCTGTAGCAACTCGTCTTTCTCTTTAGGTTCCAGTTCTGAAGAGATAATTATTGGTAGAGTAGAATTATCCCCGAGAAATGCATATTCTAAGTGATCTGGCAATTGTTTTAATTCCAATTTTGGTGGCTCATCAATAGAGGGTTTTTGTTTTAGTTCGTCGTTGATTTCAATGCCCTCTTCTTTCTTTTGTCTAGAGGTAGATGTATTCAACTCATCGGTATCATCATCTTCCCCTTCACTTTGGATAAGACACAGTTCCATCGTGTCGTCATGGATGATTTCTTGCAAAGAATCTTTAATAAAATGATCAATAGCATCAATAAAATAACAGGAATCATCTTGTTCTCTGGAATACTGCATAGCATCGTAAATTTGAAAAATAATTTCCTCGTCGCCTACCCTTAGCGCAAGTTTATCATCACCTATATCAATAACAGCCCTAGCAGTAGCTAAAAAGGGGCGTCCTAAAATTAAAGGTACTTCAATGTCTTCATCCATGTCAAGCACAACAAAATCAACAGGGAATATAAATTTATCAACTTTTACCAGAATATCTTCAATAACTCCCCTAGGATATTTAATAGATCTGTCAGCTAACTAAATACTCATCCTAGTGGGTTTTGGTTCCCCAAGACCAAGTTGCTTAAACATTTTATAAGGCATTAAATTAATACTGGCACCTAAATCAGCTAGTGCTTTTTCAATGTTTAAACTACCAATTAAACATGGAATAGTGAAACTTCCTGGATCTTTCAATTTGGTTGGTAGTTTGTTTTGGATGATGACTGAACATTCTTTGTTGAGTTCCACTGTTGATATCTATTCAAACTTCCTTTTATTTGTTAGAAGCTCTTTTAGGAATTTTGCGTACGTCGGCATCTGCGAAATAGCTTCAACAAAAGGTAAGTTAATATGTAATTGTTTAAAAAGTTCAAGAAATTTATCGTATTGTGCATCTAATCGGTCTTTCTTCAACTTTGTCGGATATGGGATTGGTGGTTTACATTCTTCACGAGCCAGTGTTGCATTCCCAACTTCCTCATCTTTTGCCTTATCAGTTTCATTTGGTATCTTTTTCTTTGTTTCAACTAACTCCTTTTCACTTCTTAGTGTAATTTCCTGTACCTGTTTTTTTTCTTCTGGTAAACTTTCTGGTCGCCTTTCAGAAATTAACTCAGTTAGTTGTCCAATTTGATTCTTAAGCTCTTGAATCAATATTTGCTGATTGTTAAATGTCGTTTCGATAATTTGGAAACTGGTTTCTAACACTTCTATAAATTTTTTCAGCATCTCTTCAAGGTTTGGCTTCTTTTCTTGTGGGTAGAATTGTTGTCTTTGGTTTTTTCTACGATCCCACAAGAAATTGGGGTGGTTCCTCCAACCTGGATTATAAGTATAACTATAAGGGTTATTTTAAGGTCTGGAATTATTACCCATATAGTGAACTTGCTCGTTTTCAGTGCTCGGGTTGTAAGGTGGGTGTTACGTGTTGTTCATCCCTCCTCCATTCATATCATGATTGCATAGCGGATGTATCTCGCAAAGAATTACATAAACCATCAATCTTTTTATTTAAAAGTTCTACCTGATTTGATAGCATGGTTACTGCATCGAGGTTGAAAACACTAGCGGCTTTTTTTGGCCTTATCCTTGTGACTTGGCACTGATAGTTATTCAGTGACATCTCTTCTATAAACTCGTAGGTCGCTTCAGGAGTTTTGTTGTTCAGCGTTCCGCCGGCGGCTGAATCAATTAATTGCCTGGTTGAAGGGTTTACACCATTGTAAAAGGTTTGGACCTGTAGCCACAAGGGTAATCCATAGTGTGGGCACCTTCTCAATAGATCTTTGTATCTCTCCCATGCATCATAAAGTGTCTCTAAATCCATCTGCACAAAAGAAGAGATATCATTCCTTAACTTAGCCGTTTTAGCCGGCGAAAAATATTTTAATAAAAAATTTTCGGTCATTTGCTCCCATGTAGTGATTGATCCTCGAGGAGGAGAATTCATCCACTGTTTGGCTTTATTCCTCAAAGAAAAGGGAAACAACCGAAGACGGATGGCATCATCAGAAACACCATTTTTTTGAAAGTATCGCAAAATTCTAGGAAATTCGCCAAGTGATTGTTTGGATCTTCATCCTGCAAACCATCAAAGTTAACAAATTGCTGTATCATTTGAATTGTGTTAGGTTTCAGTTCAAAATTATTTGCAGCAATAGCAGGTCTAATGATACTTGACTCAGTTCCTATTAAATTAGGTTTAGCATAATCATACATAGTTCGAGGAGGAGGATTTTCGGCAACCACAGGAGGGAGTGGATTATTCTGGTGATCAGCCATCTCTTCCGTGTTATTAGTATTGTCCACTTGCTCTTCTTCTATGTAATTTAAGCTTCGCCTTATTTCTCTACAAATTCTTGCAGACGGTACCTTCAATATCACTGTTGTAAATTAAGGGTCCTGTCGGGTTCCTTCTAGTCATAAACTAGAGGTACCTGCAAGGAACAAATAAAAGAAAGAAAATTAGCAAAGTTAAAAACAAAATAAAAGTAAATTGCAAAAATAAAAAATGGCTAAAGTAATAAAAATTGAGTGTTCTTAATATTTTGGTTCCCCGGCAACGGCGCCAAAAAACTTGATCGTTATGTCAGAGTCTTAAAATTTATATAATGAATGATCTAGCCTAGAAACTAACTGTGACAACGATTGAGGCAAGCGCACCTATCGAACAGTAGTATAGTTTAGTGGCAAGACCGGAATGTCGAACCCAAAGGAATAAAAAGTACTAATACTAACTTTCTTTCTATTATTTAGCCTAAGAATTGAAGTGAATTATTGTTCACTTTAAAATTAACTAACTACTAAGCTAAAGACACTAAGATAAAGAGAATGAATTGGGGAAATACTTGTGGGAAAAACCAATTGACTAAGACAATACCCAAGGAAGAATCCACCTAGACTTCACTTGTTATCTAACTCTGAACCAGACGATTTATTCACTTGACTTGATCCGTAGGATTCCCTAATGTATATTAATACCTCCTTCGAGGCTACTAACGTCTAACCCTAGGTTGATTAATTGAAATCACTTTCTAATTAAAACCCCTAGAATTGCATTAACTCGATCTATGGACTCCCATATTAGGTTTGACCCTAATCCGGTAGATTTTCGTCATCCTATGTCTAGGGTTACGATCAACTCCGCTTAATTATGCTAGATCTACTCTTAGACAGGGACTTTTGCTCCACTGTCTAAGAACATCAATACTTGAATCAATACCCTGAAATATCAAAGCAAGAATTAAGAACACATAATTAAGAACAAATCAAGTATTTATCATATAGTTCAGAAAATAATAACAAGATCCGTCTTAGGTTTCATCCCCCTCAGGTATCTGAGGGGTTCAGTTCATAATAATAAAAGAATACATCTCAGAAGAAAAGATAAAACAAAACATAAGAAAACCATAAAACCCCTTGAAGGAAATGAAGGAGAGATCCCCCGTCTTGAATATGATTTCGGCTTCTTGAGATGAATCAACTGGCTTTCTTCGAGTAAATCCCACGATTCTGACCTCTCTGGCTCGGCTCCTTGGCCTAGCTGGACGCCCCTGACCAAAAAGCCCCCTTTTAGGTTGCACTTAGGGTGTTTATATAGGCTTCGGAATGTGTTTCTTCGCCTCTAAGTATCCTAATCCGAGTGAAATTTCTTTTTGCAATGGCAGGGACACGCCCGTGCAACACTCCCACGTAAATCGAGATGTAGGACGTGGTTGGGTCTGCTAAAAAGGCACGACCGTGTGGTGAAACCCCAGGCCGTGTTGATTTCCTACTTTGGCCCATTTGGCCCGTTTTAAGCCCGTTTTCTCGCTCTTTTCATTCTCCTATGCTCTCCTGAGTATAAAACATGAAATTAAAGGATTAAGAGCACCAAATTCCATAATTCAAAGGGTAAATCATCCAAAAGCATGCTAAATGTGGGGATAAAATATGTTACTATTACGGTTTATCATTTGTCAACCAAAAACACACCAAATAACCATCACATCATCCCATTCAATCTCATTTCTAAGCATACCAACTTATATTCCAAATAGCACAACTAATTCACAAATAAACTAAGCATAATTCATCCACAACTTATACTCATATTGCATAAAAAATCTTACCATTACCTTAACCATTTCACAACCATGGAATCATAACAAAACCAAACATTATATAACATGAATCTTCATTCATTACACAACCATTTAACTAGCCAAATCACATGGCTATACACATATTTCAATCATAACTCAAGGTAACTAGCCTATACATGCCATACTTAGTATTTACACTTTCAAAAGGTACCAAAATAAGATTGAGTAGTGTGATGACAATCCTCGACGATTTCCCGAGCCTTCGGTAGCTTTCACAAAGTAAGCTTTCCAAAAGCTTAGTAAGCCATATACAAATAAACTTAACATATAATTCACATTATCATATCAAGACATGAATCATTAACATATCTCAATGGTAAGTTTATAATTCTCCATTGGCTCATTACTTAGCCATTGCTTACCAACCATCATATCTCCATCTATCTCATTTACTCATGTCACATTCATTCATATATCACATTTTAGCTCATTGCATCTATATACATGTTTTCTCACCTTTCATGCCTATTCAAAGCATATACATCAAACGTACCTGAAACGGATACAACCCACATAGTAATTCATTTCTCGGACTTGCCCGTTGAACCGTTTGGAATCTAATAGGATACTCAGAATGCTCGAAATAGTCGTACAATGCCAACGTCCCAGACGTGGTCTTACATGTACTCGGATATCGATGCCACTGTCCCAGATAGGGTCTTACACGAATCAAATACGAAGCCAATGTCCTAGACATGGTCTTACACGTAAATCTCATATCGATGCCAACGTCCCAGACGTGGTCTTACACGAAATATCGAATCAATGGCAACATCCCAGATGTGGTCTTACATGATCTCACATATCGGAAACCTATGTCATGACATATATGACCTTATTTAGGGCAATTTGTAAATTAGCCCTCACATTTTCACATTTTGACATTTTAGTCCTTATTTCACAAAATCACAAAATATACAAAATTTCATTACACCCATGCTTAGCTGAATTCTCATGTAGTCCATACAAGTCCATACATTTCATTTATTTTACAATTTATTCCCTCAAACTATTATTTTCTCAATTAAATCCAAATTACTCAAATTCAACAAAAATCCCAAAACAAACTTTGTTAATCTAACACATATCTTTCATAATTCATCTATAAACATCACAAAACTTATATGTTCATCAATGGCACATTTCACATTCATCATCAATTCAAAAAATTAGAGCTTGGGTTTTGAAGAACACAAAGAAACGATTACAAAAACGTAGAAATTATCAAAAACCGAAACAAAACATACCTTAAACCAAGCTCAACAATGGTCGAACCTAGGTTAGGTTTTCTTCTTTTTCTTTTCTTCAAATTTGACACTTAAAAAGATGATAATGGCTTGTTTTTTGTGTTTTGTTTAATAATATTAACTTAATTAATTAATTACAAATTTAACCTTTTAATTAATATTAGCAACATATAAACATCAAGGTTATATTTGTCCATTGCCATCCACTAAGTTAGAACATGGCTTAATTGCCTCATAAGGCCTCCACAATAAAAGTCTACTCAAATAAGCACATTGACAAATAGAATGTCACTTTTACTTTTTATGCGATTTAGTCCTTTTGTCAAATTAAGCACACAAACAGACAAATTAATTTATGAAACTTTCACACATGCTAAATCATATACTACAAACACAAAAAATAATATTAAAATATTTTTTTCTGACTCGAATTTGTAGTCCCGAAACCACTATTCCGACTAGGGTCTAAATCGGACTATTACAGGCATCGATATGTGATTACATGTAAGACCACATCTGGGACGTTGGCATTGTACGAGCTTTCGACTATTCGCGTATCCTTTTTAATTCTGAACGGTTCAACGGGCAATGTGAAGTAAAGACAGAATTTGAAATTGAATTACAGGTTCAGGTATGTGTTAGTTATTTGTTTATGTGGAAACAAGGTAAGTTGGTTATTTGAAATGATAAAAAGGTTATGTGAACATGAATTATGTGTTAATCTATTTGAACATATAAGTGATTTGGCTTATTGATATGTTTGTAATAATAAAAGTGAATATTTATATAAGTATATGATTGATTACATTCAGCCATATGATATATGTATATGAGTTTAAAAATGTGATCTAGTAGTAAATGGTAACTTGTATTTGATATTATGCATATTCAGCCTTGTTAACAAAATGTTAATATGTAATTGTTGTTATATATGTTTTTGCTTAAGACTTACTAAGCTTAAATAGCTTACTCTGTGTGTGTTCTTGTTTACCTCTGTTTTATAGATTTTGGAGTCACGTTATGAGCTCGGGGATCGTCAGCAAAGCTTATCACACTATAGACTGTTTCTTTCGGTATTTTACTAAGATGAATTTGGGCATATGGCATTATAGCATAGATGGAATGTTTGATTTTGGGTTATGTATATGTATATATAGCCATGCGAAAATGGCTAAATATGATGTTTAAGTTTAATGAGTTTTGGTTATGGTATATATGTGTGATATGCTTAGTATGATTTGCTATGGTGGTTTGATATAGTTTGATTCAAGGGAATTAGGTATGGATAAAAAATGAGTGTTATGTATATAGATATGTGATGAGACTAGATAAATGGTTGTGATATGAATGAATAGTTATGTCTTAGAATGCTTAGTTTTAGTATGGTTTGATGGCTAGTGAAATGGTAAAAATTATGGTAAGCTTATTGATGCAAAGTAAGTTTATGTATATTTGATGGATGGATGTCATAATGAAATGGTAAATTTGTGATGGATCATGCTTAGAAATACTTGTAAATAAGTTGAGCTAAATGGTATATAAGATGGTATGATTGAAATGTTCTTGAATGGTTAGGAATGATGAATATTTTGGTATGTATTGGTTGCCTTGGAAGCTTGGTTTGATGCATAATTGTGTTTATAGGAATGACTCAAGGTGTGGGTGGCATTTTGGTCTTGAAAATGGCCTATAATTGCCCACACGGTTGAGCACACGGGCGTGTGGTTCGACCGTGTTCTTCGTGGTTGCATTACATAAGAAGTCAGACTCAACCACGGGCTGGACACACGGGCGTGTGACTGGCCGTGTGTATCAAGTCAGTGTTGACCACGGGTGAGGCACAAGGGCGTGTCTCAGGCCGTGTGGACAAGTCAGTATGTATGCCCTATTTTGACACGGCATAGACACACAGGCGTGTCTAAGGCCGTGGGAGGCAAACGGCCTGCCCACACGGGCATGTGACCTCTTTAACTTTGAAATTTTTTTAAATTTCTGAGAACTTCCGTATGTGTTCGGTTTAGTCCCGGCTCATTTCTAAATCATGTTTAAAGTCTCGTAGACCTATTTAAGGGACACTTTGATTTGATTTGTTGAATTATGATATGAAATGTCCGTGAATGTTTCTGTTTGTTCGGTAATACCTCTTAACCCTATTCCAATGACGGTTACGAGTTAGGGGTGTTACAAAGGTGGTATCGCACACAGCCCACCATTATTTACTACGGATAATTTTTCACATTTACATATCTATTTCGACGTTCATACGAAAATTATTCATTATCTTCCGAATTCAATCCATTTAAATCATAAATGTTCTCAATCATACATTGCACCAATAAGTAACAACATGTGTATTTAAGATGCATCGCTTACACATAAACTTACCTCGGTGCAAAATATGTTAATTTGCTGTTTAATCCGAAACCTTGCCTTTTCCCCGGTCAAGGTTAATTCCATGTTCTTCTTGATCTATAACAACAAAAATTCACTCATTCAATCATTTTATAATCATGATACATCATATTCTCTACTTAGGCAAAAATGACCATTTTGCCCTCGTACTATGGCAAAATTACGATTTTGCCCCTAAGCTCGTAAATCATTTTTCATCACATTTTCTCATTAAACAAGCCTAGCTGAACATTTATTACTCTTACAACTACTCAAAATTCCAACTATTTCATGCATTTATTACCAACTTACAACATTTACAACTTGGTCCCATTTAGGTGTTTTCGTGACAACACCTTTCACAAAAGTTGTTTCTCATCTCTCTAACATTCATCTTCTTCCATAAAAACTCAGCAAACAACATAAACTCTCTCATGGTAAGTCTGCAAATTAGTCCCCTCATTAGCTAGCTTAAGCTTTGGGGGTTCCAAAAGTACAAAAATTATCAATTAAGACCACAAAAATCACTTACTTGTAGAGGAGATGAGTTGCTGAAATTTCAAGCTTCAAAACCCTTACTCTTGTTAGAAATTTCAGTGGAAGAGTGAAGATGAATAGTGAAAGATGATAGCTTCTTTTATTCATCTTATTTTATTCATTTTTATCACCTAATTTTAACAAATGTTGACCAAAATTAAATGCTCTTGTCTCCCTTGTCTACATGGCCGGCCAACACACTTATAATGGCCTAATTGCACTTTAGGGACCTCCAATTTCATAGTCTATGGCTATTAGACACCTCTACCTTGTAAATGGAACTTTCGCACTTTATGCGATTTAGTCCTTTTTCCTAATTAAGCCTTAAATCACTAAAATTAATGTACCAAAATTCTCATGCATCATTAATAACATGTTATAACACATAAAATAATATCAAAATAATTTTCCTCAACCTCGGATTAGTGGTCTCGAAACCACAATTCCGACTAGCCCCAAAATTGGGCTATTACAGTTACGCATTTTATTATTCCCTATATGAACAAACATAATACCACTGTGAGCATTCCTGTAAATTTTTTTGTACAAGCTCTGAATCCTTCGGTACATATGCTATACCTCAAAATAATAGACAATCATCAAATTCAATCTGAAATTGTAAATCAAAAGTTGTTTTACTTTGTACATGTTTAACTTGCAACTCATTACCATTTTTCTAGGCTTTACAGATCCGTTGTAAAAACATCGGTTTAGCTTTAAACTCAGCTAAAATTGAGCCATTATTAGACAATAACAATCGAGTATCTATGGATCGCAAAGGAAACAGAGACTTTCTATTCAAAGTATCTATAACCACATTCACTTTTCCCGATGATAATCGGTAATCAACTCATAATCTTTCAACAGTTCAATCCATCAACACTGTCTCAGGTTCAAATCTTTTTGTGACATCAGACAATTTAAATTTTTATGATCAATAAATATATGGTATTTTTCAGTAAACAAATAATGTCACCAAATTTTTAGTGCAATTACAGTAGCTGTCAATTTTACATCATGTATTGGATAATTCTTTTCATACAATTTTAAACTGTTTGGAAGTATAGGCTATTACTTTGCCTTACTGCATCAAAACACTGTCTAACCCATTCAATAATGCATCACTGTAAATCACAAATTCCTTACCCGATTTAGGCTGAACCAGAACTGGTGCTTCGGTCAACAGAGCTTTCAACTTGTCAAAACTTTACTGACATTTATCAGACTATTCAAATCTTACATCTTTCTATAATAACTGTATCATTGACGTGGCTATCATAGAAAACCCTTTCATGAAAATTTAAAAGGGATCATATAATAAAGATATTTCAACTACTAACACCAAAGCTTTGAATTATTCCGAAGCCACAATCATCAGATAGACTAAAAACCATAGTTCCATAATAGGGCCAACATTTCAGCCGTATAGATGGAACAATACCTCAACATCAATAGAGCACTCCAAAATAGAAGAGGAAAACCAAAAGTCATCCCAATAATAACCAGTGTCATAATATAATTTCTATAATCTGAAATCCATATCATTGAACTCCCATGATCAAGTCAGGGTTTATAATAGTAAAAAATGTAATTACCTCCAGCAAAGAATATCTTTCACAGATAAACCATGTTTGCTAGATAAGATTAGACCATAAGAATAACAAGAAAACCGAGATAATGAAATCCAAAATGTAAAGCTATACAGAATTTCTGAAAATACAACCCATATTGAACAATAAAGAGATTGATGATATCTCAGAGAAAGTCCAGAAGAGTAATATTGCACATATGCAGTAGAAACAACTATGATAGAGACAATATAAATTGCATATTTGCAATTCAAAGCTTCAACCAGTAGAAGTAGAAAATAGTATCATATGAATTTTATCATCAAGTTTTCTCTCAAACATAATTGATTAGAAAACCAAAGAAAAATAGAGCAATACCGCTTATGAATCAACTAGACTTACAATAATTCCGTTTATTGTTATAATTAACCAGCCTTTCTATATGATAAGTTTCATATCTGAACATGAATAATTACATATGTTTATGAGAATAACAGAACATAGAGAATACCCAGAAGAGATCGCTGTAAGATACCCGATTATAACAGCTGTATTCAGATATCTTTGCAACTTTATCACTATTCCACTGACTACTAAAATCATTAATAATCTAACATTATTCAGTTCACTAAAGGAACCAATTTAGAATAAATTTCTGGTTAATCCGTTCTGTAGATACCATACCTGAATAAGTTAATTACTCATGAATAACTTCTTCCTTAACCATGACATTGTGTATCCTGAATAAATCTTCAGAATAATCTGATGACTCTTTTAAAACCGTCTTTACTTACTAACCCATTCTCAGCTCTGACTACATCATTAATCATTCAGCCACTGAACTCTTCAGTTTTACACTTCTAAACTTGATCAATATAAATCTTGTGAATTTCATTGTATAAGACTATACTGGTGAGGGGTGGAGGTCGTAAAGCCTTAAAATTTGACTTTCATATATACATACGTCTAACATGACATTTATCATCAACATGTTCATTATAACCATTTATTCATACCTTTATTAGTCTCTACTCATCATAAGCAACATTTTTACTCAGATACTTGTGTATCGCTTTCAACATTACCGGAATTAGCTCGGTTGGAAAACATCTCTATCTATAAGTAAAACAATTCTCATCAGAGTCGGGAAATCTCACACTATCACAGGTTATATAATGGCATGCATTTCTAGACTTCACATATGCTACGTTCAGTCTTAGAACGGACAAAACCGTAACTCTGATACCAATAAATGTAACACCCCTAACCCGTATCCGTCGCCGAAATAGGGTTATGAAGCATTATCAAAATATACAGATCAAGTAAATAGATATTTCATTTTATACAGTATTCAGGTTAGAAATCAAATATAAAGTCCCTTATATGAGCCCTCGAGGTCAAAAACATGCATTAGAAACGAGTCGGGACTAAACTAGGTACTCAGAGAATTTTTTGTAAAATCTCAAAATTTTTCCTAGGTGCAGGGGTCACACGCCCGTGTGGTCAGGCCGTGTGGCTCACATGGCCAATGACAGGCCCGTGTCCAAGGCCATGTGGGCATTCGATGTGAGGCACAAGGTCGTGTCCCAGGCCGTGTAACTCTCTGACTTGGCTCACACGGTCAGCCACACACCCGTTTGCTAGGCCCTGTGGTCAATTTAATTTTTGAAAATTAGGTGTAGGATTCACACGGCTAAGACACATGCCCATGCGCTAGGCTGTGTGTCTCACACGGCTGAGACACACGCCCGTGTCTCTGCCCGTGTGATCAATTCTGAGCATTCTGTTTCTCAATTTTTTAGATGCAGTGGACAAACAGCCAAACCACACGCCCGTGCATATGGCAATGTGTCACACATGGTTAAGACACACGCCTGTGTGGACGAAAATTGGCCATTTTCAAGGCTACTTTTCTCACCCAATTTATCTTCTACCTACTTCAATACCTGAATACATTCACCAACCAATTCAAGACATTAAACCATGCCAAAATCAATCTTATGCATGATATATTATCACATGCATTCATGTATTCAACTTACCAAAATGATCAAATGCTCATTTAAACATTATTATACCTAGTGCCCCAATTCATCAAGTCCAAGCATACACACATACCAATCAATACCTAGTTTCTTATATATATATATACTCCAAACATACCATTACTAGCCATTCCAATGGCTAGTTTCATTCAAAACATTTACATGTCAATGTTAGCCAATTTACCTATACATGCCATTATAACCATAATTGATTTACCATATATACCAAAATGGGCCGATAGATAGTGTGAGTGATCTCTGCCAAGCTTCCATTCCAACGAGCCTCCGAATTACTATAGAATAGGGGAAAATAAAATAGAGTAAGCATGAAATGCTTAGTAAGTTCGTATAACATGGTAATTAACTTACCATTCATTTAAATTCAATATAAACATACAAGGCACATTCAATCAACTTGATCACGAGCCCTAACACATATCTTCATCACCCTTGTTAGTAATAAATTTCATATAAATCTTAAGAAACATGTAGGGGCTCATCAATAATTAGGTTTCCATGTACATATACTTTCTACATCATGTATTCATATAACATATACAAATTATATCCTTGTATTTCAAGTACATTTTCATAATAATTTGTCTCGATTTCAAATTATTCCATGTCGGAACTTTGCCCATTAAATCATTTGAAATATCAATGTCACACGGCTATTACACTCAAGTGTACAAATTTATAATTTTGGGTGCACATATTCATCAAATTAGTTCCATGTTCATATACTATCATCTCGTATTTCCATATATCATATATCATCATTTTCATGTATTTCAGGCAGATACGTGTAATAATTCATTTCATGTTAATATTTTCTCATGTCAGTATTTTGCCCGTTAAATAAATGAAAACATTGAGGGATACACAGGTAGTACGCTCGAAATGTACAAATCAGAAATCCGTCAATTCATATTCGGGGGTGCTCATTAAGGCACATGATCAGGAAATCCTCTATCGATCCATATTACAAGAAACTCACAAGGAGCCATTAATCAAGAAGATCACAAAGAGCCTATCGGGAAGCTTATCCAGGCTATATAACGGGAAGCTCATAAGAACCATAATCAGGAAGTTCACAAAGAACTTTTAATCAGGAAGCTCACGAAGTGCCTATCGGGAAGCTCACAAAAAGCCATGTAATGGGAGCTTCAGATAGCCATATATATCAGGAAGTTCAAGCGAGTTATTATCGGGAAGCTCTGGAGAGCCATATAACAGGACGCTCACAATGAGCTGCTGTATGTCCGACACACGTGCAGGATCACTACCGATCATATAACAGGACGCTCACAAAGAGCTGCGGTATGTCTGCAACACATGTAGGATCAATACCAATCGGGATGCTTGCAAGAACCATGTAGCGGGAAGCTCGATAGAGCTTATAACGAGATGCTCTTCTGAGCTATGGTGCGTCTACAACATATGCAGGACTACAACCAATACGGGAAACTTGTATCCATCGATTTTCATTTGTTCAAATAGAACTTATCATTTATCGGGCATTATCGGATATGTGACCGATTTTGATACATGTTAATTATACAATATACATATATAACATTCAATTTAAACATACAAATATACACAATTTACTTACACGAACTTACCTTGACAAATGTTCGTGTACTTAAAATCTACTAATCCAACATTTTCTCTTTTACTTGTTCTAACTCTGAATTTGGTCTATCCAGATCTATACGAGTAAATTTAACATCAATTTAATACAATTTATACTCAATTCACTCCAATTCACATCTTAGGTAAAATTACAATTTTGCCCCTATACTTTTAATTAATGACGATTTCGTCCCTAGGCTAGGAAAATGAAATTCATGCAATTAAATCCTTATTCCAAGCCTAGTCGATTTTTACATTAAAATTTACAGCCCATGTATTTCATAAAATTCAAAATTTTTCCATGAACTTTACATCTTTTTAATTTAGTCCCTAAATCATAATTTCTTCAAAATTCACTTTACAAAAGTTATTTATCTATCAACAACCTTTCATTTTCTACCATAAATTTAAAAATTTTAGCATAATCGTCCATGGAAAAACCCTAGTACTTTGATAACTTTACAAATTAGTACCCGAGATAGCTAAATTAAACTATTACGAACTCGGAAACATGAAAATTACTAAAACCGGGACTTGAATACTTACCCAATTAAGCCAAAATACCCTGTTCGAGCTCACTTTCTCTTAGCTAGGGTTTCCATGGAAATAATTTGGGAAAGATGATGAAAAAGATGATATTTTCATTATTTAATTAATTATTATCTTTTATTTTTTTCACTTTCCAATTTCATCCTTTTCTTTATTTTATTTTCCATGGATGAATCATCATCCTTAACCAATAAGCGTTTTTAAATGGTCTATTTACCATATAAGGACCTCCACTTTAAATTTCTATAGTTATTTAATCCTTTAGCTATTAGAACTCAACTTTTGCACTTTGTGCAATTTGGTCCTTTATCAAATTAAACATATAATCGGTAAAATTTCTTTACGAAATTTTTATACGACATTGCTATCATACTATAGACCATAAAATAATACAAAAATAATTTTTCTTTCGAAATCGGACTTGTGGCCCCGAAACCACTATTTCAATTTTTACCGAAAACGGGCTGTTACAACAATCATCGTCTCAAACTTTATTTTTGTGGTAATATTGATAATGAGAGAGTGGAGCTTCGACTCCAAGATCTACCTTAACTGTGAGCTTAGAAAGGAAAGTTGAGCTTAGACTCTAAATAAGCACTTCTCGGGAGGCAACCCAAGTGTTTTTGGTTTTATTTATTTATTTTACTTTCCTTTTTTTCAAAATAAAAAAAATCAAAAAAAATTCAAAAAAAAGGGCGGTCCACATGGTCTGGGGTAATCCACACGGCCTGGAGACACGGCTATGTGTGACACACGGCATGGACAAAGGGGCGTGTCATAGGCCGTGTGAAAACTAGAGCTAATTTTTTGAATTTTCTTTTAACCCACACGAGCACAGAGAGTTACATGGCCTGGCGACACGAGCGTGTGACCCACACATCCTGGCACATGGGTGTGTGGTAGATCATGTGACCCTCACGGGCTTGCACATGGGTGTGGGAGAAGCGAAGGAGCATTGCACACGGCCTAGACAAACGGGCGTGTCCTAGGCTGTGTGGTTATTGGGCTTATTTTTACCTATTTTTTATCAGACATGGTCTGGGTGATTCTACATGGCCGTGTGGCACACATGGCTTAACCAAACGACCATGTAGGTCACATGGCCTAGCACATAGCCATGTCTCCCTTTTAAAGCTATTTTTTTTCTTTTGATTTTTTTCTTTTTTTGTTTCCTTCCTACCCAACCAAAGTGATTTCATTTAGTTTTATATTTTATTTATTTTTATATTTTATATTTGTAACATCCCCAAACCCGGCCTATTCACTACGACCGAATCTGGTTATGTTAGTGAAAATATTTTAGACTTAGAATAAAATAGTAAAAATTTATTTGCTCTTGGAAACCATGTTCTTTTGAAGTTATAGCCACATGTTTAATAATTCCATAATTGAATAAGTAAGTTATAAAAATATATCCATCGTCACATAGTGTTTCAATTTGAACAAACCATCATAGAGTTGATAATAAAATAATACCAAAAATAATAAAATAAATCCTTATTACAACCATTATTTAAAAGAAATACTTAATATTTAATAAAACTAAAAATAACGCCTTCGACATGGGCCACCATGTGTCCTCTCCGATCCCGGTCCATCTCATGAATCACCTGAAATGTTTGGAAAATAATTGGGTGAGTCACAGACTCAGTGCATAACCATAACACATATTTCCCACACGTATGGGCTTGGCCCATAACCATACTTTTCTCATAGCAAGTCATGCAAATATGCATCTCAGCCCAACCCACAATCCAACCGTACGCCAACCTTAGCAGACTCCCTGCCTAAGGCCGTGGATAAACCACCACTGATCACATCGTGATCCATACCCTTAACTTGGCAATTCGCTGCACAAGGCCGTGGCTGAGCCACCGATCAACCAAAATGATCTCAACATCAATAACTGTCTACGGTGACGCACATAGCCATCAACCGCCGAGATGGGCACCGAGCCAACACCTCCCTTGAGGTAGCACAAAGCTAACCCTCAAGCGCTAATGTAGTCGGAGCTATCATTAGACCCCGTACCACTTGTGTACACTTCCTCCTTCTTCAATCCAATCCCATGCCCATGTGTCAATAAATCATGCAAGAATATCATATAGAGTGAGTATTTATTATTTATCAATACCACATCAAACATATATAAAATATACAAATATCACAACCAATCTTACCATCATCGGTTCACATCACTCAAGCCATTATAATCGGCTTCCACGCATAACACATATGTTTAATAGCTAGCAAGCAAACCGAGAAATAGTGCGATGGTTACGCACCTTAACACTTGCAGTTCTACGCTTTCGATCCCTAAGCTATCGCTCAAAGAAACAACAGCTATCTGCCTATAGCTATCTCCTGCTGCTGGCCCACACCCCGGTGGCCAATCCCGGACTGCCGAGACAGCCCTCTTCTTGAACTTCGGGATAGGGACCTTCCCTTGCCCACTCTGACTGGTCGTTGCCTCCATCAACACACTTAATCAGATAAACGGGTTAACCTTCCAAAACACAACCTAAGTATTTAATCTTAATAAATATCTCTTACCAACTCAACTTGAATCCCGAACGCTACTTTATGCCACCGCGCAGCACGACTAAACGACTCGAGAAAGGTCTCTGCGTTAAGCTCTTCTCCCCTACAATCGGCCTTGTTAACCACTCCCTATTGCTCAACCTAGAATCGGTCACCACAAGAAAGTATGGTTCGGCTTCCGGGACTTATAACCAACGTAGAGAAAATAGGAGAACAAAAGATTCGGCAAGGCTCCTTAGATGGTGCTGAGATATTCGGCAATGGCAGGCTCTAAAGGGTGATTTTGGTTTGAAACAAGGTTTAAGAGAAGGTGTGAAGAAAGAGGGGAAAATGGATAAGCCAACAAAGAGTGTTCTTGACTTATTTTCGGTAAGAGACTAAGGGAAAATAAATAAATGAAACAAGAACTTTCGGCAAGGGAGAAAACAAAGTGGTGAATGAAAATGAGCACCTCCCCCCCCTATTTATAATATTCGGCCAAGCTCCAACCTCCCAAAAAAAAAACCTCAAATCTCTCCTAAAACACCTCCCTTCCATCCATTCAAAATAATTTGAATGAGTCAAACCTACCTAGCCGAATTTTAAAAAAAAGAGACCAAGTCTTCCTCCACCTTTCAAGCCTTCCAAAAAACCGTCCACCACCTAACCTTAATGACGCAAAAACAAGGCCCCAATTGCTGCCCTTGCGAATCGAACCTGAGCCCCTTCCCCCTGCAAGTGGCGTCACTTCTCCATGCTCTAAGTGGCGCCTCCTTGCCACTCTGCCACACCAATCTTTGTGCCAAAACTCCACCAGAAATTCTCTTAAGGCCCCCCCTATCCAAGCTCCCCCTTTTAGCCCCTAAACTAAAAATTTACCAAAGCATTCCACCACTACCCAGGGTTCTCAGGACCCCTAAAACTTACCCAACCACACACTAAAGTGTGCCAACACCAGAGCTAAGCACCAAAAACCTAACCCCTAAAAACAGGGTGTTACAATTCTACCCTCCTTAAAATAATTTCATCCTCGAAATTACTTGTCTAGACTAATGATCCAATTCCTCCCACTCTGCTATGGTCACGCACTCACGACCTTAAAGAGCTAACATACTTTTAGGCATAGATTCTAACATACTCAAGGTTCCACATACATTACGAGCAACAAAACAAACAACCACCCAAACGAACAAAACAACCGAGAATATTCCAAACATAAGATACTTACCCGCTGACACATCCGGCACATCATTATCCTCCCTCCGACGGACCGCATAAACCAGACCTGGCTGTCTTGCCTCAGTGCCACCATTACCGCGGTCTACTGCTCCACGACCTCGGCCGGAACCATTCCCTCTATGGTTCGGACCACGACCTCTCGTTGCTTGTTGACCACCTCTGCCTGGTTGCACATAACCTTGACCTTCTGTCTGAGTCCTATTCGGGTTCTGGGGACAATCCTTAATCAGATGAGACTTGGACTTGCATCTGAAGCATTCCCGAATCCGATTCCAGCACTCGCCAACATGGTACCTTCCACATTGAGCACACGGACGATCTGGATTTCCGGCGGCTGGCTTAGCAATATCAACCCTCGGTCTTTTCTGAACCCTCTCAACCACTTCTGACGGTCCAACACTTCTCTTATCACGGTTCCTTTCTCTGTTCTGCCTCTCAGCCTTTTTGACCTCCTCAGCTATCCGAGCTTTCTCCACTAATACGGTGAAGTCTCTTTCTCATTGCGGCGCAATCAAAACCCGCAGCTCATCCCGTAGCCCATCTTCAAATCGACGCATCTCTCATAATCGGTTGCTACGATTCCCGAGCATACCGGCTCAAACGCAGTAAACTTCGCCGTCAGACCCGCTATCGATTTGCTACCTTGCACCAGATTGAGGAACGCCTTCCTCGAGCATCCACATAGCTCGCTCCGACATACTTCCCCTCGAACTTGATCTTAAAATAACCCTGATCCACTCGATCTGCGGGGTACTTTCTTAATCGTGAGCCACCATCGGTAGGCCTCATCTCGCAAACAACGAAACAACACCCTTAAGCTTCTCCTCGCAGGTTAAGTCTAAGTCGCCCATAATCCTTTCCATCGCCTCAAGCCGATTGCTACGCCACGTTCGAGCTACCCCGACACTCCTCCTCAAGACCTTGGCTCCATTCGCCCCTAAGCCTTTCGGCATCGACTTCCGAGTCCCATCGCCCTATTGGCTCTCGCCACTCGCTCAAGCACCCGCGAAGATAGCTCGCGATCATCGCGTCGTCTCCTCGATCCCGATCTCGCTGTTCCACCTCAACGGTGGTGGCGGCACATCGCTCTCGACCCATGGCGAGACCCAACCGGTTCGCACAATCGACATCCCGCCTCTACCACGTCCACGAGTATTGCGACCACGCCCCTAGAACTCATATCTAGCGCCTCGATTTAGTCTGTTTAGAAAGTTTTATGGATTAGAAATTCTTGTTTCACTGTTTATCCACGAGCAATTTTATGCAATGAAGTTTTCGAGAGTAGTTCTTTCGAGCAATCAAGTTTCCTTCCCTACCTGTGGGTAATTTCGTCATTTTCCTATAAGAGGTATATCGGTAATAACTCGAGGTCAATTTTGAAAAATAGTTTTCCAACTTAAAGATATTTCAAAATTTACAAAATCAGAGGGTCATCTTGAAAATTTTGTTTTTCAAACCAGAGGTATCGCACAAAATTTGTAAATTCGGGTTATTTTTGTAATTTTGGAAATCATGGGCATTTTGGTAATTTTATAAATCAAAAACGTCCTTCAAAATTAGATTTAGGGTTTATAGACCAAAAGGGTAAAATTGATAATTTTAAAGCAGGATTTTAAAACAATCGGGCCAAATCCCTTTCGGGTTTTAATAATCGGTTTAGCCTATGAACAAGTCCTCTTGGTTAAGGTGAACAGAAGCTACGCACTGCAGTAGGATCCTGCGAAGAGGAGGTGAGTCACGAGGGGCTGCTTAAGTACCAAGCTCTTAGGATCCAATCCTAGACATGCGCACCAAGGTTACCACACCTTAACTCGGCAACTTACTTCACGAGGTTTGTTTAAGAGCTTTAAGTTTTATGCACATGTTTGAGTAGTCTAGTCCTAGGGTCCAATAGTCCTTACTTTCTAATCTACGAGCCCAAACTAAGCCCAAATCAATTCATGTAAACAATTCACTTCAAGAAAGTCCAAGTACTTACGATGGACTTGGCCTGAGAGACACAAGTGCCATGCGAATAACTGAAAAACTTGTTATAAAAGCCCACGTCTTAAAAACCCATTTTGAAATCTGTTTCGGGCCCAAAACCCTCAAAGCCGAGTTTTGAACTGGGCTCTGATACCAAACTGTAACATCCCCAAACCCGGCCCATTCAGAAGGAAGAGTTTAAATATTTTTAATCTTATTTATATTAAGTATTTGGTTTTAAATGTTGTTGTAATAAGGGCCTTTTTGACTTTTATATATTTTGGGAATTATTTTAGAATTATTTTAATAACTATCGTTGGTACTACTTTAACTAGAGTTTGATTAAATTGAACTATCAAGTGGACATGGATTTATTATCAGCAACCTATGTATTCACATTGGTTTTATATGCACTAAACTTTTAAAAAGAATATTTTATAATAACAAAGTTTTGAGTATCGTATTAAAAAGGGCATGGATCTTCAAAAAGTCAGTATATTTTCATGTTTTAATTTCTAAGTAAAAATGTTTCCAACTATCTTTCCGCAGTGACATAACCAGATTCGGTCGTAGTGAATGGGCCGGGTTTGGGGATGTTACAATATTTGTTTATTTTAGTTTTAGTTTTAGTTTTAGTTTTAGTTTTAGTTTTAGTTTTAGATTTTGCTTTTGCTTTTGCCTTTGCTTTTGTTTTTATTTTTTATTTTTTATTTTATTTTATTATGCATTGTAATTTTATTATTTTGTCGGTTGTTTTTCTATTATGTTATCTCTTTATCTTCTTATTCATTTTTTCTATTTTCTTATTAGTGGTGCATCGTTGAAAGCACCAAATATAACTTATCCTTAAGAAATGGCGAAAAGAATAGTATAAGGGAAGTAAGGTCAAATCCTCAGGGACTGGATTGCTACAGCTTCTTATTCCTTGAAATCCTGGGCGTAGTCGTGCCCAAGAAAAACGTCTGGCCAGGAAAAATAAATAAAAAATAGAATTAAGAATATGGACGAGTTGAGATTAAATAAATTGAAATCACAATTGTGAAAAGAAAAAGGGTTGGGAAAAAAGGATTTTCAATTTGGGGGATTCCAGCCTCCGGTTATCTCGATCCTCCATTGGTTCAATCATAGGCTTTTAGGTGGTTCTTCTCATGACCGAATAAGCCAGTTATAGTGGAAGAGGATGCCTAAGACCACTAGCTCAACTTTAGGTTATCGCCTTGCAATCTAGAGGAACCTAACTCTAGCCAATCGTCACTCCTATGAAACCGTCTTATACTAGACCATCATTTCTCAATGGCGAATGCCACACCATTTCGTCTCTTGGGCTCGACAACCTCTGACGCAGTAAGTTAGCGAACCGACTGTGCAACCTTCCCAAAACATACGAAGTGGCCATCTTTGTACAAGATGAAAATATTACTTTTAGAAGGACATGGACGGAAAAGTTAGTCCCATAATGTAGAGAAATGATGAATACTCATTAAGAAGGGTTAAGTGTGGGTTCTAACCCTCATGAACTCTTTTTGAGGAGTCTTGATAACCTTTGGCTAGACGAGTTTAGTTACTCATGCTTTTTGGAAATAAAAACATAAGTTTAATGAAACAAAATTTTATTGGAAAGGAAAAGAAAAAAAATGGCTAAGAGCCTTAGGGGGAAGGAGTTTTTTTACAGAAGTGATGAGTCGGTATTCATGTCACTCCGTCCCCTATTTATTGTACATGAAAAACCCTAGTTGATTCCTATTTAAACTTTAGATGATGATTTTTAAGAGAAATAATTAAAATTGAATCTAAACAATATCATAATAATCCTAACAATAATCCTAAAAATAAAATTCAAATCTAAACAAAGTTTTATGTCCATAAATCTCTTCTTTGAAATTTTGGTCCAAGTTTTCCACACTTTGTATTTTCGACACCACTTGTTCTATATTTCGCATGCTGACTCGTTTTGTCTTTAAATTCACACTTTTTGCCCCCAAATTTCCTTTTGCCTTCAATTTAGTTCATACAAGTTAAAAAAAAAACCATAAACAACCCAAATTAGTAGAATCGTACCCAAAATATATATGTAATTAACTTATAAAAGTATGTCATTTTAGAGTATTATCAATTAGTTTTCTCAGAAAAATGCACTTCATTTAGAATCGCCCACGATTCCGGTTTTTAATATTCTGACGAATTCATTGAAATTCAGGGTAGTCTCAATTCTCTTCCTCCTTATGATATTGTACTTATTCTGTTATTTTAATCGTTTATACATTGAGGGAAATGTACATCGTAAGTGTGGGGAGGATTTTATATGTTTATACTGTAACACCCCTTACCCGTGCCCGACGCCAGAACCGGATACGAGGCATTACTGTGCTTGACCTTGCTTGATCATGTAATTACGGGCAATAAAATTTCATTCCAACTTAAAACTTTTCTTTCTTAATCATAACATACATATTGTGGGCCTATGAGGCCTTAAACATGCATCCGAAAGGTTTCGGAGTTCAACCGGAAACTTTTACTCTCTTAGAATTTTTTTGCCTAAACAGGGGTTACACGGCCGTGTGACATGGGACACGCCCGTGTGGGCAGGCCGTGTGGTCACACACGCCCATGTCCCTAGTCCGTGTAGAATTTATTTTTATTTCGAACCTACAGGGGTTTTCACACGGCCGGACACACGCCCGTGTCTTTGGCCCGTGTTTTTCACACGGCCTCGACACGCCCGTGTCCTCGCCCGTGTGTGAAAACTAGGGGTATTCTGTTTATGACGTCAACAACCCCTTAAGAAGCACACGGTTTAGGCACACGCCCGTGTGCTGGCCCGTGTGACGATTCAAATTCTCGTGACTAAAATGCAAGGGACACACGGCCTATCAACACACCCATGGGGTTGACCGTGTGTCACACACGGCCTAGACACACGCCCGTGTGTCTACCCGTGTGGACATCTATAGGCTATTTTCCAAGCCTCTTGCCACCCTAAAATATAGACTAATTCATTTATTCACAAATAGCACATAACATAGCCATGTTAGATTATGAAAATACCTTAAATTTATATTCATTCCAACCACATCCATACTCAATAACTTGCATGAACATTCATTTCATTATACTCATTAATCTTATAACATGAACTTGACAATATTGGCCAATTCACCATGCCCATTTACAAAATGAGTATAAAAACATTAATAGCCAACCCTTTGGCCTTCCAAAATGACATGACACAAAATGATCTTGTTCCTATACATGCCATACTCAAAATGAATTAACTTTACTATACCAAGTAGAACGGTTGATAGTGTGATCCGAGCTCTGACGTTCTATGATCCCCGAGCTAACTTAGCGAAACTACAAGGAAAAAGGGAAAAGAGAGGGGTAAGCATATAGCTTAGTAAGTTTGCATAAAATTCTAAAGCAACATAATTGCTCAACTATACACATCCATATCATGAAACAATGGCAACATAAATCTCAAATGATTAAGCATACTTACTCATACTTATTCACTCTTACTCATACTTATTCTTACCCATCTCATGTCACAATATGATTTCATATCTTGTACTTACTCATAGTGCCTTTATCACTTAATCACATAGTTTAGCACGTATATTAACATGAACATAAACTCAAGTATTCATCATTCTTATCAAGAATGAAACTCAAGGTCATCCATAACGGATTTGGCCCTATACCATTTTACATACTTATCTCTTTTTGCCAGGAACTAATTGGATTATTGTAAGATATTCAACTCATCATGCATAAATTTTGATGCCAATGCCATATCCCAGATATGGTCTTACATGGGATCACCTCTCGATGCCGATGCCATATCCCAGATATGGTCTTACACGGAATCTCATAGCTTGATGTCGATGCCATGTCCTAGACATGGTCTTATACGAGATCGTACATGAATGTCGATGCCATATCCTAGATATGGTCTTATATGAGATCTTTGTTTGGTGCCGAAGCCATATCCCAGACATGGTCTTACACGGAACCTTCTTTATTCAATGCTATACATGGGTAACATCATTATTAGGAATCTTTATTCGGAACTTCACACAACATATTTGTAACATTTTAACATCGAGGCTTCATCACTCGATTTACTTAGTAATAACATACATTGTCATAATAATAGGTAGTTTTAAATATCGAACATTATGAAACTCTAATTTCATACAAACTTACCTCGAATCTCAAAATGTGTATCGATGCTCGATTTAGTCCTCAATTTTGTTCTTGCCTCGGTTTCAATTCGGGCTTCGCGTTTCTTGATCTATAATAACAATTTCACTTGTTAAATACACATATTGACTAAATCGACTCATAATTCATATTTTGGAAAAATTATGATTTTGCCCCCAAACTTTTACTTAATTACATTTTTACCCCTAGGCTCGTAAAATAATTTTTATTCAACTTTCTTGCATTTCAAGCCTAGCCGAATCATATTTTCAACTATAGCAGCCTTCAATTTCCACTATTTCACTCATGTATGACCATTTTTACAACTTTTACAATTTGGTCCTTTTATGCATTTTTCATGAAAATCACTTAGAAAAAGATGTTTATCATACATCAAACCCTCATATTCTTGCATAAAACATCAAAATACATGCATTTCATACATGGGTAAAATTTTGAACATAAACCATAGCTCAAAATATAGCTAGAAATAGCTAAACCGAGCTACGAGGATCTCCAAAATACAAAGAACATTAAAAACGGGGCTAGGATACACTTACTATCAAGATTAGAAGTTGAACAAAACCCTAACCATGGCTCCTTGAAATTTCGGCACTTAGGGAAGAAGATGGACACCATTTTTGACTTCTTTTTCCCTTTTTAATCTTTTATTTACCAAATGACAAAAATGCCCTTAATGACCCTTTCTTGAGATTTTTCCTTCCCATGTCCATATTTGTCCATCTTAACATATATTGGGCTATTGCTTAATAAGGACATCTAGAAATTTTCATAATTCCATTTCATACTTAAATCTTATAGAATCTTATATTTTCCATTTTTTGCAATTTAGTCCCAATGGACAATTTGATCACTAATTAATAAATTTTATTCATGAAATTTTCACACAATCTTGCAAACACCTCTTAAGCCTTACAAAAATTATAAAACACATATTTTTGCTTCGGATTTGTGGTCTCGCAACCACTGTTCTGACTAGGCCCTATACCGGGCTATTACATATACGATATAGCCTCGAAATTATTGTTTGTGTTTAAGTAATTTTCTCGAACCTAACATTGAAGTAATTTCTTTTAATTTAGAGTTTTTATCGATTCAATTTTGGAATAATTTATGGATTTTTGTGCATTGTGTGCTTTATACTTTAAGACACGAGAGAGTCAAGCATGATAAGTTGTTTTCAAAAATTATAATTTTAGGTTGTCTCGCTGAACTGAAAAATTAATTTTAAATTTTAAATTTTTTAGTCTGACATCAAAACCATAATTTTTTGTGAGTTTTTTAGCCTATAGAGCATATATTTTTCGTGCTCATTTTATTTTTGGTTGTGAGTATGTTAACTTGATTTGGAGTTCTACAACTTGCTTCAATTATACATGTCAAGACCACATTATTGATTTGATATACTGAGATGATAGAGGCACTTAGGATTTAACTCATTTAACCTGTAAAAACCTTACCTATTGAACTAACCCCTACTAAACCCCTTTGATCCTAACACATTTTTTCTAACCCGTATATGTTAACCCATATGTATATTGTAAAATTATCCTTGTTATTGACTCCCTTTTTGTCGAGATTTGATTTGGTTAGTTGCCTAACTATGTTTCATTTTTTGAATTGCTGAAAATTATTTTTGTTCTACAAAAAAGAGAAAGAAAAAATGAAAAAAAAAATGAAAATGAAAAAAAAATGAAAAAAAATGATTGAGCTTGAATCGTTAGTTGCATATTCCGTTGAAAAGCTCGTTTGTACTCTTGATTAGTCTTTGATGTAAATTATGTTAATCCAGTAACTGATTGTTTTTCTAGTTTGGTAACTTATCAACTCGATATCGATTGTAACTGGCTTTTCTGACCTTTTCCATACCCTTAACCTAAACAACGTTATAACGTTTTAAAGACCTGTTGATTAGTGTGTCATGTAACACCCCTAACCCGTAACCGTCGCCGGACTAGGGTTAAGAGGCATTACTAATTATTTCCGAACATTTCATATCATTTTACAACACCAAGTCAATCATCAATCAAACATATCAAGATGTAAGCTTATAGTCCCTTAATGAGGTCTACAAGACCTTAAACACGTGTTAGAAAGGGGTCGGGACTAAACCAAACACATACAAAAATTTCTGAAAATCCAAACATTTTCTTTTTCTAAGTTACAGAGGTCACACACCCATGAGGGTAAACCGTGTGCCTCACACGGCCTTGGACACGCCCGTGCATCCAAGCCGTGGCAAAACAGGGCATACATACTGACTTGTCCACACGGTCTGAGACATGTCCGTGTGCCTCACCCGTGGTCGACACTGACTTGCACCACATGGCCAGTCACACGCCCGTGTGTCCAGCCCGTGGTCGAGTCTGACTTGTTTCAATTCACCAACCTGAATGACACGGTTGAGCCACACGCCCGTGTGCTCAACCGTGTGGGCAATTATAGGCCATTTTCAAGGCCAAATTACCATCCACTCTTTGGAATCACCTATAAGCATCAAACCAATACCAATTCATGCTTCAAAATGCAACCAAACATACCAATACAAGCACCAATTTATCATCAACTATACCATCTATAATCATACTCAATTTCATCACAAATAAATTCATCTAAAATACCCAAATTTCACACCCAAATCATATAGGTCATGCATCATATTAATCTTACCACAATTCACATTCAAACCACAATTTTCATCAACCATTTAAGCATAAAACATACCATATTCATCATTCACTTAACCCCCACATATATATATATATTAAAATCATTTAATCTTGTAACACCCTAAACCCATATCCATCGCCGGATTAGGGTCACAAGGTGTTACCGAACAGAAGTGCAGAACCAAACGTTCACACGGGTCATATTCATTTATATACAAAGCATATAGCTAATTAAAAATTAAATACATATTCTTGCTCATATTATACATATGGATCAAACCTCAAAATTCACTTGAAATCATACCATGTATATCATCATATTTCAAACAAATAAACATGCCATAAAGTTATACAATATATACATACTTTACAAAACACATAACTCGAATCATATGCATATCACCTTAATAATATTCGAATACCTAACATAATTTAAACACTTTACTTCATAATTCTTTACATACTTATACTCGACTTAGTATCCATAAGCAAATACGACATTAATAACTTTGTATTATGATCAAGCATATCTCATTGACACAAAATCTTATGCGCATTTGACTACATCAAAATAAATCATTCAAGCATGATCATGAATACACTTTGCCATTCATTCCACGCTCTATTAAAATACTAATATTATCCATATAAACACATGCTTATAATGTACTCATGTGATCAAATCAAATCATCTTATTTTATAACCGAATGCATACCTAAACATAGAAAATTTTAACTTATAAATAACCGAATTATAATTCAACACGAACACCTATTTGTCTTGACCGAATCTACCAACCCAAACATATTCAACAATCACACATCTCCACTTCCAAAACACAACTTGAGACCTTTAAGATTACCTCATAACAAATCATATTTATGTCTATATATTTATGCTTATAAAGAACTCACATGGCAACCATGCTTATATTCCAAATATGATAAACACACATGTCATGATTTAGAACATAAAGCATCAAAACAATTGACATTAAGGTTAAGCCATTTTTGCATGGCTATAATATATATACAAGGACAAAATCTACAGTTCCAACTTAGTCTAGCCTATACATGCCTTTAGTCCAAAATCCAAACTCAAAGTACCCACAATAAGTTGATAGTGTGGTTGACTTCGTAGATGATCCCCTAAGCTCGTAGCTTGGTCAAAATCTATAAAACAGAATGATGAACACACAGAGCAAGCTAACTAGCTTAGTAAGTCTTAAGCAATTAAAAATAATTCAATTGAACTCTCAAGCATTTTAGATCAAATACTTAATTTCAATTAAGCTTTAACAAAACACACATGGTAACTCATTGCCGAACCCCAATACCTTATTTAACTTAACATTCTTAATTATCTTACCTTTAACAAATAAACTACTATCTCGGCTCATGATTCAAATAGTAAGTATCAATTTTCAACCATATACTCATTTCATATGCAAATCATTTAATAAAGCCACATACAAGAACATATATATACACTTATCCATTCAACATTTCATATATCTAAATATTCAATATCCATGTAAAGATATTATGATCACATAACCAAAGTCCGAATATGCTTATATAGTCATTAGTCACATCCTTGCTCAACAAAACTAAAATATATGCTTACTTAATTGGTCGAATATAGAAACTCAATTAAATAACTCATATGCACTTACATGTATGGCCGAATAATAAATAACTCGTATTATCAACTTACTTGTCCCATAAACACATCACGATGTACTCTCATAAGCCACAAGTCGATATTTTATCACCGGTATAAAACCTGCTAGGCATAAGCCTGAATTTCACACTGGCACTAAGCCTGCTAGACCCAAGGTCTGATATTTATTCACCAGCAATAAGCTTGCTAGGCATAAAGCCCGATATAATCACCAACCCAAGGCTTGCTAGGCTCGAAGCCTGAATAGTAATACTTAAAGATATCTCACATAAATCATTACACATATCAACTATTTTCTCATTGAAATATCATCGTACAAATATTCAAATACTTCTAACATTCGAATAATTCAACCAAATCACATATTTTTCTTAACCAAATTCGGTAATTTCATGTATAGTCACAATGGTTTCAAGTTTCAGCATTTATTAAATTACATAAATAATTTACGACATATATTCGCTTAGAGACTTACCTCGGATATCGTTTGACAACAAAGACCGGCTATTCAATTATCTTCGTCTTCCCCGATCCAAATCCGTTTTCCTTTGTTCTTGATCTAAACATATTTAAAACAAATACTTAAAACATAAGATTTTACTTAACTTATATATATGGTCTATTAATGCCGAATGTTAATACCCCATTTAACTCAACCATCATTACTAATTTGCTTTTTAACAATCAAATTATTAATTCGGCATATGGTTCATATATAAATTAACATCTCTTCTCCAACTACTCAAATTATCGATACACATAATTCAATAGGATTGCATATATATGTATATACAAATAAGTATATACTTTGCACCTATTAATTTCACATAAAAAAATATATACACACATGTCCATTTGACACTTCATACATTCATATACATGGCATCAGAGTAATCCCAAAATGGCCACATAAACATAAAACCGAATGTACATGAACCATTAGTATCATTCTCGTTCGATAACTTAACAAATATACCTACCTTATAGATTTCAAACATATGCTTATTATTCTTCCATCAACACAACAAAACCTAATTATGCATCCATGGCCGAACCTATGACATGCTCCAAACTCTAAAATTTTCACATGGGTTTGATAATATTTAGACTAACAAACTCAAAAATGTAAAAATCTACCAAAAACCAACTCAATACTAACCTCAAAAATGACATGCAATAGCCAAACTTTGAGAGCTTAAGTCCCCCCCCTTTTTCTTTGTTAAATTCGGCAATGAAGAAGAAGAAAGATGGAAGATGAAATCCCATTATTCTTTTATGTTTATTTCCTTATTTTAATCATTTAAACTATTAATATAATTCCACTTACTTAAAGAAAATAATTAAAAATAAAAAGCCATCATCATGCCATCCACTTAATTAAATTTTGGATAATTTGACATGCAAGTCCATGCATGCAAGTAACAAATCAATTAAATCCTTCCAATTAAAATAAAGGCTACTTTTACCTCTTAAACAATTTAATCCTTTTTCTTAAATTAATCACACAAACTAGCAAATTTTCTTATGAAACTTTCACACATACTATTTCACATATAATTAACACAGAAAATACTATTTAATTATTATTCGAACTCGGATTCGTGGTCTCGAAACCACCGTTCCGATTAGGGTCAAATTTGGACTGTTACAACTCTCCCTCCTTAGGGATTTTCGTCCCCGAAAATCTTACCGTTAAATAGGTTCGGATAACGCTCTTTCATCGTATCCTCAGTCTCCCAAGTTGCTTCCTCAACTCCGTGCTTTTGCCACAGTACTTTAACTAAGGGAATTTTCTTATTTCTCAATTCTTTTATCCCCCGAGCCAAAATACAAATTGGTTCCTCTTCGTATGTCATATCAGGTTGAATCTCAACCTCTGTCGGGCAAATCACATGCGAAGGATCAGATCGATATCTACGAAGCATCGAAACATGAAAGACAATATGGATCTTTTCTAGCTCAGGTGGTAACTGCAATCTATAGGCAACCGGCCCGATACACTCGGTAATTTCATAAGGTCCAATGAATCTCGGACTCAACTTTCCTTTACGACCGAATCTGAGCACTTTCTTCCACGGTGAAACTTTCAAAAATACTCGATCTCCAATCTGAAACTCAATGTCTTTACGTTTCAAATCTGCGTAAGACTTTTGACGATCTGATGCTGCTTTTAAACTATCACGGACCACTGCCACTTTCTGTTCAGTTTCTTTAATCAAGTCAACCCCGTGTATCGTATTTTTACTGAGCTCGGTCCAGTATAAGGGTGTACGACATTTACACCCATACAAAGCTTTGTAGGGTGCCATTTTGATACTAGATTGAAAGCTATTATTGTAAGCAAATTCAATCAGAGGTAAATATCGTTCCCACGTACTTTCAAACTCGAGGATGCAACATCTCAACATATCCTCAAGTATCTGAATGATTCGTTCGGATTGTCCATCGTCTGCGGATGAAAAGCTGTGCTAAAGTGTAGTTTAGTACCTAAAGCATCTTGCAATTTCTTCCAAAACCGCGACGTGAATCTCGGGTCTCTGTCTGAAACAATAGAAATAGGCACACCATGTAATCTCACAATTTGAGATACATACAAGTCAGCAAGCTTATCAAGCGAATAGTCCGTACGAACTGGAACAAAGTGAGCGAATTTGGTTAGTCTATCCACTATAACCCAAATTGTATCTTTCTTGCTCGGTGTCATAGGCAAGCCGGATACAAAATCTATGGTAATTCTGTCCCATTTCCATTCAGGTATCATGATCGGCTGAAGTAACCCAGAAGGCACCTGATGTTCGGCCTTTATTTGTTGACAAAATAAGCACTTCAAGACAAATTCATATATGTCCCGTTTCATACCAGGCCACTAATAGAACTGTTTCAGATCGTTATACATTTTCGTGCTACCCGGATGAACAGATAATTGACCACTATGAGCTTCATTCAATATTGTCTGAATCGAATCCGAATTCCTTGGAACACATATTCGGCCTTTGAACTTCAAGCAGTCATTCTCATCAATTCAAAACTCTGACTCAACATTGCTTTCACACTGAGCTCGTCTTGCCAACAAAACTTTGTCAACTTTCTGGGCATCGCTAACTTGTAGAATAAACAATGGTCTTACTTTTAGTTCGGCTACTATTGAACCATCATCAGACATAACCATATGCGCGTTCAACGCACGAGGAGTAATTAATGACTTTCGACTTAAAGCATCCGCAACAACATTAGCTTTTCTCGGATGATAGTCAATCACTAACTCATAATCTTTCAGTAGCTCCAACCACCTGCGTTGCCTCAGGTTCAAATCTCTCTGAGTCATCAAATACTTTAAACTCTTGTGATCTGAATAAACATGACATTTCTCACCGAACAGATAATGACGCCAAATCTTTAACGCGAACACAATGGCTGCGAGCTCTAAATCATGTGTCGGGTAATTTCTTTCGTGTGGCTTCAATTGTCTCGAAGCATAAGCTATGACTTTTCCTTCCTGCATCAAAACGCAACCCAAACCATTCAAAGATGCATCACTATAAACAATAAATTCTTTACCCGATTCAGGTTGGACTAACACTGGAGCTCTGGTCAAAAGAGCTTTTAACTGATCAAAACTTTTCTGACACTTTTCCGACCATTCAAACTTAACATCCTTCTGTAATAGCTTTGTCAACGGGGTATGTATCATAGAAAAATCTTTCACAAATCCTCTGTAGTAACCAGCAAGTCCCAGAAAGCTTCGAATTTCAGAAACATTCTTCGGTGGTTTCCAATCGAGTATAGCCGCTATTTTATTTGGATCAACCCGAATACCTGATGCTGAAACAACGTGGCCAAGAAAACTGACTTCACTCAACCAGAACTCACATTTACTAAACTTTGCATACAACTGTTTATCTCGCAAATTTTGTAGCACAAGTCTCAGGTGCTCAGCATGCTCAATTTCATCTCTGGAGTAGATCAGAATATCATCTATAAACACTACTACAAATCGATCCAAATACTGACTGAAAATCCGATTCATCAGATCCATAAAAATAGCAGGTGCATTAGTGAGTTCGAAAGGCATAACCAAAAACTCGTAGTATCCGTACCTCGTCCGGAAAGCAGTCTTTGACACATCTGAATCTCTGACTCACAACTGATAATAGCCCGACCTCAAATCTATCTTTGAAAACACTGAAGCCCCTTTCAGCTGATCAAAAAAGTCATCAATCCGTGGTAACGGATATTTTTTCTTTATAGTCACCTTATTTAACTATCGGTAATCAATGCACATTCGCATAGTTCCATCCTTCTTTTTCACGAACAAAACTGGAGCACCCCAGGGAGAGAAACTCGGTCGTGCAAAGCCCCTATCTGTTAACTCTTGCAATTGTGCTTTCAACTCTTTTAATTCTGTAGGTGCCATCCGATACGGAGCTATCAAAATCAGAGTCGTCCCCGGTACTAACTCAATACCAAACTCTATCTCTCGAACAGGTGGCAAACCCGGTAATTCCTCAGGAAACACATCCGTATACTCGCACACAACTAGTACAGATTCAATCTTCTTTTCAGTCACTTTACTATCAAGCACATAGGCAAAATAAGCTTCATAACCCTTGCTCAAGTATTTCTGGGCTAACATCGAAGATATTACTGCTGGTAACCCATTCAGCTCATTAGATTCAATCCAAATTCTTTTACCGTTCTGACATCTCAAATAAATGGTCTTTCTTTTGCAATTAACAACAGCATCGTGCAAAGTCAACCAGTCCATTCCCAGAATCATATCAAATTCATCAAAAGGCAACAACATCAAATCGGCTGGGAAAGATGAATCTCGAATCATCAACGGGCAACTTTTACACACTTTGTCAACCAAAACACATCGACCAAAGGGGTTTGATACTCGAATCACAAACTCAATAGACTCAACAGGCAGAGTCTTACTGGATACTAATGTTTCACACACATAAGAATGAGTCAAACCAGGATCAATCAATGCAATAACACTAGTATCATAAAGAGTGAAAGTACCAGTAATGACATCTGGAGAAGAAGCATCCTCACGAGTGCGTATAGCATATGCTCTAGCAGGTGCACGAGCCTCTGATCGAACTACTGTATCTTTTGTTCCTCTCTGATTGCCACCTACATTACCCGAATGTCTAGGTGGTCTGCCTCGTGCTGACACGTTGCTCGGTCTCACATTCTGAATAGTATTTTGCTCGCCTAACATCGGGCACTCCCGAATAAAATGATCCATCGATCCACATTTAAAACAGGATTGATCATGCAATCTACAACTCCCAATGTAACATCCCAATATAGGGGTTATTTGTGATTGAATTATTTTTTTCTTGTATTTGAATTTCTGTGATATTATTCGTGATGATATAAGGCTTAATTAGGGGTCTTGAGTAAGCTCGGTTTAGTAGAATAATTCTTAGTAAGGCTTATTTAAAGAAGAGGATTAAATGAGCTTAGCACTTAAGTTAATTTAAGTAGCAATAAGTGACATAAGATGAGTGCATGGCAAGTTGGTAATGGCGCATGGAGTTTAGCTTGAGGGGAGAGGTTCGAATCCCTTAAATAGCATTAGGACAACTTTTATTTTTGCTTTGGTATGGTGAGTGTCGGCCAAGGATGATTAAGATAAGGGTTGACCATGTTATTCTTGGTTAGTAGACTATAGGTTTAAGGCAAGTGTTATCATATGGAAGGGAATCAAGTAATTAAGGAAAATATGGAGACATGGGGCTAGTATCAAGGATTATGTTTTGGAAACATAATCATGGCCTTTATGCCATGAACTTGGACGGCAATGTGGCTAAGGGGGGGGATTTGGCCGAATATGCTAGTGTTGGTAAGGCTTGGGAAGAATTTTTGGTCATTTCTTTCATTTGATGCAAAAGGTGTAAAACAATTTTTCTCTCAAACTCTTTTCTTGTTAGCCGAATTTCACCTTTTGATAAGCCTAATACTTTTGACCATTTGGTCATTTTGGCTCATTTTCTATTTCTCCTTTTCATTCTCTCAAACCGAAACACTCATCTCTTTTGTCCATTTTCTTCTTTCTTTCTTAGCCGAATCTCCTATACCATAACATTCTATCTATTTCTTTCTTTTCTCTTCTCAAAAGCACTTAGCCGAAACTATTAGTTCACTATCATACTTCATCTTTTTCCATACAAGTTGAACTTTGGTTGATTGTGTTGAGCAAATCATAGCGAATCCACTCTCTTGGGTATACCGAATTTTCTTCTCCTATCTTGATCAACTTAGGCCGAATATTGAAGGTAAGATAGTTATCATCGGGACTTCTCTAGGAATTGGTTTTGGTAAGGTGGTAAGGTCTATTTTGAAGGATTATTATTTTAAGTTTTCGTTTAAGTTCAAGGCTAATAAACTTTATTGATGATGGTTGATTGTAGGGAAGTGAGGCCGATTCTTTTAGGAGTGTGTTGGGTAAGTGTTTGAAGGCTTTGGGTAAGATTTTAGGTTCACAAGGAACCTTTCTCAATTATTTTGGTTTGGCCGAATAGGCCATGGTTCTAATATTCATTTTTGGCCGAATATAGGGGCAAGAATACTTGTGTGGCCGATTTGTCTATTCGGGATTTAGAACTCTTTTTGGTGCAGTGTGTATACATACACATCTTATAACTTTTAATATGCTAAGTGTTATTTTATGCCTAAACGTTTTGTGTAGACATGGATGAAATACCTTCATGGTATTAACAAGGATTTGGGTAAGTTCTTATTACTATGTGATTATTATTTGATGCTTTTGGGAAGCATGACACATTTGGTATGTGTATTATTTGATATATGGCTTATGATAAATCGATTGGATGTTGTTAAATAAATCTATCAACATGATTTGTGGTACATGCATATAAATGATTGTTATGGGTTGATGAGAGGAGGCGGTGATATTTGTGTCGACGGACACGGTGTTTTGGTAACACATCGTGACTACGGTCACAGAGGTTTGGTACCTCCGGAGGTTTGGCACCTCATAGCGACTTGTCCACGTGGTTAATTCCACCGTGGGTTGGCCCCACTTTGAGATATGGGATTGTGCGCGCTGATTTGGTATCACACACGATGGGTTGGCCCCATCATCTATTTGTGACTTCGGTCACAAAGTGTTTTGGTAACACAATTGTGTCTTGGACACCGAGAGATTTAGTATCTCCGGTTATTTGGTATCACATTTGTGACTATATCGTCACGGTGGTTTGGCACCACCAGGTGGTTTGGTACCACAAAGGTAGAAAAAGGCGTATGGATGGTTAGGTTGGGTGCATTTAAACTTATGCATGTTAATTGGTTATAATTTGTGTATGTGATTGCATTAAATTGGGGAAGGGTTACACATTGAGTCTTGGTGACTCACCTTCTCCTTTAATTTTTCAGTGATTCGTAGACCGCGGATGAGGAGCCGGATGGACTCGAGGTGGCCATGCAAGAGAGATTTTTAATAAATGAATTTTGGATTTTATCTATTTTTCTGTTGGGTTTATGTTGCTTAATTGTAATAAGGCCTCCTAGGATTATTTTATTATTGCCGCATGTTTTGTTTAAACTATTTGAAGATGTTAAAACGGATGCACATGTTTTCTCAAATTAAACGCATAAAAAAGTTTTTAAAGTACCATCGGGTACATTGAAATTTGTAAACAACTCGACTCAAGCAAATATATTAAGTTTGGATTTTAACAAAGAAACTTTAAATTGAAAGGCATTTCGACTAATTTGGAAATCGGTTTTAAAATGGTTTTCAAAATCTTTTCTCCGTAGCAAACCAAATTCGGTCGTAATGTTTGGGCCGGGTTTGGGGTGTTACAAAATTGGTATCGAGCCCAGTTCAAAGCTCTTTGTGTGGGGCCCAAGGCCCAAAAATGTTTTGGTAGGTCTATTTGAAATATTATGGTTTTGAATAAGCATGGCACTTTGAGTCTCCAAAGACCGATCCGCTCGGGTAAGTACCACTAACTTTTGTATGAATTATTTCTTGTAGAAGGGTAGGAAACATGGGACGTAGATAGTGATAGTATTTTAAACTTTAGGACTAGTTTACTCCAAACAAAGACATAAGACTTTAAGAGCCTAATTAAACCAACCTACGACCAAGTCGCCGAAGTTAGGTGTGGTAACCCTTGGTGCGCATGTCTAGGATTGGATCCGGAAGAGCTTGGTACTTTAAGCGGTCTTTCGTGACTCACCTCCTCTTCGCGGGATTCCTACCAGTGCGTAGCTTCGGTTCACCCTAACCAAGAGGACTCGGTCATAGGCAAAATCCTAAATAAAACCGAAAGGGATTAGCCATGTTTTAAGGAAAACTTGGTTTTAAAATCATTAAATTATTTTTTTAGATGGTAGGACAAATGTATCTTGAAAATTTTCAAAATATTCTTGATTGACAAAATTACCAAAATACCCTTTAGGAAAAATGACGAAAATACCCACAGGTTAGAAAGCAGACGATAATGCACTCAAGAGTGCATATGTATGAAAGGTATAGGAAATGGATGTATTATTCTGTAAACCAAGATAGAAGACTTAAAACCTTGTTTGATCGAAAGAATCTCTATTAAACTCTTTTCATAAAATTTCTTCGCGGATAATCAAGTGAAACATGTACTAATTCATAAAAATTTCCTAATCAGTTAAAGCGCGATAGTTAGAATGAGCTTTAGAGGACGTTGCCGTCGTGGACGTGGAAGGGGTAGGATGGCCGATCGTAACCCGTCAGTCGGGTCAAGGATCCGAGAATGAGATACCGCCACCACCACCCCCAACCTTTGGAGGTGAAGAGCAGGATCGACGGTGACGACGCTGTGTCACAAGCGATGCTACGGGTTTCGGAAAGGGTAGCTGGAATTGGTGGAAGTGGAGGAGCTCGGAAGTCGGTTCTCGAGAGACTTCGAGCTAACTGAGCTGAATTTTTCCGAGGTGTGTGCGTGTAGCGCCCAATACGGTGAGTATTGGTGGAATCGACCGAAAGAATCATGGATGAGATAGATTTGACAAATGAGGAGAAACGAAAGGAGCGGTGTCGCTTCTCAAGGATGAGTCATATCGATGGTGGCTCACGGTCCGAGATGGTGCTACGGCAGATGATCTCACTTGGGAGTACTTCAAAGTGCATACCGGAAGAAGTATGTTGGATCAAGCTACGCCGACGCTCAAAGGAAAGCTTTTTCAGGGTTAGTGCAAGGGAATAAGTCCGTCTCGAGTATGAAGCGGAATTCCTAAGGTGAGTCGTTATGCTCGAGGGAATAGTGGCATCGGAACATGATCGTTGTGTTCGTTTTGAAGACGGACTTAGAGGCGAGTTAAAGGTGCTGATTGCTCCACAAAGAAGAACGTGAGTTTCTTTGTCTTGGTGAGAGAAGGCCAAGGTAGCCGAAGGAATCAAGGAGTCCGCGAGGCAAAGTTATGATAGGAGCAAGTCAAGAGAGGCTTTGGATAAATGCAGGTCGTGGTAATGTTGAGAAAAGATTTAGGCGAGTGGGTCAAAATCAGCGAGGAGGTCCACACCGCTAATCAAAGATCGGCCCAGTGTAACCATTGTGGAAAGTTTCATTGGGGTGAATGTTGGAATGGGAGGGAAAGGATGTTTCGAGTGTGGTTCGCTAGAACATCGTGTGAGGGATCGTCCGCGTAAGCAAGCTAGGAATCGATCCGAAGGTCAAGGTCGTGCCCAATTCGGAAAGGAGGGACCAGCACCGCAGAGAGGTCGTGGTTATGGTAGAGGTGGTTATGGCTCTAGTGGAGGTCGCGGAGCGGTGGCAGAGGTATTGGCAACACGGAGGCTAGGCACTGGTTTGGTGTATCTTTGCGAGGCGTCGTGAGGAAGAGGAGACGCACCGGATGTCATAACCGAGTGCGTTTTTAATTTTTGGTGTTCCATATACGCCTTGATAGATGTGGGTTCGACGCACTCTTACGTTGCTAGTAGTATAGTTGAGACCATGAATTTAGTTCGAGGCGCTTCTAAGAGGATGGTGTATTTTAGTCCTTTAGGTCACTCTGTAGAAGTAGATAAGTTGTATAGAGATATACCCCTAGAACTCCAAGGGGTAGTGTTTGTAGCCGATCGGATGGAACTACCGTTTGAGGAGTTTGATCTGATTCTTGGGATGGACTGGTTGGTCAAGTACCAAGCAAGTTTGGATTGTGCCGCTAAGCGCATGGTTTTGAAGACGGTTGAAGGTGAAGAAGTGGTCATGATAGGTAATAGGAGAGATTATCTATCCAACGTGGTATCTGCGTTGAGCGATAAAGAAGTCGGAAGGGTGTGAGGCATTCGTAGTTCATGTGTGTGCTTTGGAAGCTAAGGAGTCTTCGTGGGAAATGTTCAAAGCGTAAAGGAATTTCTTGACGTATTTCTGAAGAACTTCCGGGATTGCCTCCGGATTGTGAAGTCGAATTTGGTATAGATCACATTTCGAACGGCGCGGTGTCTATAGCTCCGTATAGGATGGGCAGGAAGGAATTGTTGGAATTGAAGGCTCGGATACAAGAGTTGTTGGATCGAGGTTTCATTCGACCAAGTGTTTCACCTTGGGGAGCGCCGGTACTTTTTGTCAAGAAGAAGGATGGTACGATGCGGATGTGTATAGACTACGCTTGATTGAATAAGTCGACGATTAAAAACAAGTATCCTTTGCCGAGGATAGATGACTTGTTTGATCGGTGAAAAGGGTCGCGGTTTTCTCTAAGATTGATTTAAGGTCCGGATATCATCAAGCGAAGGTGAAAGAGGTGATATCCATAAGACGGCATTTCGTACTCGGTATGGACACTACGAGTTCTGGTGATGCCGTTTGGTTTGACTAATGCACCCAGCGGCTTTCATGGACATGATGAATAGGGTATTTCAACAGTTTTGGATCGCTTTGTTGTGGTCTTTATAGATGATATTTTGGTGTATTCGAAGTCGGAAGAGGAGCATGATGCGCATTTGCGAGTGGTGTTGCAGATCTCGAGGAAAAGCGGTGTGTATGCGAAATTTAGTAAGTGCGACTCGGCTTAAGGAGGTGACTTTCTTGGGTCACGTTGTTTCAGTAGGGGATTAGAGTGGATCCTCGAAAGATTGAGGCGATGTTAGATTGGAAGCCGCCTAAATCTGTGGCTGAAATTTGGAGTTTTCTAGGTCCAGCGGGGTATTACAGAAGATTTGTGGAAGGATTTTCTTTGATTGCCGCACCGATGACCAAGTTGTTGAGGAAAGGAGTTCCATTTGTGTGGACCGAGGAGCAAAGCAAGAAAGTTTCGACAAATTGAAGAAGATTCGATGAAGCTCGGTTTGATTCAACTCGAGGCGAGCAAGGAATTCACGGTTTATTGCGATGCATCACATATTGGTTTGGGATGCGTCTTTGATGCAAGAAGGGAAGGTAGTGGCTTATGCATCTCGGCGATTGAGACCACATGAGGCTAATTATTCGACTCATGACTTGGAGTTAGCGGTTGTAGTCTTCGCTTTGAAGATATGGAGGCACTATTTATACGGAGAGAAGTCGATAGTTTATACGGATCACAAGAGTCTTAAGTATCTCTTGACTCTCGAAGGATTTGAATTTGAGGCAAGCGTAGATGGATTGAGTTGTTGAAGGACTACGATCGTTCGATCGAGTATCATCCCGTAAGGCTAACGTGGTGGTGGACGCGTTGAGTCGTAAGGTTGTTTCGGATTTAAGATCGATGTTTGCTCGACTTAGTACGTTCGATGATGGGAGTCTTTTGGCGGAATTGCAAGTCAAGCCGACTTGGTTAGATCAGATTAAGGAGAAGCGGTTAGAGGAGGATGGTTTGAATGATCGGAGGTTGCAAGTCGAATGGTGGATTAGAGGATTTTAGTCCGCCCGGTGATGGAGTTTTGTGCTTTAAAGGAAGAGCTTGTATGCGGAAGGATGTGGAGTTGAGACAAAGGATTCTCGGGACGCACATAGCAGACCCATATGCTATGCATCCCGGAGGTAGCAAGATGTATCGGGATTTGAGAGAGCAATTTTGGTGGCAGTGCAAAGCGGGAAGTGGCGAGTTCGTGGGTAAGTGTCCGACGTGTCAACAAGTCAAGAAATTTGAACATCGGTTGCCATCTGGTTTACTTCACCCGGTGAAGATTCCTCGGTGGAAGTGGGAGAGGATCACCATGGACTTTGTCGGTGGATTACCTCTTACGCCTAGCAAGAAGAATTCGATTTGGGTGATTGTGGATCGTCGACTAAATCAGCGCATTTTATACTGTAAGGGTAGATTATTCGCCCAGAGGTTAGCTAAGTTATATGTAGCCGAGATAGTGAGATTGCATGGTGTGCAAGATGTCGATTATCTCGGATAGGGATCCGAGGTTTACATCGAGGTTTTGGAGAGCGTTGCATCAAGCTTTGGGTACGAGATTGGACTTCAAAGCGACTTTTCATCCGCAATCCGACGGACAATCGGAGAGAGTGATTCAGATTTTAGAAGATATGCTCGAGAGGTTGCGTTACGGATTTTGATGGCGATTGGGAAGAGTATCTACCGTTGGCGGAATTCGCTTATAACAATAGTTATCAAGCGAGTATCCAAATGGCTCCATATGAAGCACTGTATGGACGAAAATGCCGTACTCCTACGTGTTGGACGGAACTAGGTGAACGACATGTTTTGGGTCCAGATTTGGTGACTAAACCGAGGACAAAGTTAAGGTAATTCGGGCTCGTCTCAAGGAAGCATCGGATAGGCAAAAGTCTTACGCCGATCTCAAGCGCAAGGAGATGGAATACGAGGTAGGAGATAAAGTCTTTCGAAGGTGTCGCCTTGGAAAAAGGTGTTGCGCTTTGGGCAAAAAGGGAAATTAAGTCCAAGGTTCATCGGCCCGTATCTTCGTGTTGAAGCGAGTAGGACGGTAGCTTATCACTCGAATCGCCAAAGCAGAGTTGAGTCGATTCACAATGTCTTCCATGTGTCGATGCTTAGACGGTATAGGTCGGATCCATCGCACATCGTGCGATAGAGAGATTGAGGTTAACTCCGACTTATCATTCGAGGAGGAACCAGTTCAGATTTTAGATCGTGATGTCAAGGTGTTGCGTAGAAAGTCAGTACCCTTAGTGAAAGTGCTATGGCGAAACCATGGTACGGAGGAAGCGACGTGGGAACCGAGGAGGTGATACGCAAAGCAATACCTCACCTTTTACGATCGGGTAATTTCGAGGTCGAAATTATTTTAAGGGGTAGAACTGTAACATCCCAATATAGGGGTTATTTGTGATTGAATTATTTTTTCTTGTATTTGAATTTTCGTGATATTATTCGTGATGATATAAGGCTTAATTAGGGGTCTTGAGTAAGCTCGGTTTAGTAGAATAATTCTTAGTAAGGCTTATTTAAAGAAGAGGATTAAATGAGCTTAGCACTTAAGTTAATTTAAGTAGCAATAAGTGACATAAGATGAGTGCATGGCAAGTTGGTAATGGCGCATGGAGTTTAGCTTGATGGGAGAGGTTCGAATCCCTTAAATAGCATTAGGACAACTTTTATTTTTGCTTTGGTATGGTGAGTGTCGGCCAAGGATGATTAAGATAAGGGTTGACCATGTTATTCTTGGTTAGTAGACTATAGGTTTAAGGCAAGTGTTATCATATGGAAGGGAATCAAGTAATTAAGGAAAATATGGAGACATGGGGCTAGTATCAAGGATTATGTTTTGGAAACATAATCATGGCCTTTATGCCATGAACTTGGACGGCAATGTGGCTAAGGGGGGGGATTTGGCCGAATATGCTAGTGTTGGTAAGGCTTGGGAAGAATTTTTGGTCATTTCTTTCATTTGATGCAAAAGGTGCAAAACAATTTTTCTCTCAAACTCTTTTCTTGTTAGCCGAATTTCACCTTTTGATAAGCCTAATACTTTTTGACCATTTGGTCATTTTTGGCTCATTTTCTATTTCTCCTTTTCATTCTCTCAAAACCGAAACACTCATCTCTTTTGTCCATTTTCTTCTTTCTTTCTTAGCCGAATCTCCTATACCATAACATTCTATCTATTTCTTTCTTTTCTCTTCTCAAAAGCACTTAGCCGAAACTATTAGTTCACTATCATACTTCATCTTTTTCCATACAAGTTGAACTTTGGTTGATTGTGTTGAGCAAATCATAGCCGAATCCACTCTCTTGGGTATACCGAATTTTCTTCTCCTATCTTGATCAACTTAGGCCGAATATTGAAGGTAAGATAGTTATCATCGGGACTTCTCTAGGAATTGGTTTTGGTAAGGTGGTAAGGTCTATTTTGAAGGATTATTATTTTAAGTTTTCGTTTAAGCCGAAGGCTAATAAACTTTATTGATGATGGTTGATTGTAGGGAAGTGAGGCCGATTCTTTTAGGAGTGTGTTGGGTAAGTGTTCGAAGGCTTTGGGTAAGATTTTAGGTTCACAAGGAACCTTTCTCAATTATTTTGGTTTGGCCGAATAGGCCATGGTTCTAATATTCATTTTTGGCCGAATATAGGGGCAAGAATACTTGTGTGGCGATTTGTCTATTCGGGATTTAGAACTCTTTTTGGTGCAGTGTGTGTATACATACACATCTTATAACTTTTAATATGCTAAGTGTTATTTTATGCCTAAACGTTTTGTGTAGACATGGATGAAATACCTTCATGGTATTAACAAGGATTTGGGTAAGTTCTTATTACTATGTGATTATTATTTGATGCTTTTGGGAAGCATGACACATTTGGTATGTGTATTATTTGATATATGGCTTATGATAAATCGATTGGATGTTGTTAAATAAATCTATCAACATGATTTGTGGTACATGCATATAAATGATTGTTATGGGTTGATGAGAGAGGGGGCGGTGATATTTGTGTCGACGGACACCGGTGTTTTGGTAACACATCGTGACTACGGTCACAGAGGTTTGGTACCTCCGGAGGTTTGGCACCTCATAGCGACTTGTCCACGTGGTTAATTCCACCGTGGGTTGGCCCCACTTTGAGATATGGGATTGTCTCGCGGTGATTTGGTATCACACGATGGGTTGGCCCCATCATCTATTTGTGACCGGTCACGGTGTTTTGGTAACACAATTGTGTCTTTGGACACCAGAGATTTGGTATCTCCGGTGATTTGGTATCACATTTGTGACTATACGTCACCAGTGGTTTGGCACCACGGTGGTTTGGTACCACAAGGGGTAGAAAAAGGCGTATGGATGGTTAGGTTGGGTGCATTTAAACTTATGCATGTTAATTGGTTATAATTTGTGTATGTGATTGCATTAAATTGGGGAAGGGTTACACATTGAGTCTTGGTGACTCACCTTCTCCTTTAATTTTTCAGTGATTCGTAGACCGCGGATGAGAGCCGGATGGACTCGAGGTGGCCATGCAAGAGAGATTTTTAATAAATGAATTTTGGATTTTATCTATTTTTCTGTTGGGTTTATGTTGCTTAATTGTAATAAGGCCTCCTAGGATTATTTTATTATTTTTGCATGTTTTGTTTAAACTATTTGAAGATGTTAAAACGGATGCACATGTTTTCTCAAATTAAACATAAAAAGTTTTTAAAGTACCATCGGGTACATTGAAATTTGTAAACAACTCGACTCAAGCAAATATATTAAGTTTGGATTTTAACAAAGAAACTTTAAATTGAAAGGCATTTCGACTAATTTGGAAATCGGTTTTAAAATGGTTTTCAAAATCTTTTCTCTGTAGCAAACCAAATTCGGTCGTAATGTTTGGGCCGGGTTTGGGGTGTTACACCCAAAATGCCATTTTCCACAAAGCTTGCACTCAACCCGATTCTGCTGAACATTACCAACGCTAGCAATCGAAGTAGCTCGGGAACCCGCAGGAGGTCGGTCCCGATCTCGTCTAGAAAAGTCTGAAGTAGCTTTATGTCGACTAGATTCATCTCTGAACTTCTTTGATGCTGAATGAAAGGTCTTACTCGATGATCTTTTACGGGTGTCTCTAGCTTCAGATTCGGCTTTTCTTTTCTCTTTTCCAAGCTCTTCGGCTTTACAGACTCGTTCAACAAGTACCACGAACTCTTTAATCTCAAGTATGCCGACCAGCAACTTAATGTCTTCATTTAGACCGTCTTCGAATCTTTTACACATAATAGCCTCGGTTGCAACACATTCACGAGTATATTGGCTCAATCTCACAAATTTCCATTCATATTCAGTCACGGTCATACGACCCTGTTTCAATTCTAAAAATTCTTTACGCTTTTGATCGATGAATCTCTGACTGATATATTTCTTACGGAACTCAGTCTGGAAAAATTCCCAGGTCACTTTCTCTTTCGGAACCATCGATACTAGTGTATTCCACCAGTGATATGCAGTGTCCCATAATAAGGATATAGCACATTTTAAACATTCCTTCGGAGTACATGATAGCTCATCGAACATACGAATAGTATTATCAAGCCACAGCTCAGCTCATTCTGCATCATCATCATCATTTGTTTTAAACTCTTCGGCCCCGAGTTTCCTGATTTTATCTACATGAGGCCTATTAAATCTCATCAGATCTAACATCGGAGGTACCATAGGTATCGGAGATGGATTATTTAAGGGTGGAGGTTGTTGCACAGTCGGATTAGTCCGGATATATTGAGTAAACCAGTCGTTCATCACTTGGTAGAAGGCTTGTCTAGCCTCCCCCTCTGGATTACTCGAAGTAGGTTGAGATTCTATCGGCGTTGTCCCTTGTGCGGGATTAGGCGCTACGCTCTCAACATCATCTGCTACGGCTCTATCGGGATCCATTTACTATATAAAACACAATTCAGATGTCAGAAGTCATCACACTATCGCATCATAATTAAAGGCATGTATAGCTAGACTCACACGTGCTACGGTAGTCTTAGAATCGACTAAACCATAAGCTCTGATACCAATAAAATGTAACACCCTAAACCCATATCCGTCGCCGGATTAGGGTCACAAGGTGTTACCGAACACAAGTGCAGAACCAAACGTTTACACGGGTCATATTCATTTATATATAAAGCATATAGCTAATTAAAAATTAAATACATATTCTTGCTCATATTATACATATGGATCATACCTCAAAATTCACTTGAAATCATACCATGTATATCATCATATTTCAAAAAAATAAACATGCCATAAAGTTATACAATATATACATACTTTACAAAACACATAACTCGAATCATATGCATATCACCTTAATAATATTCGAATACCTAACATAATTTAAACACTTTACTTCATAATTCTTTACATACTTATACTCGACTTAGTATCCATAAGCAAATACGACATTAATAACTTTGTATTATGATCAAGCATATCTCATTGACACAAAATCTTATGCGCATTTGACTACATCAAAATGAATCATTCAACCATGATCATGAATACACTTTGCCATTCATTCCATGCTCTATTCAAATACTAATATTATCCATATAAAAACATGCTTATAATGTACTCATGTGATCAAATCAAATTATCTTATTTTATAACCGAATGCATACCTAAACATAGAAAATTTTAACTTATAAATAACCGAATTATAATTCAACACGAACACCTATATGTCTTGACCGAATCTACGAACCCAAACATATTCAACAATCACACATCTCCACTTCCAAAACACAACTTGAGACCTTTAAGATTACCTCATAACAAATCATATTTATGTCTATATATTTATGCTTATAAAGAACTCACATGGCAACCATGCTTATATTCCAAATATGATAAACACACATGTCATGATTTAGAACATAAAGCATCAAAACAATTGACATTAAGGTTAAGCCATTTTCGCATGGCTATAATATATATAAAAGGACAAAATCTATAGTTCCAACTTAGTCTAGCCTATACATGCCTTTAGTCCAAAATCCAAACTCAAAGTACCCACAATAAGTTGATAGTGTGGTTGACTTCGTAGACGATCCCCTGAGCTCGTAGCTTAGTCAAAATCTATAAAACGGAATGATGAACACACAGAGTAAGCTAACTAGCTTAGTAAGTCTTAAGCAATTAAAAATAATTCAATTGAACTCTCAAGCATTTTAGATCAAATACTTAATTTCAATTAAGCTTTAACAAAACACACATGGTAACTCATTGCCAAACCCCAATACCTTATTTAACTTAGCATTCTTAATTACCTTACCTTTAACAAATAAACTACTATCTCGGCTCATGATTCAAATAGTAAGTATCAATTTTCAACCATATACTCATTTCATATGCAAATCATTTAATAAAGCCACATACAAGAACATATATATACACTTATCCATTCAACATTTCATATATCCAAATATTCAATATCCATGTAAAGATATTATGATCACATAACCAAAGACCAAATATGCATTTATAGTCATTAGTCACATCCTTGCTCAACAAAACTCACATATATGCTTACTTAATTGGTCGAATATAGAAACTCAATTAAATAATTCATATGCACTTACATGTATGGCCGAATAATAAATAACTCGTATTATCAACTTACTTGTCCCATAAACACATCACGATGTACTTTCATAAGCCACAAGTCAATATTTTATCACCGGTATAAAACCTGCTAGGCATAAGCCTGAATTTCACACCGGCACTAAGCCTGCTAGACCCAATGTCTGATATTTATTCACCGGCAATAAGCATGCTAGGCATAAAGCCCAATATAATCACCAGCCCAAGGCTTGGTAGTCTCGAAGCCTGAATAGTAATACTGAAAGATATCTCACATAAATCATTACACATATCAACTATTTTCTCATTGAAATATCATCGTACAAATATTCAAATACTTCTAACATTCGAATAATTCAACCAAATCACATATTTTTCTTAACCAAATTTGGCAATTTCATGTATAGTCACAATGGTTTCAAGTTTCAGCATTTATTAAATTACGTAAATAATTTACGACATATATTCGCTTAGAGACTTACCTCGGATATCGTTTGACAACAAAGACCGGCTATTCAATTATCTTCATTTTTCCCCGATCCAAATCCGTTTTCCTTTGTTCTTGATCTAAACATATTTAAAACAAATACATAAAACAGAAGATTTTACTTAACTTATATATATGGTCTATTAATGCCGAATGCTAATACCCCATTTAACTCAACCATCATTACTAATTTGCTTTTTAACAATCAAATTATTAATTCGGCATATGGTTCATATATAAATTAACATCTCTTCTCCAACTACTCATATTTTCGATACACATAATTCAATAGGATTGCATATATATGTATATACAAATAAGTATATACTTTGCACCTATTAATTTCACATAAAAAAATATATATACACACATGTCCATTTGACACTTCATACATTCATATACATGGCATCAAAGTAATCCCAATATGGCCACATAAACATAAAACCGAATGTACATGAACCATTAGTATCATTCTCGTTCGATAACTTAACAAATATACCTACCTTATAGATTTCAAACATATGCTTATTATTCTTCCATCAACACAACAAAACCGAATTATGCATCCATGGCCGAACCTATGACATGCTCCAAACTCTAAAATTTTCACATGGGTTTGATAATATTTAGACTAACAAACTCAAAAATGTAAAAATCTACCAAAAACCAACTCAATACTAACCTCAAAAATGACATGCAATAGCCAAACTTTGAGAGCTTAAGTCCCCCCTTTTTCTTTGTTAAATTCGGCAATGAAGAACAAGAAAGATGGAAGATGAAATCCCATTATTCTTTTATGTTTATTTCCTTATTTTAATCATTTAAACTATTAATATAATCCCACTTACTTAAAGAAAATAATTAAAAGTAAAAAGCCATCATCATGCCATCCACTTAATTAAATTTTGGATAATTTGACATGCAAGTCCATGCAAGCAAGAAACAAATCATTTAAATCCTTCCAATTAAAATAAAGGCTACTTTTACCTCTTAAACAATTTATTCTTTTTCTTAAATTAATCACACAAACTAGAAAATTTTCTTATGAAACTTTCACACATACTAATTCACATATAATTAACACAGAAAATACTATTTAATTATTATTCGAACTCGGATTCGTGGTCCCGAAGCCACCGTTCCGATTAGGGTCAAATTCAGACTGTTACAAATCTTTTAAGCCATATCTCATGGCAAGATTTATACAACTCAAAACATGCCACATTTAATAGCCTATACATGCCATATATCACATATATACACATCTTTTCAAAAGTACCAAAATAGATAGCCGATAGTGTGATTGAGTCGCTGACGATCCTCAGATCCGAGCTAGCCTTAAACACAGTGTAAAATAGAGAAACAATTCACATAGTAAGCTTTAGAGCTTAGTAAGTTCGTAATATAATATATATTACTAAATAATGCAATTTCAATACATAAATAAACCATCACTTAGATAGATTCACAACTAAACACAATATCATCCTCAACCATATACTGATACATCCATCTATTCAACCTTAAATAATATCATCAACCACATAGGTTCGAAACATATCTTTGTCAACACTTAGTTAACAAATGTTCTTGCTAATCAATGCTCGATACCATATTTCATTCACTGTTCATTATCTCTTCAATTCAATCGCACACTTAGTGCCTAATTCATAGTCGAAGCTTAAATAACATCGCACACTTAGTGCCTTAATATTAAACCGAACTTGATTCGGTAACGCACACACAGTGCTAATCAATTTAATCGAAACTTTCTCAATTTTGCACACACAGTGCCATTAATTACTGTATAAATTCTATTCCGCACACTTAGTGCCATATTTCTCCATTCCACACTTATAGTATTTCTATTCAATAATTACATAGTTATTCATTTCATAATATTTAACATAAATTTAGCAACACGTATTATATCCGAACTTACCTCGGATGTAGAAATACCGAGATTAGTCGATCAATCGAGCACTTTGTCTTTGCCTCGATCTCGATCCGAATCTCTCCTTTCTTGGTCTATAAATATTCAACTTTAGCTCATTCAATCACTAATTCATTCAATTTAGTCCAACCACACATATTTAGGGCATTTTACAAAATAGCCCTCACATTTTCACATTTCGACACTTTAGTCCATAATTCATAAAATCATCAATACACATAATTTCATTTCACTCATGCCTAGTCGAATTTTCCCCATGATCATACAAGCCCATATATTTCATTTATTTCACATTTTAGTCCCTCAAAATATTATTTTCACAATTTAGTCCAAATTACTCAATTTTACAAAAAATTCAAAGACAAAACATGTTAATCTTTCACATATCTTTCATATTTCATCATCAACTACCCCAAAGCTCAAACATTCATCAATGGCATATCTCAAAATCACCATGAAATCTAAAAGTAAAGCATGGGCTAGCTGGAACACTAAGCAACGATCACAAAAACGTAGAAATTATCAAAAACTAAGCTCAAAACATACCTCAATCAAGAATAACAATGGCCGAATGTTTCAAGCCCTAGTTCTTTCTTTGTCTCCTTCAAATTCGGCTAAGAAAAGATGATAATGGCTTTATTTTTCATACTTTTTTTATTTGATAAATCTTATTTCATGTTTTACCATTTTGCCCTTTAATATTTCATTTAAATTTCCACCAACTAACGCCCATTTTTGTCCATCCATTCTTTTAATGGTTTATTAACAACATAAGGGCTTCTCATTTAGAAAGCCATGACAAATAAACACTTTAACAATCATCACCCAGCTTTTGCATTTTATGCGATGAAGTCCTTTTTACAAATTAAGCACACAATCGATAAAATTTTCACACAAAATTTTCACACATGCTTAATCACACACTGTAAATATTAAACATAATATTAAAATATTTTTTCGACCTCGAATTTGTGGTCCCAAAACCACTGTTCCGACTAGGGTCTAAACTGGGTTGTTACAACTCCCCCTAGGGATTTTCGTCCCTGAAAATCTTACCAGTGAATAGATTCGGATATTGCTCTCTCATAACATCTTCAGGCTCCCACGTAGCCTCTTCAACTCCGTGTTTGTGCCACAACACCTTTACCGAAGAAATTTTCTTGTTTCTCAATTCTTTAATCTCTCGTGATAAAATTCGAATCGGTTCCTCACTATACGATAAATCTGATTGAATCTCAACCTCAGTAGGAGTAATCACATGCGATGGATCAGATCTGTATCATCGAAGCATCGATACGTGAAACACATTATGAATCTTTTCTAATTTAGGTGGCAACATCAATCTATAAGCAACCGGCCCAATTCGTTCAATGATCTCATACGGCCCGATGAACCTCGGACTCAACCTGCCTTTTCGGCCAAATCGAAGTATTTTCTTCCACGGAGACACTTTCAAAAACACTTTGTCACCAACCTCAAATTCGATATCTTTCCGTTTCAAGTCTACATAAGACTTCTGACGATCTGAAGCAGCTTTCAAACTATCATGAATCACTTTCACTTTCTTCTCGGTCTCTTTGATTAGATCAACCCCGTGAATCTTATTTTCGCTAAGCTCAATCCAGTACAATGGAGTTCTGCATTTACGACCGTAAAAAGCCTCATATTGTGCCATTTTGATACTAGATTGAAAACTATTATTGTATACAAATTCAATCAATGACAAATGTTTTTCCCACGTACTTTCAAACTCAAGAATGCAGCATCTCAACATATCCTCGAGAATCTGAATGATCCGCTTGGATTGACCATCCATCTACGGGTGAAAAGTAGTACTGAAGTGTAACTTTATGCCTAGAGCCTCTTGCAATTTCTTCCAAAACTGCGAGGTAAATCTTAAATCTCTATCAGATACAATAGATAGTGGCACCCCGTGTAATCTCACGATCTCGGAGATATACAATTCAACTAACTTATCAAGTGAATAATCTATTCTCACCGGAATAAAATGAGCTAATTTCGTCAATCTATCAACTATCACCCAGATTGCATCTTTCTTTCTTGGAGATAAAGGTAGTCCCAACACAAAGTCCATCGTGATTCTTTCCCATTTCCACTCAGGAATCATAATCGATTGTAACAAACCGGATGGAACCTGATGTTCAGCTTTAATTTGTTGACATACTAAACATCTTGAAGCAAAATTCTGTGATATCCCTTTTCATACCATGCCACCAATAGAACTGTTTCAAATCATTATATATTTTTGTACTCCCAGGATGAATAGCCAAACGACTATTGTGAGCTTCGTTCAAAATCATCTGAATCAACTCTGAATTCCTCGAAACACAAATCTGATCTCTGAATCTCAAACAATCATCGTTATCAACTCAAAATTCTGAATCAGAATTCAAATCACATTGAGCTCGTTTTGCTATCATTTCATCATCACTTTTCTGGGCATCACAAATCTGACGTAAAAACATCGGCCTAACTTTCAACTCAACCAAAACCGAATTATTATCACACAGATCTATCTGAGTACTCATTGCTCGCAAAGCACATATAGACTTTCGGCTCAAAGCATCAGCAACAACATTAGCTTTACCCGGATGATAATTAATTACTAATTCATAGTCCTTTAGTAATTCTAACCATCTTCGCTGTCTTAAATTCAATTCTTTCTGAGTCATCAAGTACTTCAAGCTCTTGTGATCAGTATAAATATGACATTTCTCACCAAATAGGTAGTGATGCCAAATCTTCAATGAAAATACAATCGCAGCTTGTAACATCCCAATATAGGGGTTATTTGTGATTGAATTATTTTTTTCTTGTATCTGAATTTCTGTGATATTATTCGTGATGATATAAGGCTTAATTAGGGGTCTTGAGTAAGCTCGGTTTAGTAGAATAATTCTTAGTAAGGCTTATTTAAAGAAGAGGATTAAATGAGCTTAGCACTTAAGTTAATTTAAGTAGCAATAAGTGACATAAGATGAGTGCATGGCAAGTTGGTAATGGCGCATGGAGTTTAGCTTGAGGGAGAGGTTCGAATCCCTTAAATAGCATTAGGACAACTTTTATTTTTGCTTTGGTATGGTGAGTGTCGGCCAAGGATGATTAAGATAAGGGTTGACCATGTTATTCTTGGTTAGTAGACTATAGGTTTAAGGCAAGTGTTATCATATGGAAGGGAATCAAGTAATTAAGGAAAATATGGAGACATGGGGCTAGTATCAAGGATTATGTTTTGGAAACATAATCATGGCCTTTATGCCATGAACTTGGACGGCAATGTGGCTAAGGGGGATTTGGCGAATATGCTAGTGTTGGTAAGGCTTGGGAAGAATTTTTGGTCATTTCTTTCATTTGATGCAAAAGGTGCAAAACAATTTTTCTCTCAAACTCTTTTCTTGTTAGCCGAATTTCACCTTTTGATAAGCCTAATACTTTTTGACCATTTGGTCATTTTTGGCTCATTTTCTATTTCTCCTTTTCATTCTCTCAAAACCGAAACACTCATCTCTTTTGTCCATTTTCTTCTTCTTTCTTTCTTAATGAATCTCCTATACCATAACATTCTATCTATTTCTTTCTTTTTTCTCTTCTCAAAAGCACTTAGCCGAAACTATTAGTTCACTATCATACTTCATCTTTTTCCATACAAGTTGAACTTTGGTTGATTGTGTTGAGCAAATCATAGCCGAATCCACTCTCTTGGGTATACCGAATTTTCTTCTCCTATCTTGATCAACTTAGGCCGAATATTGAAGGTAAGATAGTTATCATCGGGACTTCTCTAGGAATTGGTTTTGGTAAGGTGGTAAGGTCTATTTTGAAGGATTATTATTTTAAGTTTTCGTTTAAGCGAAGGCTAATAAACTTTATTGATGATGGTTGATTGTAGGGAAGTGAGGCCGATTCTTTTAGGAGTGTGTTGGGTAAGTGTTGAAGGCTTTGGGTAAGATTTTAGGTTCACAAGGAACCTTTCTCAATTATTTTGGTTTGGCCGAATAGGCCATGGTTCTAATATTCATTTTTGGCGAATATAGGGGCAAGAATACTTGTGTGGCCGATTTGTCTATTCGGGATTTAGAACTCTTTTTGGTGCGTGTGTGTATACATACACATCTTATAACTTTTAATATGCTAAGTGTTATTTTATGCCTAAACGTTTTGTGTAGACATGGATGAAATACCTTCATGGTATTAACAAGGATTTGGGTAAGTTCTTATTACTATGTGATTATTATTTGATGCTTTTGGGAAGCATGACACATTTGGTATGTGTATTATTTGATATATGGCTTATGATAAATCGATTGGATGTTGTTAAATAAATCTATCAACATGATTTGTGGTACATGCATATAAATGATTGTTATGGGTTGATGAGAGGAGGGGCGGTGATATTAGGTGTCTATGCGGACACGGTGTTTTGGTAACACATCGTGACTACGGTCACCAGAGGTTTGGTACCTCCAGAGGTTTGGCACCTCATAGCGACTTGTCCACGTGGTTAATTCCCACCGTGGGTTGGCCCCACTTTGAGATATGGGATTGTCCGCGGTGATTTGGTATCACACGATGGGTTGGCCCCATCATCTATTTGTGACTTTGGTCACCAAAGTGTTTTGGTAACACAATTGTGTCTTTGGACACCAGAGATTTGGTATCTCCGGTGATTTGGTATCACATTTGTGACTATCGTCACCGGTGGTTTGGCACCACCAAAGTGGTTTGGTACCACAAGGGGTAGAAAAAGGCGTATGGATGGTTAGGTTGGGTGCATTTAAACTTATGCATGTTAATTGGTTATAATTTGTGTATGTGATTGCATTAAATTGGGGAAGGGTTACACATTGAGTCTTGGTGACTCACCTTCTCCTTTAATTTTTCAGTGATTCGTAGACCCAGCGGATGAGGAGCCGGATGGACTCGAGGTGGCCATGCGGTAGAGATTTTTAATAAATGAATTTTGGATTTTATCTATTTTTCTGTTGGGTTTATGTTGCTTAATTGTAATAAGGCCTCCTAGGATTATTTTATTATTCTTTGCATGTTTTGTTTAAACTATTTGAAGATGTTAAAGCGGATGCACATGTTTTCTCAAATTAAACGCAAAAAAAGTTTTTAAAGTACCATCGGGTACATTCGAAATTTGTAAACAACTCGACTAAAGCAAATATATTAAGTTTGGATTTTAACAAAGAAACTTTAAATTGAAAGGCATTTCGACTAATTTGGAAATCGGTTTTAAAATGGTTTTCAAAATCTTTTCTCTGTAGCAAACCAAATTCGATTCGTAATGTTTGGGGCGGGTTTGGGGGTTACAAAATTGGTATCGAGCCAGTTCAAAGCTCGGCTGTTGTGGGGCCCAAGGCCCAAAAATGTTTTAGTAGGTCTATTTGAAATATTATGGTTTTGAATAAGCATGGCACCGAGTCTCCAGACACCGATCCGCTCAGGTAAGTACCACTAACTTTTTGTATGAATTATTTACTGTAGAAGGGTAGGAAACATGGGACGTAGATAGTGATAGTATTTTAAACTTTAGGACTAGTTTACTCCAAACAAAGACATAAGACTTTAAGAGCCTAATTAAACCAACCTACGACCAAGTCGCCGAGTTAGGGTGTGGTAACCTTGGTGCGCATGTCTAGGATTGGATCCGGAAGAGCTTGGTACTTAAGCAGTCTTCGTGACTCACCTCCTCTTCGCGGGATTCCTACCTGGTGCGTAGCTTCGGTTCACCCTAACCAAGAGGACTCGGTCATAGGCAAAATCCTAAATAAAACCCGAAAGGGATTAGCCATGTTTTAAGGAAAACTTCGGTTTTAAAATCATTAAATTATTTTTTTAGATGGTAGGACAAATGTATCTTCGAAAATTTTCAAAATATTCTTGATTGACAAAATTACCAAAATACCCTTTAGGAAAAATGACGAAAATACCCCTGGGTTAGAAACGGACAGTAATGCCTGAAGAGTGCATAGGTATGAAAGGTATAGGAAATGGATGTATTATTCTGTGTAAACCAAGATAGAAGACTTAAAACCTTGTTTGATCGAAAGAATCTCTATTAAACTCTTTTCATAAAATTTCTTCGCGGATAATCAAGTGAAACATGTACTAATTCATAAAAATTTCCTAATCAGATTAAAGCGCGATAGTTAGAATGAGCTTTAGAGGACGTGGCCGTCGTGGACGTGGAAGGGGTAGGATGGCCGTATCAGAACCTGTCAGGTCGGGTCAAGGATCTGAGAATGAGATACCGCCACCACCACCCCCAACCTTTGGAGCTGAAGAGCAGGATCAGACGGGTGACGACGCTTTGTGTCAAGCGATGCTACGGGTTCCTGGAAAGGGTAGCTGGAATTGGTGGAAGTGGAGGAGCTCGAAAGTCGGTTCTGAGAGACTTGAGCTAACGGAGCTGAATTTTTCCGAGGTGTGTGCGGTGTAGCGCCCAATACGGTGAGTATTGTTTGGAATCGACCCGAAAGAATCATGGATGAGATAGATTTGACAAATGAGGAGAAACCGAAAGGAGCGGTGTCGCTTCTCAAGGATGAGTCATATCGATGGTGGCTCACGGTCCGAGATGGTGCTACGGCAGATGATCTCACTTGGAAGTACTTCAAAGCCGCATACCGGAAGAAGTATGTTGGATCAAGCTACACCGACGCTCAAAGGAAAGCTTTTCGGGGTTAGTGCAAGGGAATAAGTCTGTCTCGGAGTATGAAGCGGAATTCCTAAGGGTGAGTCGTTATGCTCGTGGGGGAATAGTGGCATCGGAACATGATCGTTGTGTTCGTTTTGAAGAGCGGACTTAGAGGCGAGTTAAAGTGCTGATTGCTCCACAAAGAAGAACGTGAGTTCTTTGTCTTGGTGGAGAAGGCCAAGGTAGCCGGAAGGAATCAAGGAGTCCGCGAGGCAAAGTTATGATAGGAGCAAGTGAAGAGAGGCTTTGGATCGTGCGGGTCGGTGGTAATGTTCGTAAAAGATTTAGGCGCAGTGGGTCAAATCAGGCGAGGAGGTCCACAGTGCTAATCAAAGATCGCCCAGTGTAACCGTTGTGGAAAGTTTCATTGGGGTGAATGTTGGACCGGAGGGAAAGGATGTTTCGAGTGTGGTTCGTTGGATCATCGTGTGAGGGACTGTCGCGTAAGCAAGCTAGGAATCGATCGAAGGTCAAGGTCGTGCCCGATTCGAGAAAGGAGGACCAAAGACCGCAGAGAGGTCGTGGTTATGGTAGAGGTGGTTATGGCTCTAGTGGAGGTCGCGAGCAAACCGGCAGAGGTATTGGCAACACGGAGGCTAGGCGGCTGGTTTGGTGTATCTTTGCGAGGCGTCGTGAGGAAGGAGACGACCGGATGTCATAACCGGTGACGTTTTTAATTTTGGTGTTCCATATAACGCCTTGATAGATGTGGGTTCGACGCACTCTTACGTTGCTAGTAGTATAGTTGAGACCATGAATTTAGTTCCCGAGGCGCTTCTAAGAGGATGACCGTACTTAGTCCTTTAGGTCACTCTGTAGAAGTAGATAAGTTTGTATAGAGATATACCCCTAGAACTCCAAGGGGTAGTGTTTGTAGCCGATCCGATGGAACTACCGTTTGAGGAGTTTGATCGATTCTTGGGATGGATTTGGTTGGTCAAGTACCAAGCAAGTTTGGATTGTGCCGCTAAAGCGCATGGTTTTGAAGGCGGTTGAAGGTGAAGAAGTGGTCATGATAGGTAATAGGAGAGATTATCTATCCAACGTGGTATCTGCGTTGAAAGCGATAAAGATGGTCGGGAAGGGTGTGAGGCGTTCGTAGTTCATGTGTGTGCTTTGGAAGCTAAGGAGTCTTCTGTGGGAAATGTTCAAAGCGTAAAGGAATTTGCCGACGTATTTCTGAAGAACTTAGGGATTGCCTCCGGATCGTGAAGTCGAATTTGGTATAGACATTGCACAGGCAGCGCCGGTGTCTATAGCTCCGTATAGGATGGCACCGGAAGGAATTGTTGGAATTGAAGGCTCGGATACAAGAGTTGTTGGATCGAGGTTTCATTCGACCAAGTGTTTCACCTTGGGGAGCGCCGGTACTTTTTGTCAAGAAGAAGGATGGTGCGATGCGGATGTGTATAGACTACCGCTTGATTGAATAAGTCGACGATTAAAAACAAGTATCCTTTGCCGAGGATAGATGACTTGTTTGATCATTTGAAAGAAGGCCGCGGTTTTCTCTAAGATTGATTTAAGGTCCGGATATCATCAGCCGAAGGTGAAAGAGGTGATATCCATAAGACGGCATTTCGTACTCGGTATGGACACTCACGAGTTCTGGTGATGCCGTTTGGTTTGACTAATGCACCAGCGGCTTTCATGGACATGATGAATAGGGTATTTCAACAGTTTTTGGATCGATTCGTTGTGGTCTTTATAGATGATATTTTGGTGTATTCGAAGTCGGAAGAGGAGCATGATGCGCATTTGCGAGTGGTGTTGCAGATTCGAGGAAAAGCAAATTTGTATGCGAAATTTAGTAAGTGCGACTCGGCTTAAGGAGGTGACTTTCTTGGGTCACGTTGTTTTTAGATTGAGGGGATTAGAGTGGATCCTCGAAAGATTGAGGCGAGTGTTAGATTGGAAGCCGCCTAAATCTGTGGCTGAAATTCGGAGTTTTCTAGGTCAGCGCGGGTATTACAGAAGATTTGTGGAAGGATTTTCTTTGATTGCCGCACCGATGACCAAGTTGTTGAGGAAAGGAGTTCCATTTGTATGGGACCGAGAAGCAGCAAGAAAGTTTCGACAAATTGAAGAAGATTTCGATTGAAGCTCGGTTTGATTCAACTCGAGGCGTGCAAGGAATTCACGGTTTATTGCGATGCATCACATATTGGTTTGGGATGCGTCTTTGATGCAAGAAGAAGGAAGGTAGTGGCTTATGCATCTCGGCAGATTGAGACCACATGAGGCTAATTATCCGACTCATGACTTGGAGTTAGCGGCTGTAGTCTTCGCTTTGAAGATATGGAGGCACTATTTGTAACGGAGAGAAGTCGATAGTTTATACGGATCACAAGAGTCTTAAGTATCTCTGACTCGGAAGGATTTGAATTTGAGGCAGCGTAGATGGATTGAGTTGTTGAAGGACTACGATCATTCGATCGAGTATCATCCTGGTAAGGCTAACGTGGTGGCGCACGCGCGTTGAGTCGTAAGGTTGTTTGGATTTAAGATCGATGTTTGCTCGACTTAGTCTGTTCGATGATGGGAGTCTTTTGGCGGAATTGCAAGTCAAGCCGACTTGGTTAGATCAGTTAAGGAGAAGCGGTTAGAGGAGGATGGTTTGAATGATCGGAGGTTGCAAGTCCGAATGGTGGATTAGAGGATTTTAGTCCGTCAGTGATGGAGTTTTGTGCTTTAAAGGAAGAGCTTGTATGCCGAAGGATGTGGAGTTGAGACAAAGGATTCTTGGGACGCACATAGCGACCCATATGCTATGCATCCGGAGGTAGCAAGATGTATCGGGATTTGAGAGAGCAATTTTGGTGGCAGTGCAAGCGGGAAATGGCGAGTTCGTGGGTAAGTGTCGACATGTCAACAAGTCAAGGTGAACATCGGTTGCCATCCGGTTTACTTCACCCAGTGAAGATTCCTCGATGGAAGTGGGAGAGGATCACCATGGACTTTGTCGATGGATTACCTCTTACGCCTAGCAAGAAGAATTCGATTTGGGTGATTGTGGATCGTCGACTAAATCAGCGCATTTTATACTGTAAGGGTAGATTATTCGCCTGAGGTTAGCTAAGTTATATGAAGCACTGTATGGACGAAAATGTCGTACTCCTACGTGTTGGACGGAACTAGGTGAACGACATGTTTTGGGTCCAGATTTGGTGACGTAAACCGAGGACAAAGTTAAGGTAATTCGGGCTCGTCTCAAGGAAGCATCGGATAGGCAAAAGTCTTACGCCGATCTCAAGCGCAAGGAGATGGAATACGAGGTAGGAGATAAAGTCTTTACGAAGGTGTCGCCTTGGAAAAAGGTGTTGCGCTTTGGGCAAAAAGGAAATTAAGTCCAAGGTTCATCGGCCCGTATAATCGTGTTGAAGCGAGTAGGACCGGTAGCTTATCACTCGAAGCGCGCAGAGTTGAGTTAGATTCACGATGTCTTCCATGTGTCGATGCTTAGACGGTATAGGTCGAGATCCATCGCACATCGTGCGATGAGTGAGAGATTGAGGTTAACTCGACTTATCATTCGAGGAGGAACGATTCAGATTTTAGATCGTGATGTCAAGGTGTTGCGTAGAAAGTCAGTACCCTTAGTGAAAGTGCTATGGCGAAACCATGGTACGGAGGAAGCGACGTGGGAATCTGAGGAGGTGATGCGGCAGCAATACCCTCACCTTTTCTGATCAGGTAATTTCGAGGTCGAAATTATTTTAAGGGGGTAGAACTGTAACATCCCAATATAGGGGTTATTTGTGATTGAATTATTTTTTTCTTGTATTTGAATTTCTGTGATATTATTCGTGATGATATAAGGCTTAATTAGGGGTCTTGAGTAAGCTCGGTTTAGTAGAATAATTCTTAGTAAGGCTTATTTAAAGAAGAGGATTAAATGAGCTTAGCACTTAAGTTAATTTAAGTAGCAATAAGTGACATAAGATGAGTGCATGGCAAGTTGGTAATGGCGCATGGAGTTTAGCTTGATGGGAGAGGTTCGAATCCCTTAAATAGCATTAGGACAACTTTTATTTTTGCTTTGGTATGGTGAGTGTCGGCCAAGGATGATTAAGATAAGGGTTGACCATGTTATTCTTGGTTAGTAGACTATAGGTTTAAGGCAAGTGTTATCATATGGAAGGGAATCAAGTAATTAAGGAAAATATGGAGACATGGGGCTAGTATCAAGGATTATGTTTTGGAAACATAATCATGGCCTTTATGCCATGAACTTGGACGGCAATGTGGCTAAGGGGGGGGATTTGGCCGAATATGCTAGTGTTGGTAAGGCTTGGGAAGAATTTTTGGTCATTTCTTTCATTTGATGCAAAAGGTGCAAAACAATTTTCTCTCAAACTCTTTTCTTGTTAGCCGAATTTCACCTTTTGATAAGCCTAATACTTTTTGACCATTTGGTCATTTTTGGCTCATTTTCTATTTCTCCTTTTCATTCTCTCAAACCGAAACACTCATCTCTTTTGTCCATTTTCTTCTTTCTTTCTTAGCCGAATCTCTATACCATAACATTCTATCTATTTCTTTCTTTTCTCTTCTCAAAAGCACTTAGCCGAAACTATTAGTTCACTATCATACTTCATCTTTTTCCATACAAGTTGAACTTTGGTTGATTGTGTTGAGCAAATCATAGCCGAATCCACTCTCTTGGGTATACCGAATTTTCTTCTCCTATCTTGATCAACTTAGGCCGAATATTGAAGGTAAGATAGTTATCATCGGGACTTCTCTAGGAATTGGTTTTGGTAAGGTGGTAAGGTCTATTTTGAAGGATTATTATTTTAAGTTTTCGTTTAAGCCAGAAGGCTAATAAACTTTATTGATGATGGTTGATTGTAGGGAAGTGAGGCCGATTCTTTTAGGAGTGTGTTGGGTAAGTGTTGAAGGCTTTGGGTAAGATTTTAGGTTCACAAGGAACCTTTCTCAATTATTTTGGTTTGGCCGAATAGGCCATGGTTCTAATATTCATTTTTGGCCGAATATGGGGCAAGAATACTTGTGTGGCCGATTTGTCTATTCGGGATTTAGAACTCTTTTTGGTGCAGTGTGTATACATACACATCTTATAACTTTTAATATGCTAAGTGTTATTTTATGCCTAAACGTTTTTGTGTAGACATGGATGAAATACCTTCATGGTATTAACAAGGATTTGGGTAAGTTCTTATTACTATGTGATTATTATTTGATGCTTTTGGGAAGCATGACACATTTGGTATGTGTATTATTTGATATATGGCTTATGATAAATCGATTGGATGTTGTTAAATAAATCTATCAACATGATTTGTGGTACATGCATATAAATGATTGTTATGGGTTGATGAGAGGAGGGGCGGTGATATTCGTGTCAGCGGACACCGGTGTTTTGGTAACACATCGTGACTACGGTCACCAGAGGTTTGGTACCTCCGGAGGTTTGGCACCTCATAGCGACTTGTCCCCTGTGGTTAATTCCACCGTGGGTTGGCCCCACTTTGAGATATGGGATTATCTCGCGGTGATTTGGTATCACACGATGGGTTGGCCCCATCATCTATTTGTGACTTCGGTCACGAGTGTTTTGGTAACACAATTGTGTCTTTGGACACCAGAGATTTGGTATCTCCAAAGTGATTTGGTATCACATTTGTGACTATCGTCACCGGTGGTTTGGCACCACCGGTGGTTTGGTACCACAAGGGTAGAAAAAGGCGTATGGATGGTTAGGTTGGGTGCATTTAAACTTATGCATGTTAATTGGTTATAATTTGTGTATGTGATTGCATTAAATTGGGGAAGGGTTACACATTGAGTCTTGGTGACTCACCTTCTCCTTTAATTTTTCAGGTGATTCGTGTAGACCCAGCGGATGAGAGCGGATGGACTCGAGGTGGCCATGCAGAGAGATTTTTAATAAATGAATTTTGGATTTTATCTATTTTTACATTGGGTTTATGTTGCTTAATTGTAATAAGGCCTCCTAGGATTATTTTATTATTGCTTTGCATGTTTTGTTTAAACTATTTGAAGATGTTAAAACGGATGCACATGTTTTCTCAAATTAAGCATAAAAAAGTTTTTAAAGTACCATCGGGTACATTCGAAATTTGTAAACAACTCGACTCAGCAAATATATTAAGTTTGGATTTTAACAAAGAAACTTTAAATTGAAAGGCATTTCGACTAATTTGGAAATCGGTTTTAAAATGGTTTTCAAAATCTTTTCTCTGTAGCAAACCAAATTCGGTCGTAATGTTTGGGCCGGGTTTGGGGTGTTACACAATCGCAGCTAATTCAAGATCGTGCGTCAGGTAATTCTTTTCATGCGGCTTTAACTTTCTTGAGGCATAAGCTATAACTTTACCCTCTTGCATCAGTACACAGCCTAAACCATTCAATGATGCATCACTGTAAACTATAAATTCTTTACCCGATTCAGGTTGAACTAACACTGGCGCCTCTATCAACAATGCTTTCAACTGCTCAAAACTCTGCTGGCACTTTTTTGACCACTCGAATTTAACATCTTTCTATAGCAATCTCATCAACGGAATCGTAATCATCGAGAAGCCTTTCACAAACTGCCTATAATATCCCGCTAGTCCCAAAAAACTACAAACTTCAAACATATTTCTCGGAGGCTTCCATTCTAAGATAGCTGAGATCTTACTCGGATCAACTCGTATTCCTGCAGCTGATACAATATGCCCCAGAAAACCAACCTCATGCTACCAGAACTCACATTTGCTAAATTTTGCATACAATTGCTTCTCACACAGAGTCTGTAACACGATTCTCAAATGCTCAGCATATTGCATCTCATCACAAGAATAGATCAGAATGTCATCAATAAACACCACAACAAATCGATCCAAATATGGTCTAAATATCCAATTCATCAAATCCATAAACACTGCAGGAGCATTCGTTAGTCCAAAAGGCATAACTAAAAATTCATAATGTCCGTACCTCGTTCTGAAAGTATTCTTCGGTACATCTGATTCTTTAACCCTCAACTGATAGTAGCCCGATCTCAAATCTATCTTAGAAAACACTGTAGCTCTTTTCAACTAATCAAATAAATCATCAATACGAGGCAAAGGATATTTATTCTTTATCGTCACTTTATTCAACTATCGGTAATCAATACACATCCTCATAGTACCATATTTCTTTTTCACAAACAACACTGGAGCACCCCAGGGTGAGAAACTCGGTCGTGCAAATCCTCTATCTTTTAATTCTTGCAACTGAGACTTTAACTCTTTCAATTCTGCTGATGCCATTCTATACGGAGCTATCGAAATAGGAGTCATTCCTGGCAATAAATCAATACCAAATTCAACTTCCCGTATCGGAGGTAATCCTAGTAGTTCTTCAGGAAACACATCAGGGAATTCACAAACCACAGGCATAGATTCAACTTTCTTTTTTTGTCACTTTTGTATCAATTACATATGCAAGATAAGCTTCACAACCCTTTTTCACATATTTCAAAGCTTTCATCAAAGATATAACAGTCGGTAACCCATTCAAATCACTAGATTCAATTCAAACTATCTCACCATTCTAACTTCTCAAATCAATACTCTTCCATTTACAATTAAAAATAGCATTATGCAAAGTAAGCCAATCCATACCCAGAATTATATCAAATTCATCAAATGGTAGCAGCATCAGATTAGCCGAAAAACAGATATCTCGAAACATCAATGGACAATTCTTGCATACTTTATCAACCAAAACACACTGACCTAAAGGGTTCGATACTCTAATTACGAGTTCAGTAGACTCAACAGGTAGAGTCTTACTTGATATGTAACATCCTAGAATTTGAATTTCATGTGTTGCATTATTTTGGTGCTAAGCTAGTTAGATTATTAATTTTGTATGTTGAGGAGGTCCGGAGAAGGCTCGGGATTTATTTGGATCTAGTAAATTTTTTTGGAATTTAGCACTTTGAGGAGATAGAGTAAGTGACCTTAAAGCATATGGAAATAATTGAATAAATAGCTAGCATAAATGAGCATTTGGTAAAGAGGCTATGGCGTCACTTGTAGTACCTTAAGGGAAGGAGTTCGAATCATTTTGTGTGCATTTTGACTTTTATTTTTTATTTTTATTTTTTTCGTCTTTCCTTCCTTAATGTGTCGGTTAAGGAGTATTTATGGCAAGGGTGGACTTCATTATTTTGGTAAGGTGGCTAAAAGAAAAAGGCAAGGTTGAAGTTGGGGAAAGGAATCAAGAGAAATAGGTAAGTAAGGGGGACAAGGGGCTTATTTTGTGGATGGTGTTTTGGAAAGTTTGGGTGGCCAAACTCTTATCCTAGGGGGGATGAATGTGGATGGCTTGGAGATAGGATGATAGCAAATTTGGTGCTTGACGTTTTGGTAAAAACAAAAGTGTTAGTTTTGGGTCAAAATACCAATACCATCAATTGTATTTTTCTCTCAAAACTCCCTCTCCTAATGAATTTGGTCAATTGCAATAGGTAAAATTTTGGTTGTTTTGGCCAATTCTTTATTGACAACTTTGGCATCATTTTTCTTTTCTTCCCAAACTTCTTTTCTTCTCCTTGCCGAATCCATGCAACCTTGAAGAGGCATGTTCCATTTCTTTTCTTTCTTCTTGCCGAATGCATACAAATTTGGAGACCATTTCTTTGTTCATTCAACATCCTTGAAAACCGAAACTAATCCATCATATTTTCTAGTTCTTCTTCTTCTTCTCTTTTTTGCAAAATCTTTCAAACATCACTTTCCCTCTAATGTTTTTCACCATAGCCGAATATTGAGTCCACTATTTCTTTATAGCCGAATCTTCCATTCTTTCATTGATCTTTCCTTTTCATTCGGGTTGTCATTCACATTTTGAACAATCGGTAAGAACTCTTTCAATTCTTTTCATTTTCTTCTCTCTTTTGCTGAATCTATATTATGGCTTGGGAGGGTCTTTTTGACCGAAATCATCATCTATTTCTCTTTTAAAAAAAAACCCTTTCTTCTTCGTAGTGATATAGTGGAAGGCCAAATCATCGTTCTTCCGAAGTTATCTCGCAATCGCTAGGATTCGGTTCAAAAATCTCTAAGGTAAGAGTTCTTCACGGATTTCATGATCATCCTTTATTAGTTAAGATGATTATTATGGAAAGGAGTAACCGATTATATTATAGGGATTTATTCATGGATCACTCAGATTTTGTGGTAAGTTAACCTTACTCCTAAGATCAATCGTTCATAATAATGTAATATTATTTTGGACTAATATATGTTTTCAATGGAGGCAAACAACATCAAATCAAAAGGGGTAGTGATTGGTGATCGAAAAAGGAGCGGATTTACGATCTCTACTTCTAAATTCAAACGAAGGGTTGTTTCGGCGATTCGAGACTTCCCACCGGGTTGTGGACCCTCATCCGGTGAGAATCAACTATTCGAGGTTGTTCGCAATTGTGAGGCATCAGCGATTCGAGACTTTCCACCGGGTTGTGGACCGTCAACCGAGGAAAACTGACAAATCGTAGTTGTTCACGATCTCGAGGGTAAAATCTTAGATCGTTTGTTTTAGAGTAGATTTATTAAATAGTGAGCAATGTCTAATCGAGCGTTATAATATTTTAGGTGTCGACGATCGGAAAGCGTAGTTCTTACCGTAATCAGTGTGTAATCTCTGCCGTATTTCATGGGTTAGATATTTAAAAGCGTGTTAGTGGTAAATCGCTTGATTAAATCATATTTTGGTGAAATTGGGTAAAATGGCATAGTTATCACTATTTTGGTAAAGACTATGAAATCGGTATTAAGACTGTGAAAATTTCAAAAATACCCTTAAAGGGCCATTTGATATTTGCTATATGGGCCAAATTGAAATAATTGTTATATGGGCCATTTGATATTTTCTATATGGGCCAGATTGAGATAGTTGCTATAATGGCCAGATTGAGATATTTGCTATATGGGCCGATATGTTATAAATTGTTAAATGGGCCAAGATGATAATTTGCTTAATTGGCCAACTTGATAAATTGTTATAATGGGCCATAATGTTTGTAAGAAATATCTGAATAAATTTTTGTGAATGGCTATGCATTATATACATGATTTGCATGGGATGGGATAATAATGAAGAGAAGTTCTGGTAGCTCTGCTACATAATTCTGGTGGCTCTGCCACAAATATGAAAAATGGCGATGCCATGTAAATTCTGTTAATCTGGTGGCTTGTCCACAAATTTGATATAATCGGCTTAATGCCTACGTTTGGTGTGTTGGCGGGGTGGGTGACTAAAGCTCCCCAGGTGTCTTTGGTTTGGTACGGGTGGTGTGTAGCGGATGGAAAATTAGGTTTGGTTTGGGAATTGCATATCACATGCATATTATATATGATTTCTTTTTTTTGTAAATGGGCTTTGGCCCAAATAAATGCTTAATTGGATTTTGGCCCAATGGACAATGGTAAGTGGGTTACACACTGAGTTCTAGTAACTCACCCTGTTTTCCTTACCCTTTTCAGGTAGCGATCAGTGATGGTGACTTGGGCTATGGATGACTAGGTGGGGGACATACTACGAATAATGGTTTATTTGAAACTCGGATTTCTTTTTAAGTACTTTTAATTTCTTGGTTAATTTAAGTTAAGTTGTAATAAGGCCTCTGGATAAATTTTTAATATTGTTTTATGTTTGATGGAGTTTTATAATTTACTTTAATTACTTCAAAGTGAGATTTTTCTAAAAACATAAATAGACGTTTTTCTCAATTGGATATGCAAAAATGGGTTTCGTAATAACTTTTTCGTAATAACTTTCATAATTTTTTTTTTAAACTCAAAAAATTTTCTCTTTAAAATGATCATCAATTTTATTATCATTTTTCAAACTCTTTTAAATCCTCTCGAAATATTAATTAAATTTTTAGTTTCGATTTATAAACTCTTACGTCTCAAATTGGTTGATTTATCAATCAACCTTAGTTTTCAATAAACTCCATGTCAAAGTTTTGAAAATCTGATTTACTTAGATCTTTAAAAGTCTAGATGTATATTTATTTCAGGTGACATGTCAAATCTGGCCTTAACGTATAGACCAGGTTTGGGGTGTTACATTTTATGGTATCAGAGCCCGGTTCAAAACTCGACTGTGGTTTGGGTTCAAAAATTTTTTTAAGTTGCTTTAAATTTTTGACAGATGTTTTAAAGGAAGTATGGCACCACGGGTATCCGGTACCAAGTCAACTAAGTACATGTGTAACATCCAAAAATTTGAATTTTTTATGTTGCATTATTTTGGTGCTCAGCTAGTTAAACTATCCAATGTGTGTGTTTAGGTAGTCCTGAGAAGGCTCGGGATTTATTTGGATTTAGTAAAAATTTTGGCATTTAGTACTTTAAGGAAATGGAGTAAGTGACCTTAAAGCTTAAGGTAATAAAGTGGTAAATAGCTAGCATAAGTGAGCAATTAGTACAAGGGATATGGCGCCATATGTGTTACCTTGAGGGAGGGAGTTCGAATCCCTTTAATTGCATGCGTGATTTTTATTTTTGCTTTCTTTCTTTATAGTGTCGGCAAAGCATGATTTTATGGTAAGTTGGACTTTTATTTTATGGCAAGATGGTTAAGAGAAAAAGGCAAGATTTAAGTTAGGGGAAGGAATCAAATGAAAATGGCATGTAAGGGGAGCATAAGGCTTATTCCATGGGTGATGTTTTGGAAAGTTTGGTTGGCCAAACTTTTGACCAATTGGCTATGCATTTGGATGGTTTTTAGGGCTAAGGGGGATGGCCGAATTTTATTAGCATTTTGGTAAGGTTTAGGTGCAAGTTTTGGTCAATTCTATTAGCAACTAGTGTATCATTTCTCTTCTCCAAAACTCTATGCCCTAGCCGAATGTGGTCAATAGTAATAGGTAAATTTTTGTTTGTTTTGGCCATTTCTTTTTGACCAATTTGGTATCATCTTTCATACTCCCCAAACTCTTTTATTCTTTGTGCCGAAACCATGCAACCTTGAAGAGGCATTTTTATTTCTTTTCTTTCTCTTTGTCGAATGCATACCAACTTGAAGACCTTTTCCTTGTTCATTTTTCATCATTGAAAACCGAAACTTAAACACCATATCTTCTACTTGTTTTTTCTTCTTCTTTTATTTTTGCAAAAACTTTCAAACATCACTCCCCCTCCAATATTCTCACCATAGCCGAATATCATTGATCATCTCCCTATAGCCGAGTCTTCCATTCATACATATTTCCTTCTCAACTTTATTTCTACTCACACTTTGATCAATCGGTAATTGATCCATTTCAACATTTCTTTTTTTTTTGTATTTTTATTTTATTCTTTCTCTTAGTGCCGAATCTATACCTTGGTATGGGATGGCCATATTGATCGAGACAATCACCATACTTTCTCTCTTACGAAATCACTTTTCTCTGCCATAGAAATATAGTGGAAGGCCGAAACTTGGAGTTTTCGAAGTCATCGTTTAATCGCTAGAATTCGGTCCAAAAATCTCTAAGGTAAGGATTCTTCAAGGATTCTATAATCACTTTTTATTCGTTAAGATAGTGTTGATTAATCGATATTATTATAGGGACTCTATCGCTCGATCTTTTATCTTGAGATCATCTGGATTTTTGTGGTAAGCCAAATTCACCCCTAAGATCAATCGTTTATAACAACGTAATATAAGTTTGGACTAATATTTATTTTGAATGGAGGCAAACAAGATCGAATCAAAAGGGGTAGTGATTAGTGATCGAAAAAGGAACAGATTTACGATCCCTTCTAGATTCAAACGAAGGGCTATTTCGGCGATTCGAGACTTTCCACCAGGTTATGGACCCTCATCCGGTGAGAAGTAACTATTAGAGGTTGTTCGCAATTATGAGGCATCAGCGATTCGGGATTATCCATCGGGTTGTGGACCGTCAACCGAGGAGTACCGGCAAATCGTAGTTGTTCGCGATTCCAAGGGTAAAAACACTTAGATCGTTTATCTTAGAGTAAATTTACTATGTCGCGTTCATTGTCTAATCGAGAGTTGAAATATTTTTAGGTGTCGACGATCAGGAAAGTGTAGTGCTTACCGTAATCAAGTGTGTAATCTCACACCGTATTTCATGGGTTAGATATTTAAAACGTGTTAGTGGTAAATTGCTTGATTAAATCACATTTTGGTAAAATTGGGTAAAATGGCATAGTTATCACTATTCTGGTAAAGACTATGAAATTGGTATTAAGACTATGAAAATTACGAAAATACCCTTAATGGGCCATTTGAGATATTTGCTATATGGGCCAAACTGAGGTAATTGTTATATGGGCCAAATTGAGATATTTGCTATATGGGCCAAACTGAGATAATTGCTATATGGGACAAATTGAGATATTTTCTATATGGGCCAAATTGAGATATTTGCTATATGGGCCAAATTGAGATAATTGCTATATGGGCCAAATTGAGATATTTTCTATATGGGCCAAATTGAGATATTTGCTATATGGGCCTAATTGAGATAATTGTTATATGGGCCAAATTGAGATATTTGCTATATGGGCCAAATTGAGATAATTGTTATATGGGCCAAATTGAGATATTTGCTATATGGGCCATTGGATATTTGCTATATGGGCCAAATTGAGATATTTGCTATATGGGCCATTGGATATTTGTTATATGGGCCGATTTGATATAAATTGTTATAATGGGCCATAATGTTTGTAAGAAATGTTTGAATAAATTGTTGTAAATGGCTATGCATTATATACATGATTTGCATGGGATGGGATATTGACGAAGAGAAGTTCTGGTAGCTCTGCTACAAAATTCTGGTGGCTCTGCCACAAATCTGAAAAATGGCAATGCCATGTAAACTCTGTGAATCTGGTGGCTTGTCCACAATTTGATATAAACGGCTTAATGCCTATTTTGGTGTGTTGGCGGGGTGGGTGACTAAAGCTCCCCACAGGTGTGCTGGTTGGTACGGGTGGTGTGTAGCGAATGGAAATTAGGTTTGGTTTGGGAATTGCATATCACATGCATATTTTATACATGTTCTTTTTTTTATGTTATAATTGTAAATGGGCTTTGGCCCAATAAATGCTTAATTGGATTTTGGCCCAGTGGACAATGGTAAGTGGGTTACACACTGAGTTCTAGTAACTCACCCCCATTTTCCTTATCCCTTTCAGGTAATGATCAGTGATGGAGACTTGGGCTGTGGATGACTCGGTGGAGGCCATACTTCGTAAACGGTTAAATCTGGATTTTTGATTTCTTATAGTATTTTTAATTACTTTACTATTTTGAATTAAGGTTGTAATAAGGCCTCTAGATTAATTTTTGTTTTGTTTATTGTGTGATGAATTTTATAAACTGCTTAAAGTATTTCAAATTATAATATTATTTTTCTAAAAACTTAAATAAATGATTTATTCTAAAATGAATATTTAGAAAGGATTTCATAATAATTTTCATATTTTTAAACCGGTAAATTACTCTCGAACTACTAATGATATTTTCAAAAGACTTGAATTCTGTTTTGAATTTACAACGTCTTTTTCAAAAGTCACGGTTTTGTAGATTATTAGTTCAAATTTAACGATTTATCAAATCAAACTTGTTTTCTTGATTTTTAAAAAACCAATATTTTAGCACGAACAAAAAGGGTTTAACATGTTTTGCTCATGTGACATACCAAATCTACTCATAACGCATGGGCCGAGTTTGGGGTGTTACATTTTATGGTATCAGAGCCCGGTTCAAAACTCGGCTATGGTTTGGGTTCAAAAATGTTTTCCAAAATTATTTTGAACTGTAAAGTTCAAATGCATGTTTCAAAAAGAAAGTATGGCACCACGGGTATCCGGCACCAAGTCAAGTAAGTATGTTATTGTATGATTATGATTGTTATGATATGACTATAGGAACACTCTAGAACTTTTAGTTTTAGGTGTTGAAACTATAGAGATTGAGACTATAGGATACGTTTACAAAAATGACTTTACTTCTTATACCTCATAAGAAATTGTTTAATAAATATCGAAATAGTATACTGATTCATAAGACTTTTAATCAGATTAATTCGAATTACCCAACATGAGCGCTAGAGGATGTGGACGCGGTAGATGTGGCCGTGGTAGAGGCCGAGGCGCTAGAGTTGCGTCTGAAGCGTCGGGGCATATACCGAAAATGGACGCACCTGCATCACCCGGGAGTGAAACTGGATCACATGACCGTATGAGGGAAGACATTGCTTTATCCCAAGCAATGTTGCGAGTCTTAGAAAGGGTTGCTAGGGCTAGAACTGGGCCAGCAGCTCGTGGATCAATTTCGGAACGACTTAGATCGAGCGGTGCTGAGGTTTTTAGGGGTGTCTCGGGTGTAGCCCTAAATGTAGCAAAATATTGGCTTGAGGCAGTGGAATGGATCATGGATGATTTGGAGTGCACCATCGAGCAGAAACTGAGAGGAGTTGTGTCCTTGTTGAGAGACAAAGCATATCAATGGTGGCTTACTGTTCGGGAGGGCACTCAGGCCGATCGCGTTACTTGGGATTTCTTCAAAACTGCATTCCAAGGAAAGTATGTCGGGGCTAGTTATGTGGACGCCCAAAGGAAGGAATTCCTTAATTTGGTTCAAGGAAGTAAGACCATGGCAGCTTACGAAGCGGAATTTCTGCGTCTTAGTCGTTATGCCCGAGGTATTGTGCCAACTGACTATGAACGTTGCGTGTGTTTCGAGGATGGGTTGAGTGATGAATTGCGGGTACTGATAGCCCCACAGCAAGAAAGGAATTTTGCCACACTGGTGGAGAAAGCAAAGATAGCCAAAGAGGCTAAGCACTCAGAGCGGCGAAATCGAGAAGAAGATAGAGGCAAGAGTAAGAGGGATTTTAAGTACTCGGGTCCTGCTAGAAGGTTTCAGAAGAGGCCCAAGAATGATGAGCCAGCTCAAGCTAGAGCACCAGCTACTACCAATCAGATACAATCATGTGCTGACTGTGGAAGACGACACTCTGGTGAATGCTGGAAGAGGACCGGTGGTTGTTTCAAATGTGGTTCTAAGGACCATCAGCTTAAGAATTATTCTAGAAGGACTGCTCCGACTCAGGAAGCTCATAATCATGACGCATAGTCAGCTAGAGGCGGTCAGTAGCCACCGAGGGGCCGTGGACCAGGTCGAGGTGGTAATGGCGCAGGTCGAGGTTAAGGTGCACCGGGTAGAGGTAATGGCTTCAGGGTTAACTTGAAGGTGAGACAGCCAGGGTTAGTTTATGCGGTTAGACGCCGAGAGGATGGCGATGCACCTGAAGTGATAATCGGTACATTCTTCATATCTGATGTACCTGTTACTGCTTTGATAGATATCGGATCTACCCATTCGTATGTTGCTAGTGCTATATCTGGAAATCTGAACATTAGATTTGAGATTACTACTAAGGAGGTGACAGTAATTAGTCCTTTAGGACAATCTGTGATAGTAAATAAATTGTTTAGAGATGTACCCTTAGAAGTTCAAGGAGAAACATTTTTGGCGGACTTGATGGAATTGCCTTTCGATGAGTTTGACCTTATTTTGGGCATGGACTGGTTGGTGAAACACTGTGCGAACTTGGATTGTGCTGCAAAGCGGATGACAATAAGAACTTCGGAAGATAAAGAAGTGGTGATGATAGGTGAAAGGAGAAATTATCTATCGAATGTGGTATCTGCTTTAAAGGCAGAAAAGTTGGTGCGAAAAGGGTGTGGAGCATTCCTAGCCTTCATTAGCGCATTGGATGCCAAGGAAGTATCAGTAGAAGGTGTTAGAACGGTGAAGGAGTTTTCAGACATCTTTCTCGAAGAGCTTCTGGGTTTACCTCCGGACAGGGAAGTAGAGTTTGGCATTGAGCTTTTTCCCGGAACGGCTTCGGTGTCTATTGCTCCTTATAGGATGGCGCCGAAGGAGTTGGCAGAGCTTAAGGCTCAAATTCAGGAGTTGTTGGATCGGGGATTTATTCAACCGAGTGTATCATCGTGGGGAGCACCGGTCTTGTTTGTCAAGAAGAAGGATGGGTCGATGCGTATGTGCATCGATTATAGGCAGTTGAAGAAGTTGACGATCAAGAATAGGTATCTGTTGCCAAGAATTGATGATCTGTTTGACCAGTTGCGAGGAGCTTCAGTTTTCTCCAAGATAGATTTGAGATCGGGTTATCACCAGCTTAAGGTTAAGGAGGCGGATATTCATAAGACAGTGTTTCGAACTCGTTATGGAAACTACGAGTTCTTGGTGATGCCGTTTGGGTTGACCAATGCACCAGCTGCATTTATGGACATGATGAATCGGGTCTTCTAACCCTATTTAGACCGGTTTGTGGTGGTGTTCATAGATGACATCTTGGTATACTCAAAGAATGAAGAAGAGCATGACTCACATCTGCGGATAGTATTGCAAATATTGCGGGAAAAGCAACTTTTTGCCAAATTCAGTAAGTGCAAATTTTGGCTGAAGGAAGTGACCTTCTTGGGGCATGTTGTGTCGGCCGAAGGAATTAGAGTTGATCCCCGGAAAGTAGAGGCTGTGTTGGATTGGAAACCACCGAAGTTTGTGGCCAAAATTTGGAGTTTTCTAGGGTTGGCTGGTTACTACAGGCGTTTTGTTGAGGGTTTTCGTTGATTCTTTGCACCCTAACTAAAGCTGCTGCGTAAAGGGAGTACCATTTGTGTGGACAGATCAACAAAGAAGAAAGTTTTGAGAAATTGAAGAAGATTTTGGTGAAGTGCGATCGATTCAACTCGATCTTTGGAAAAGAGTTTATCGTTTACTGCGATGCGTCACACACGGGTTTAGGATGTGTGTTGATGCAAGGTGGAAAAGTAGTGGCTTATGCATCTCGTCAATTAAGGCCGCACGAAGTCAATTATCCTACTCATGATTTAGAGTTGGCTGCGGTGGTTTTTGCTTTGATGATTTGGAGGCACTATCTCTACGGTGAGAAGTCAATCATTTTTACAGACCATAAGAGTCTAAAGTATCTCCTTACACAAAAGGAGTTGAACTTAAGACAGCGGAAGTGGATAGAACTATTGAAGGATTATGACTTCTCAATTGAGTATCATCCCGGAAAGGCTAACGTGGTGGCAGACGCTTTGAGTCGTAAGGTGATATCAGATTTGAGAGCAATGTTTGCTCATCGGCTTGTATGAAGATGGTAGTGCGCTAGCCGAACTTCAGTGAAGCCTATGTGGTTGGGTCGATTAAGGAAAAGTAGTCATCGGATGAAAAGTTGGGTTCCTTATTTCAGCAAGTGGAAAGTGGTGTAAAAGGGGATTTCGGAATGAATAATGATGGAATATTGTGTTTCCGCAGAAGAATTTGTATGCCCAAAGATTCAGATTTGAGACAAATGATTCTGCGAGAGCGCATAGTAGCCCATATGCTATGCACCTGGGAAAATAAAATGTATCGAGACCTCAAGTGAGCGTGATTGGTGGCGTGGTTAAAATGGGAAGCTACTGAATATGTGAGTAAGTGCTTGACATGTCAGCAAGTGAAGGCGGAACACCAATTGCCATTGGGATTGCTACAATCGGTGAAGATTACCTTATGGAAATGGGAACGGATAACGATGGACTTTGTTAGTGGGTTACCATTATTGCCTACTAAGAAAGATTCTGTTTGGGTTATAACGGATCAGTTGACTAAGACTGCCCATTTTCTACCTGTTCGTACGGATTACTCACTGCAGAAGTTGGCTAAGTTATATGTAGCGGAGATCGTGAGGTTGCATGGGGTACCAGTGTCTATTATATCGGACAGGGACCCTAGGTTTACATCACGGTTTTGGAAAGCTTTACATGAAGCTTTGGGAACAAGGTTAAATTTCAAAGACGGCTTTTCATCCTCGGTCAGATGGTCAGTCGGAAAGAGTAATCCAGATTTTGGAAGACATGTTAAGGGGTTGTGTGATTGACTTCCGGTAGAGTTGGGAGGATTTCCTACTGTTAGCAGAGTTTGCGTATAATAATAGTAATCAATCCAGTATTCAGATGGCACCCTACGAGGCATTGTATGGTCGTAGGTGTCGTACTCCTACTTGTTGGGTGAATTGGGGAGCGGCGATTCGGGTCACGAGTGATATCGAGAGCGAAGGAAAAGGTAAAGGTAATTCGCAGACGCGGTTAAAGGAAGCTTCGGATAGACAAAAATCTTATGCGGATCTGAAGCGTAAGGACATTGAGTTTGCGGTGGGAGATCAAGTCTTCCTAAAGGTCTCACCTTGGAAGAAGATCTTCAGCTTTGGAAAGAAGGGCAAGTTGAGCCCTAGGTTCATCGGACCATACCGTGTGTTGAAGCATGTTGGGCCAGTGGCTTATCAGCTTGAGTTACCTCCGGAGTTGAGTCAGATACATAGTGTATTTCATGTCTCAATGTTAAGGCGTTACCGATCGAATCCGTCTCATATAGTACCGGTAGAGGAAATTGAAATAAGACCTGATTTGTCATTCGAAGAGGAACCAGTGCAAATTCTAGATCGGGACGTTAAGGTACTGAGAAGGAAGACTGTGCCGTTAGTCAAGGTTCTATGGCGTAATCAAGGAGCGGGGGAAGCTACATGGGAGCCTGAGGAGACGATTCGACAGCAATATCCCCATCTCTTTTAATCAGATAAATTTCGAGGATGAAATTTTCTTTAAGGGAGGTAGAATTGTAACATCCAAAAATTTGAATTTTTTATGTTGCGTTATTTTGGTGCTCAGCTAGTTAAACTATCCAATGTGTGTGTTTAGGTAGTCCTGAGAAGGCTCGGGATTTATTTGGATTTAGTAAAATTTTTGGCATTTAGTACTTTAAGGAAATGGAGTAAGTGACCTTAAAGCTTAAGGTAATAAAGTGGTAAATATCTAGCATAAGTGAGCAATTAGTAAAGGGGATATGGCGCCATATGTGTTACCTTGAGGGAGGGAGTTCGAGTCCCTTTGATTGCATACGTGATTTTTATTTTTGCTTTCTTTCTTTATAGTGTTGGCCAAGCATGATTTTATGGTAAGTTGGACTTTTATTTTATGGCAAGATGGCTAAAAGAAAAAGGCAAGATTTAAGTTAGGGAAAGGAATCAAATGAAAATGGCATGTAAGGGGAGCATAAAGCTTATTCCATGGGTGATGTTTTGGAAAGTTTGGTTGGCCAAACTTTTGACCAATTGGCTATGCATTTGGACGGTTTTTGGGGCTAAGGGGGATGGCTGAATTTTATTAGCATTTTGGTAAGGTTTATGTGCAAGTTTTGGTCAATTCTATTAGCAACTAGTGTATCATTTCTCTTCTCCAAAACTCTATGCCCTAGCTGAATGTGGTCAATAGCAATAGGTAAATTTTTGTTTGTTTTGGCAATTTCTTTTTGACCAATTTGGTATCATCTTTCATACTCCCCAAACTCTTTTATTCTTTGTGCCGAAACCATGCAACCTTGAAGAGGCAATTTTATTTCTTTTCTTTTGCTTTGCCGAATGCATACCAACTTGAAGACCTTTTCCTTGTTCATTTTTCATCCTTGAAAACCGAAACTTAAACACCATATCTTCTACTTTTTTTTTCTTCTTCTTTTATTTTTGCAAAAACTTTCAAACATCACTCCCCCTCCAATATTCTCACCATAGCCGAATATCATTGATCATCTCCCTATAGCCGAGTCTTCCATTCATACATATTTTCTTCTCAACTTTATTTCTACTCACACTTTGATCAATCGGTAAGTGATACATTTCAACATTTCTTTTTTTTTTGTATTTTTATTTTATTCTTTCTCTTAGTGCCGAATCTATACCTTGGTGTGGGATGGCCATATTGATCGAGACCATCACCATACTTTCTCTCTTACGAAATCACCTTTCTCTGCCATAGAAATATAGTGGAAGGCCGAAACTTGGAGTTTTCGAAGTCATCGTTTAATCGCTAGAATTTGGTCCAAAAATCTCTAAGGTAAGGATTCTTCGAGGATTCTATAATCACTTTTTATTTGTTAAGATAGTGTTGATTAATCGATATTATTATAGGGACTCTATCGCTCGATCTTTCATCTTGAGATCATACGGATTTTTGTGGTAAGCCGACTTCACCCCTAAGATCAATCGTTTATAACAACGTAATATTAGTTTGGACTAATATTTATTTTGAATGGAGGCAAACAAGATCGAATCAAAAGGGGTAGTGATTGGTGATCGAAAAAGGAGCGGATTTACGATCCCTTCTAGATTCAAACGAAGGGCTATTTCAGCGATTCGAGACTTTCCACCGGGTTGTGGACCCTCATCCGATGAGAAGCAACTATTCGAGGTTGTTCGCAATTGTGAGGCATCAGCAATTCAGGATTATCCACCGGGTTGTGGACCGTCAACCGAGGAGAACCAGCAAATCGTAGTTGTTCACGATTTCGAGGGTAAAAACACTTAGATCGTTTATCTTAGAGTAAATTTACTATGTCGCGTTCATTGCCTAATCGAGAGTTGAATTATTTTTAGGTGTCGACGATCAGGAAAGTGTAGTGCTTACCGTAATCAAGTGTGTAATCTCACACCGTATTTCATGGGTTAGATATTTAAAATGTGTTAGTGGTAAATTGCTTGATTAAATCACATTTTGGTAAAATTGGGTAAAATGGCATAGTTATCACTTCTTTGATAAAGACTATGAAATTGGTATTAAGACTGTGAAAATTACAAAAATACCCTTAATGGGCCATTTGAGATATTTGCTATATGGGCAAATTGAGATAATTACTATATGGGCCAAATTGAGATATTTGCTATATGGGCCAAATTGAGATAATTTCTATATGGGCAAATTGAGATAATTGCTATATGGGCCAAATTGAGATATTTGCTATATGGGCCAAATTGAGATATTTGCTATATGGGCCAAATTGAGATATTTGCTATATGGGCCAAATTGAGATATTTGCTATATGGGCCATTGGATATTTGTTATATGGGCCGATTTGATATAAATTGTTATAATGGGCCATAATGTTTGTAAGAAATATCTGAATAAATTGTTGTAAATGGCTATGCATTATATACATGATTTGCATGGGGTGGGATATTGACGAAGAGAAGTTCTGGTAGCTCTGCTACAAAATTCTGGTGGCTCTGCCACAAATCTGAAAAATGGAAATGCGATGTAAACTCTGTGAATCTGGTGGCTTGTCCACAATTTGATATAAACGGCTTAATGCCTATTTTGGTGTGTTGGCGGGGTGGGTGACTAAAGCTCGCCACAGGTGTGCTGGTTGGTACGAGTGGTGTGTAGCGGATGGAAATTAGGTTTGGTTTGGGAATTGCATATCACATGCATATTTTATACATGTTCTTTTTTTTATGTTATAATTGTAAATGGGCTTTGCCCCAATAAATGCTTAATTGGATTTTGGCCCAGTGGACAATGGTATGTGGGTTACGCACTGAGTTCTAGTAACTCACCCCCATTTTCCTTATCCCTTTCAAGTAATGATCAGTGATGGAGACTTGGGCTGTGGATGACTCGGTGGAGGCCATACTTCGTAAACGGTTAAATCTGGATTTTTGATTTCTTATAGTATTTTTAATTACTTTACTATTTTGAATTAAGGTTGTAATAAGGCCTCTAGATTAATTTTTATTTTGTTTATTATGTGATGAATTTTATAAACTGCTTAAAGTATTTCAAATTATAATATTATTTTTCTAAAAACTTAAATAAATGATTTATTCTAAAATGAATATTTAGAAAGGATTTCATAATAATTTTCATGTTTTTAAACCGAAAAATTACTCTCGAACTATTAACAATATTTTCAAAAGACTTGAAATCTCTTTCGAATTTACAACGTCATTTTCAAAAGTCACGGTTTTGTAGATTATTAGTTCAAATTTAACGATTTATCAAATCAAACTTGTTTTCTTGATTTTTAACAAAGCAATATTTTAGCACGAACAAAAAGGGTTTAACATGTTTTGCTCATGTGACATACCAAATCCGCTCATAACGCATGGGCCGGGTTTGGGGTGTTACAACATGTTACTAATGAATAATTATGATTATTGTGATATGACTATAGGAACACTCTAGAACTTTTAGTTTTAGATGTTGAAACTATAGAGATTGAGACTATATGATGCATTTACAAAAACGACCTTACTTATTATACCTCATAAGATATTGTTTAATAAATATCGAAATAGTATACTGATTCATAAAACTTTTAATCAGATTAAATCAAATTACTCAATATGAGTGCTAGAGGACGTGGACGCGGTAGACGAGGCTGTGGTAGAGGTCGAGGCGCTAGAGTTGCGTCTAAAGCGTCGGGACATATACCGGAAATGGACGCACCTACGTCACCCGAGACTGAGACTGGATCACATGACCGTATGAGGGAGGACATTGCTTTGTCCCAAGCAATGTTGCGAGTCTTAAAAAGGGTTGCTGGGGCTAGAACTGGGCCAGCAGCTCGTGGATCAATTTCAGAACGACTTAGATCAAGTGGTGCCGAGGTTTTTAGGGGTGTCTCGGGTGTGGCCCCAAATGTAGTGGAGTATTGGCTCGAGGAAGTGGAACGGATTATGGATGATTTAGAGAGCACCACCGAGCAGAAACTGAGAGGAGCTGTGTCCTTGTTGAGGGACGAGGCATATCAATGGTGGCTTACTATTTAGGAGGGCACTCAAGCCGATCGCGTTACTTGGGATTTCTTCAAAACTGCATTCCAAGTAAAGTATGTCGGGGCTAGCTATGTCGATGCCCGAAGGAATGAATTCCTTAATCTGGTTCAAGGAAGTAAGACCGTGGCAGCTTATGAAGCGGAATTCCTGCGTCTGAGTCGTTGTGCCCGAGGTATTGTGCCAACTGACTACGAACGCTGCGTGCATTTTGAAGACAGGTTGAGTGATGAGTTGTGGGTATTGATAGCCCCACAACAAGAAAGGAATTTTGCCACACTGGTTGAGAAAGCGAAGATAGCCGAAGAGGCTAATCACTCAGAGTGGCAAAACCGAGAAAGAGAAAGAAGCAAGAGCAAGAGGGACTTTAAGTACTCGGGTCCTACTAAAAGGTTTCAGAAGAGGCCCAGGAATGATGAGCCAGCTCAAGCTAGAGCACCTACTGCTACCAATCATATACAACCATATGCTGACTGTGGAAGACGACACCCTGGTGAATGCTGGAAGAGAACCAGTGGTTGTTTCAAATGTGGTTCTAAGGACCATCAGCTTAAGAATTGTCCTCGACGGACTGCTCTGACTCAGGAAGCTCGTATCCATGACGCACAGCCAACTAGAGGCGCTCAGCAGCCACCGAGGGGCCGTGGAACAGGTCGAGGTGGTAATGGCGCAGGTCGAGGTCAAGGTACACCGGGTAGAGGTAATGGTTTCAGGGGTGACACGGAGGCGAGACAACCAGGGTTAGTTTATGCGGTCAGAAGCCGAGAGGATGGCGATGCACCTGATGTGATAACTGGTACGTTCTTCATATCTGATGTACCTTTTACTGCTTTGATAGATATCAGATCCACCCATTCGTATGTTGCTAGTGATGTAGCTGGGAATTTGAACATTAGATTTGAGATTACTGCTAAGGAGATGACAGTAATTAGTCCTTTAGGACAATCTGTGATAGTAAATAAATTGTTTAGAAATGTACCCTTAGAAGTTTAAGAAGAAAAATTTTTGGCGAATTTGATGGAACTACCTTTCGGCGAGTTCGACCTTATTTTGGGCATGGACTGGTTGGTGAAACACCGTCCAAACTTAGATTGTGCTGCAAAGCGAATGACGATAAGAAGTTCGAAAGATAAAAAAGTAGTGATGATAGGTGAAAGGAGGAATTATCTATCAAATGTGGTATCTGCTTTAAAGGCAAAAAAGTTGGTGCGAAAAGGGTGTGGAGCATTCCTAGCCTTCATCAATGCGTTGGATGCCAAGGAATTGTCGGTGGAAGGCGTGAGAACGGTAAAGGAGTTTTCAGACGTCTTTCCCAAAGAACTTCCTGGATTGCCTCTGGATCGAGAGGTAGAGTTTGCCATTGAGCTATTGCCAGGAATGGCTCCGGTGTCCATTGCTCCTTATAGAATGGCGCCGAAGGAGTTAGCGGAGCTTAAAGCTCAAATTCAGGAGTTGTTGGATCGGGGATTCATTCGACCGAGTGTGTCATCGTGGGGAGCACCGGTCTTGTTTGTCAAGAAGAAGGATGGGTCGATGCGTATGTGCATCGATTATAGGCAGTTGAATAAGTTGCCGAGAATCGATGATCTGTTTGACCAGTTGCGAGGAGCTTCGGTTTTCTCCAAGATAGATTTGAGATCGGGTTATCACCAACTTAAGGTTAAAGAGACAGATATTCATAAGACGGCGTTTTGAACTCGTTATGGACACTATGAGTTCTTGGTGATGCCGTTTGGGTTGACCAATGCACCAGCTGCATTTATGGATATGATGAACCGGGTTTTCCAACCCTATTTAGACCAGTTTGTGGTGGTGTTCATAGATGACATATTGGTATACTCGAAGAATGAAGAAGAGCATGATTCACATCTGCGTATAGTATTGCAAATATTGAGGGAAAAAAAACTTTATGCCAAGTTTAGTAATTGTGAATTTTGGCTGAAGAAAGTGACTTTCTTGGGGCATGTTGTGTCGGCCGAAGGAATTAGAGTTGATCCCCGAAAAGTAGAGGCTATGTTGAATTGGAAACCACCGAAGTCAGTGGCTGAAATTTGGAGTTTTCTAAGGTTGGCTGGTTACTACAGGCGTTTCGTTGATGGGTTTTCGTTGATTGTTGCACCTCTAACTAAACTGTTGCGCAAGGGAGTACCATTTGTGTGTTCAGATCAACAGTAAGAGAGTTTTGAGAAATTAAAGAAGATTCTGAAGGAAGCGCCAGTTTTGATTCAACCTGAGGCTGGAAAAGAGTTTATTGTTTACTGCAATGCGTCACACACGGGCTTGGGATGTGTGTTGATGCAAGGTGGAAAAGTGGTGGCTTATGCATCTCGTCAGTTAAGGCCGCACGAGGTGAATTATCCCACTCATGATTTTAAGTTGGCTGCAGTGGTGTTTTCCTTGAATATTTGGAGGCACTACTTGTACGGTGAAAAGTCGATCATTTACACGGATCATAAGAGTCTAAAGTATCTCCTTACTCAAAAGGAGTTGAACTTAAGACAACGTAGATGGATAGAGCTGTTGAAGGATTATGACTTCTCAATCGAGTATCATCCCGGAAAGGCTAGCGTGGTGGCAGACGCGTTGAGTCGTAAGGTGATATCGGATTTGAGAGCAATGTTCGCTCATCTCAGTCTGTATGAAGATGGTAGTCTACTAGCCAAACTTCAGGTAAAGCCTGTGTGGTTAGGTCCGATTAAGGAAAAGCAGTTATCGGATGAAAAGTTGGGTTCATTACTTCAGCAAGTGGAAGGTGGTGTGATAGGGGAATTTGGATTCAATAATGATGGAGTACTGTGTTTTCGCGGAAGAATTTTTATGCCCAAAGATTCGGAATTGAGGCAAATAATTCTGCGAGAGGCGCATAGTAGCCCATATGCTATGCACCCCGCGGAAATAAAATGTATCAAGACCTCCGTGAACAGTATTGGTGGCCAGGGTTGAAACGGGAGGTTAATGAATTTGTGAGTAGGTGTTTGACATGTCAGCAAGTGAAGGCGGAACATCAATTGCCGTCGGGATTGTTGCAACCGGTAAAGATTCCATTACGGAAATGGGAACGGATAACGATGGACTTCGTTAGTGGGCTACCCTTATCGCCTACTAAGAAAGACTCTATCTTGGTAATAGTGGATCGGTTGACGAAGACTGCCCATTTTCTACCTGTTCGTACGGATTACTCATTGCAGAAGTTGGCCAAGTTGTATGTAGCAGAGATCGTGAGGTTACATGGGGTACCAGTGTCTATTATATCGAACAGGGACCCTAGGTTTACATCACGGTTTTGGAAAGCTTTACATGAAGCTTTAGGAACCAAGTTGAATTTCAGCACGGCATTTCATCCTCAGTCAGATGGTCAGTCGGAGAGAGTAATCCAGATTCTGGAAGACATGCTAAGGGGTTATGTGATTGACTTCATGGGTAGTTGGGAAGATTTCCTACCATTGGCAGAGTTTGCGTATAACAATAGCTATCAATCCAGCATCCAAATTGCACCTTACGAGGCGTTGTATGGTCGTAGGTGTCGTACTCTGACTTGTTGGACTGAATTGGGGGAACAACAGTTATTGGGTCCTGAGTTGATATCAGAGACAGAGGAAAAGGTAAAGGTAATTCAGGCACGGTTAAAGGAAGCCTCGGATAGATAAAAGTCGTATGCGGATCTGAAGCATAAGGATATTGAGTTTACGGTAGGAGATCAAGTCTTTCTAAAGGTATCACCTTGGAAGAAGATCTTCAGGTTTGGAAGGAAGGGCAAGTTGAGCCCTAGGTTTATCGGACCATACCGTGTGTTGAAGCATGTAGGACCAGTGGCTTATCAGCTTGAGTTACCTCCGGAGTTGAGTCAGATACATAGTGTTTTCCATGTATCAATGTTAAGGCGTTACCGATCGGATCCGTCTCATATAGTACCGGTAGAGGAAGTTGAGATAAGGTCTGACTTGTCGTTTGAGGAGGAGCCAGTGCAAATTTTAGAGCGAGATGTTAAGGTGCTGAGAAGGAAGTCAGTACCGTTCGTCAAAGTTCTATGACGTAATCACGGAGCGGAGGAAGCTACATAGGAGCCTGAGGACGCGATTCGACAACAATATCCTCACCTCTTTTAACCAGGTAAATTTTGGGGATGAAATTTTCTTTAAGGGGGTAGAATTGTAACATCTTAGAATTTGAATATCATGTTTTGCATTATTTTGGTGCTAAGCTAGTTAGATTATTAATTTTTTATGTTGAGGAGGTCCGGATAAGGCTCGGGATTTATTTGGATCTAGTAAATTTTTTTGGAATTTAGCACTTTGAGGAGATAGAGTAAGTGACCTTAAAGCATATGGAAATAATTGAATAGATAGCTAGCATAAATGAGCATTTGGTGAAGAGGCTATGGCGTCACTTGTAGTACCTTAAGGGAATGAGTTCGAATCACTTTGTGTGCATTTTGACTTTTTTTTTCTTATTTCCTTCCTTAATGTGTTGGTCAAGGAGTATTTATGGCAAGGGTGGACTTCATTATTTTGGTAAGGTGGCTAAAAGACAAAGGCAAGGTTGAAGTTGGGGAAAGGAATCAAGAGAAATATGTAAGTAAGGGGGACAAGGGGCTTATTTTGTGGATGGTGTTTTAGAAAGTTTGGGTGGCCAAACTCTTATCCTAGGTGGGATGAATGTGGACGGCTTGGAGATAGGATGATAGCAAATTTGGTGCTTGATGTTTTGGTAAAAACAAAAGTGTTAGTTTTGGGTCAAAATACCAATACCATCAATTGTATTTTTCTCTCAAAACTCCCTCTCCTAGCCGAATTTGGTCAATTGCAATAGGTAAAATTTTGGTTGTTTTGGCCAATTCTTTATTGACGACTTTGGCATCATTTTTCTCTTCTTCCCAAACTTCTTTTCTTCTCCTTGCCGAATCCATGCAACCTTGAAGAGGCATATTCCATTTCTTTTCTTTCTTCTTGCCGAATGCATACAAACTTGGAGACCATTTCTTTGTTCATTCATCATCCTTGAAAACCGAAACTAATCCATCATATTTTCTATTTCTTCTTCTTCTTCTCTTTTTGCAAAATCTTTCAAACATCACTTTCCCTCTAATATTTTTCACCATAGCCGAATATTGAGACCACTATTTCTCTATAGCCGAATCTTCCATTCTTTCATTGATCTTTCTTTTTCATGCGGGTTGTCATTCACCTTTTGAACAATCGGTAAGAACTCTTTAAATTCTTTTCATTTTCTTCTCTCTTTTGCTGAATCTATATTATGGCTTGGAAGGGTCTTTTTGACCGAAATCATCATCTATTTCTCTTTTTTTTAAAAAAAAACCTTTCTTTTTCGTAGTGATATAGTGGAAGGCCAAACCATCATTCTTCCAAAGTTATCTCGCAATCGCTAGGATTCGGTTCAAAAATCTCTAAGGTAAGAGTTCTTCACGGATTTCATGATCATCCTTTATTAGTTAAAATGATTATTATGGAAAGGAGTAACCGATTGTATTATAGGAATTTATTCGTGAATCACTCAGATTTTGTGGTAAGTCAACCTTACTCCTAAGATCAATCGTTCATAATAACGTAATATTAGTTTGGACTAATATATGTTTTCAATGTAGGCAAACAACATCGAATCAAAAGAGGTAGTGATTGGTGATCGAAAAAGGAGCGGATTTACGATCTCTACTTCTAAATTCAAACAAAGGGCTGTTTCAGTGATTCGAGACTTCCCATCGGGTTGTGGACCCTCATCCAGTGAGAATCAACTATTCAAGGTTGTTCGCAATTGTGAGGCATCAGCGATTCGGGACTTTCCACAGGGTTGTGGACCGTCAACCGAGGAAAATCGACAAATCGTAGTTGTTCGCGATCCCGAGGGTAAAATCTTAGATCGTTTGTTTTAGAGTAGATTTATTAAATAGTGAGCAATGTCTAATCGAGCGTTATAATATTTTAGGTGTCGACGATCAGGAAAGCGTAGTGCTTACCGTAATCAGGTGTGTAATCTCACACCGAATTTCATGGGTTAGATATTTAAAACGTGTTAGTGGTAAATTACTTGATTAAATCACATTTTCGTGAAATTGGGTAAAATGGCATAGTTATCACTATTTGGGTAAAGACTATGAAATCGGTATTAAGACTGTGAAAATTTTGAAAATACCCTTAAAGGGCCATTTGATATTTGCTATATGGGCCAAATTGAAATAATTGTTATATGGGCCATTTGATATTTGCTATATGGGCCAGATTGAGATATTTGCTATATGGGCCAGATTGAGATATTTGCTATATGGGCCAAATTGAAATAATTGTTATGTAGGCCATTTGATATTTTCTATATGGGTCGACATGTTATAAATTGTTAAATGGGCCAAGATGATAATTTGCTTAATTGGCAAACTTGATAAATTATTATAATGGGTCATAATGTTTGTAAGAAATATCTGAATAAATTGTTGTGAATGGCTATGCATTATATACATCATTTGCATGGGATGGGATAATAATGAAGAGAAGTTCTGGTAGCTCTGCTACATAATTCTGGTGGCTCTGCCACAAATATGAAAAATGGCGATGCCATGTAAATTCTGTTAATCTGGTGGCTTGTCCACAAATTTGATATAATCGGCTTAATGCCTACGTTTGGTGTGTTGGCGGGGTGGGTGACTAAAGCTCCCCACGGTGTCTTTGGTTGGTACGGGTGGTGTGTAGCGGATGGAAAATTAGGTTTGGTTTGGGAATTGCATATCACATGCATATTATATATGATTTCTTTTTTTTTGTAAATGAGCTTTGGCCCAAATAAATGCTTAATTGGATTTTGGCCCAGTGGACAATGGTAAGTGGGTTACACACTGAGTTCTAGTAACTCACCCTATTTTCCTTACCCTTTTCAGGTAACGATCAGTGATGGTGACTTGGGCTATGGATGACTAGGTGGGGGCCATACTACGAATAATGGTTTATTTGAAACTCGGATTTCTTTTTAAGTACTTTTAATTTCTTGGTTAATTTAAGTTAAGTTGTAATAAGGCCTCTGGATAAATTTTTAATATTGTTTTATGTTTGATGGAGTTTTATAATTTACTTTAATTACTTCAAAGTGAGATTTTTCTAAAAAAATAAATAGACGCTTTTCTCAATTGGATATGCAAAAATGGGTTTCGTAATAACTTTCATAAATATTTTTTTTTAAACTCATAAAATTTTCTCTTTAAAATGATCATCAATTTTGTTATCATTTTTCAAACTCTTTTAAATCCTCTCGAAATATTAATTAAATTTTTAGTTTCGATTTATAAACTCTTACGTCTCAAATTGGTTGATTTATCAATCAACCTTAGTTTTCAATAAACTCCATGTCAAAGTTTTTAAAATCTGATTTACTTAGATCTTTAAAAGTCTAGATGTATATTTATTTCAGGTGACATGTCAAATCTGGCCTTAACGCATAGACCGGGTTTGGGGTGTTACATGATACTAGTTTCACACATACATATAAATGAGCAGATCCTAGATCTATCAATGCAATCACATCAGTATCAAATAGACTGAAAGTTCCAGTAATGACGTCTGGAGATGACGCTTCATTATGAGCACGAATAGTATAGGCTCAGGCAGGTGCTCTCGCCTCTGACCTCACAGTTGTATCGGTAGTCCCTCTTTGTCTTCCAGTCACAATTTCAGTGTTTCTGGGTGGTCTACCTCTAGTCGTCATATTGCTCAGCCTCAAACTCTGAATATTGCCTTTCTCAGCTAACTCTAAACAGTCTCGAATGAAGTGATCTTGTGATCCACATTTGTAGCAAGTTCTATTATTGTACTTGCCCCAGCATTCTCCAACATGTCGTCTTCCACACTGTCTACACTCACGCTTGTTGGTTTTGACACTTCCAACACTTGATTCAGTCAGAATTTGAGTTCTTGGACCAACACTTTGTCTCACCTGATCTCTACCCAAATGTCCAAACGAAGCATTTGAACGATTGCTTGCATCTTTAAATCTCTTCGTCGAAGGTTGAGACGACTTACTCGTCAATCTTTTTCTTTCATCTCTAGCCTCAGAATCAGCTTTCTTCTTTTCTTTGCTAAGCTCCTCGACTTTTCAATCTCTTTCAACCAACACAACAAATTAATTCAAGTCAAGTATTCCGACCAGCAATTTAATGTCTTCATTCAGCCCTTCAATGAAACGTTTACACATAGTAGCTTCGGTCGAAACACATTCCCGTGCATACTGACTTAATCTCACAAACTCTCGTTCATACTCTGTAACTGACATACAACCCTGTTTTAGCTCAAGGAATTCTTTACATTTCTGATCTATGAATTGTTGATTGATATACTTTTTTCAAAATTCAACTTGAAAGAAATCCCATGTGATTCTCTCTCTCAGAACCACAGATATCAACGTTTTCCACCAATTATATGCTGTATCTCTCAACAAGGAAATAGCACATTTTATGCATTCTTCAGGAGTCAACGACATCTCATCAAACACTGGAATGGTATTCTCGAGCCAGAACTTAGCTCGCTCGGCATCATCATCGACTGTGGATCTAAACTCTTCAGCCCCATACTTTCAGATTTTATCTACAGGAGGTTTATTCAATCGAATCGGATCTGTAACTTGTGACACAACAGGTACTTGTGGGGGTGGAGCTTGTGGAGCAGCCGGATTCGTTCGAACAAACTCCGAAAACAACTCACTCATCATTCGAAAAAAGGCTTGCTTAGCCTCTCCGTCTTTGCTACTATCATTCGACCTAGATGTGGCTGACATTGTCCCTTGAGCGGTAGCAGGTGCATTACTCTCTACATCATCAGCAACTACTCGATCGGGATCCATTTGCTATATAAAAACACATTTTTAACTGTCAGGATTCATCACACTATCGTAATTATATATGTATGGCATGTATAGCTAGACTCACACGGGCTACATTAGTCCTAGAATCGACTAAATCGTAGCTCTGATACCAATAAAATGTAACACCCCTAACCCGCAACCGTCGCTGGACTAGGGTTAAGAGGCATTACTAATTATTTCTGAACATTTCTTATCATTTTACAACACCAAGTCAATCATCAATCAAACATATCAAGATGTAAGCTTATAGTCCCTTAATGAGGTCTACGAGACCTTAAACACGTGTTAGAAAGGGGTCGGGACTAAACCGAACACATTCGAAATTTTTTGAAAATCCAAACATTTTCTCTTTCTAAGTTATAGAGGTCACACGCCTGTGTGGGTAGACCGTGTGCCTTACACGGCCTCGGACACGCCCGTGCATCCAAGCCGTGGCAAAACAGGGCATACATACTAACTTGTCCACACGGTCTGAGACACGCCCGTGTGCCTCACCCGTGGTCGACACTGACTTCCACCACACGGCCAGTCACACGCCCGTGTGTCCAGCCCGTGGTCGAGTCTGATTTGTTTCAATTCACCAACCTGAATGACACGGTTGAGCCACACACCCGTGTGCTCAACCGTGTGGGCAATTATAGGACATTTTCAAGGACAAATTACCGTCCACTCTTTGGAATCACCTATAAGCATCAAACCAATACCAATTCATGCTTTAAATTGCAACCAAACATACCAATACAAGCACCAATTTATCATCAACTATACAATCTATAATCATACTCAATTTCATCACAAATAAATTCATCTAAAATACCCAAATTTCACACCCAAATCATATAGGTCATGCATCATATTAATCTTACCACAATTCACATTCAAACCACAATTTTCATCAACTATTTAAGCATGAAACATACCATATTCATCATTCACTTAACCCCCACAAATATATATTAACATCATTTAATCTTTTAAGCCATATCTCATGGCAAGATTTATACAACTCAAAACATGCCACATTTAATAGCCTATACATGCCATATATCACATCTATACACATCTTTTCAAAAGTACCAAAATAGATAGCTGATAGTGTGATTGAGTCGCTGACGATCCCCGGATCCGAGCTAGCCTTAAACACACTGTAAAACAGAGAAATAATTCACACAGTAAGGTTTAGAGCTTAGTAATTTCGTAATATAATACATATTACTAAATAATGCAATTTCAATACATAAATAAACCATCACTTAGATAGACTCACAACTAAACACAATATCATCCTCAACCATATACTCATACATCCATCTATTCAACCTTAAATAATATCATCAACCACATGGGTTTGATGTAACAGCCCAACTTAGGGCCTAGTCGGAATAGTGGTGCGAGACCACAAATCTGAAGTAGAAATATGTGTTTAAATGATTTTTCAAGGCTTATGAGGTATTTTCATAATTGTGTGAAAATTTCATGAAGAAATTTTATGAATTAGTAAACAATTTGTCCATGTGGACTAAATTGCAAAAACTAGAAAATATGAGTTTCTAGAAGATTTAAGTATGAAATAGAATTATAAAAATTATTAGAAGTCCTTATTTAGCTATTAGACCATTATATAATAAGATGGAAAAAAATGGGCATGGGAAGGAAAAATCTTAAGAAAGGGACTTAAGGGCATTTTAGTCATTTGGTTAATAAAAGATTAAAAAGGGAAAATGAAGCAAAATTTGCTCATCTTCTTCAAGCTAGGGCCAAAAATTTCAAGCTCTCCATAGCTAGGGTTTCTTCAACTTTCAAGCTTGATAGTAAGTGCTCCCTGGCCCCGTTTTTAATGTTCTTCGTATTTTTGTAATCCTCGTAGCTCAATTTAGTTATTTCTAGCTATATTTTGAGCTAGGGTTTATGTTCAAAAATTTACCCATGTAATAGATGCATGTATTTTGACGTTTTATGGAATATTATGAAAGTTTGATGTAGGATAAACATCTTTTTCTAAGTGATTTTCATGAAAAATGCATGTAAGGACTAAATTGCAAAAGTTATGAAAATAGTCATACATGAGTGAAATAGTGGAAATTTAATGTTGTTATAGTTGAGAATATGAATCAGCTAAGCTTGAAATGCAAGAAAGTTGAATGAAAATCATTTTACGAGCCTTGGGGCAAAAGTGTAATCATGAGAAAGTTTAGGGGCAAAATTGTAATTTTGCCAAAGTATGAGTTATGAGTCAATTTAGTCAATGTGAGTATTAAATAAGTTAAATTTTCATTATAGATCAAGAAACGCGAAGCCCGAATCGAAACTAAGGCAAAAACAAGGTCGAGGACTAAATTGCTCAACTCTACACATTTTGAGTACCGAGGTAAGTTTGTATGAATTTTAAGCTACATATTACTTTTGTAATTAAATTACTTACTATGTTGTATAATGTACATTATTTTCATAAAGTTGATTGACAATGCCTAATAGCAAAATCAAAGAGAATAAGAAAGTAAAAGTCCCGATTGAAAATTCGGAATGGCGAGGATACCTATGTCACAACATGAGATAAAGAAAGTCCGTGTAAGACCATGTCTGGGACATGGCATCGGCATCAAGGAATGTAGGTCCCGTGTAAGACCATGTCTGGGACATGGCATCGACACCGAACGTAGATCCTGTATAAGACCATGTCTGGGACATGGCATCAGCATCAAATAAGGAAGGTCTCGTGCAAGACCATGTCTAGGACATGGCATCGACACCATACGAGGAAGGTCCCATGTAAGTCCTTGCCAAGGCATGGTATTGGTGAGTCCATAAGGCAAGTATACCACGTAAGACCATGTCAAGACATGGCAATGGTAAGTTTCCAAGGAAACATATATGGAAGATCTCGTGTAAGACCATGTCTGGGACATGGCATCAGCATCAAGCTAAGGATTCTCGTGTAAGACCATATCTTGGATATGGTATCAGTATCATAAGGCGATCCCATGTAAGACCATATCTGGGATATGGCATTGGCATCGAGATACATGTTTGACGAGATTGAGTATCCTCTAACATTCTGAGTAATTCAACAGGCAAAAGAGACAAGTATGAAAGAAGTAACAAGAAAGCTAAGTAAGCAAAATTATACAAGTTAAGTTATGTAATAATGACGAAGAAATCTACTTAAGTTAAGGAAGATAATGATTTGATGTTCATATTATATTAGCAAAAGCGCTAATCTATGTGATCAAGTGTTACAGGTACCCTAATTTAAATTACAAGTATGAAATTATAATCTGGTAAGTGATGAGAAAGAGTAAGTAAGAGTAAGTAAGTTCAAGCACTTGAGATTTATGTTGATTCAGTCTTAAGAAGGATGAGTTTATTTTGAGTATGTATGTAGTTATATAGATTTCATGCAAACTTACTAAGCTATAAGCTTACCCTTCTCTTTTCCCTTTCTTTTTCCTTGTAGATTCGCCAAGTTAGCTCGGGGATCATAGAAGTCGGAGCTCGGATCACACTATCATCCACTATTTTGGTACAGCAAAGTTAATTAATTTTGAGTATGGCATGTATAGGTGTTCGATTATTTTGGTCATGTCATATTTTGAGCTAAAGGCTTTGTTAGTAAGATTATGCATTCTTATGTATATGGCCATTAGAAATTGGTCAATATTTGTTAAGTTATATACCCTTTCATGATGATAAGTTTATGCATTTAAGTTATTGCAATGGATGGAATAATTGAGTTGTTTGAGATAGTATAAATGTGTTTATGTTACAGGGTGGTAATTGGCTTGGAAAATAGGCTTATAATTGTCCACACGGGTAGACACATGGGCGTGTGTCTAGGCTGTGTGACACACATGGTCAGTCCCATGGGTGTGTTGATAGGTTGTGTGTCCCCTGCATTAAATTACGAAAATGTGATTCGTCACATGGGCCAGCACATGGGCATGTGCCATGGCCGTGTGCTAATAGGAGTATGATGACATCATAAACAAAGAGCTCCATTCGCGCTCGCGAAGAGGCATCATCTCCTGATGTAATTACGGGTACATTTTCTCATCATGATACTAATGTTGTTGCTTTAATTGATCCAGGTTCTACCCATTCATACATTTGCATGAAATTAGTATAAAAAATGAATATGCCCGTAGAGCCTATCGAGTTTGTGATAAAAGTGTCTAATCCTTTAGGCAAGAGTGTATTAGTTGATAAAGTATGCAAAGACTGTCCATTGATGATTAGAGGTCATTATTTTAAGGCAAATCTTATGCTATTTCCATTTGATGAATTCAACATTATTCTTGGTATGGACTAGTTAACTGCTCATGATGTGACAGTGAATTGTGGAAAGAAATATATTGAGTTGAGGTGTGAAAATGGGGATACTCTTTACGTTGAATCAGATGAACAGGACAGATCGGCAGTAGTGATTTCTCACATGTCGGCTTAGAGGTATGTAAGAAAAGGGTATGAAGCGTATCTTGCCTTTGTGATGAATGCCAAAGAAACTGAGTTAAAGATTGAATCAGTACCGATAGTATGTGAATACCTAGATGTTTTTCCCGAGGAATTGCCAGGACTGCCTCCGGTTAGAGAGGTTGAATTTGGCATCGAGTTAGCTCCTGGTACTATACCGATATCAATTGCTCCTTATAGGATGGCTCCAACTGAGTTGAAGTAATTGAAGGCGCAATTGCAAGAGTTGACGAAAAAAGGTTTTGCTAGACCAAGTTGTTCTCCATGGGGTGCTCCGGTATTATTTGTGAAAAACAAAGATGGCTCCATGAGATTGTGCATAGATTACAGGCAACTTAATAAGGTAATTGTGAAGAACATGTACCCATTGCCGAGGATCGATGATTTGTTTGATCAATTGAAGGGAGTCACTGTGTTCTCTAAGATAGACTTGAGGTCGGGATACTACCAGTTGAGAGTAAAAGACTCAGATGTGCCGAAGACTGCATTTTGGACAAGGTATGAGCACTATGAATTTTTAGTCATGCCTTTTAGTTTAACTAATGCCCCTGTAGTGTTTATGGATCCAATGAATCGCATCTTTCGGCCCTACTTAGATAAGTTTGTGGTTGTCTTTATTGATGATATATTGATATATTCCCGAGATGAGCCTGAGCATGCCGAGCACTTAAGGACAATTTTACAGATTTTACGAGATAATCAGTTGTACGCCAAGTTCAGCAAAAGTGAGTTTTGGCTTAAGGAAGTTGGATTCTTGGGGCCTATTATCTCGGGAGATGGAGTCTGAGTTGACCCAAGTAAGATCTCAGCCATCGTTGATTGGAAACCCCCAAAAAATATATCTGAAGTTAGAAGTTTTATGGGCTTAGCTGGCTACTATAGACGGTTTGTCAAGGGGTTTTCCATGATAGCGACTCCAATGACAAAACTGTTACAAGAAAAATGTAAAGTTTGAATGGACAGAAAAGTGCCAACAAAGTTTTGAGAAATTAAAGGCAATGTTGACAGAGGCTCCAGTTCTAGTACAACCTGAGTCGGGAAAGGAATTTGTGATTTATAGTGATGCATCCTTAAATGGATTAGTATGTGTACTAATGCAAGAAGGTAAGGTAATCGCATATGCCTTCAGACAGTTAAAGCCACATGAGAAGAATTACCCGACACATGATTTAGAGTTGGCTGCCAGAGTTTTTGCATTGAAGATTTGGAGACACCATTTGTATGGTGAAAAATGTCGGATCTTTACTGATCACAAAAGTCTAAAGTACTTGATGACTCAGAAGGAATTAAATTTAAGGCAACGAAGATGGTTAGAGCTGATAAAAGATTATGAGCTAATTATTGATTATCACCCGGGAAAGGCGAACGTAGTCACCAATGCTTTGAGTAGAAAATCCCTATTTTCCTTGAGGGCTATGAATACACGGGTGAGTTTGTCCAATGATGGTTCCATTCTGGCTGAGTTGAGGGCTAGACCAAAGTTTCTTCAAGATATTTATGAAGCTCAGAAAGATGACAGTGAGTTACAAGCTAAAAGAATTCAGTGTGAGTCGGGTGTTGAGACCGACTTTCGTATCAATTCAGATGGATGCTTAATGTTCAGAGACAGATTTTATGTACCGAGGAATGATGAACTTATTCGTAAAGTGTTGCATGAGGCACACAGTGGATGTTTATCTGTACATCCGGGTAGCACCAAAATGTATAATGACTTGAAGCAACGGTATTGGTGGCCGAGTATGAAGAAAGATATTTCAGAATTCGTGTCGAAATGCTTAATTTATCAGCAAGTGAAAGCTGAGCACCAAGTACCTTCAAGTTTGCTACAATCTATTACAATTCCCGAGTGGAAATAGGACCAAGTTACCATGGATTTTGTAACGGGTTTGCCGTTGACACCGAGTAAGAAAGATGCTGTATGGGTTGTTCTTGATAGGCTTACCAAATCAGCCCATTTTATACCTGTTCGAGTTGACTACTCACTAGACAAGTTGGAAAACTTGTACATTTCTGAGATTGTGATGCTTCATGGAGTGCCATTATCGATTATATCAGATAGAGATCCTAGATTCACATCCAGATTTTGGAAAAAGTTGCAAGAGGCTTTGGGCAAAAATTTGAATTTTAGTACAGCCTTTCACCCCCAAACCGATGGCCAGTCAGAGAGGTTAATCCAAGTTCTCGAAGATATGCTTAGATGTTGTGCTCTTGAGTTTCAGGGCAGCTGGGAAAAGTACTTGCCGTTGGTAGAATTTGCTTATAATAATAGTTTTCAGTCAAGCTTGAAAATGGCGCCTTACGAGGCTTTGTATGGGCGTAAGTGCCAAACACCTTTATATTGGACTGAGCTCAAGGAAAACCAGATCCATGGGGTTTATTTGGTTAGAGAAACCGAAGAAAAAGTAAAGGTGATTCGAGATTGCCTGAAAGCGGCGTCTGATCGACAAAAATCCTATTCAGATTTGAAGAGGAAAGAAATTGAGTATCAAGTTGGTGATAGAGTATTCTTGAAAGTCTCACCATGGAAGAAAGTCCTTAGATTTGGTCGGAAGGGCAAACTGAGTCCACGTTCCATCGGATCGTATGAGATCACCGAGAGGATAGGGTCGATAGCTTATCGATTGGCTTTGCCATCTGAGTTAGAAAAGATTCATGATGTGTTTCACGTGTCCATGTTGCGACGGTACTGATCAGACCCTTCACATGTGATCACACCGACGGAGGTTGAGATACAACCTGATATGACTTATGGCAAAGAACCAGTTAAGATTCTAGCCCGGGAAGTCAAGCAATTAAGGAATAAAAGTATAGCTCTCGTGAAAGTCTTATGGCAGAGACATGGGGTATAAAAGGCTACATGGGAGCCGAAGGAGGCTATGAGGAATCAATACCCAAACCTTTTTACCGGTAAGATTTTCGGGGACGAAAATCCCTAAGGGGGAAGAATTGTAACAGCCCAACTTAGGGCCTAGCTGGAATAGTGGTGCGAGACCACAAATCCGAAGTAGAAATATGTGTTTAAATGACTTTTCAAGGCTTATGAGGTATTTGCATAATTGTGTGAAAATTTCATGAAGAAATTTTATGAATTAGTGAACAATTTGTCCATGTGGACTAAATTGCAAAAAGTAGAAAATATGTGATTCTAGAAGATTTAAGTATGAAATAGAATTATAAAAATTATTAGAAGTTCTTATTTAGCAATTAGACCATTATATAATAAGATGGACAAAAATGGGCATGGGAAGGAAAAATCTTAAGAAAGGGACTTAAGGGCATTTTAGTAATTTGGTTAATAAAATATTAAAAAGGGAAAAATGAAGCAAAATTTGCTCATCTTCTTCAAGATAGGGCCGAAAATTTCAAGCTCTCCATAGCTAGGGTTTCTTCAACTTTCAAGCTTGATAGTAAGTGCTCCCTAGCCCCGTTTTTAATGTTCTTCGTATTTTTAAAATCCTCGTAGCTCAATTTAGTTATTTCTAGCTATATTTTGAGCTAGGGTTTATGTTCAAAAATTTACCCATGTAAGACATGCATGTATTTTGATGTTTTATGAAAGATTATGAAAGTTTGATGTAGGATAAACATCTTTTTCTAAGTGATTTTCATGAAAAATGCATGTAAGGACTAAATTGCAAAAGTTATGAAAATAGTCATACATGAGTGAAATAGTGGAAATTTAATGTTGTTATAGTTGAGAATATGAATCAGCTAAGCTTGAAATGCAAGAAAGTTGAATGAAAATCATTTTACGAGCCTTGGGGAAAAAGTGTAATTATGAGAAAGTTTAGGGCAAAAGTTGTAATTTTGCCAAAGTATGAGTTATGAGTCAATTTAGTCAATGTGAGTATTAAATAAGTTAAATTGTCATTATAGATCAAGAAACGTGAAGCCCGAATCGAAACCAAGGCAAAAACAAGGTCGAGGACTAAATTGTTCAACTCTACACATTTTGAGTACCGATGTAAGTTTGTATGAATTTTAAGCTACATAATACTTTTGTAATTAAATTACATACTATGTTGTATAATGTACATTATTTTCATAAAGTTGATTGAAAATGCCTAATAAGGAAATCAATGAGAATAAGAAAGTAAAAGTCCCGATTGAAAATTCGATGAGGATACATATGTCACAACATGAGATAAGGAAAGTTCGTGTAAGACCATGTCTTGGACATGGCATCGGCATCAAGGAATGTAGGTCCCGTGTAAGACCATGTCTGGGACATGGCATTGACCCCATACGAGGAAGGTCCCATGTAAGTCCATGCCAAGGCATGGTATTGGTGAGTCCATAACGCAAGTATACCACGTAAGACCATGTTAAGACATGGCAATGGTAAGTTTCCAAGGAAACATATAAGGAAGATCTCGTGTAAGACCATGTCTGGGACATGGCATCAGCATCAAGCTAAGGATTCTCCTGTAAGACCATATCTTGGATATGGCATCGGTATCATAAGGCGATCCCATGTAAGACCGTATCTGGTATATGGGATTGGCATCGAGATACATGTTTGACGAGATTGAGTATCCTCTGACATTTCGAGTAATTCAACGGGCAAAAGAGACAAGTATGAAAGAAGTAACAAGAAAGCTAAGTAAGTAAAATTATACAAGTTAAGTTATGTAATAATGACGAAGAAATCTACTTAAGTTAAGGAAGATAATGATTTGATGTTCATATTATATTAGCAAAAGCGCTAATCTATGTGATCAAGTGTTACAGGTACCCTAATTTAAATTACAAGTATGAAATTATAATGTGGTAAGGTATGAGAAAGAGTAAGTAAGAGTAAGTAAGTTCAAGCACTTGAGATTTATGTTGATTCAGTCTTAAGAAGGATGAGTTTATTTTGAGTATGTATGTAGTTATATAGATTTCATGCAAACTTACTAAGCTATAAGCTTACCCTTCTCTTTTCCCTTTCTTTTTCCTTGTAGATTCGCCAAGTTAGCTCGGGGATCATAGAAGTCGGAGCTCGGATCACACTATCATCCACTATTTTAGTACAGAAAAGTTAATTAATTTTGAGTATGGCATGTATAGGTGTTCGATTATTTTGGTCATGTCATATTGTGAGCTAAAGGCTTGGTTAGTAAGATTATGAATTCTTATGTATATGGCCATTAGAAATTTGTCAATATTTGTTAAGTTATATACCCTTTCATGATGATAAGTTTATGCGTTTAAGTTATTGCAATGGATGGAATAATTGAGTTGTTTGAGATAGTATATGTGTGTTTATGTTACAGGGTGGTAATTGGCTTGGAAAATAGCCTTATAATTGTCCACACGGGTAGACACACGGGCGTGTGTCTAGGCCGTGTGTGACACACGGTCAGTCCCATGGGTGTGTTGATAGGCCGTGTGTCCCCTGCATTAAATTACAAAAATACGATTCATCACACGGGCGTGTGCCATGTCTGTGTGCTAATAGGAGTATGATGACGTCATAAACAGAGAGCTCCACGGGTAGGAGACACGGGCGTGTGCTCGGCCATGTGAAATAAGTTAGTGTCAACCACGTGTGTCGAACACGGGCATGTCTTAGGGGCACACGGGCATGTGGACCCTGTATAGGCAATTTTTTTTTAAGGAGCGAAAAAGTTTCCGGTTGAATTCCGAAACCTTCCAGAAGTATGTTTGAAGCCTCGTAGGCCCATGAAATGTATGTTATTAGTAAGAAAGAAAGGTTTTAAGATGGAATAAAATTTTATAGCCCGATAATAAAAGTTCAAGTAATGTTAAGTACAGTAACGCCTCATATCCTATTCCGGCGTCGGACACGGGTAAGGGGTGTTACATTCGAAATATACCTTTGTCAACACTAAGTTAACAAGCGTTCTTGCTAATCAATGCTCGATACCATATTTCATTCACTGTTCATTATCTCTTCAATTCAATCGCACACTTAGTGCCTAATTCATAGCCGAAGCTTAAATAACATCGCACACTTTGTGCCTTAATATCAAACCGAACTTGATTCGGTAACGCATACACAGTGCCAATCAATTTAATCGAAAGTTTCTCTATTTCGCACACACAATGCCATTCATTACTGTATAAATTCTATTTCGCACACTTAGTGCTATATTTCTACATTCCACACTTATAGTATTTCTATTCAATAATTACATAGTTATTCATTTCATAATATTTAACATAAATTTAGCAACACATATTATATCCGAACTTACCTCGGATGTAGAAATACTGAGATTAGTCGATCAATCGAGCACTTTGTCTTTGCCTCGATCTCGATCTAAATCTATCCTTTCTTGGTCTATACATATTCAAATTTAGCTCATTCAATCACTAATTCATTCAATTTAGTCCAAACACACATATTTAGGGCATTCTACAAGATAGCCCTCACATTTTCACATCTCGACACTTTAGTCCCTAATTCATAAAATCATCAATACACATAATTTCATTTCACTCATGCCTAGCCGAATTTTCCCCATGCTCATACAAGCCCATATATTTCATTTATTTTACATTTTAGTCCCTCAAAATATTATTTTCATAATTTAGTCCAAATTACTCAATTTCACCAAAAATTCAAAGACAAAATATGTTAATCTTTCACATATCTTTCATATTTCATCATCAACTATCACAAAGCTCAAACATTCATCAATTGCATATCTCAAAATCACCATCAAACTCTAAAATTAAAGCATGGGCTAGCTAGAACACTAAGCAACGATCACAAAAACGTAGAAATTATCAAAAACCGAGCTTAAAACATACCTAAATCAAGAATAACAATGATTGAATGTTTCAAGCCCTAGTTCTTTCTTTTTCTCCTTCAAATTCGGCTAAGAAAAGATGATAATGGCTTTATTTTTCATAATTTTTTATTTAATATATCTTATTTCATGTTTTACCATTTTGCCCTTTAATATTTCATTTAAATTTCCACCAACTAAAGCCCATTTTTGTCCATCCATTCTTTTAATGGTTTATTAACAACATAATTGTAACATCCTGAAATTGGGCCTAGCAGAATTTGGCCTATTAGGCCCGAGCGTAGAAGCTTTTTAGAATTTTTGAGAATAAGGAATAGCATAATTGTAAGTTGGACTTAATAGGTAAGTCAATTGTGAAGGTTTAAGGGTCCTAAGAAGGCTTGGGATTGAGTTGGACCTTAGCAAAATTTTTATGTTTAAGCACCTTAATGAGAGAAGGTAAGTGGCAGCAATGCTTATGGAAATAAGTGAGTAATTTGCTAGCATAAGTGAGCATATGGCAAGGAGGTTGTGGCGTCAAGTGAAGAGCATGGAGGGAAGAGGTTCGAATCCCACCTAGTGCAAATTATTTTGACTAATTTTTGTGCTTCTACCCAAAGTGTCGGCCATGGAGGTTATTATGGTAAGGGAGACTTTTTTAATTATGGAAAGATGGCTAAAGAAATATGGTATGGAGGAAAACAAGGGAAAATGAAGGAAAGAAATAAAAGAAAAGGGATAAGGAAGGGAACATGTTGGCCGAATGCTAGGAGTTTCCTTGGGAAGGAATTTTTGGTCAACATTCATCTTTTGGTAAAGATGATACACGGTTTTGGAGAGGGGGATTGGAGAGCCAAATTTTCTTAAAGTTATTTTAGAAGTTTGGTGCATGAGAGGCATTTTCTTTGGTTTGAACATTTTGTGTTTCTTTTCTAATCTTTTTCTTTTGTCTTGTCGAAACACTAAAGTCATTTTGGTACTTTCTTTTCCAATTTCTTTTCCCATTGTTTTTGTCGAAACCTCCTAGTCCATTTGTTCATCATTCTCCCTTGTTTTGCCGTAAACCTTGATTCATTTGGTTCATCTTCTTTTGATTCTTAACTGAAACTATTTGGTATTCTTTTCTCTCCATCCTTTCTTTTCTTTTTGACACTTCTTCAACCATTTCACTATTTCTTTTCTTTATTTTCTTTCGTTTTGGGCACTCTCTTCTTGACCGAATCGATAAGTGACTTTATTCTCCTCTTTTCACTTTCATTTTCTTTTCTTTCTAGCCGAATAAGTGTCTATCACTATTCGGTTGTGTATCTTGTTTCTAAACCGAAATGGTGTTTCCTCCTACTCCTTCACATCTTAATCATCCTCTTTTTCGTAGTGTGCTAAGTGGGTGCCGAATATCATCCTAGCCGATTCAATTCTAACCTTAAGTCAATCGGAGGAAATCGGATTCAATATCGTTAAGGTAAGGAGTTTCTTTATGGATTATTTGATATCACTCATTACTTGATTAGTTGCTAAACAGAATAATAGTTTGGACTAAACGGTTATTATAGGGTCTAAATCGTTCGTTCTTATTCACTTGTGGATCCTTCGAAAATAGTGGTAAGCCTACTCCTATCACTAAAACAACTACTTTCTCTCATAGTAGTTTTCTAATCGAGATTTTTCCTATGGAGGCAAGTGGAACCGATTTGAAAGGAAAGGCGTTAGTAGGAGACAAAAGGAGTGGATTTGCAACTCCTACTCCTAATTTCAAACGAAGGGCGGTATCGGCGGTTTGAGATTTCCCACCGGGTTGTGGACCATCATCCGGTGAAAATAGACAAATCATGGTCGTTCACGATACTAAGGGTAAGCGTTTCAATAGATCATTTGATTTAGATTTAGATTAATAAATCTCGTTTGTTTGATTAATCGAGTGTAATGGTGATTTAGGTGCCGACGATCAAAAAGGTTTAGTCCTGTAACATCCCCAAACCCGGCCCATTCACTACGACCGAATCTGGATATGTCACTGGGAAAGACGGTTGGAAATCTTAGACTTTAGAATTAAACTTGAAAATTTTAATATCTCTGGAAATCGTGTCCATTTAAAATTTAATAAATAATATAAGCTTGTTGAAAACTTCCGAATTAAAACATTATTATAAGTTGCTATAATATGAATCTTTTTATGAAAATATTACTAAGTGTAGTGTAAACTTCAACATTAATAAATAGAGTACTTTAAATCAAAGAGGCCCTTATTACATCAAATAAAATCCCAAAATACTGATAATATAAAATGCTTAAATAAAGTAAAACATCTTACGTATGAAAATCTTCTTCTTCGCATGGGCCACCTTGTATCCACTCCAACCCGGTCCGATCGATCATGACTCTGCGATGTTTAAAAAGTTGGGTGAGTCATACAGACTCGATGTGTAAGTTAACCACCGAAATCCACCCACATGCTAGCCACATAATATCCCAATTATCAAATGCAACAAGTAATATATATATCATTTTAACAATTACCACAACTGGGCTTGCCCCACATTCAAATCATACTCGACATCTGGGCTAGGCCCATTTCTCAATAAACCACATATCAACTGGCTTGGCCCATTTCCACGTATGTTCCCAAAACATACCTATCCACATGTCATATTGGGCTTGGCCCATTTCCATATTATTACAAAAATAATGCAACATGATTCCCAACCCAACCTAGGGTCCATCCGCTACACACCCTCTTATCCAGCCTACCACGCACCAGGGGACTATCGAGTCACCTCTCCTTTTCCTCCAAAAAGGCAACCAATGCCATCCACGATGTAGCGTATAGCCAACATCAAACCACGATGGAGCACACAGCAAGCCATCAAGCCACGATATGGCATAAAGCCCATATCAATCAAGGTAACCACGCGAACTAAATCGCAAAGATCCACAACGCGACCTCGATCGGCGCCAATCCACGATGTAGCACAAAGTCGACATCAACCACGCACTCAAGTACACCCGCACCTTCTTTTCATAACCCACCCATGCACATGCCACATAAAATATAATCGTGATCATGCATGCACATGCTTATTAGTATCCATAAACATACTCATAAACAAATAATCACACTGCAATAGATCCGATACTAACCTGGTCATCGCTATACCCTTTAGGGGTATATATGGCACACTTATTACTGCACTTGTTAGTAAAACATATAACACATAAAACCCGGAAACAGTGGGTTAGTTACACACCTTATTACTAGGAGTACTAGACTCTCGATCCTCGACGCTATCGTCTAGCGAAACTACGGCTTTTTGCCTAACGTTTTCTGTTGCTGGCCCACACCCTGGTGGCCAATCTTGTACAGCAAAAACGGATCTCTTCTTGAACTTTGGGATGGGAGCTTTCCCTTGCCCACTTTGACTGGTACTCGCCTCCATCGAAAGTCACTTAATCAGAACCACACGATTAATCAACGAAGTCATAATCAACTAATTCTAGGTCACTTACTAATACCCTTACCGAAATAATCTAAGATCCCGAAGGCTTCCTTTGCTCTTGTCGATATGCCCCTAAAAAGACCATAGCCAACCTTCGGTCAACACATAACCACATATATTGGCCTAAGGCCGAATATCAAACCACTTACCCCTTTTTACTCGAATCCCGAAACACCAATGGAATTGCCGAAAATCCCTGCTACAAGACTATTAGAATCGGCCATACAAAAATCCGTGGAAAGGCCCCTTTGGCCGAATACCTTACCACCCTTACCTTGATGAATCTACTCTCCAAAAGTCCTCCTTTAACGCAGCTTGCTGCAAAAGAACCACATCACTAATGGCCTAAAAAGCCATTCGGCCAACCATAGGAATCAAGGTCTAGACACTTGATTTGGCAATTTTATGGAAAAGAGTCCAAAACCGATTCATAAAAAGAATACTTACCCCTTTTTCGCTAATCCCCAAGGATATTTTGGCTTCTCAACTTGCAATATAAAAGGAGAATAAAGCACCTTAGATGTTCGGCTATGGCTACCAAGGAAGATCAAACATTCAAGCTAACACAAAATAGGTACAAACTGAGGTTGAGAGGAAGAGAAATAAAATGTAGAAGAAGGTTAGAAGAATTTCGGCAATAGTGGAGAGGTTTCGGTTTAAAAAAAAAAAGAAAAAATAAATAAATTGCTTTGACTAAAATTTTCGGCAAGAAAACAAGAAGAAAAAGAAGAAGAATTTCGGTACTCTCCTTATAAAGCTTCCCAACCGACTAAGCAACCCCAAAGAGTCCAACATTCAGCCACCTTATCACTCCCTTATCAAATTCCAAATAAACTTCTATTTTATCCCCCCCCACTCACCTATTCAAAAACAATTAAAACACTGCCACCCTTATCATCTATCTCAACTAGATAAATAAATAAAAATAAAATAATAAAAAAAATAAATAAAAAAATAATAAAAGAAACATTTATCCAGCCGAATTTAAAAGAACAAAAGCTAACTTAATCTATATCTACTGGAAGATCCCTTGTGCCGTCCAATCTTTACCAAGCTGCTGCAAAAATAAGAAAAAAATAAAACTCCAATTGCATGACCTTGGATTCGAACACAGGACCAATGCTGCACGCCTCCTCCAAAGCCCTGTGCCACTCGGCCACTTTGATTTTTATGCCATAAAGCCCCAACATTTATTCTTAAACCCTTTCTACTCAGCCCATAACCACCAACAAAAATAAAAACGCCAAATGCTTCTCCGGCCCCTCGAAACCGCGACCTCTCCTCCTCTCCAGCGCCTAAGTAGCGCCCAAGAGCCACTTCTCCCAATTGGACTTTCATGTCCATCAACTTGGACATTTATTCTTAAGGCCTACTTAGCCCAGTCTCTGACGCAAAAATAAAACCAAAATGCTGCCGCTTGGACTCGAAGCCTTGCTCACTTAGGCGCCACCTTCCAAAGCCCCCAAGGCGCCTCAATCGCCACTTTGCCAAAGTCTTTCTTGTGTCATAAACTCCCTAAATTATTTTAAGGCCTTCCCGCCCCATTTCCCCTTTTACCCCAAAAATCTAAAAATTTCTAAGGCATTCTTTGCCTTTTAGGGTTCTCAAACCCCTAAAAATCTATCCAACATGACCATAAGCCTACTCGCTCGAGCTATGCTCCAAGCGCATAACCCCTAAAACGTGGTGTTACAATTCTACCCTCCTTAAAATAATTTCGTCCTCGAAATTACTTTACTAACAAACGTCCATACAACCTATCTTACCACCTTACGCTTATGTCGCGTGACTCTAATCTTACTAAGGCTATCGTACCTACACAATCTCTAAATTCATGCTCAAAATTCAAACACCTCTCTTAGCAACACGTAAAAGGCTAACTCATAAGCAAACAAAATAATTAAAGCATGTACCAAAGCAAAGGAGCTTACGGATATCACATCCTTGGTTGGCTCGACTAGAACCATTCCTTCCATGACTTGAACCACGACCCTCGCCGCTTGAGGACAATTCTTAACTAAATGTGCCTTAGATCCGCACCGAAAGCATTCTTTACTATTTCCCCAACACTCTCTGTGTGAGGTCTTCCACATCGAACACAAGAACGATTCCGATCCATTGGTACAAGTGCACTTACGTGGTTCTCGGTCCTTGGTCTTTTCTCGGACATTACCAAGCGATCTCGACGGTCCAATATTTCTCTTATCCTCGTTCCTATTCTTCTCTCGGTTTTTCTTATAGTCTTTTTAACCTCTTCAGCGATCCGAGCTTTCTCCACTAGCACCGCTGAAGTCTCTCTCCCTCTCATGAGCAATCACCATTCGAAGTTCATCTCGCAATCCGTCTTCAAACCGGACGCACCTCTCATAATCGGTGGCCACAATTCCTTAGCATATCGACTAAGTCGCACGAATTCCGCTCGCTTCACTCGGCCTATCGACTTACTTCCTTGTACTAGATTTAGAAACGCTTTCCTTTGCGAGTCCAAATAAGCGGCTCCTACGTACTTTCCTTCAAACTTAACCTTAAAGAAGTCCCAATCTCGCCGATCTGCTGGTACACTTTGCTTGACGGTGAGCCACCAACGATAAGCCGTCGCGAAGCAACGAAACAAAGACCCTTCGACTTTTCTTCATTGGTGCGGTCCAAATCGTCCATGATTCTTTCGATCGCTTCTAGCGAAGATTCGCTACATTGGAGCTACTCCAGATATTCCTCTAAAGATCTCGGCTCCGTTCAATCTAAGCCTTCCGACACCGACTTTCGAGTTCCATTTCCTCTACTAGCTCCTCGCTACACGTTCTAAAATTCGTAACATGGCCCGCGAGCATCGCGTCATCTTCTCCTGTCTGGTCTTGCCTCTCTACGCCCATCGCTGGCGGCACTTCACTTTCTGACCCATGGCCAGACCCTATCGGTTCCGATGCTGCCATTCTACCTCTACCGCGTCTCCTAGAACTCATCTCTATCGTCACAATTAATCTGATTAAGGAGTTTTATGCATTAGTATTTGTTCCACTGTTTAACCACGAACAATTTTATGAAAAGAATTTCTAGAGGTAGTTCTTTCGATCACACAAATTTTCAGTTCAAGTTTACTACTCTAGTTCAAGAATCATATTCACACACACATCCGTTCGTCCACAAGAACACATTCCTTCCTCAGTAATAGGCACACTCAGTGATATCTTCAACCCACATTCACTATTCGGACCTTTCTGCCCGTTTCTACCCCAGGGGTATTTCCGTCATTTTGTCCTACAGGGGTATTTTTTTTTTTTTGAAATTTTAAAACTAAGGGTTTTAAAACAGTGAGGCAAATCCCTTTCGGGTTTTAATAATGGGTTTAGCCTATGAACAAGTCCTCTTGGTTAAGGTGAACCGTAGCTACGCACTGTAGGATTCCAGCGAAGAGGAGGTGAGTCACGAGGACTGCTTAAGTACCAGGCTCTTCCGGATCCACTCCTAGACATGCGCACAATGGTTGCCACACCTTAACTCGGTGACTTAATCACAGGTTTGTTTAGTAACCTTAAGTCTTATGCATGTGTTTGAGTAGACTAGTCCTAGGGTTCAATAGATCCTAGTTCACTAATCTACGAGCCCAACTAAGCCCATAACAGTTCATATAACAAGCTACTTCACAAGTCTGAAGTACTTACCTGGCGGACTCGGGCCGGAGGTACAGGTGCCATGCCAGAAAACCTGAAATATTTCTTAAAAGCCCATATTTTTAAAAAGCCCATTTTGAAACGTTTTTGGGCCCAAAACCCTCAAAGCCGAGTTTTGAACTTGGCTCTGATACCAATCTGTAACATCCCCAAACCCGGCCCATTCACTACGACCGAATCTGGATATGTCACTGGGAAAGACGGTTGGAAATCTTAGACTTTAGAATTAAACTTGAAAATTTTAATATCTCTGTAAATCGTGTCCATTTAAAATTTAATAAATAATATAAGCTTGTTGAAAACTTCCGAATTAAAACATTATTATAAGTTGCTATAATATGAATCTTTTGGGAAAATATTACTAAGTGTAGTGTAAACTTCAACATTAATAAATAGAGTACTTTAAATCAAAGAGGCCCTTATTACATCAAATAAAATCCCAAAATACTGATAATATAAAATGCTTAAATAAAGTAAAACATCTTCTGTATGAAAATCTTCTTCTGCATGGGCCACCTTGTATCCACTCCAACCCGGTCCGATCGATCATGACTCCTGCGATGTTTAAAAAGTTGGGTGAGTCATACAGACTCAGTGTGTAAGTTAACCACTGAAATCCACCCACATGCTAGCCACATAATATCCCAATTATCAAATGCAACAAGTAATATATATATCATTTTAACAATTACTACAACTGGGCTTGGCCCACATTCAAATCATACTCAGATCATGGGCTAGGCCCATTTCTCAATAAACCACATATCAACTGGGCTTGGCCCATTTCCACGTATGTTCCCAAAACATACCTATCCACATGTCATATTGGGCTTGGCCCATTTCCATATTATTACAAAAATAATGCAACATGATTCCCAACCCAACCTAGGGTCCATCCGCTACACACCCCTTATCCAAATTTACCACACACCGGGGACTATCGAGTCACCCTCTCCTTTTCCCTCCAAAAGGCAACCAATGCCATCCACGATGTAGCGTATAGCCAACATCAAACCACGATGGAGCACACAAAGAAGCCATCAAGCCACGATATGGCATAAAGCCCATATCAATCAAGGTAACCACGCGAACTAAATCGCAAAGATCCACAACGCGACCTCGATCGGCGCCAATCCACGATGTAGCACAAAGTCGACATCAACCACGCACTCAAGTACACCCGCACCTTCTTTTCATAACCCACCCATGCACATGCCACATAAAATATAATCGTGATCATGCATGCACATGCTTATTAATATCCATAAACATACTCATAAACAAATAATCACACCGCAATAGATCCGATACTAACTCGGTCATCGCGCTATACCCTTTAGGGGTATATATGGCACACTTATTATCGCACTTGTTAGTAAAACATATAACACATAAAACCCGAAAACAAAGTGGGTTAGTTACACACCTTATTACTAGGAGTACTAGACTCTCGATCCTCGACGCTATCGTCTAGCGAAACCACGGCTTTTTGCCTAACGCTCATTCTTGTCGCCCACACCCGGTGGCCAATCTCGCATGTGCCAGAAACGGATCTCTTCTTGAACTTTGGGATGGGAGCTTTCCTTGCCCACTTTGACCGGTACTCGCCTCCATCGAAAGTCACTTAATCGTAACCACACGATTAATCAACAAAGTCATAATCAACTAATTCTAGGTCACTTACTAATACCCTTACCGAAATAATCTAAGATCCCGAAGGCTTCCTTTGCTCTTGTCGATATGCCCTAAAAGACCATAGCCAACCTTCGGTCAACACATAACCATATATTGGCCTAAGCCGAATATCAAACCACTTACCCTTTTTACTCGAATCCGAAACACCAATGGAATTGCTAGAAAATCCTCTGCTACAAGACTATTAGAATCGGCCATAAAAATCCGTGGAAAGGCCCCTTTGGCCGAATACCTTACCACCCTTACCTTGATGAATCTACTCTCCAAAAGTCCTCCTTTAATGCTGCTTGCTGCAAAAGAACCACATCACTAATGGCCTAAAAAGCCATTCGGCCAACCATAGGAATCAAGGTCTAGACACTTGATTTGGCAATTTTATGGAAAAGAGTCCAAAACCGATTCATAAAAAGAATACTTACCCCTTTTTTGCTAATCCCCAAGGATATTTTGGCTTCTCAACTTGCAATATAAAAAGGAGAATAAAGCACCTTAGATGTTCGGCTATGGCTACCAAGGAAGATCAAACATTCGACTAACATAAAATAGGTACAAACCGAGGTTGAGAGGAAGAGAAATAAAATGTAGAAGAAGGTTAGAAGAATTTTCGGCAATAGTGGAGAGGTTTCTGGTTTAAAAAAAGAAAAATAAATAAATTGCTTTGACTAAAATTTTCGGCAAGAAAACAAGAAGAAAAAGAAGAAGAATTTCGGTACTCTCCTTATAAAGCTTCCCAACCTACTAAGCAACCCCAAAGAGTCCAACATTCAGCCACCTTATCACTCCCTTATCAAATTCCAAATAAACTTCTATTTTATCCCCACTCACCTATTCAAAAACAATTAAAACATCGCCACCCTTATCATCTATCTCAACTAGATAAATAAATAAAAATAAAATAATAAAAAAATAAATAAAAAATAATAAAAGAAACATTTATCCAAATTAATTTAAAAGAACAAAAGCTAACTTAATCTATATCTACTGGAAGATCCCTTGTGCCGCCCAATCTTTACCAAGTCGCTGCAAAAATAAGAAAAAATAAAACTCCAATTGTACTGACCTTGGATTCGAACACAGGACCAATCACGACGCCTCCCTCCAAAGCCCAGTGCCACTCGGCCACTTTGATTTTTATGCCATAAAGCCCCAACATTTATTCTTAAACCCTTTCTACTCCAAAGCCCATAACCACCAACAAAAATAAAACGCCAAATGCTTCTCCTCGAAACCGCGACCTCTCCTCCTCTCCAGCGCCTAAGTAGCGCCCAAGAGCCACTTCTCCCAATTGGACTTTCATGTCCATCAACTTGGACATTTATTCTTAAGGCCTACTTAGCCCAGTCTCTTGACGCAAAAATAAAACCAAAATGCTGCCGCTTGGACTCGAACCCTTGCTCACTTAGGTGCCACCTTCCAAAGCCCCCAAGCAGCGCCTCAATCGCCACTTTTCCAAAGTCTTTCTTGTGTCATAAACTCCCCTAAATTATTTTAAGGCCTTCCTGCCCCATTTCCCCTTTTTACCCCAAAAATCTAAAAAATTTCTAAGGCATTCTTTGCCTTCTAGGGTTCTCCAAACCCCTAAAAATCTATCCAACATGACCATAAGCCTACTAACTGCTCGAGCTATGCTCCAAGCGCATAACCCCTAAAACCAGGGTGTTACAAGTCCTTACCGTAATCAGGTGTGTAATCTCACACCGAAATACCGTAAATCTGTGATTTATCATCATGTTAGAAAAATTGATCGATGTTGTGTAAGAACTTAATAACGGTATTATGGTATAAATCGAGTGATATGCTTAAATTGCATTATTTCAATAAACTTGTCAAAATTGGTATTAAAATTTTTAAAATTACGAAAATGTCCCTATGGGCCGATTTACAAAAATGCCCCTATGGACCGATTTACAAAACTACCCCTATGGGCCGAATTACAAAAATGCCCCTACGGGCTGAACTGCTAGAATGCTTTAGTGGAACGAATTACAAAGATCTATAGTTGGCCGATTTACCGTAATAAATTGTTGGATTAATGATTGTTGTACATATATGTGGATATTATGTTTAATTATGTATGATGCATGTTACATATTGCATGGGTTGGGAAAAATGTATGAAGAGCAGTATAGCCTGGTGGCATTGCCACAAAATATTCATTATAATGTTTACTTATGATTTCGGTGGCTTGACCCCAAAAATACTATATGAAAGCAGCTTGATTGCAGCGATACTCCGGTGGCTCTGCCACAAATATTATAAATGGTAACTTGCCTGCGAATTGGTGTGAGCGGCGGGGTGGGTTGACTTGATCCCCACAGGTGTGATTGGCTGGTCGGGGGTGTGATGGATGGATGGGTTGGGTTGCATTCATATCATTTTAATATTGTTATGTAAATGGGCTTAGGCCCAAGTTATTGCTAAATGGATTCAAGCCCAGTCGATAACGGTAAGGGGATTATGCACTGAGTTCTAGTAACTCACCCATTTTCCTTAACCTTTGCAGGTAATGCTCAGTAATGTGGACTTGGGCCATGGATGACTCGGTGGAGGCCATACTTTAGAAATGGTGTTTCGAACTTTAGTAAATTCCCTTTTCCATTTATTTCGTTACTTTTACTATTTTGGATTTTAAAGTTGTAATAAGGCCTCTGGGATAAACTTTAATTTGCTTTATGTTTGGGATGTTTTATTATTTCACTTAAATTGTTTAAAAAGGGATTTTTCTAAAATCATAAATAACGTTTTTCCAAAGTTGATTAACAAAAGGATTTTATCACATATTTATAAATAATTTAACTCGGATTCCCTTTCAGATTATCGATATTATTTTCAAAAGTCGCGATTTTAAAATAACACGAATTTGAATATCAATTCTTCAATTAAACCTCTCGGGATTAGTATTATTTCTAATCAAACTCGTTTTCTTAACCATAACCAAATAATACCTATTTTAGTACGAATCACAAAGTTCTTAAATACGTTTTATTCATGTGACACTTCAGACCCGGTCGTAACGCATGGGCCGGGTTTGGGGCGTTACATTTTATAGTATCCGAGCCTGATTGCAAAACTCGGCTGTGGTTTGGGTTCAAAAGCGTTTTTCCAAAGCTGTTTAAAATTTTTAATTTATACATGCATGTTCTAAAGGAAGTATGGCACCACGGGTATTCGGCACCAAGTCAAGTAAGTTTATGTTTTCATTTTAGAAATTATTGTGGTATGACTGTAGAAATACTCTAGAACTTTTAGCTTTAGGAGCTGAGAACTATAGAGATTGAGACTTTAGGATACGTTGTGCAAAAACAACTTTACTTTAACTCCATAAAACATTGTTTAATAAACACTGAAATAGCATATTGATTCATAAGACTTTTAATCAAATTAAATCGACTTAGCAATCATGAGCGCTAGAGGACGCGGACGAGGTACACGTGGCCGTAGTAGAGGTCGAAATGTTTGGGTTAGATCCTCAACATCGAGGCATAAGCCGAAAAGGGAGGTGCTGACATCGCCAGTGGCTGAGACGGAGGTTTTCGACGGAGCTGGAATGGGTATGCTGACTCAGCTAGTTAGGGAGGTATTGGAAGAGGTTAAAGGAATTCGGGAAGCACTTTGAGTTGGGTGCGTGGATTGTAAGACGAAAAGAGATCGTGTTTCTCTAGGGTCGCAGTCTCGTTCTGTGAAGCATACAAAGGCACGCCTAAATTTTTCGATTTGCGAATATTGCAAAAGGCATCATCCGGGTGAATGCTGGAGGAGATTAGGAGCATGCTTGAGATGCGAGTCTAAGGAGCATAAGGCTCGGGATTGTTCCATCACCATTAAGTTAGGTATGTCTTGGTTGAATGGGGTGTTTGAATGTAGAATATCTTATGAATGCGTGATAAGTACTTGTTTGCTTCTATGGTTGGATATCTGGTTGAGTAAAGAGATTTCTAGATAAGGTTAGAAGTGTATTAGTGTTTTGGGAGTAAGAGTGTACAGCGGTAGCGTGATAGAGTATTCGGTGCTAAACCATTGTTAGATAGCCGAAAATTTTGAGGACGAAATCTTTTTAAGGGGGTAGATTTGTAACATCCCAAAATTGGGCCTAGCAGAATTTGGCCTATTGGGCCCGAGCATAGAAGATTTTTAGAATTTTTGAGAATAAGGAATAGCATAATTGTAAGTTGGACTTAATGGGTAAGTCAATTGTGAAGGTTTAAGGGTCCTAAGAAGGCTTGGGGTTGAATTGGACCTTAGCTAAATTTTTATGTTTAAGCACCTTAAGGAGAGAAGGTAAGTGGCAGCAATGCTTATGGAAATAAGTGAGTAATTTGCTAGCATAAGTGAGCATATGGCAAGGAGGTTGTGGCGTCAAGTGAAGAGCATGGAGGGAAGAGGTTCGAATCCCACCTAGTGCAAATTATTTTGACTAAATTTTGTGCTTCTTCCCAAAGTGTCGGCCATGGCGGTAATTATGGTAAGGGAGACTTTTTTAATTATGGAAAGATGACTAAAGAAATATGGTATGGTGGAAAACAAGGGAAAATGAAGGAAAGAAATCAAAGAAAAGGGATAAGGAAGGGAACATGTTGGCCGAATGCTAGGAGTTGCCTTGGGGAGGAATTTTTGGTCAACATTCATCTTTTGGTAAAGATGATACACGGTTTTGGAGAGGGGGATTGGAGAGCCAAATTTTCTTAGAGTCATTTTAGAAGTTCGGTGCATGAGAGGCATTTTCTTTGGTTTGAACATTTTGTGTTTCTTTTCTAATCTTTTTCTTTTGTCTTGCCGAAACACTAAAGTCATTTTGGTACTTTCTTTTCCAATTTCTTTTCCCATTGTTTTGGTCGAAACCTCCTAGTCCATTTGTTCATCATTCTCCCTTGTTTTGCCGTAAACCTCGATTCATTTGGTTCATCTTCTTTTAATTTTTAACCGAAACTATTTAGCATTCTTTTCTCTCCATCCTTTCTTTTCTTTTTGACACTTCTTCAACCATTTCACTATTTCTTTTCTTTCTTTTCTTTCGTTTTGGGCACTCTCTTCTTGACCGAATCGGCAAGTGACCTTATTCTCCTCTTTTAACTTTCATTTTCTTTTCTTTCTAGCCGAATAAGTGTCTATCACTATTTGGTTGTGTATCTTGTTTCTAAACTGAAATGGTGTTTTCTCCTACTCCTTCACATCCTAATCATCCTCTTTTTCGTAGTGTGCTAAGTGGGTGCCAAATATCATCCTAGCCGATTTAATTCTAGCCTTAAGTCAATCAGAGGAAATCAGATTCAATATCGTTAAGGTAAGGAGTTTCTTTATGGATTATTTGATATCACTCATTATTCAATTAGTTGCTAAACGGAATAATAGTTTGGACTAAACGATTATTATAGGGTCTAAATCATTCGTTCTTATTCACTCGTGGATCCTTCGGAAATAGTGGTAAGCCTACTCCTATCACTAAAACAACTACTTTCTCTCATAGTAGTTTTCTAATCGAGATTTTTCCTATGGAGGCAAGTGGAACCGATTTGAAAGGAAAGGCATTAGTAGGAGACAAAAGGAGTGGATTTGCAACTCCTACTCTTAAGTTCAAACGAAGGACGGTATCGGCGATTCGAGATTTCCCACTGGGTTGTGGACCATCATCCGGTGAAAATAGACAAATCGTGGTCATTCACGATACTAAGGGTAAGCGTTTCAATAGATCGTTTGATTTAGATTTAGATTAATAAATCTCGTTTGTTGGATTAATCGAGTGTAATGGTGATTTAGGTGCCGACGATCAAGAAGGTTTAGTCCTTACCGTAATCAGGTGTGTAATCTCACACCGAAATCCCGTAAATCTGTGATTTATCATCATGTTAGAAAAATCGATCGATGTTGCGTAAGAACTTAATAACGGTATTATGGTATAAATCGAGTGATATGCTTAAATTGCATTATTTCAATAAACTTGTCAAAATCGGTATTAAAATTGTTAAAATTACAAAAATGCCCCTATGGGTTGATTTACAAAAATGCCTTTATGGGTCGATTTACGAAAATGCCCCTATGGGTCGAATTACGAAAATGCCCCTATGGGCCGAACTACTAGAATGCTTTAGTGGAACGAATTACAAAGATCTATAGTTGGCCGATTTACTGTACTAAATTGTTGGATTAATGATTGTTGTACATATATGTGGATATTATGTTTAATTATGTATGATGCATGTTACATATTGCATAGGTTGGGAAAAATGTATGAAGAGCAGTGTAGCCTGGTGGCATTGCCACAAAATATTCATTATAATGTTTACTTATGATTTCGGTGGCTTGACCCCGAAAATACTATATGAAAGCAGCTTGACTGCAGCGATACTCCGGTGGCTCTGCCACAAATATTATAAATGGTAACTTGCCTGCGAATTGGTGTGAGCGGCGGGGTGGGTTGACTTGATCCCCACAGGTGTGATTGGCTGGTCAGGGGTGTGATGGATGGATGGGTTGGGTTGCATTCATATCATTTTAATATTGTTATGTAAATGGGCTTAGGCCCAAGTTATTGCTAAATGGATTCAGGCCCAGTCGATAACGGTTAGGGGATTATGCACTGAGTTCTAGTAACTCACCCCTTTTCCTTAACCTTTGCAGGTAATGATCAGTAATGTGGACTTAGGCCATGGATGACTCGGTGGAGGCCATACTTTAGAAATGGTGTTTCGAACTTTAGTAAATTCCCTTTTCCATTTATTTCGTTACTTTTACTATTTTGGATTTTAAAGTTGTAATAAGGCATCTGGGATAAACTTTAATTTGCTTTATGTTTGGGATGTTTTTATTATTTCACTTAAATTGTTTAAAAAGGGGATTTTTTCTAAAATCATAAATAACGTTTTTTTCCAAAGTTGATTAACAAAAGGATTTTATCACATATTTATAAATAATTTAACTCGGATTCCCTTTCGGATTATCGACATTATTTTCAAAAGTCACGATTTTAAAATAACACGAATTTGAATATCAATTCTTCAATTAAACCTCTCGGGATTAGTAGTATTTCTAATCAAACTCATTTTCTTAACCATAACCAAATAATACCTATTTTAGTACGAATCACAAAGTTCTTAAATACGTTTTATTCATTTGACACGTTAGATCCGGTCGTAACGCATGGGCCGGGTTTGGGGCATTACAATAAGGACTTCTCATTTAGAAAGCCATGACAAATAAACACTTTAACAATCAGCACACAGCTTTTGCATTTTATGCGATTAAGTCCTTTTTACAAATTAAGCACACAACTGATAAAATTTTCACACAAAATTTTCACACATGCTTAATCACACACTGTAAATATGAAACATAATATTAAAATATTTTTTCAACCTCAGATTTGTTGTCCCGAAACCACTGTTCCGACTAGGGTCTAAACCGGGCTGTTACATGTCATCTCATTTTATAGTGGTGGAGATTTAATTTTCAAGCAAGCTTATGGTAATAACATTTATTGTTCAACTGTTGAGTGCATATTAATTGAACCTTAAACACTTTGAGTGCTTTGAGTAGATCTTTAGTGAGGATGTCAATTCTTGTTGATTTTGAATTTAAGGTAATTATTTAGATAAGGGGAGACACATACTTTTGTGCTTTAAAAAATTTAGCTTGGCCTGCTTGAGTCTTTAGTGTCCTTTCAGTTGAATTTCCAATGCATGGTTATTTGCGAATTATCTTGAAGCATTATTGATGAAAATGTCAAATTGAGAAAGTTAACTTCAATGTAGATTGAGGATTTTGCTTGAGGACAAAGAAATGCTTAAGTGTGGGGATATTTGATAAATGCCAAAAGTAACATGTTTTAGCCTCATTCTTAATACATTTTTGGATGATTATTCGATTTAAAATGGTGAATTTTATGATCCGAATCCTTTAAATTTAGGTTTCTATACTTAAGAGAGCATTTGGGACAAAAGGAGCGGAAATCAAAAAATTGAAACAAGTTTCAAGAGCCACACGGGCTAAGCCAGTCCACACGAGTTGGACACACGACCGTCTGAACCACACGAGCTACCACACGATCATGTGCCAAACCGTGTGGATTTTGCGAACAACACTCCAGAAACATGGGAAAACATAATTTTTTGGTTTTTGAGGATTCTAAAACCTATATAAACCAAATATAATAAGAGTGGAGTAAGCCATCAAAGAACATTGAAGAAAACAACTCAAAATGTAACATCCTAAAAATCCGAGTATCGATATATTGCATGTTTTGGTGTTTAGCTTATGAATGAAAACTTTCCTTTCTTCTTTTTCGTGTTTATTGTAGCCTTGAAAAGGGCATAGAAGTATTCTGGTATAGAATAATTTTTAGTATTGAGAATTTATTGAAGTGGATCAAGTGACACTGATACTTAAGTTAATTTAAGTGTCTAAAATTAGCATAAGATGAGTAATTGGCAAAGTGGTGATGGCGCCATAAGTTGGACTTGAGGGGAGAGGTTCGAATCTCCTAGCATGCAATTTAGGAGCTTTTATTTTTGGTTTTTCCTAGCATGTGTCGTCCAAGCATCAAACATGGATAAGATGGACTAAATTTTTATGGTAAGGATATTAAGGTTTATGGCAAGCAGGATTTAAGGGATGGAATGGCTTGATTTTGGGGAGAAGATTCTCAAACTTTAGGAAAATGGAGGATTGCAAGGCTTGAATCAAGGTTGATGTTTTGGTAACTTCTTCATGGCCATTTTGACCATGAACATGGACGGCATAGTGGACTAAGGGGGTTGGCCGAATGTGTTAGTAGCTTGGCCAGGATTAGGAGTTAGCTTTTGTTCATTTCTAGCATTTTTGTGCAAAATTTGTAATTCTCTTCTCAACCTTTCTTTTAGCCGAATTTGAGCTTTTGGTAAGTTTTGTTTTTGACCATTTCATGTTACCATTTGGACACATTTTTGCTTAGCATCTCAAGACATTTTCTCTTTTGGCCGAAATACCAAAGCTAAGATCATTTTCGTTTCCTTCTCCTTTTCCCCATTGCCGAATGTACCTTACTCCTAAACTCATCTCTTTTTTTTTCTCTTTTCTCTCTTGAAAACCAAATCAACATCATCTCCTTCCTTCATCCTTCTACTTTCTTCTCAACTAAATTTTCTTCATTATTTTCTCTCTTGGCCGAATGCTAGATTGCTCCATTGCCGAACCATTTTTCCCTTCCTTTGTTATTCATAGCCGAATCTCCTACTATACATAGGTATTCTTCTCAAACGTTTCTTTTTCAATCGTGGACAATAGTGTGATTTTGGAGGACCAAAACTCAAGTGTTCGTGAGTATAGTGAATCGTTGGAATCGATCTAAAGAGTTAAGGTAAGGAGTTTATTCAAAGATTCTCATATTACTCGTCATTTTGATATAGATGGATTATAACTCGATTTCAATTTAGGGACGTGACGCTCAATTCGCATATTGTGGAACAAGGATATTTCGTGGTAAGGCAATCTCACCCTTGTAACCGTTAGTCATAATTTCGATATATTTAGTCAGACTCATAATCTTTTGTCATTAGAAATAATCAAAATAGGGACGAAAAGGGTGGTGAATAGTGTTCGGAAGAGGGGTGGTTCCGCTATTCCCCCTAAGTTTAAGCGAAGGACTGCTTTCAAAGAATCGGGATTTTCCATCGGGTTGTGGACGCTCATCCGAGGAGAATCAGTTGTTTGAAATCATTTGTACTCCCGAACCTTTGTTTGTTCGTGGATTTTTAACGGGTAACGAACCATCAATCGAGGAGAAACCACAAATAGAAGTGGTTCGAAATTTTGAGGGTAAAGTCTAGATCGTTATTTCTAAGATTCGATATGTGAATAAATTATAGTGTTCTAATTTATCGTGATGCGTTTAGGTATCGACGAGTAGGAAAGTCTAGTTCTCACAGTAACCATGTGTGTAACTTCACACTTATCTCTCGGGTTAGATACTAAACCGTAAATATTTGGATAAAATCGTAAAGATGGAAAAATCATAAAATACATAGTAATTTACACTTTTGTGTAAATGTATGAAAACCGTTAAATTCATGGAATTTATGAAAACTGCTAGATCGTTAAATGGGCTGAAAATTTGCTAGATCGTTAAATGGGTTGAAAACTGCTAGATCGTTAAATGAGCCAAAAATTTGCTAGATCGTTAAATGGGCCGAAAACTGCTAGATCATTAATGGCCCGAAAATCTGTTAGATCGATATATGGGCCCAAGTTAGCTAGATTGCTAAATGGGCAAAATGCTATTTTATCTTATGGGCTCAAATGAAAATTTGTAATATAGACTCACATGTATGGTAGGCCTTTTGTTAAATTATTACATGGATATAAATTGTTATGCATACCTGATTGCATGGGTTGGGATAACTAATGAAGAGAAGAAATGCCTGTTGCCAAAAATCTAGTTCGGTGGCTTTGCCACAAAATTTTAATGGCTTAATGCCTCTAGTTCGGTGACTTTGTCACAATCTAGTTCGGTGGTGCACCACAATATATTTAAAATGGCTTATTGCCTATGATTGGTGTGTTGGCGGGGTGGGTTAACTTGATCCCCACAGGTGTGTTGGTTGGTACGGGGGTGTGTAGCGAATGGAAATTAGGTTTGGTTGGGAAATTTCATTTTGCATGCATTTAATTTATTATATTATATTCATAAATGGGCTCAAGCCCAAAACAATGCCTTGATTATCCGGCTCAATGAACGTGGTAAGTGAGTTACACACTGAGTTCTGAGTAACTCACTCTATCTATTTAACCATTTCAGGTAATGGCAATTGACGAAGGCTTGGGCCGAGGATGACTTCATGGAGGCCATACTACGAATATGGGTTTTTATAAACTATGAACTTTTATTAAGTAATTTATTTTAATTACTATTTTAGGTATGATGTAATAAGGCCTCTATTAATACTTTTATGGATTTTTATGTGTGTGGATGGATTTAAATTTCCTTTAAAACGTTGCAGATGCTTTAACTATTCGTGTTTTTAAATCATTTTCTAAATTTTCAACTAAACATCATTTTCGAAAGGTTTTATAGAACTGTTTACCTAAAACATTAGAGTATTAAATGAATGATAGATCGATGTAACAAACCAAATCTCGTCTTAACGCATAGACCTGGTTTGGGGTGTTACATTTAATGGTATCAGAGCCAGTTTCAAAACTCGGCTGTGGTTGGGTTCAACAACAATTTTTGTTTGAGAAACAGTTTAAATTTTTAAACTTTATGTTCTAAAGGTAGTATGGCACCACGAGCATCCGACACCAAGTCAAGTAAGTATTTGTATATTGATTGTTATTATTGTGATATGATCATAGGAACACTCTAGAACTTCTAGTTTTAGGTGTTGAAAACAATAGAGATTGAGACTATAGGACGTGATTGCGAAAACAACTTTACCTCTTATATCTCATAAAACATCGTTAATAAACATCGAAATAGTATTCGATTCATAAAACTTGTAAACGAGAATAAATCGAATTAGTTATCATGAGCACTAGAGGACGTGGTCGTGGACGCGTAGACGTGGCCGTGGTAGTGGTAGCGACGAGGTGTTGCGTCAAGCACCGGTCATGTGCCGAAAATGGATGCATTGTGACGCTCGAGAGTGAGACGGGATCACATGATCATATGGAAGAAGATAATGCTTTAACACGAGCAAATGCCGCGAGTTCTTGAAAGGGTTCTTTGGACCTAGAGTCGGGCCAACAAATCGTGGGTCGATATCAGAGCGATCAAATCAAGTGGTGCTTGAGGTTTTTCAGAGGTGTCTCGGTGTAGCTCCAAATGTTGCCGAATATTGGCTTGAGGCGGTGGAGCGAATTATGGAATACCTCGAGTGCAATCGTAGAACGTAAACTAAGAGGAGCGGTGTCCTTGCTAAGGGACGAAGCTTATCAATGGTGGCTTATCGTCCGAGAAGGCATCAAGTCGCATTAGTTAATTGGGAGTTCTTCAAAGTCGCCTTCGTGGGAAATATGTAGGCACAAGTTATGTGGACGCTGAGAAGGAAGGAATTTTTAAACTGATTCAAGGAAATAAGACGGTGGCGACTTATGAAGCCGAGTTTTTACGCTTGAGTCGCTATGCTCGGACAATAGTGCCAACAGACCATGAGCGTTGTGTACGCTTTGAGGATGGGTTGAATGATGAGTTGCGGGTTCTGATAGCCCCACAACAAGTTAGAACTTTTGCCACACTTGTGGAGAAAGCCAAGATAGCCGAAGAGGCTAAGAGCTCAGAACGTCAGAATCGGGAAAGAGTTAGAGGCAAAAGAGATATAAAGTATTCGGGTTTTTCAAAAAGGTTTTTGAAGAGGCCTCGGAATGGTGAGCCATCTCAAGGAAGAGCACTTGTAGCTAATAATCAGAGTCGAGACTGTACTGAATGTGGGAAATGACATTCCGGAGAGTGCTGGAGGAAAACGGGTGCTTGTTATAAATGTGGTTCAATGGATCATCAATATAAGAATTGCCCTCGACGCATGGATACGACTCAGGAAGTTCGTAATACTGAAACACAGCCGGCAAGAGGAACTCAGCAGCCACTGAGAGGTCGTGGTGGTAATGGGGCTGGACGTGGTCAAGGGGCATTGGGTCGAGGCAATGGTTCTAGAGGTAACACGGATGCAAGACAGCCAGGATTGGTATATGCAGTTAGACGCCGCGAGGATGGCAATGCACCTGATGTGATAACTGGTACGTTCTTTATCTTTGATGTACCTGTTATGTAACATCTTGAAAATGGGCCTATGCATTTTTGATTTAATTATACGAAATGGCATGTCTTATGTGTTATGAATGTATTGTTAACATTTTTGGAAACTTGGAAATGTAAGGAAATGCTTTGGAAATGTTAAGTTTAAAAGAGGAAAGTGAACATTTTTGGAAACTTGGAAATGCAAGGAAATGATTTAGAAATGTTAAATTTAAAAGAGGAAAGCGAACATTTTCGGAAACTTGGAAATGTAAGGAAATGTCATAGAAAGTGTTAAGTTTAAAGTTTAAAAAGGGGAAACTAAGACAAGGTGGCCTTAAGAAAATTTATAGAGGAAATATGACATACAAATAACCTTGGTAAAATGGCTACAAGGCACCACTTAAGGGCCTAGCAAGTGACGCCACATGCAGGAGCAAAAGGGTCTTGAGTTCGAGTCACATGGGAAGGAAATAAAAGAATTTTTATTTTGCTACAAGGAGTAGAGAGGTGGACGGCATTAAGGCTCTTAAAAGAGGAGTTTTATTCTCTTTAAATTTCGGCTAAATAGGGGATAAATAATGGATTTATTTTAGATTATTTTTAAGAGAGATAAATGAGGATTTATTCTTTAATTTTAAAAATTTAAGAGATAAAGCTATCAAAATAAGGGAGAGTGGTGGCCAAGTAAGGGACTCGGCTAGTAATTTTTGGCTACTAGAGGAAAAGAGGCCATTCATCCATTCACTCTTCCTTTGCCGAATTTCCTAAGCAAATTCTCCTCTCTCTGCCGAAATTCCCTAGAGCCTCGTTCTTCTTCTTTTTTGTTAGCCAAAGCAAAAAATTCAAGATGCCACCATAGCCGATTTCTTTTCTTTCCAATCCATCAAAAGCCGAAACCTCTTTGATCACTATCTAGTCTCCATAGCCGAATCTTTGTGGAGCTTCAAGCAAGAGTGGGTCGACTTCTGTAGTAAGGGTAAGGATCTATCCTTATATTTCTTTTCTTCAAGCCCAAGATTAAGATTCTAATGCCATTTGTATCTCTTGGCCGAAACTACAACAGATCTTTTGGGATTTTGTATATAGTCGACTACCAGGGAGAAGAGACTACTTTTCGGGATTTAAAGAATCAAGGTAAGATATGTGAATATTCGGCCAAAGGCCATTTATTATGTTTAAGGATGAAATCGAATCTAATATAAGTCTATAGGTATTTCGACAACTCCCTAAGCAAGTGATTCTTTTCGGGATTTTAGAATCCACAAGGTAAGCATCTGAGGTATTCGGCCAAGGCCTATTTTTGGTATTTAGAACTGTTTCGTATTTATTCAAAAGCCAGAAACTGACATAGCTAAGTGATTTGGTGGCTAGCCGATTTCAAGAAGGAACTCAGCAAGGTTTCGGGATTTGATTTTTAATCCAATCGGCACAAGGTAAGTTTTGGTTACAATAATCCTTCAGGATTTAGTCTTATGGCCGAATAGGCTTTTACTAAATAACAAATGATTAATCAAATGTAGGAACTTAAGATCTAAATCAGTAGATCGGTTTTCGGGATTTCAAGGAATTCGTTAAGCATATCAGGTGTGTACCCCACACTAATCTTAATAGATTTATGGCTTTAACTTGATATACGTGTTAATATGAAAGTGTAAGAATGTGGCTAAGGTACCATGTTATGGTACAAAGTACTGTGCACGTTTCCTACTCCTACTAGGATTATGAAATATGTTATGGTTAACATGTGATAAGTGATAAGAATGTGAAATTTGGCATGTTAATGCATAATATGTATGATATGGGGCATATGGGCTATTGAAAAAGGGAAGTGAATGTGGTGACCTAAGACCACGATATTTGAATGTGGTGACCTAAGACCACGATATCTCGAATGTGGTGACCTAAGACCACGATATCTCGAATGTGGTGACCTAAGACCACAAATATTTATAAGAGGCGATGAGCACGTCGATCGTAGCTTGATCGCTTCGATGATGTGTAGCGGATGGAGGGTTGACTTAGTAGTCCCCACGGTGTGCAGGTTGGTATGGGTGATGTGTAGTAGATGGTAACTAGGTTTGGGTTCGGGTTTGCATCATATTATTTAAATGTTTTATGTACATGTATGACTTGTATGCCTGAGTTTGTTAGGACTTAGTGTTGTGGTTACACATTGAGTCTGTTGACTCACCCCGTTGTGGGATTACTTTTGTGTGATGGACGGTGATGGGTGGGACGGCAGAAGCTTAGGGATGGCCATGCTCAGCAAGGAATTTATTTTATTTGGACTTTTTATTTTAAGTACTTTAAATTTAATTTTGGGTTTTATTTTGATGTAATAAGGCCGTTAATATGAACTGTTTTATGCATGCTTTTTATTGGATTTTATTACTATATGATTAAGTTTAAATCAAGGTTAAATGGTTTTTCTTAAATATATATATATATATATATACAAGGTTTCCAATTGAACCCAACACAAGCAAATCCATCTTCAAACCACACGAATTTTTCCTAAGTAACAAACAGACTTTCAAATGTTTTCTCGAGGAACATACTAGATCCGGTCAGGGCTTGTGGGCCGGGTTTGGGGTGTTTCATGTTACTGCTTTGATAGATATTGGTTCTACCCACTCGTATGTTGCTAGCGCCATATCTGGAAACTTGAATCTAGAATCTGAAATTACCGATAGTGAGATGATGGTAATTAGTCCTTTAGGACAGTCGGTAATTGTAAATAAACTGTTTAGAGACGTGCCTTTAGAAATCCAAGGAGAAATATTTTTGGCGAATTTGATGGAATTGCCCTTTCGAGTTCGATCTAATTTTGGGCATAGATTGGTTGGTTAAGCACGGGCGCTTTTGGGTGTCGAAAAGCGGATGTCAATAAGGACTTGGATGATAAAGAAATAGTAATGATAGGCGAACGAAGGAATTACTTGGCAAATGTGGTATCTGCGTTAAAGCGTAAAAGTTGGTGCGAAAAGGGCACGGAGCATTTCTAGCTTTTATTAGTGCTTTGGATGCCAAAGAGTTATCGATGGAGGACGTGAGAACGGTGAAGGAAATTTCGATGTATTTCCCGAAGAACTTCCCGGTGTACCTCCGGATCGGGAAGTGGAATTTGGTATTGAGCTTTTGCTCGAACGGCTCCAGTGTCCATTGCTCCTTATAGAAGGGCACCGAAGGATTGGCGAGCTTAAAGCTCAAATTCAAGAATTCTTTGGATCGAGGTTTTATTCGACCGAGTGTGTCTCCGTGGGGAGCACGGTTTTGTTCGTTAAGAAGAAGGATGGGTCGATGCGTATGTGCATTGATTCTGAGCGATTGAATAAATTGACGATCAAGAATAGGTATCCTTTACCGAGAATTGATGACTGTTTGATCAATTGAAAGGAGCTTGATTTTCTCCAAAATTGATTTGAGATCGGGTTATCACCACTTAAGGTGAAAGAAGCAGATATTCATAAGACGGCATTCGAACTCGTTATGGACATTATGAGTTTTGGTGATGCCGTTTGGGTTGACCAATGCACCAGTGCATTTATGGACATGATGAACCGGTCTTTCAACAATATTTAGACCGGTTTGTGGTGGTGTTCATAGATGACATTTTGGTATATTCAAGGAATGAAGAGGAGCATGACTCGCATTTGCGATAGTAATCGCAGATTATTTTGAGATAATCAACTTTATGCCAAATTTAGTAAATGTTAATTCGTTAAGGGAAGTGACTTTCTTGGGTCATGTGGTATCGGTGAAGGAATAAGGGTGGATCCTCGAAAAATTGAGGTCAGATCTTGGATTGGAAACCGCCAAAGTCGATGAGTCGAGATTCGAGTTTCTTGGGGTTGTTTGGTTATTATAGACGCTTTTTTTGAGGGGTTTTCTCGATTGCCGCACCCTAACTAAATTGTTGCGTAAAAGAAGGGTACCGTATATTTGGACTGAAAAACAACAGAGAGTTTTGAGAAATTGAAGAAGATTCACAGCGGAAGCACAGTTTTGATTCAAACTGAGGTCGGAAAGGAATTTATCATTTATTGTGATGCGTCTCACACGGGTTTAGGTTGTGTACTGATGCAAAGTGGAAAAGTAGTGGCATATGCTTCTCGTCAACTGAGACCGCACGAAGTAAATTACCCCACTCATGACTTGGAGTTAGCTGCGGTAGTGTTTGCTTTAAAGATTTGGAGACACTATCTCTACAAAGGAGAAGTCCATCATTTACACGGATCACAAGAGTCTTAAGTATCTTCTTACTCAGAAGGAGTTAAACTTGAGACAAAGAAGATGGATAGAACTGTTAAAGGATTATGATTTCTCAATCGAGTATCATCCGAGAAAGGCTAATGTGGTAGCTGACGCGTTAAGTCGTAAGGTGGTATCTGATTTGAGAGCAATGTTTGCTCATCCGAGTTTGTATGAGGATGGTAGTCTATTAGCGGAACTTCAAGTGAAGCCTCTCGTGGTTAGAGCAAATCAAGGAAAAGCAGATATCGATAAAAAGTTGGGACCCTTAATTCAAAGCAAGTTGGGAGTGGTGAAATAGAGGATTTTGGTATAAACACGGATGGAGTCTTTGTGTTTCCGTGGAAGAGTTTGTATGCCTAAGGACTCGATTTGAGACGAATGATTCTGCGGAGGCGCATAGTAGCCCTTATGCTATGCACCCGGAGGAAATAAGATGTATCGGGATTCCGTGAGCAGTATTGGTGGCCAGGGTTGAAGCGTGAGATTTTTGAGTTTGTGGGAAAATGTTTGACTTGTCAACAAGTGAAGGCGGAGCATCAATTACCGTCAGCTTATTACAACCCGGTAAAGATTCCTCTTTGGAAATGGGAGCGGATAACTATGGATTTTGTTAGTGGGTTACCTTTAACACCTACTAAGAAAAATTCCGTTTGGGTAATAGTTGATCGATTGACGAAGTGCGCCATTTTCTACCAGTTAGATGCGGATTATTCATTCTGAGAAGTTGGCTAAGTTTGTATGTATACGAAATAGTGAGGTTGCATGGGATACCGGCATCTATTATATCGAGATAGGGATCCTAGGTTTACATCACGATTTTGGAAAGCTCTGCATGAAGCTTTGGGAACAAAGTTAAACTTCAAGATGCGGCTTTTCATCCTCGATCAGATGATGGATCGGAGAGAGTAATTAGATTATTGGAAAACATGTTAAGGGGATGTGTAATTGATTTCAAAGGTAGTTGGGAGGATTTTCTACCGCTATGAATTTGCGTATAACAACATGCCTATCGATCTAGCATACAGATGGCACCCTACAAGGCATTGTGCGGTCGTAGGTGTCGTTCTCCTACTTGTTGGACTGAATTGGGCGAACGGCAGATGTTAGGTCCAGAGTTAATATCGGAGACGGAAGAAAAGGTAAAAGTCATTCGACCACAGATAAAGGAAGCTTCGGATAGACAGAAGTCATATGCAGATCTGAAGCGTAAGGATATCGAGTTTGCTGTGGGGGATCAGGTCTTTCTGAAGGTCTCACCTTGGAAGAAAATTTTTAGATTTGGAAGGAAGGGCAAGTTGAGTCCTAGGTTCATTGGACCATATCGTGTGATGAAGCGTGTTGGTCCAGTGGCTTATCAGATTGAATTACCTCCAGAGTTGAGTCAAATTCATAATGTTTTCCATGTTTCCATGCTAAGGCGTTATAGATCGGATCCGTCACACATAGTACCGGTAGATGAAGTGGAGTTGAGATCAGACTTGTCTTTCGAGGAGGAACCAGTGGAAATTTTAGACCGAGATGTCAAGGAGCTAAGAAAGAAGACAGTGCCGTTGGTCAAGGTTTTATGGCATAATCACGGAGCGGAGGAAGCTACGTGGGAGCCTGAGGATACAATTCGACAACAATACCCTCACCTCTTTTAACCAGGTAAATTTCGAGGAAGAAATTTTCTTTAAGGAGGGTAGAATTGTAACATCCTAAAAATCCAAGTATCGATATATTGCATGTTTTGGTGTTTAGCTTATGAATGAAAATTTTCCTTTCTTCTTTTTCGTGTTTATTATAGCCTTGAAAAGGGCATAGAAGTATTCTGGTATAGAATAATTTTTAGTATTGAGAATTTATTGAAGTGGATCAAGTGACACTGATACTTAAGTTAATTTAAGTGTCTAAAATTAGCATAAGATGAGTAATTGGCAAAGTGGTGATGGCGCCATAAGTTGGACTTGAGGGGAGAGGTTCGAATCTCCTAGCATGCAATTTAGGAGCTTTTATTTTTGGTTTTTCCTAGCATGTGTCAGCCAAGCATCAAACATGGATAAGATGGACTAAATTTTTATGGTAAGGATATTAAGGTTTATAGCAAGCATGATTTAAGGGATGGAATGGCTTGATTTTGGGGAGAAGATTCTCAAACTTTAGGAAAATGGAGGAGTGCAAGGCTTGAATCAAGGTTGATGTTTTGGTAACTTCTTCATGGCCATTTTGACCATGAACATGGACGGCATAGTGAACTAAGGGGGTTGGCCGAATATGTTAGTAGCTTGGCTAGAATTAGGAGTTAGCTTTTGGTCATTTCTAGCATTTTTGTGCAAAATTTGCAATTCTCTTCTCAATCTTTCTTTTAGCCGAATTTGAGCTTTTGGTAAGCTTTGTTTTGGACCATTTCATGTTACCATTTGGACACATTTTTGCTTAGCATCTCAAGACATTTTCTCTTTTGGCCGAAATACCAAAGCTAAGATCATTTTCGTTTCCTTCTCCTTTTCCCCATTGCCGAATGTACCTTACTCTTAAACTCATCTCTTTTTTTTCTCTTTTCTCTCTTGAAAACCGAATCAACATCATCTCCTTCCTTCATCCTTCTACTTTCTTCTCAACTAAATTTTCTTCATTATTTTCTCTCTTGGCCGAATGCTAGATTGCTCCATTGTTTGAACCATTTTTCCCTTCCTTTGTTATTCATAGCCGAATCTCCTACTATACATAGGTATTCTTCTCAAACGTTTCTTTTTCAATCGTGGACAATAGTGTGATTTTGGAGGACCGAAACTCAAGTTTTCGTGAGTATAGTGAATCGTTGGAATCGATCTAAAGAGTTAAGGTAAGGAGTTTATTCAAAGATTCTCATATTACTCGTCATTTTGATATAGATGGATTATAACTCTATTTCAATTTAGGGGACGTATCGCTCAATTCGCATATTGTGGAACAAGGATATTTTGTGGTAAGGCAATCTCACCCTTGTAACCGTTAGTCATAATTTCGATATATTTAGTCGGACTCATGATCTTTTGTCATTAGAAATAATCAAAATAGGGACGAAAAGGGTGGTGAATAGTGTTCGGAAGAGGGTGGTTCCGCTTATTCCCTAAGTTTAAGCGAAGGATCTATTTTCAAACAATCCGGGATTTTCCATCGGGTTGTGGACGCTCATCCGAGGAGAATCGGTTGTTTGAAATCGTTCGTACTCCGAACCTTTGTTTGTTCGTGGATTTTAACAGTAACGAACCATCAATCGAGGAGAAACCACAAATAAAAGTGGTTCGAAATTTTGAGGGTAAAGTCTAGATCGTTATTTCTAAGATTCGATATGTGAATAAATTATAGTGTTCTAATTTATCGTGATGCGTTTAGGTATCGACGAGTAGGAAAGTCTAGTTCTCACAGTAACCAGGTGTGTAACTTCACACTTATCTCTCGGGTTAGATACTAAACCATAAATATTTGGATAAAATCGTAAAGATGGCAAAATCGGAAAATACATAGTAATTAACACTTTTGTGTAAATGTATGAAAACCGTTAAATTCATGGAATTTACGAAAACTGCTAGATCGTTAAATGGGCCGAAAATTTGCTAGATCGTTAAATGGGCCAAAAACTGCTAGATCGTTAAATGGGCCGAAAATTTGCTAGATCGTTAAATGGGCCGAAAACTACTAGATCATTAATGGGCCGAAAATATGTTAGATCGATATATGGGCCCAAGTTAGCTAGATTGCTAAATGGGCTAAATACTATTTTATCTTATGGGCTCAAATGAAAATTTGTAATATAGACTCACATGTATGGTAGGCCTTTTGTTAAATTATTACATGGATATAAATTGTTATGCATACCTGATTGCATGGGTTGGGATAACTGATGAAGAGAAGAAAGGCCTGTTGCCAAAAATCTAGTTCGGTGGCTTTGCCACAAAATTTTAATGGCTTAATGACTCTAGTTCGGTGACTTTGTCATAATCTAGTTCGGTGGTGCACCACAATATATTTAAAATGGCTTATTGCCTACGATTGGTGTGTTGGCGGGGTGGGTTGACTTGATCCCCACAGGTGTGTTGGTTGGTACGGGGGTGTGTAGCAGATGGAAATTAGGTTTGGTTGGGAAATTTCATTTTGCATGCATTTAATTTATTATATTATATTCATAAATGGGCTCAAGCCCAAAACAGTGCCTTGATTATCCGGCTCAATGAACGTGGTAAGTGAGTTACACACTGAGTTCTGAGTAACTCACTCTATCTATTTAACCATTTCAGGTAATGGCAATTGACGAAGGCTTGGGCCGAGGATGACTTCATGGAGGCCATACTACGAATATGGGTTTTTATAAACTATGAACTTTTATTAAGTAATTTCTTTTAATTACTATTTTGGGTATGATGTAATAAGGCCTCTATTAATACTTTTATGGATTTTTATGTGTGTGGATGGATTTAAATTTCCTTTAAAACTTTGAAGATGCTTTAGCTATTCGTGTTTTTAAATCATTTTCTAAATTTTCAACTAAACATCATTTTCGAAAGATTTTATAGAACTGTTTACCTAAAACATTAGAGTATTAAATGAATGATAGATCGATGTAACAAACCAAATCTGGTCTTAACGCATAGACCTGGTTTGGGGTGTTACACAAAAAACACCATTGGAGCCGACTCCGGAGCAGATTTCCATCAAGATTGAACATCTCCTTTTGATTTCTTTGAAGTTTATTATGAGTTTCTTTATTTCTTACAGTTTTACTGTCTTTGGGATGTCTTTATTTGCAATTATGAACTAACTTTCTAAATACCTAGGGAAGATGAACCCTATGATGAATTCTGTCTTCTGATTTCTATTATACCTAATAAATACTTGGATCTTATTCTCAATTATGTGTGCTTAATTCTTGGTTTAATATTTCTAGGTTATTAATCCATGTTTGTTGTGGTGCTTAATTCTTGGTTTAATATTTCTAGGTTATTAATCGATGTTTGTTGTGCTTAATTCAGACAAGGAATAGAACCTGTTTAAGAGTAAATCTAGCATAATTTAGTGGAGTTACATGCAATCCTAGAAATAGGATGACATAAATCTACCGGATTAGAGTCAAATCTAATAGGGGGATCCATAGATAAAGTTAATGCGACAATATGGGTTTTAATTAGAATGAAATTTCAATTAATCAACCTAGAGCCAATTGCTCTTACTCTTGAAAGATATATTAGCATAATTTAGGGATTTCAACGGATCAAGATAATAACTGAAGAAATTGTTTAATTCAGATTGATAATGACATATAAAATCTAGGTGGATTCTTTCCTATGTATTGTTTCGCTTCTTGATTGTTATTCACTTGTTTTCCTGATTTATTCTTTGTCGAGTTCTTGAGTTAATTAATTTAGTTAATTTTAGTTTTAATAAATCACTCCAATTTGTTGGTTAAATAATAGAAAGACAATAGTTACTAGTACTTTTAGTCTTCGTGGGAACGATATTTGTGCTCACTGTAGCTATACTAATAATTGATAGATGCACTTGCCTTTGTTGAATTTTTAGTTGGTTTATGACTGCATCAATTCTTCTCCACATTTATTATATCATTATTTATACGGGTCGAACCTCAACAATCTAAGCAGAGGATTCTACATGGTAAACAAAAAAAAACAAGAAAATTAAGATTGAGATGAAGAATCACCTCGAGGATTGTCAGACTCCTTTAATTCACACCTCATAACAATTTGAGTTAAAATGACATTTAAGTGGTTTTTTAGACTATTGACAATGGACGCTGAAATTATTTATCATCTGAATACAAAAGCAATTTATATATATATATATATTAATTTAGTTGGTTTTTTTATCCATTTTAAAGAAGTGAAGAACTTGGCTAATTATTATTCTAAATTCATTATTTAAATATCGAAAATATGAGTTGTCTTAAAAGAGTAAAAAATCCAAAAGTGGTTGGTAGCTTTATTAATTTTTTTATAATAAATTGGTAGGTATCTAACATGCATAGGAAAATAATTTAAGGTTGATGATTTATTTGGAAGTCTAAGCTAAGTTTTTGCTATTTTTTGTTGTAATAATTGGATTGTAAATGTGGGCATCTATACATAGATTTAGGTTATTTCTTGTACACTGTATTTGAGCAAAACTTTGTATTTGTCAAATTTAAATTATTCCGAGTTCCATCATTTAGATTTTACACTAGAGCTATTTAATTTAATTTTTTTAATTTTAAAATATATTTTAATCAAATTGGAATATGTTAAATTATTTGAATCAATTTCATTAAGGTTTTTTTAAAATACAGAGAATACATGATATATAATGTTTTAAAATAAATATCTATTCTGTAATTCTAATTTTTCTGTACTTATATTTCATCGAATAATTCTTGCTAGTCCGTATATTACCAATGGTAGGCTACAGACTCTCCCATCACATTCGTTGTAACAACCCATTTTTCAGTGAAATCGGAACAGTGGTTTCGGGACCACAAATCCGACCTAAAATATAATTTATTTTTATTTTATTATATGGTCCATAATATGATAGACGTGACATGTGAAAATTTTGACATGAAAATTTTATCGATTTGGTGCCCAATTACGAGAATGACTAAATCGCATAAAATGTGAAAGTTGAATTCTAGTACCTATAAGGATCAAATAGCTATGGAATTCAAAACTAGAGGTCCTTATATGGTAAATAGACCATTAAGAAAAGTATGTAGATTTTTCATGGTGACTTATCCATGGAATTATAAAGAAAAAGGTCAAGGACTAAATTGGAAATAACAAAAAATTAATTAATTAAAAGATGATAAAAGAAAATATTATCTTATTATTTTCATCTTCAACCAAAAATTTTATGGAAACCCTAAGAGAGAGAGGGGAAACTTTCAAGGCTTAATTGGGTAAGTTCTCTTGTCCCGTTTTTAATAATTTTAGTATTTTTGAAACCCAGATAGCTTAATCTATTTATTTGAGGGATTAATTTGAAAAAAAAATATCAAAGTATGAAAATGGGTCATGGATGTATTATGCTGGAAATTAGAAATTTATGGTAGAAAATGAAAGATTGTTGATAGATAAACAACTTTTACAAAGTGATTTTTGATGAAAGCATGATTTAGGGACTAAAATGTAAACTTGTGAAATTGAATGAAAAATTCTAAAATTTTATGAATACATGTGCTGTAAATTTTGTAATGTGGCTTTGGTTAGGCTTGGAATAGGGAGTAATTTGTACAAGTTTCATTTTCTGGGCCTAGGGACAAAATCAGAATTTATGGAAAAGTTAGGGGCAAATGGTAATTTTTCTTAGGACGTAAATTGAGTCCATTTAAATATGAAATGTATGAAATTGATAGTTAAATTTGTTTATATAGATCCGGAAAACACAAACTCGAGGCTAGATCGAGAAAAAGAAAAGATTTTGGATTAGTAGATTATTACGTGAACAAGTGTCGAGGTAAGTTCGTGTAACTTAATCGGACATGTAATTATGTTGATTGAATGTCGTGTTTGTATGTAATGTGATTTATGTTAATTTGCTTTTCTTGTATGCTATGATGGAAAATTTGCTACAAGCTTGAAATGGTGATAAAGGGTTAGTCTCGATTGAATGTTGAATTCTGATGATTATATGCGCTTTCCCGAAACGAATAAAGTCCAGCATTTGTTGCGGACGGGATTTAGCTCGTATGAGTAATCCTATTGTCCATGTTATATAAAAGATTTATCCCGGACGAGTAATCCTAATATAATACCTCTCGAGTATGCATTATGTAACACCCCAAACCCGGCCCAGACGTTACGACCGGATCTGACGTGTCACATCAAAGTGTTGTTTGAAAATCGGTTAGTTCGGTAAAAGCTCAATACTAACTGTGACACCCCAAACCCAGCCCAAACGCTACGACCAGATCTGGTATGCTACGGGGTTTAACGTTAAAAACTTCACTTGGATGATTTTCAGAAATTCAGTTTGTTTATTTAGGTATTCGCTAAAATAAGTGATATTTGAAGAAAACCCTTGCTTTTTCTTTGAACGTGTTTGAAAATCCCAAATTATTACTTCTTATAGATAAGTCTTTGAACATAAAGTTAAATTTTTTTAAAAAAAATAGAATAATGACATTAACAAGTATAATTTAAACCTAAGCTATGGAGCCTTATTACATAAATAGTCCCAAAATTGAAAACTTAAAGGAAAGCTGAAAATAGTCTATGAAAATATAAGACTTGATGGCCCCTCGAGTCCGCCTCAGCTCCCATGTCCACGGTCTACTGCTCATCTGAGAAGTCAGGGAAAATAAAGGGGTGAGTCACCAAGACTCAGTGTGCAAATCCCGAAAACACATAAAAAGCTTGAGGCCCACAAACACATTATGGGCCTTGGCCCATACACAATGGCAACAAAATAATCACATCTTTGCATGGCCCAACCCAACCTAAAGGTCCATCCTCTACACACCAGCCCGTACCAGCCATCACACCTCGGGATTTCTACAATCAACCCACCAACCGCTACACACCATATCGGCCGTCATGGCTGTCAGTTATAATGCCGATCACCATGTGACCTTATAATCCACTATGGCAGAGCCACCGATCACTGTGTGACCTTATAATCAAGTGTGGCAGAGCCACCGATCACTATTGTGACCTAAGTGTACATATCTTGGTTTAACCACCGATCACTAGGTGACCTTTTAACATGCTCTTCCCCTTCATCATATCAACCCCATCCCATGCATACATCCATGCAGAACCAAAATAATATACTACCTAAAAGATCACAGTCTATCACATACCTCGATACACATAGAAAAGTTTCTATGATTACGTACCTGGCATCCCTTGCCTACCCTTTTCGGGTAATACGACTGTCCATACAGCATTTTTCCGGCTTTTAGCCCATAACATATATAGTACAGATTAATTAGTGTGATAGAGATCTACACACGATTACTGATCAAGATGATACTTTCTATGTCAACACTATCGGTAGCCGATACGACTGCTAACTGCCTTTGGTTTTGTTCTGAAGCCGGTCCATAACTCGGTGGCAAATCCCGAACTGCTGACACCGTTCGTTTCTTAAACTTAGGGGTTGGATTTACGGGTCCAATCCCCTCCTTCGCCTGATTGACATTTGATTCCATCAAAAGACCTTATCAGTTGCTACCACCCACATATGGTTATTAATCCGTAACACAGGGTCAAGACCACAAATACAATAAACGAGCCTAACGAAAATCTAAAGAGAACCCCTTACCTTGAAATCCCGAAAAGAGGTATGGGTCTCAGAGACTAGCGATTTTCGGCTTTTGGGATCTAGATGATCTGATCTACTTCGATTCCTGAAATGTTGCCCCAAGATGAGAACACAAGAACGGTCAAAACGTTACTCCAAAGTTAATCTTATCACATCAATTAGCCTTTCGGCTTTGGCCTCCAAAAACCAAAAGAGAGGAAGAACAGAAGAAATCGGCACTTACCTTAACACTGAGAATTCGGCAACTCCTAGAGAATTTCGGCTTTTGAGAAGATCAAAAAGAAAGATGGTGCAAAGGAATCTATGGAGGTTCGACTTAATGAAGGAATCAAAAGAAAAAGATGCAGAGGAAGATTATGAGGTTTCAGTTTGTAGGAGAAAGCAGAGAAAAAAATGGACATTCAGCTTTAGCATAAAAGTGGAGATGAGAGAATGGAATTAGGGGTTTCGGCTTTAGCAGAGAATGAGAGAAGAGAGTAAGAGAATAAAACCCAAATGCTAAAAATGCCTATTTTGCAAACTAAAAACCCATCCTATGAATAGGGAAATTTCGGCACCCCTTAGCCATACAAAATCGATTCCCCCTTCCCACCTAGAGTTTGAAAATCGGCCACCACTCAGCTTACCAGATAACTCCTAGATTTTCTCCCTTATCTCCATCTGATCACTCATCCTCAAGTGGCATGGATAACGCCACCTCTTCCTTCCTTTATCTGCCACAATATTAGCCATATTATCCACATTATCCCACTCATTAAATCTCCCTGTTTTTAAGCATTCCAACTGACTCCAACTCCCTCTCTTTTGACGCCAAAAACATTTAAAATAAGTGGGTAATGCGACTCAAACCTTGGACCTCCTTGTTGCTTATCACGCCACGTCAAAGCCCCTAAGTAACGCCACTGACCACTGGCCACAAGCCTATTTGTGTGTCTTACTTTACAGATAATATCTTTTAAGCCCCTATTCTAACGGGCTTTCCACTAGAGTGCCCAAGCAGAAAATTTGACTAAAGCCTCGGCCCAATTCATGAGCCCAATCTGAACCCCTTAAACACCCTAATTACACATTAGAGATAACATAAACATCATAGCACATTAAACGCAAAGGCCCATTAATTCAGGATGTTACAGTTCTACCCCCTTAAAGAAATTTCGGCCTCGAAATTACGGTCGATCGAATAGATGCGGGTATTGCCGCATAGATCGCTTCCTCTGGTTCCCAAGTAGCCTCCTCAGAACCATGATTTCGCCACAGAACTTTAACCAACAGAACCGTCTTTCTCCGCAATACTTTGACATTACGATCCAAGATTTCCACTGGCTCCTCTTCAAAGGATAAATCAGCTCTTCCTTCGATTTCTTCCACCGACACCACGTGGGATGGATCCGAATGGTAACGTCTTAGCATAGAGACGTGGAATACATTGTGAATCTGGCTTAGCTCAGAAGGTAGCTCTAGCTTATAAGCTACTGGTCCCACTCGTTTCAACACCCGATAAGGTCCAATAAATCTGGGACTTAATTTACCTTTCCGTCCAAACCTCAGTACTTTCTTCCATGGCAACACCTTCAAGAACACCTTGTCACCCACTGCAAATTCTATGTCCTTACGCTTCAGGTTAGCATAGGACTTCTGTCGGTCTGACGCTTCCTTTAATCGAGCCCAAATTAACTCTACCTTCTCCTCTATCTCGGTAACCAATTCTGGAGCCAAAATCCGATGTTCCCCTAATTTCGTCCAATAGGTAGGTGTACGACACCTTCGCCCGTACAATGCTTCATAGGGCGCCATCTGAATACTTGACTGGTAGCTATTGTTGTACGCAAACTCTGCCAACGATAAGAACTCTTTCCAACTACCCCTGAAGTCAATGACACATCCTCTTAACATGTCCTCTAAGATCTGGATTACCCGCTCGCATCGTCCATCGGTTCGAGGATGAAACGTTATCTTGAAATCCAACCGCACTCCAACGCTTGATGCAACGCCTTCCAAAATCGTGAGGTGAACCTAGGGTCCTTGTCCGATATGATTGATACTGGTACCCCATGCAACCTCACTACCTCCGCTATGTATAGCTTAGCCAATTTCTCGCAGAGTAATCGACACGCATCTTGGTATGAAATGAGCAGACTTCGTCAAGCGATCAACAATCACCCAGATCGAATCTTTCTTAGTAGGCGTGAGGGGTAGCCCACTAACAAAGTCCATTGCGATCCTTTCCAACTTCCATTGTGGAATCTTCACCGGCTGCAACAACCCTGATGGTAACTGATGTTCCACCTTTACCTACTGACAGGTCAAACAGTTCCCCACAAATTCGGTCACCTCTCATTTCAAACCCGGCCACCAGAAATGATCTCGCAAATCTCGATACATCTTACTTCCTCCAGGGTGCATAGCGTATGGACTACCATGCGCTTCTTGCAAAATCTTATGCCTCAACTCAGGATCTTTCGGCATACACACTCTCCCTTGAAAACATAATAGCCCTTCCTCATTCACACTAAATTCTGTTGATCATTCACTTGATCCTACCGGAAACTTCTCCTTTAGCAACTCGTCAGTCTGCTATTTCTCCTTAACCTGACTGACCCAAGAGGGTTTCACTTGAAGTTCAGCTAATAAACTCCAATCATCATATAAACTAAGGTGAGCAAACATTGCTCTCAAGTCAGAGATTACTTTACGACTTAGAGCATCTGCCACCACGTTGGCTTTACCCGGATGGTACTCGATCGAGCAGTCATAATCTTTTAACAACTCGATCCACCTCCTTTGCCTTAGATTCAACTCCTTCTAGGTCAACAGGTATTTTAAGCTCTTATGATCAGTATAAATGACAGATTTCTCCTCGTACAGATAATGTCTCCAAATCTTCAAAGCAAAAACCACCGCCGCCAATTCCAAATCATGGGTGGGATAACTTACTGCCATGCGGTCTTAATCGCCGAGATGCGCACGCAACAACCTTTCCACCTTGCATCAACACGCATCCTAGTCCGTGTGTGAAGCATCACAAGAAATCACGAACTCCTTTTCGACCTCCTTTGGAGCAATACCGGAGCCTCTGTTAAAATCCTTTTTAACTTCTCAAAACTCTCTTGCTGGTTATTAGAACAAACAAATGGAACCCTTTTCCGTAACAACTTAGTCAATGGTGCTGCAAGCAATGAAAATCCTTCAACAAACCTTCTGTAATACCCAGCCAAACCAAGGAAACTCTGAATTTTTTCTATCGACTTAGGCGGCTTCCAATCCAACACTGCTTCAATTTTTCGAGGGTCAACCCTAATCCCCTCCGTCGACACAACGTGACCTAGAAAAGTAACTTCCCTTAGCCAAAATTCGCACTTACTAAATTTGGCATACAACTGCTTCTCCGTCAGAATCTGCAGAACCACCCGAAGATGTGAATCATGCTCCTCTTCAAATTTTGAATAAACCAAAATATCATCTATAAACACCACGAAAAACCGATCCAAGTAGGGTTGAAATACTCGATTCATCATATCCATAAACGCTGCTGGTGCGTTAGTCAACCCAAATGGCATTACCATTAATTCGTAGTGACCGTAGCATGTCCTAAAAGCCGTCTTATGAATATCCGCCTCCATGACCTTAAGCTGATGGTACCCTGATCTCAGATCTATCTTTGAGAAAACTGAAGCCCCCTTCAGCTGATCGAACAAGTCATCGATCCTCGGCAATGGGTATTTATTCTTGATGGTCAACTTATTCAGCTGGCGATAGTCAATGTACATACGCATTGATCCATCCTTCTTCTTAACGAATAACACCGGCTCTCCCCAAGGCGACACACTTGGTCGGATAAACCCTCTATCCAACAACTCTTGGATCTGAGCCTTCAATTCCACCAACTCATTCGGCGCCATCCTGTACGGAGTGATAGATACTGGTGCTGTTCCCGGAAGAAGATCAATACCAAACTCCACTTCACGATCCGGGGGTAATCCCGGAAGCTCTTCTGGGAAAACATCAGGAAATTCCCTTACTGTCCTAACGTCCCCAACAGTTAGTTCATTGGCTTCCAGAGCCCGAACAAACATTAAAATTGCCTCGCATCCTTTCCTCACCATCCTTTCTGCTCTTAAGGTAGAAACCACATTTGACAAACAGTTCCCCCTTTCACCTATCACCAACACTTTGCCACCCTCGAGAGTTTTTAACACTATACGCTTGGCTGCACAATCTAAATTTGCTTGATACTTCACTAACCAATCCATTCCTAAGATCAAATTGAACTCCCCAAATGGCAGTTCCATTAGATCAGCCCGAAAAGCTACCCCTTAAACTTCCTGGGGTACATCCTTATACAGTTTGCTCACCATTACAGTTTGTCCTAGAGGGCTCACTACAGTCATCTCCCTAGAAGAAGTCTCATAATCTAAGTTCAAAGTTCCCGCTATAGCACTAGCAACATAAGAGTGTGTCGAACCAATATCAATCAAGGCAGTATAAGGCAAACCATAAATTAGAAACGTACCGGTTATAACATCCGGTGCGTCAGCCTCCTCTCGACGTCTGGCAGCATAAACTAACCCCGACTGTCTCACATTGGTGTTTCCTGCCCCTCGGCCTGGTGCTCCACGGCCCCGGCCGGAACCGTTACCACCTCTAGCTGGACCACGACCTCTCTGTGGCTGCTGACCACCTCTTCCCGGTTGTGCATTCCCTTGACCCATGGGCCCTTCACTACCCCGTTGCTGCGGACAGTTTCTAACTTGGTGGTCCGTAGATCCACACCTGAAGCACTTCCCACTACCTGCCCAACACTCACCTACGTGGAATTTACCACATCGAGCACATACGTGTCCGACTAGCGTGACAAGTCTCTCATCTCGTCTCGGCCCGTCTGACTTGGGTCTTTTTTGAATACGCCCAGTTGCCCCTGATGATCCAAAATTTCTCTTACTTCCACTCCTATCTCTATCCTGATTCAATTATTCTGTCCGCTTAACCTCCTCAGCTATCTTAGCTTTTTCCACTAGTACAGCAATTTCCCTCTCCCGCTGTGGTGCTATCAATACACGCAGATCGTCCCTCAAACCATCTTCAAATCAAACACAACATTCATGGTCTGTGGCCACCATCCCTCGAGCATAATGGCTAAGGCGTAAGAATTCCGCTTCATACACAGCCACCGACCTACTTCCCTGAACCAGATTCAGAAACGCTCTACGCTGCGCATCCACATAACTTGACCTGATGTATTTACTCTGAAACGCCGTTTTGAAGAGATACCAAGTGATATGGTCAGCCACCGTACCATCCTTAACCGTAAGCCACCATTGATAAGCTTCGTCCTGCAGGAGAGATACAACCCCTTTTAGTTTTTCCTCTTCCGTGAAATTAAGATCATCCATTATACGCTCAACCGCCTCCAACCAATACTCAGCTATACTCGAGGCTATACCGAAAATTCTCCTAAACATTTCTGCCCCATTGGCTCTAAGTCGCTCCGACACAGATTTCTGGGCTCCTGTGCCCATGCCTGCCCCAACAACCCTCTCTAAAACCCTTAACATCGCCTGAGATACCGCATCATCTCTGGCTGTCTGGTCTGAAATTTCACCTCCGCAGTGGGTGGTACCGGCATCTCGTTTCCAGACCCATAGCCAGATCCTACTGGTTCTGACACAGCCATCCTACCCCTACCACGGCCACGCGCAGGACGTCCATGATGCCTTGTACTCATTCTACCGATTCGCATTTATCTGATTAGAAATTTTATGAATTATTAATTTCTTTCACTGATTAACCACGAACAATCTTATGGACAGTTGTTTCAAGAGTAGTTCTTTCGAATTCGAAATTATATCCACGAGTTTCAGTCTCAAGTCTGTATCTCCTAGTTCTAGGAACCACATACATTAAACCATCATACATCAACATACAAGTAGCATCCATGAATTCACATTCATCACATAAGGGTATTTTCATCATTTCACTACCCAGGGGTTTATCCGTAATTTTATCCTATAGGGGCATTTTTGTAATTTCCTAGAATAGAGTATCTTGGTGTTTTTTTTCAAAATAGAAATATTTTGGTATATTTTTTTAAAGCAGGGGTATTTTGGAAATTGTTTTTCCAAATCGAGGGTATTTTGGTAATTTCACAAATTCTGATAATTTTGTAAACCGGGTGCTATTGTAAATCTAGGGGTTTTTGGGTAAATTTTCAAAACATGGGTATTTTGGTAATTTACAATACTAAGGGTATTTGGTCCCTTTCGGGTTTTAATTATGGTCTTTGGCCCGTCAACAAGTCCTCGCTGGCTAAGGTGAAATACTACGCACTGTAGGATTCAGTGAAGAAGAGGAGGTGAGTCACTAGGACCGCTTAAATACCAAGCTCTCCCCTGAATCCAATCCTAGACATGTGCATGCTGTTGCTACACCCTAACCCAAATGATCGGTTTACGGACATGTTTAGTTAGATTAAGTTTTATGAATTTAAAGAATTGTTTAAACTAGGCCTAAAGTCCATTAATTCCTATCATACTAGTCTACGTCCATGAAGCCCATCAAACCCAACATGCATATCAAATCAAGAGTTAGAATACTTACTGCGTGGATCGAGTGCCAGAGACTCGAAGGCCATATCTCAACCACGAAGATTTTACCAATTTATAAACTACTATGGACCCATTTCACGACTTCGAGTTTTGCAACTGGGCTCTGATACCAAAATGTAACACCCCAAACTCGGCCCAAACACTATGACCAGATCTGGTATGCTACGGGGTTTAACGTTAAAAACTTCACTTGGATGATTTTCGAAAATTCAGTTTGTTTATTTAGGTATTCACTAAAATAAGTGATATTTGAAGAAAACCCTTGCTTTTTCTTTGAACGTGTTTGAAAATCCCATATTATTACTTCTTATAGATAAGTCTTTGAACATAAAGTTAATTTTTAAAAAAAAAATAGAATAAAGACATTAACAAGTATAATTTAAACCTAAGCTATGGAGCCTTATTACATAAATAGTCCCAAAATTGAAAACTTAAAGGAAAGCTGAAAATAGTCTATGAAAATATAAGACTTGATGGCCCCTCGAGTCCGCCTCGGCTCCCATGTCCACGATCTACTGCTCATCTGAGAAGTCAGGGAAAATAAAGGGGTGAGTCACCAAGACTCAGTGTGCAAATCCCGAAAACACATAAAAGGCTTGAGGCCCACAAACATATTATGGGCCTTGGCCCATACACAATGGCAACAAAATAATCACATGCTGCATGGCCCAACCTAACCTAAAGGTCTATCCTCTACACACCAGCCCGTACCAGCCATCACACCTCGGGGATTTCTACAATCAACCCACCAACCGCTACACATCATATCGACAGTCATGCTGTCAGTTATAATGCCGATCACCATGTGACCTTATAATCCACTGTGGTAGATCCACCGATCATTGTGTGACCTTATAATCAAGTGTGGCAGAGCCACCGATCACTATTGTGACCTAAGTGTACATATCGTGGTTTAACCACCGATCACTAGGTGACCTTTTAACATGCTCTTCCCCTTCATCATATCAACCCCATCCCATGCATACATCCATACAGAAGCAAAATAATATACTACCTAAAAGATCATAGTCTATCACATACCTCGATACAGATAGAGAAGTTTCTATGATTACGCACTGCATCCCTTGCCTACCCTTTTAGTAATATCGATATCCATGACCTTTTAAGGCTTTTAGCCCATAACATATATAGTGCAGATTAATTAGTGTGATAGAGATCTACACACACGATTCTGATCAAGATGATACTTTCTATGTCAACACTATCGGTAGCCGCTACGATCGCTAAGCGCCTTTGGTTTTGTTTCAAGCCGATCCACAACCGGTGGCGGTCCCGAACCATCGACACCGTTCGTTTCTTAAACTTAGGGGTTGGATTTACGGGTCCAATCCTCCTTCGCTTCGATCGACATTTGATTCCATCAAAAGACCTTATCGATTGCTACCACCCACATATGGTTATTAATTCGTAAACAGGTTAAGACCACAAATACAATAAACGAGCCTAACAAAAATCTAAAGAGAACCCTTACCTTGAAAACCCAAAAAGAGGTATGGGTCGAGAGACTAGCGATTTTCGGCTTTTGGGATCTAGATGATCCGATCTACTTGATTCTGAAATGTTGCCCCAAGATGAGAACACAAGAACAGTCAAAGCGTTACTCCAAAGTTAATCTTATCACATCAATTAGCCTTTCGGGTTTGGCCTCCAAAAACCAAAACAGAAAGGAAGAACAGAAGAAATTGACACTTACCTTAACACAGAGAATTCGGCAACTCCTAGAGAATTTCAGCTTTTGAGAAGATCAAAAAGAAAGATGGTGCAAAAGAATCTATGGAGGTTCGACTTAATGAAGGAATCAAAAGAAAAAGATGCAGAGGAAGATTATGAGGTTTCGATTTGTAGGAGAAAGTAGAGAAAAATAATGGGCATTCGGCTTTAGCATAAAAGTGGAGATGAGAGAATGGAATTAGGGGTTTCGGCTTTAGCAGAGAATGAGAGAAGAGAGTAAGAGAATAAAACCCAAATACCGAAAATGCCTATTTTGCAAACTAAAAACCCATCCTATCAATAGGGAAATTTTGGCACCCCTTAGCCATAAAAAACTGATTCCCCCTTCCCACCTTGAGTTTAAAAATCGGCCACCACTCAGCTTACCAGATAACTCCTAGATTTTCTCCCTTATCTCCATCTGATCACTCATCCTCAAGTGGCATGGATAACGCCACCTCTTCCTTCCTTTATCTGCCACAATATCAGCCATATTATCCACATTATCCTACTCATTAAATCTCCCTGTTTTTAAGCATTCCAACCGACTCCAACTCCCTCTCTTTTGACGCCAAAAACATTTAAAATAAGTTGGTAATGCGACTCGAACCTTGGACCTCTTTATTGCTTATCACGCCACCTCAAAGCCCCTAAGTAACGCCACTGGCCACTGGCCACAAGCCCATTTGTGTGTCTTACTTTACAGATAATATCTTTTAAGCCCCTATTCTAACTGGCTTTCCACTAGAGTGCCCAAGCAGAAAATTTGACTAAAGCCTTGGCCCAATTCCTGAGCCCAATATGAACCCCTTAAACACCCTAATTACACATTAGAGATAACATAAACATCACAGCACATTAAACGCAAAGGCCCATTAATTCAGTATGTTACACTAACCATTTATTCTATTTGAGACTTTTAGGGTAGTAAATTCATAAGCACACTATTCCCTTGTTAATCAAATCATTTGTTTAACAAAATTAAATATCGCGAAAGCTCGTTCAAGTTGTAAATTTTAAGGTTTGAAAATATTAATTTTCTTTAAAAACTGTTATCATTTTAAAACCCGCGTTTCCTAGTCTAGCAGGTAGTAATGCAAAGAAAATACCAATTAAAAGTTAAAAATCCCAAATGGCCTTATTACAAAATGATTAGCCCAATATATTAAAATTAAAAAAATAACTAAGTTTACGTTTAAAACATATCGAGCGTGTGGCCACCTCCGAGTCCCTCGCAGCTCCAAATCATCTAAGACTGGGGATTACCTGCATAGTTAAAGAAAAGGGTGAGTTACGAGAACTTAGTGTGTAATTCCCTATTACGGTAACAGTCTGGGCCCAAGCCCTATTTAGTATCAGAGTGGGCCTAAGCCCAAAAATCATATCAATGCAATACAGGAATGTAACCCAACCCAGTCCAGCTAACACACCTCTCGTACCAACCAACACACCTCGTAGAGACCAAGTCAACCCACCCGACCAGCACACCAAGAACGCAGCCTAGCTGCTAATAACAACGCAACAAAGCTACTAATAATAGTATACGTGGCTGAGCCACTCAAATTGGTATACGTGGCGAAGCCACTATATCAGTAAAACGTGGCAGAGCCACCAGTACAGTACTTCCTTAAAAATACAAAACCCAACCCAATGCAATATGTCATGTCATAAATAATCTATGTATGCAGTGTATCACAATCATAATCAATCATACAAATATTACACATATATCACTAACACTACCACTAAGGGTATAACGGTCATTTGGTCGGTTGGGGGGTAAAACGGTAATTCACCCCTCGGGGGTATTCCAGTAATTTTACCCATCGAGGGTATTTCAGTAATTTCACCCATTGAGGGATTTCAGTAATTTAGTCATATAACGGCCTTTCCGGAGACCTAAAGTCGCCTCAAACAACACAGATACCTTTTTCCGGTTCAACGGTGCAGTTGGGCCCAAAGCCCAATTTTCGACCCAAGTGGGCCCCCACACGCTCGTGTGGCCCACTCAGCCCAATATCGATCGCGGCTATGCGAACTCCGCAACCCATTTCATTGTTATGAACTCATCGGGGACTTTACCCATGTGGGGCCCATTGGGCCTCCATAGCCCATCGAGGCCCATTACGACCTAAACCCACGGAGACGCTTGTGGCGGCCTATACGGTCTAACGCCAATGATTGTGGCTTGATTTATCCCTACGAGCATTTGCGCGCTCGAGGGCTCTCAGATGCTGGAGGTGCGGCTTTTTGGCTTTTGCCGATACACAGTAGCACAAGAGTGTGCAACATCGATATCCAGTGTTTGAACTATATGGTAATGGGTGTACGGTTACACACCTTGATTATGAAGCGTGCCACGAATCCCTAAGCATCGATCCTACATTAAATAAGATTAACAGTTAGTCAACCGATCAAAAGAGTTACCCTCCTATTCCTCAACATAAACTGAAACCACATTTATACATTGTAACGACCCAAATTTGGGCCTAGTAGAATTGGGCCCATTGGGCCTTGGGGAGTAGGAGTGTTTAAAATTTTTTGAGAACTAGAGAACGGCATTATTTCAAGTTGGACTTAATAGGAAGGTGATTTTGGAAAGTTACGAGGTTTCTAGGAAGTTTCGGGTTCAAGCTACGCTATAGGTAAATTTTGTGTTTAAGCACTTAAAGGAGAGAAGGTAAGTGGCATCAAGACTTATGGAAATAAGTGTGCATTTTGCTAGCACAAGTGAAGCTAGAAGAGGAGTGGTGTGGCGTTGCATGTATGGGCTTGAGGGGTGGAGTTCGAATCCCACCTAGTGCAAATTTTGGGATTTTATTTTTTGTATTCCTTCCCTAAGTGTCGGCCAATGTGGTATTTAAGGCAAGGAAGACTTTTTAATTATGGAAAGGTGGCTAAATAAATATGGTATGGAGGAAGATAAGGGATGATGAAGGAAATAATCAAAAGAAAAAGGCAAGTGAAGGGAACATGTTGGCTAATATTGTGGGTGATGTTTTGGAAAGACATTATGGTCAACATCCATCCTTTTGGGCAAAAGATGCCACACGGTTTTTGATAGGGGAGTTGATTTTTGCTAGTTTAGAAAACATAAATAAAGATTTTCCGAAATAGATTAATAAATGGATTTCATAACAAACTTTTACAAATATTTTTAACTCGAAAATTTTCTCTCGAATTATCAACAATATTTTCAAAAGTCATGGTTTATAAGATCTCTAGTTCAAATTATCGATTTATCAATCAACCTTTGAGGTTAGTACTACTTTATCAAATATTTTCAAATCAAACTTGTTTTTCTTGATTATAACAAAATAATACCTATTTTAGTATGAATAAAAAGGATTTAACATGTTTTTCTCATGTGACATGTCAGATCCGGTCATAACGCATGGGCCAGGTTTTGGGTGTTACATACATACCTTAATTGACCGAGTTTGTAAAGTCTTCTCCAAATATTAGCGAAAATCAAGACTCCTGAATGGATTATGCGTTACAATACCCCCTTATTAAAAGAGATTGCATAATCATGTGGTTAAAATCCATCCTTGACAACCACAATACCCTCAGGAAAGATCAAATCCCAAACCAAACACAAAGCGAGAATGCTTACTTGATCAAAGGCTAAGAGTAACGTATCGATTGCTTCAGGTCACTTGCCCCTTTCACACTTTGAGAGGACCTACGCACCAATCAAACACCAGCCTAAAGAGGGAAGGGAAGATTCGGGGAAAAGAAGAGAAAAGAATAGTACCACCAACGAAAATTACTTGAAAGAAAATCAATATAACTTACTCTTCAAATTCGGCAAGAACATATTTCTTTGAGTACAATAAATAGACACGTACGGCCCCAAAGATGGAATTATAGAAGAAGGGAAAGAAGAGATTGATTTCGGCTTTCTCAACTTAAAGAGTAAGAGAAGGAACTTTGAGAACAAAAAAGAAGATAGGCTCGGCTATCTTGAAGAGAACAGAAAAGGAGAACGAGAGGAAAAGAAAAAGGTTGAGTTCGACTAAGATGTTGTCGAAATGAGAATGACCAAACTTGCACACAAGCCAAATCGGCAGAGAAGCAAATGAGAAGAAGAAAGAAGATTTCCACAGAGAATTTGACACCAAGAACTCACTCTAACTCAATCCTGAAAACACGAAAAGGTCACTCGTGGCACTAACACTAGAGAGAAAAGAAGCACGAAATGTCAAAGGAACAAAACCCGAAATGCTCAAAAATTACCCCTCCGAATATTGCATCCACTAAAACCCCTAGCCGAAATTCTCTACTTACCTACACTCTCCAAATTCGGCCAACACTCCCACACACATCCACTTCCCTGATTTTCTCCACCAACATCTCCTAGAATTGCTCCCATCCTTCCATTTGAAATTTTGACCAAGTCCTCCACCTCCTTTGCAGAGTTTGATCCAAACTCTACTTCTTCCACTCCCATGACATAAAATAAAAGCCCTCTTTTGCTTGCCATGGGATTCGGACCCCTCTCTCATTGCCTTCCTAATGACGCCACCACCATCAGGCCACAAGCTCACTTGTGTCACAAAACACACATAATTATACATAAGTCTGACTGCTAACAGCCAGTTCCCTTTTATGAGCAAAAACTAAAACTCCTCAACAGCTCAGACTTGAACCCAGGCCTCCTTAGGACCCCCAAATACACTCAAATAACTAGCCAATCAAGCACAACATGGAATTCAAGAAAAATTACAAACCCCTAATTTTTGGGGCGTTACACATTAAGATTAGGGTTTAGCCTGGACTGGTAATCCTAATCGAGCTCCTCAAAGTAATGTTATAGAAAGGATTTAGCCTGGACTGGTAATCCTGATATACGATATGTGGCTCGAGAGTGTTTTCCTTGGTTAAGTGCCCTAAGGGGTACCCTTGAATAAGAAATTCACGAAATATGGATGTAACAGCCCGATTTTGACCCTAATCGAAAAAGTGGTTTCGAGACAACAAATCTGAGTCCGAAAAATATTTTAAAATTATTTTTCGTGTTTATTATGTGTGAATTTGTTTGTGTTAAATTTTTGTGTCTTAATTTTGTCGTTTAGGTGCCCGATTATATAAAAGGACTTAATCGCGTAAAATGTAAAAGTTACTATTTAAAGTGTAAAGTGCTAATTTGATAGTGGCTTTTTAATATGGGATCCTTAAAGGGCAATTAGCCCATTTTAGAAGATAGTGGACGGCAAAGGACAACTTTGTCCTTATTATTATGTTTTATAATTAAAACATTAAAAGGTTAAAATAGTAAACTTATTATAATTTATGATATATGTTAAAATAACATAAAATAAAACCATGTTGTCATCTTCCTTCCTTAGCCAAATTTAACAAAAGAAAAAGAAAGAAGAAAACCTAGCATATTCGGCACTTTGGAGCTTGAAGTTAGGTATATGTTTTGTTCGGTTTTTGATAATTTTTATGTTTTTGAGATCGTTGCTTTATGCATTTCAAAAATCATGTCTCAATTTGTGATTTTGATAATGATTTTGTGTTTTTCCATTGATGATATCTTGTGGTTTTTGATGTTTGATGATGAAATATGAAATATATGTGTTAGATTAATAAGTGTTGTCTTTGAATTTTTGATGAAATTGAGTAATTTGGACTAAATTGCAAAAATAAATTTTTGAGGGATTAAAATGTAAAATAAATGAAATGTGTGGGCTTGTATGAACACTAGGAAGATTCGGCCCTTGTATAGTGTAGTCAAATTTTGTGTATTTTGTGTTTTGTGCAAAAAGGACTAAATTGTAAAAAGTGTGAAATATTAGGGGCAAAATTGTAATTTTCCCATTTATGTGTTTTTGGGCTAAATTGAATAGAATGGTGTTTAAATAAGTTTAATTTGAATATGTTTAGATCAATAATTAAAGAAATCGAATTTGGATCAGGGAAAGACAAAAGTGGTCGAATAGCCGATTTCACAGTCGACGACGTCCGAGGTAAGTCAATAAACATTTAAATGTTGATATAATCATGGATATATATTTGTTATGTATCAAAATGAATTATTTGAATTTATATATGCTATGGCCGAATATGAATATTGTGAATTGGCTAAGTTCTGAGCTTTATTCGACTGAGATTCGACGTCTAAAAGTCCCGTACGAACCTTAGGAATAGATAGGATACATATGTCACGACATAGGATATCCGATTGTGTTATCGTGTAAGACCACATCTGGGACATTGGAATCGATTTGTGTTTACGTGTAAGACCCTGTCTGGGACAGTGGCATCGATATGTGATTACATGTAAGACCACGTCTGGGACGTTGGCATTGTACGAGCTTCCTACTATCTGCGTATCCTTATGAATTCCGAATGGTTCAGTGAGCATGTGTAAGTGAAGGCAATTTTCAAATTCAAATTAAAAGAACCAAGGTACGTATATAAACTGTGTTATGAAGAGAAAGGTAAGTTATATGTTTAGTTCATTGTACAAAGGTTAATGTATAAACATGTGAAATATGTATAAGTTTTCAACTATGTGTATTCGGCCAAATGGTATATTGTGTGACTTTGATATTGAAATTTGAGTAATTATTTGTGATTGTATATAATTTACTACTTGATATAACTTTTAATTATTTGTGATTGTATATAATTTACTACTTGATATAACTTTGTATATTTGATTTTGTTAAGTTGGATGATATTACTTTGCTGTTGACTTACTAAGCTTAAATAGCTTACTTTGTGTTTTTCTGTCTATCTCTGTTTTATAGATTTTGGATATGTTACGTGCTCGGGGATCGTCAGTAGGACTATCACACTATCGACAGCTCTCTTTGGTATTTTTCTATGATAATTTTGAATATATGGCATATATAGCATAGTAAAAGGTTGAATACAAATTATGTACTTTTGAATGTAACTAATAGCCATACGAAAATGGCTTATCTTCTTTGGTTGAATTGGTTTTCATGCTTGAGGTTGGAGATGGTCATTGGAATTAGGTTTATACTTATGCATATTGATTATGGTTTAAGTTCAGAATAAGTAAGTATGTGTTATGTTTTAAAGCTTGATATATTTAATTTGGGAATGTGATTGATACATGTTTATTGGCTATACTTTGTATGATGGATTGAATTTAGTTAGGAGATGACACATATGTTCGAATGTAACAGATAAGTATGAGGTAATAATAGTCAATAAGCTCTTGATAATTATGTTTGAATTGATAGTGTTAAGAGTATGGGTATTCGGCTATGACATGAAATTATGATAGGTTTTTTAAATGTGTTATAAATGAATTTGGTTTTATAAATAGTTTATGAAATTGGTGATTGTAACGACCCTAAATTGGGCATAGTAGGATTGGGCCCGTTGGACCTTGAGCGTAGAAGCGTTTTAAAATTTATGGGAATTTGAGAGCGGCATTATTTCAAGTTGGACTTATTAAGAAGGTGATTTTGGAGAGTTAAGAGGTTTCTAGGAAGTTCCGGGTTCAAGTTAAGTTATAGGAAGAATTTTGATGTTTAAGCCTATTTAGGAGAAATAGTAAGTGACCTCAAAGCTTATGGAAATAAATGAGTAAATTGCTAGCATAATTGAACAATTGGTAAGAAGGTTATGGCGCCACATGAAGTACCTTGAGGGAAGAGGTTCAAATCCCATTGTGTGCAAATTTTGACTATTATTTTTGCATTCTTTCCCTAAGTGTCGGCCAAGCATGTAAATAAGGCAAGGTGGACTTTTTATTTTTGGCAAGATGGCTAAGGAAAATAGGAAAGGTTGAAGGTGATGAAAGAAATCAAGAGAAAAGGGAAAGTAAGGGGAACATGTGGCCTTTTTCAAGGGAAGTGTTATGGAAAGTGTGGTTGGCCAATTTTTGACCATTATGGTCATGAATGTCGACGGTTTTGGGTGTAGAGGGAGGTAGCTGAATTTTCTTTGGCAATTGGTAAAAGTTTTGGTGTTGTTTTGGCCAAAAACTCCTATTTGCAACTTTTGTGTCATTTTTCTTTTCTCTCCAAATTTCCTTCTCCTTCTTGCCGAATCTTCAAGCTTTGAGTGTACATCTTTCTCCTTTGTTTGGCCGAATCACTCACCTTTTTGTTCATCTCCCCTTAGACAGTTGAAACAATCTAGCACTCTTCTCTCCATCCATTCTTTTCTTTTGACCTTTTCATCAACATTTTCTCTATTCTTAATTCGACATTACCTTGTGATCAAATCATCTTCTTTTCGTAGTGATTTAAGTGAGTGGCGCTACAAGGAAATTAACAATCGGTAAGTAGTAGTTCTCTCTTTGTCGATAACTTTGTTTCATCCGAGTTTTTCCTTAATAATCGAATGTTCTTCTTTTCTCTCGTTGGAGTCCGAGTTACATTCTTTTCTCGTGATATGGCCATCGTTGGATTTAGGGCTTTCAACAAGGTGAAGGAGCACAAGTGATTTGTATTAACCAAATCGTTATCGTCGACTTGTCAAGCAAGTGGGGTAAGAACGTTGTTATAAGATTTGTTTTGATCAAAGGTGGGATAATTGCTAACGACTCTTTCGCTCACCAAATATTGTTAGGGACAGATTTGAGATCCAAAGGGTAGGATCGATTTTTGGCGACCGAGGAAATCACATTCGTGGTGTTGAAACGGTAGAAAGCACAACTTGTAATCAAGGTGTGTAATCCCGTACCCTTCCGTATACATATTTGAAATGGTGTGTAATCTCACACTTCTCTGAAAGTTTGAATGAAATGTTCTGTGATAATCTTGGGCCGAAGCCCAATTAAGATAATCTTGGGCCGAAGCCCAATTACAAAAAAGTATATATATATGAATGCAAAGTATGCGACCCAACCCATCCATCCAATCTCTCCCCCGTACCAGCCAGTCTCTCCTGTGGGGATCAAGTCAACCCACCCCGCCAGTCTCTCCAATTTGCAGTCAAGCTGCCATTTATACTATTTGTGGCTGAGCCACCAGATTCATATACGGTAAAATGATCGACACAGAGTCGTAAATTCATATGTTAGGCACATAGCCATTATCAGAATTTGTGGCAATGCCACCGGTCTATACTTCTCTTCATTCAAATTTTCCCATCCCATGCAATATGTAAAGATGCATCACACATAATCGTAAAACATCCATATAAAAATAACATCCGTTAACCTATTGAATACTTTTTATGAATCAGCCCATTAAAGCAACACGATCATTCGGCCCATAGGGGCATTTCGGTAATTCGGTCCATAAGGACATTTCGGTAAATCGGCCTATTATAACAATCTATCAAATCGGCCCATAGGGGCATTTCGGTAAATCGATAATTTTACCCACTAAGGGTAATTCGGTAATCTCGTAAACCAGGGGTATTTCGGTAATTTACATCCAAGGGTATTTTGGTAATTTCGCAACCCCGAACTTAACTACTAATTTGGGCATAAAAATTTGAAACTGTCCATCTGTGTCATACTGACTAAATGGACTATAACTCGAGTTAGAAAACTCAAAATTTAAATCCGTAAATTTTTCTTGAAACTAAACTCATATATATTCTTACTACAATTTTTCCAGAATTTTTGGCTTAGCCGTTTAGTACAGTTTATTCCTTAAAGTTTCCCTTGTTTCACTGTCCAATGATTCTGACCTCTCTTAACTTAAATTCAAATATCTCACTGTACAGTTTTCATATTCTTCTCCCACTTGTTTTTATTGAAAATAGGTTCTCTAAGGAATCCATACATATAACTTATAACTCATAATTCACTTTGTACAATTTTAACCAATTTTTCCAAGACAGAATAGGGAACCACGAAGTCCATCAGAACCAGTCTCACTAAAATTAAGATATCTCAGAATATAAAATTATTTTTCCTCCTCCGTTTCTTTCATATAAAAATAGACACGGTAAGCTTTAATTCGATATCTTTTTGCTTTCTTATTTCCTTTATCCTATTTTTCGTAATTTTTTCAAAATCATGTCACTGCTGCTAACCAAACTGTTTCTTTGCAAAATATCGTTACTACTATGAACATACGCACTCCCGAGTGGTCTCGGATGCTGATTTCTGATTTTCTTCGATATTTCGACCGAATCATAGGACATATCATACAAACATTCAGAGAGGTATGAGATTACACACCATTTCAAACATGTATTCGGAAGGGTACGGGATTACACACCTTGATTACAAGTTGTGCTTTCTACCGTTTCAACACCACGAATGTGATCTCCCTCAGTGCACCAAAAATCGATCCTACCCTTTGGCTACTGAAATCCCGTCCTAACAATATTTGGCGAGCAAAAGATTCGTTAGCAATTATCCCACCTTTGATCAAAACAAATCTTATAACAACGTTCTTACCCCACTTGCTTGACAAGTCGACGATAACGATTTGGTTAATACAAATCACTTGTGCTCCTTCACCTTGTTGAAAGCCCTAAATCCAACGATGGCCATATCACAGAAAAGAATGTAACTCAGACCCAACGAGAGAGAAAGAAGAACACTCGATTATTAAGGAAAAACTCGGATGAAACAAAGTTATCGATAAAGATAGAACTACTACTTACCGATTATTAATTTCCTTGTAGTGCCACTCACTTAAATCACTACGAAAAGAGGATGATTTGATCACAAGGTAATGTTGAATTAAGAATAGAGAAAATTTTGATGAAAAGGTTAAAAGAAAAGAATGGATGGAGAGAAAAGTGCTAGATTGTTTCAGCTATCTAAGGGGAGATGAACAAAAAGGTGAGTGATTCGGCCAAACAAAGGAGAAAGATGTACACTGAAAGCTTGAAGATTCGACAAGAAGGAGAAGGAAATTTGGAGAGAAAAGAAAAATGACACAAAAGTTGCAAATAGGAGTTTTTGGCCAAAACAACACAAAAACTTTTACCAATTGCCAAAGAAAATTTGGCTACCTCCCTCTACACCCAAAACCGTCCACATTCATGACCATAATGATCAAAAATTGGCCAACCACACTTTCCATAACACTTCCCTTGAAAAAGGCCACATGTTCCCCTTACTTTCCCCTTTCTCTTGATTTCTTTCCTCACCTTCATCCTTTCCTATTTTCCTTAGCCATCTTGCCAAAAATAAAAAGTCCACCTTGCCTTATTTCATGCTTGGCCGACACTTAGGGAAAGAATGCAAAAATAATAGTAAAAAATTGCACACAATAGGATTTGAACCTCTTCCCTCAAGGTACTTCATGTGGCGCCATATCCCCTTTACCATTTGCTCAATTATGCAAGCAAATTGCTCTCTTATTTCCATAAGCCTTGATGCCACTTACTATCTCTCCTTAAAGTGCTAAAACACAAAATTTTACTAAAGCCCAACTTGAATCCGGAACTTCATAGAACCCCGTAACTTCTTAAAATCACCTTCCTAATAAGTCCAACTTGAAATAATGCCATTCTCTTATTCTCAAAAATTTTTAAAACGCTTCTACGCTCAAGGCCCATTGGGCCCAATCCTACTAGGCCCAATTTTGGGTCGTTACAATACTACCCTCCTTAAAGAAATTTCGTCCTCAAAATTTCCAACAAACTACTAAACGCACCGCTCAAATCACACCACTATGCTTTCGCTGCGCACTCTGATCTTAATAACACTAATGTACTTTTAACATAATCTTGAATCCTCTTTCACACAACCAAACATCTAACCACAGAAGCAAGCAGTTATCTACCACTTTTTCCTAAAATTTTCTACATTCAATCATCACGTCCAACCATAACATACCTGACTTGATGGTGATGAAACAATCCCGAGCCTTATGCTCCTTAGACCCGCATCTCAAGCATGCTCCTGACCTCCTCCAGCATTCTCCCGGATGATGCCTTCTGCAATAATCGCAAGCCGAAAAGTTTAGACGTGCCTTAACACGCTTTACGAAACGAGACTGCGGCCCTAGAGAACCGCGATATAATTTCTTCTTACAGTCCACACGCCCAACTCGAAGTGTTCGACCAATTTCTCTAACCTCCTCCACAAGCTCCCTAACTAGCTGAGTCAGCTCATCAATTCCAGCTCGGTCATAAGACTCCATCTCAGCCACTGGCAATGCCAACACCTCCCTTTCTGAAACATGCCCCGATGCTGAAGATCTAGCCCTAGCACCTCGGCCTCTACCACGTCCACGTCTTCTAGCGTTCATGTTCACTAATGTCGACTTAATCTTATTACGAGTTTTATGAATCAGTATACTATTTCAGTGTTTATTAAACAATGTTTTATGGAGTATAGGAAGTAAAGTTGTTTTCGTGGTACGCATCATAAAGTCTCAATCTCTATAGTTTCAGCTCCTAAAACTAAAAGTTCTAGAGTATTCTATTTTGTGGAATTTTCTTACCACGGTACTAACACAGTAATCATAAAATAAAAACACATACTTACTTGACTTGGTGCCGGATACCCGTGGTGCCATACTTCTTTTATAACATACATGTATAATTTAAAATTTTAAACGACTTTGAAAACGTGTTTGAACCCAAACCACAGCCGAGTTTTGCAACCAGGCTCTGATACCATAAAATGTAACACCCCAAACCCGGCCTAGAAGTTAGGCCCGAATCTGGCGTGTCACATGGAAAAACTACCATCTTTGCGATTATTAAAAACTTACTTGAGAAATACAGCCTCTTTGTTAAAAACCCAAAACACTTAAGCAATTTATGTCTAATTGAAAACGTAATTATCTTTAAAAACCTTTTCGTTTTCGGAAGCATATTTGAAATAAACAATTTATGAAAATGTGACGTTTAGAAATAGAGTTGCAGAAGCATTTTGAAAACGTTGCGGAAACATAGATAAAATGCAAGTATTTTTAAGAGGTTGTTTGATAAATTGATAATCGAACTAGTAATCTTCTAAAACCGTGACTTTTGAAAATATCGTTTGAAAGTTCGAGTGAAAACTTCCGTGTTAAAATATTTATAAAAGTTTATTATGAAATCCATTTGTTAATCGATTTTGGAAAACCTTTATTTAAGTTTTTAGAAAATTCTCATTTTAAACAATTTAAGCAAAATAATAAGTATAACAACCATAAAGCAAATAATAAAATACTCCAGAGGCCTTATTATAACATAAAACAAACCCAAAATAGTAAAGTGAACGGAAATAGAAATTTAAAGTTCAAAATAAAACACCATTTCTGAAGTATGGCCTCCACCGAGTCATCCATGTGCCCAAGTCCTCATTACGGAGCATTACCTACAAGGGTTAAGAAGAAGGGGGGTGACTTACAAGAACTCAGTGTGAAATCCCCTTACCGACATCCACTGGGCCTGAACCTGCTTGGAAATATCTTGGGCCTAAGCCCATTTAAGATAATCTTGGGCCAAAGCCCAATTACAAAACAGTATATATATATGAATGCAAAGTATGCAACCCAACCCATCCATCCAATCTCTCCCTGCACCGGCCGGTCTCTCCCGTGGGGATCAAGTCAACCCACCCCGCCGCCTCTCTCCAATTTGCGGTCAAGTCGCCATTTATACTATTTGTGGCTGAGCCACCAGATTCATATACGGTAAAATGATCGACACAGAGTCGTAAATTCATATGTTAGGCACATAGCCATTATCAGAATTTGTGGCAATGCCACCGGTCTATACTTCTCTTCATTCAAATTTTCCCATCCCATGCAATATGTAAAGATGCATCATACATAATCGTAAAACATCCATATAAAAATAACATCCGTTAACCTATTGAATACTTTTTATGAATCAGCCCATTAAAGCAATACGATCATTCGACCCATAGGGGCATTTTGGTAATTCAGTCTATAAGGATATTTCGGTAAATCGGCCCATTATAACAATCTATCAAATTGGCCCATAGGGGCATTTCGGTAAATCGGTAATTTTACCCACTCAGGATAATTTGGTAATCTCGCAACCCAGGGGTATTTCGGTAATTTACATCCAAGGGTATTTTGGTAATTTCGCAACCCCAGACTTAACTACTAATTTGGGCATAAAAATTTGAAACTGTCCATCTGCGTCATACTAACTAAATTGACTATAACTCGAGTTAGAAAACTCAAAATTTAAATCCGTAAATTTTTCTTGAAACTAGACTCATAGATCTTCTTACTACAATTTTTCCAGAATTTTTGGCTTAGCCGTTTAGTATAGTTGATTCCTTAAAGTTTCCCTTGTTTCACTGTCCAATGATTCTGACCTCTCTTAACTTCAATTCAAATATCTCACTGTACGGTTTTCATATACTGTCCCCACTTGTTTTTATTGAAAATAGGTTTTCTAAGGAATCCATACATATAACTTATAACTCATAATTCACTTTGTAAAATTTTAACCAATTTTTCCAAGACAAAATAGGGAACCACAAAGTCCATCAGAACCAGTCTCACTAAAATTAAGATATCTCATAATATAAAATTCTTTTTCCTCATCCATTTCTTTCATATAAAAATAGACACAGTAAGATTTAATTTGATATCTTTTTTGCTTTCTAATTTCCTTTATCCAATTTTTCGTGATTTTTCCAAAATCACATCACTGCTGCTGACCAAACTGTTTCTTTGCAAAATATGGTTACTACTATGAACATACGCACTCCCGAGTGGTCTCGGATGCCGGTTTCTGATTTTCTTCGGTATTTCGACCGAATAATAGAACATATCATACAAACATTCAGAGAGGTATGAGATTACACACCATTTCAAACATGTATTCGGAAGGGTACGGGATTACACACCTTGATTACAAGTTGTGCTTTCTACCGTTTCAACACCACGAATGTGATCTCCCTCAGTGCACCAAAAATCGATCCTACCCTTTGGCTACTGAAATCCCGTCCTAACAATATTTGGTGAGTGAAAGAGTCGTTAGCAATTATCCCACCTTTGATCAAAAACAAATCTTATAACAACGTTCTTACCCCACTTGCTTGACAAGTCGACGATAATGATTTGGTTAATACAAATCACTTGTGCTCCTTCACCTTGTTGAAAGCCACAAATCCAATGATGGCCATATCACAGAAAAGAATGTAACTCAGACCCAATGAGAGAGAAAGAAGAACACTCGATTATTAAGGAAAAACTCGGATGAAACAAAGTTATCGACAAAGAGAGAACTACTACTTACCGATTATTAATTTCCTTGTAGCGCCACTCACTTAAATCACTACGAAAAGAGGATGATTTGATCACAAGGTAATGTTGAATTAAGAATAGAGAAAATGTTGATGAAAAGGTCAAAAGAAAAGAATGGATGGAGAGAAGAGTGCTAGATTGTTTCAGCTATCTAAGGGGAGATGAACAAAAAGGTGAGTGATTCGGCCAAACAAAGGAGAAAGATGTGCACTCAAAGCTTGAAGATTCGACAAGAAGGAGAAGGAAATTTGGAGAGAAAAGAAAAATGACACAAAAGTTGCAAATAGGAGTTTTTGGCCAAAACAACACAAAAACTTTTACCAATTGCCAAAGAAAATTTGGCTACCTCCCTCTACACCCAAAACCGTCCACATTCATGACCATAATGGTCAAAAATTGGCCAACCACACTTTCCATAACACTTCCCTTGAAAAAGGCCACATGTTCCCCTTACTTTCCCCTTTCTCTTGATTTCTTTCCTCACCTTCATCCTTTCCTATTTTCCTTAGCCATCTTGCCAAAAATAAAAAGTCCACCTTGCCTTATTTACATGCTTGGCCGACACTTAGGGAAAGAATGCAAAAATAATAGTCAAAATTTGCACATAATGGGATTTGAACCTCTTCCCTCAAGGTACTTCATGTGGCGCCATATCCCCTTTACCATATGCTCAATTATGCAAGCAAATTGCTCTCTTATTTCCATAAGCCTTGATGCCACTTACTATCTCTCCTTAAAGTGCTAAAACACAAAATTTTACTAAAGCCCAACTTGAATCCGGAACTTCATAGAACCCCGTAACTTCCTAAAATCACCTTCCTAATAAGTCCAACTTGAAATAATACCATTCTCTTATTCTCAAAAATTTTTAAAACGCTTCTACGCTCAAGGCCCAATGGGCCCAATCCTACTAGGCCCAATTTCGGGTCGTTACAATTCTACCCTCTTTAAAGAAATTTTGTCCTCGAAATTTCCAACCAACTACTAAACGCACCGCTCAAATGACACCACTATGCTTTCGCTGCGCACTCTGATCTTAATAACACTAATGTACTTTTAACATAATCTTGAATCCTCTTTCACACAACTAAACATCTAACCACAGAAGCAAGCAGTTATCTACCACTTATACCTAAAATTTTCTACATTCAATCATCACGTCCAACCATAACATACCTGACTTGATGGTGATGAAACAATCTCGAGCCTTATACTCCTTAGACCCGCATCTCAAGCAAGCTCCTGACCTCCTTCAGCATTCTCCCGGATGACGCCTTCTGTAATAATCGCAAGCCGGAAAGTTTGGACGTGCCTTAACACGCTTTATGGAATGAGACTGCGACCCTAGAGAACCGCGATCTAATTTCTTCTTATAGTCCACGCGCCCAACTCGAAGTGTTCGACCAATTTCTCTAACCTCCTCCATAAGCTCCCTAACTAGCTGAGTCAGCTCATCAATTCCAGCTCGGTCATAAGACTCCGTCTCAGCCACTGGCAATGCCAACACCTCCCTTTCGGAAACATGCCCCGATGTGAAGATCTAGCCCTAGCACCTCGGCCTCTACCACGTCCACGTCTTCTAAGCGTTCATGTTCACTAATGTCGACTTAATCTTATTACGAGTTTTATGAATCAGTATACTATTTTAGTGTTTATTAAACAATGTTTTATGGAGTATAGGAAGAAAAGTTGTTTTCTTAGTACGCATCCTAAAGTCTCAATCTCTATAGTTTCAGCTCCTAAAACTAAAAGTTCTAGAGTATTCTATTTTGTGGAATTTTCTTACCACAATACTAACACAATAATCATAAACTAAAAACACATACTTACTTGACTTGGTGCCGGATACCCGTGGTGCCATACTTCCTTTAGAACATACATGTATAATTTAAAATTTTAAATGGCTTTGAAAACGTGTTTGAACCCAAACCACAGTCGATTTTTGTAACCGGGCTCGGATACCATAAAATGTAACACCCCAAACTCAGCCTAGAAGTTAGGCCCGAATCTGGCGTGTCACATGGAAAAACTACCATCTTTGCGATTATTAAAAACTTACTTGAGAAATACAGCCTCTTTGTTAAAAACCCAAAACACTTAAGCAATTCATGTCTAATTGAAAACATAATCATCTTTAAAAACCTTTTCGTTTGCGGAACCATATTTGAAATAAACAATTTATTAAAATGTGACGTTTAGAAATAGAGTTGCAGAAGCATTTTGAAAACGTTGCTGTAATATCCGAGATTTAAGGGTTATGCGTTTTAACTTGAATGTATGTAGTAGCATGCTTGTGAGTGGTTTGTATGTGTTTTGGGGGCTTCGGAAACCCTGGGGAGTAGGTAGATGCCTTAGAAAAATATTGGATTTTTAAGTCTTAAAGGAGAGCTAAGGGAGCTAGGCCTTAAGGAATTTAGTATGTGGATTAAGACACAAGAACTTAATCGGTAAAGTGGCAAGGGAGGCGCCACTTAGAGCACCTGAGAGAGTGACGCCTCGGGGGAGTGTGAAGGGACTTAGGTTCGAGCAGCACAGGTAGCGTTTTGGGCTTTTATTTTTCGGCAAGAAAGTGCAGTGTTGGACGGTACAGGGACACTGAATGGATGAGCATTTGATTTGGTCAATTCATTTGAAAATTTGGCTAAGAGAGAAAGATAAGTGTTGACTCATTCAAATACTTTTGAATGAGAGGAGAAGAGGAAAAGTAGGAGAAAAAGAAGGGATTTGAGAAGAGGGGAAGAGCTGGCCGATAAAGGGACTTTGGAGGGGGCATATTCGGTCATACAAGGGGGAGTTAAGTGCCAAATTGGCTTAAGGGGTTTTAGGTAAATTTTAGCTTTCTTTTCCTCCCTTAGATTTGTGCCGAAAGTGGTAGTCAGAAACCTTTCAAAGTCTCCTCTATTTTCTTTGCTTTAGCCGAATTTGGGAAGACCATTAAGGCCACTCTCTTTTCCATTCTCTTCTTCACTTTACTCATCTTTAGACCGAAACCCTCACTCCTTCTATTCTCTTTTATTTTGCTAAGGCTAAAACCTCTCTTTCATTTATTTCCACCATTGCCGCAACTCTTAAGGTCCCAAACATCTCTTCTCCATTCTTTTGATAAAAGCCGAATTCACCTAGTAGCCAAAATCCCCTAAGCCGAATCCTAACTTGAGCCACACCATCATTCTTCTCTTCTTCTTCTCGCGATTCTTTCAAAAATCGAAGGTATCTCTGGACTATAGCCGATTGTTCTGAAGCACTAAAAGCCGATCATCTTTCTCCTCTTGTCGATTTCTTAGAGCCAGTGATCATTGCATTTGGTCACTCTTGTTCGGTAAGGGATCTCTTCTGGTTCAAATCTCTTTTTATTATTTTAGCCTATCGAAATCAAGGACACTAATCCCTATATCTCATTTGGCCGAAACCATGAAGGTGGATTTCGGGATTCTTTGTAGCCGACGATTAGAAGGAGATCTTTCGGGATTTTAGAGATTCAAGGTAAGCAAGGTATACCATTCGGCCAAGGGCCACTTCTATTGGTTTTAATGCACTAAGCTGATTCTAACTTAAGCCATGTAGGGATTTCGACAACTACTAGAGCAGACAATAGTTATCGGGATTTAAGCAAGCAAGGTAAGGGAGTTGTAATATTCGGCCAAAGGCCATATTACTTATTGAGAGTTGCTGATTCTAACTATGGTATTTTAGGGGGTTTTCGATAAAGATAAAGGAGGAGTCTCGGGATTCAGATCTATTTCGGTAAGGGTGTTTAAGTTATAGATTATGTTTCATTTAGATCTTACATATTAATTAACCGGGTTTTGATTAAGTGTTCCTCAATGGATGCGAGTACTAGTGGAGGAGAGAAAGGGGTAGTTCCTACCCCTAGATTCAAGAAACGCTCGGTTTCTACCGTATGTGATTGGCCACCGGGTTGTGGGCCAGCATCGGAAAGGGATAAGCAGATCGCTGTTATCCCTGATAGCGAGAGTGTCGATATCGAGATTGTCATTCTCACTGTTATCAGGTGTGTAACCCTGCACTAATTCCCGATAGATTAATAGTGTTACGTTAAATATATGTTAATAAAAATACGATAACATGGCTAAGGGTACCATTCAATGGTATAGTGCGTTCAGGTACGTTACCCCTTAACACTCCGTTAATAATGTTTATAAACATTGATATGAAAATATGTGTAATTTCGTTATGGCTTTGGGGTAAGGTATATTCCATGATATCTGTATATTTTGTGTGATGCATGGGCATATGGGTGATAATGATAAAGGGGAAGTGTTCCGGTGGTTTTACCACATTATCCGGTGACTTATGTCACATATTATGAATCCGGTGACTCTGTCACATTATCTGGTGGCTATGCCACATTATAAGGGCGATGTGTAGTTGTCTGCAGCGACTGCCTTCGAGGGTGTGTAGCGGATGGAGGGTCGATTTAGTAATCCCCACGGTGTGATTGGTAGGTACGGGTGGTGTGTAGAGGATGGATATCTAGGTGGGCTCGAGATTGCATTTTCATCTTATTTAAATGTGATTTGATATGCTATGATCCGATATGCTATGTGTGGGCTTATGGTGAATGTGACTAAAATGGGCTTTTCTTAGAAATGTTATGGTTAAGGCTATGATCGGTTGGGTTTTTGGTGTAGCTGTTACACATTGAGTCTGTTGACTCACCCTTCGTGGGCTAACTTTTGCGTGTGATGCCTAGTATTATGGATCGGGTCAACGAGGACTACAGGTGGCCATGCCCAGCGCTTTTTGGGTTTTCGAATGGTTGAATTTTGCGTTATATTCGCATACTTTTCTTTCGGGATTTATTTGGTATTTTAAAGTTTGTAATAAGGCCACTATTTAATTGTTTAAGTTTTATGTTCTAAGTTTTATTTTTCAAATGATAATCAGCAAATAAATAACTAAACATTTTTCTTAAACAACTTCAAATATTTTAACACTTAGTCCACTACGATTTTCAACTTAATAAGCTCTAAAATCAGGCATTGTTTTCAATTTGTTAGAAATGAGGGAGACGTTTTTTTAAAAAGAAATACAAACTGAACTACAACTCGGTTTCCAACTCGCTAAATTTTTAAACTTGTTTTAATAAGTCGACATATTTTATCAAATCATGAAACGAGATTTAGTTAAGTTTTCCGAAGGAACATATCAGATCCGGTCGAGGCTTGTGGGCCGGGTTTGGGGTGTTTCAACTTGGTATCAGATCCAGGTTTTAAACACTCGGCCTTGGGTTTTGAAGCCCACAACGTTTTCAAAAAAAATTGAGCCAAAATAGGGTTTTTGAAAATTTCTGTTAAAATGGTCCTATGGAAGCATGGCACCCGAGTTCTCGGCCCAGGTCCGCCAGGTAAGTACTGTAGTTAGTAAATTTGTTTGAATATGCTAATGTATGATGCTTTAGATAATAGGCATAGGGAAACTATATTATAGAGACATGGACTTTAGGTATACGTGTACTTCTACGGAAAAACCACTGATTAAAACTCTATTGCATAAAACTTCTCTTTAAACAATAAGTGAAAAGATTCTAATGCATAAAAATTTCGTAAAAAACAGATAAACCGCGACGGTAGACATGAGTTCTAGGGGACGTGGTCGCAATACTCGTGGGCGTGGCAGAGGCAGAATGACTGTGTCGAAACCAGTCGGGTCTGGTCAGGGTTTCGAAAATGAGGCGCCACCACCGGCTGTAGGGGCAAAATTTCAGGAGCAGATAAGAGGAGATGACGCTGTATCACAGGCTATGCTGCGAGTTTTAGAGCGAGTGGCAGGAGCTAGTATGGGAAATGGGGCTCGAAAGTCAGTATCTGAGAGACTTAGAGCAAATGGAGCCGAGGTTTTTAGAGGAGTATCTGGGTAGCTCTGAACGTAGCGGAGTATTGGTTAGAGGTAGTCGAGAGGATCATGGATTATTTGGACTGCACTGTTGAGGAGAACCTAAAAGGTGCTATTTCGCTGCTTCGGGATGAGGCCTACCAGTGGTGGCTCACTGTCAGAGAGGGTACCCCTGTAGATCGAGTGGATTGGGGGTATTTTAAGACTAAGTTTGAGGGGAAATACGTCGGAGCTAGCTACATAGACTCGCAGAGAAAGGCGTTTCTAAATTTAGTGCAAGGAAGCAAGTCGGTAGCAGAGTATGAAGCAGATTTTCTGCGGTTAAGCCGAGACGCTGTGGGGATTATGGCTACCGACACTGAGCGATGTGTCGATTCAAGATGGATTGCGAGATGAGTCGCGAGTGTTGATTGCCCCACAGCGGGAAAGAGACTTTGCAATCTTAGTGGATAAGGCTCGGATAGCTGAAGAAGTTAAGCGGACCGAGAGACAGAACCGCGACAGAGGCCAGGGTAGGAATAAGAGGGGCTATGGGTCTTCGTGGTCATCCGTAAATTTTCAAAAGAGACCTAGAGTTGATGGGCGCGAGGTCGTGAGTTGTTGCGGGAGGACGATGACCGTACTTGTGCTCGGTATGGAAAGATGCACCGGGAGAATGTTGGAAAAGACAGGGGATTTTTAAGTTTGGGTCCAAAGATCATATGATTAGAGACCGTCCGGTGGATACAGATAGGGTGACCAACAGTCGTGGTTTTAATCAGCCGTGCAGAGGTGGGACAGCAGTTCGCCGAGGGGTCGTGGTCCGGTTGGCGAGGTAATGGTTACGGTAGAGGTCGCGGAACACCGCGCAGAGGTGGTGGTAACACGGAGGCGAGACAGCCAGGTTTGGTATATGCGGTTCGTCGGAGGGAGGATAGTGATGCACCTGATGTCATAACGGGTACGTTCCTTATTTTTGGATTATCCTTTATTGCTCTGATAGATATAGGGTCAACTCATTCTTACATCGCTAGTGAGGTGTCTGGAACTCTGCATGTGAACTTTGAGACTGTACCTAGGAAGTTGACTGTACTTAGTCCTTTAGGGCAATCAGTAGTAGTAGACAAACTCTTTAGGGAAGTGCCTTTAGAAGTTCAGGGGGCGCAGTTTCCGGCTGACTTAATTGAGTTGCCATTCGGGGAATTTGACCTAATCTTAGGCATGGACTGGCTAGTGAAGTACCGTGCGAATGTGGACTGTGCTGCTATGCGCATGTCATTGAGAACTTCTGACGACAATGAAGTCGTGGTGATGGGCGAGAGATGGAATTACTTGTCGAATGTAATATTTGCCCTTAAGGTAGAGAAGATGGTAAGAAAGGGATGTCTGGCTTTTCTGATGTTGGTTAGTGCCTTGGAGGCTAAGGAAGTAGCCGTGGAAGGGGTCAGGACGATAAGGGAGTTTGCGGATGTCTTTCCAGAAGAACTTCCAGGATTGCCTCCGGATCGTGAGGTGGAATTTGGGATTGACTTGTTGCCTGGTACAGCGCCAGTATCTATCGCTCCGTACAGAATGGCACTAAAGGAGTTAGTTGAGCTCAAGGCTCAGATCCAAGAGTTGCTTGATCGTGGGTTTATCCGACCCAGTGTGTCTCCATGGGGAGCACCGGTCCTATTCGTGAAGAAGAAGGACGGGACTATGCGTATGTGCATAGATTACCGGCAGTTGAATAAGTTGACCATCAAGAACAAGTACCCTTTGCCAAGGATAGACGACTTGTTCGATCAGCTTAAGGGAGCCGTAGTATTTTCAAAGATAGATCTAAGGTTGGGATACCATTAGCTTAAGGTGAAGGAAGCAGATATCCATAAGACAGCTTTCCGGACAAGATACGGGCAGTATGAGTTCTTAGTAATGCCGCTCAGATTGACAAATGCCCCAGCTGCGTTCATGGATATGATGAATCGGGTTTTCCAACCCTACTTGGATTAGTTCGTCGTTGTGTTTATAGATGACATCTTAGTGTATTCCAAGTCTGAGGAAGAACATGATGAGCATCTTCGGGTAGTATTGCAGGTGTTAAGGGAGAAGAAGTTATATGCCAAGTTTAGAAAGTGCGAATTTTGGTTGAAGGAAGTTACGTTTTTGGGTCATGTGGTGTCTGCAGAAGGGATAAGAGTAGACCCTCGGAAGATTGAGGCAGTGCTAGATTAGAAACCACCTAAGTCTGTGGCTGAGGTTCGCAGTTTCTTGGGGTTAGTAGGCTACTACAGAAGGTTCGTAGAAGGGTTCTCATCAATAGCAGCACCTCCGATTTAAATTGTTGAGAAAGGAGGTACCTTTCAGTATGGGCGGATATGCTGTGAGAGCTTCAAAGGCTTCTTGAGGGTTTTGACAGAAGCTCCGGTTTTGATTTAGCCTGAGGCAAGGAAGGATTTTGTGGTGTACTATGATGCTTCTCACATAGGATTGGGATGTGTTCTGATGCAAGACAGGAAGGTGGTCCCTTATGCGTCTCGACAATTAAGGCCACATGAGGTTAACTATCTGACGCATGACTTGGAATTGGCAGTGGTAGTCTTTGCTCTTAAGGTATGGAGGCACTATTTATATGGAAAAAGGTCGGTGATCTACACAGACCACAAGAGTCTAAAGTATTTGTTGACTCAGAAGGAGCTAAATTTGAGACAGCGAAGGTGGGTGGAGTTATTGAAAGACTACGATTGTTCTATAGAGTATCACCCGGGTAAGGCGAATGTAGTGGCAGATGCCCTAAGTCGGAAAGTAGTGTCGGATTTGAGGGCGATGTTTGCACATCTTAGCCTTTATGAAGACGGAAGTTTGCTAGCAGAGTTGCAGGTGAAGCCGACATGGTTAAGTCAGGTGAAAGAAAAACAACTTGTAGATGATGATCTGAGTGCTAAGCTACTGCAGGTGCAGCGCGGGGAATTGGAAGACTATGGGGTAAACAGCGACGGAGTGTTGTGCTTCCAAGGTAGGGTATGTATGCCGAAGGATGAGGAACTAAGACAAAGAATTCTTCGGGAATCGCATAGTAGTCCTTATGCTATGCATCCTGGAGGAAGTAAGTTATACAGGGATCTACGGGATCAGTTTTGGTGGCCTGGTCTTAAGCGGGAAGTTACAGAATTTGTAGGGAAGTGTTTAATGTGTCAACCAAGTCAAAAATTTGAACACCAAGTACCTTCTGAGGTTGCTTCAAACCGATAAAGATTCCTTGATGGAAGTGGGAGAGAATTACCATTGACTTTGTTAGTGGGCTTCCCCTTACACCTACTAAGAAGGACTCGGTATGGGTGATAGTGGATCAGTTGACAAAGTCTGCACATTTCATACCAGTGCGGGTTGACTATTCTCTGCAGAGGTTGGCAAAATTGTATGTGGCAGAAATTGTGAGGTTGCACGAAGTGCCAGTGTCGATTATTTCGGATAGGGATCTGAGGTTTACGTATCGGTTTTAGAAAGCATTGCATCAGGCATTGGGCACCATATTAGATTTCAGCACGACATTTCATCCGCAGTCGGACGGCCAATCTGAGCGGGTAATTCAAGTGTTAGAGGATATGTTGAGGGGTTGCGTGATAGACTTCAGAGGAAGCTAGGAGGAATTCTTGCCTTTAGCAGAGTTTGCATACAACAATAGCTATCAAGCAAGTATTCAGATGGCACCGTACGAAGCACTGTATGGACGGAAGTGTCGCACTCCTACGTGTTGGACAGAATTGGGGAACGTCATGTTTTGGGTCCGGAGATTGCGGCAGAATTCGAAGAAAAGGTTAAGGTAATTCGGGCACGGTTGAAGGAAGCGTTTGATAGACAAAATTCGTATGCAGATCTCAAACGGAAGGAGATAGAGTTTGCAATAGGGGATCAGGTGTTTCTGAAAGTTTCACTGTGGAAAAAGGTGATGAGATTTGGTCGCAAGGGTAAGTTAAGTCCCAGGTTTATAGGACCTTATCGGGTTTTGAAGCGGGTTGGACCAGTGGCATATCAGTTAGAGTTGGCTTCAGAATTGAAGCAGATGCACGATGTGTTCCACATTTCGATGCTACGTTGAGGAGGTGGAGCTGAGGTCAGACTTGTCCTACGAGGAAGAGCCGATTCAGATTTTAGAACGAGATGTGAAGGTGTTACGGAGGAAATCAGTTCCTCTAGTCAAAGTGTTATGGTGTAACCATGGATCGGAAGAAGCTTCTTGGGAGCCGGAGGAAGCAATACGGCAGCAATACCCTCACCTATTCTAGTCAGGTAATTTTGAGGCCGAAATTATTTTTAAGGGGGGTAGAACTGTAATATCCGGGATTTAGGGGTTATGCGTTTTAACATGAATGTATGTAGTAGCATGCTTGTGTGTGGTTTGTATGTGTTTTAGGGGCTTCGGAAACCCTGGGGAGTAGGTAGATGCCTTAGAAAAATATTGGATTTTTAAGTCTTAAAGGAGAGCTAAGGGAGCTAGGCCTTAAGGAGTTTAGTATGTGGATTAAGACACAAGAACTTAACTGGTAAAGTGGCAAGGGAGGCGGCACTTAGAGCACAGGAGAGTGACGCCTCAGAGAGTGTGAAGGGACTTAGGTTCGAGCAGTACAGGTAGCGTTTTGGGCTTTTATTTTTCGGCAAGGAAGTGCAGTGTTGGACGGCACAGGGACACTGAATGGATGAGCATTTGATTTGGTCAATTCATTTGAAAATTCGGCTAAGAGAGAAAGATAAGTGGTGACTCATTCAAATACTTTTGAATAAGGGGAGAAGAGGAAAAGTAGGAGAAAAAGAAGGGATTTGAGAAGAGGGGAAGAGTTGGCCGGCAAAGGGACTTTGGAGAGGGCATATTCGGTCATACAAGGGGGAGTTAAGTGCCGAATTGGCTTAAGGGGTTTTAGGTACATTTTAGCTTTCTTTTCCTCCCTTAGATTTGTGCCGAAAGTGGTAGTCAGAAACCTTTCAAAGTCTCCTCTATTTTCTTTGCTTTAGCCGAATTTGGGAAGACCATTAAGGCCACTCTCTTCGCCATTCTCTTCCTCACTTTACTCATCTTTAGACCGAAACCCTCACTCCTTCTCTTCTCCTTTATTTTGCTAAGGCCGAAACCTCTCTTTCATTCATTCCCACCATTGCCGCAACTCTTAAGGTCCCAAACATCTCTTCTCCATTCTTTTGATAAAAGCCGAATTCACCTAGTAGCCAAAATCCCCTAAGCCGAATCCTAACTTGAGCCACACCATCATTCTTCTCTTCTTCTTCTCGCAATTCTTTCAAAAACCGAAGGTATCTCTGGACTATAGCCGATTGTTCTGAAGCACTAAAAGCCGATCATCTTTCTCCTCTTGTCAATTTCTTAGAGCCAGTGATCATTGCGTTTGGTCACTCTTGTTCGGTAAGGGATCTCTTCTGGTTCAAATCTCTTTCTCTTATTTTAGCCTATCGAAATCAAGGACACTAATCCCTATATCTCATTTGGCCGAAACCATGAAGGTGGATTTCGGGATTCTTTGTAGCCGACGATTAGAAGGAGATCTTTCGGGATTTTGGAGATTCAAGGTAAGCAAGGTATACCATTCGGCCAAGGGCCACTTCTATTGGTTTTAATGCACTAAGCCGATTCTAACTTAAGCCATGTAGGGATTTCACAACTACAAGCGGACAATAGTTATCGGGATTTAAGCAAGCAAGGTAAGGGAGTTGTAATATTCAGCCAAAGGCCATATTACTTATTGAGAGTTGCCGATTCTAACTATGGTATTTTAGGGGGTTTTCGACAAAGATAAAGGAGGAGTCTCGGGATTTAGATCTATTTCGGTAAGGGTGTTTAAGTTATAGATTATGTTTCATTTAGATCTTACATATTAATTAACCGGGTTTTGATTAAGTGTTCCTCAATGGATGCGAGTACCAGTGGAGGAGAGAAAGGGGTAGTTCCTACCCCTAGATTCAAGAAACGCTCGGTTTCTACCGTATGTGATTGGCCACCGGGTTGTGGGCCAGCATCGGAAAGGGATAAGCAGATCGCTGTTATCCCTGATAGCGAGAGTGTCGATATCGAGATTGTCATTCTCACTGTTATCAGGTGTGTAACCCTACACTAATTCCTGATAGATTAATAGTATTACGTTAAATATATGTTAATAAAAATACGAATAACATGGCTAAGGGTACCATTCAATGGTATAGTGCGTTCAGATGTCGTTACCCTTAACACTGCGTTAATAATGTTTATAAACATTGATATGAAAATATGTGTAATTTCGTTATGGCTTTGGGGTAAGGTATATTCCATGATATCTCAGTATATTTTGTGTGATGCATGGGCATATGGGTGATAATGATAAAGGGAAGTGTTCGGTGGTTTTACCACATTATCCGATGACTTATGTCACATATTATGAATCCAAAGTGACTCTGTCACATTATCTGGTGGCTATGCCACATTATAAGGGCGATGTGTAGTTGTGCGCAGCGGCGCCCGAGGGTGTGTAGCGGATGGAGGGTCGATTTAGTAATCCCACGGTGTGATTGGTAGGTACGGGTGGTGTGTAGTGGATGGATATCTAGGTGGGCTCGAGATTGCATTTTCATCTTATTTAAATGTGATTTGATATGCTATGATCCGATATGCTATGTGCGGGCTTATGGCTGAATGTGACTAAAATGGGCTTTGCCGAAATGTTATGGTTAAGGCTATGATCGGTTGGGTTTTTGGTGTAGCCGTTACACATTGAGTCTGTTGACTCACCCTTCGTGGGCTAACTTTTTGCAGGTGATGCCTAGTATTATGGATCGGGTCAGCGAGGACTACAGGGTGGCCATGCCCAGCGTTATTTTGGGTTTTCGAATGGTTGAATTTTGCGTTATATTCGCATACTTTTCTTTCGGGATTTATTTGGTATTTTAAAGTTTGTAATAAGGCCACTATTTAATTGTTTAAGTTTTATGTTCTAAGTTTTATTTTTCAAAGGATAATCAGCAAATAAATAACTAAACATTTTTCTTAAACAACTTCAAATATTTTAACACTTAGTCCACTACGATTTTCAACTTAATAAGCTCTAAAATCAGGCATTGTTTTCAATTTGTTAGAAATGAGGGAGACGTTTTTTTAAAAAGAAATACAAACTAAACTACAACTCGGTTTCCAACTCGCTAAATTTTTAAACTTGTTTTAATAAGTCAACATATTTTATCAAATCATGAAATGAGATTTAGTTAAGTTTTCCGAAGGAACATATCAGATCCGGTCGAGGCTTGTGGGCCGGGTTTGGGGTGTTTCAGTTGCGGAAACGTAGATAAAATGCAAGTATTTTTGAGATGTTGTTTGATAAATCGATAATCGAACTAGTAATCTTTTAAAACCGCGACTTTTGAAAATATCGTTTAAAAGTTCGAGTGAAAACTTCCGTGTTAAAATATTTATAAAAGTTTATTATGAAATCCATTTGTTAATCGATTTTGGAAAACCTTTATTTAAGTTTTTAGAAAATTCTCATTTTAAACAATTTAAGCAAAATAATAAGTATAACAACCATAAAGCAAATAATAAAATACTCCAGAGGCCTTATTATAACATAAAACAAACCCAAAATAGTAAAGTGAACGGAAATAGAAATTTAAAGTCCAAAATAAAACACCATTTCTGAAGTATGGCCTCCACCGAGTCATCCATGGGCCCAAGTCCTCACTACGGAGCATTACCTACAAGGGTTAAGAAAAAGGGTGGGTGAGTTACAAGAACTCAGCAGAAATCCCCTTACCGACATCCTTTGGGCTGAACCCGCTTAGAAATATCTTGGGCCTAAGCCCATTTAAGATAATCTTGGGCGAAGCCCAATTACAAAAACAAGATATATATATGAATGCAAAGTATGCAACCCAACCCATCCATCTAATCTCTCCCCGCACCCGCCCGGTCTCTCCTGTGGGGATCAAGTCAACCCACCCCGCCTTGGTCTCTCCAATTTGCGGTCAAGCTGCATTTATACTATTTGTGGCTGAGCCACCAGATTCATATACGGTAAAATGATCGACACTGCAGTCAGAATTCATATGTTAGGCACATAGCCATTATCGTAATTTGTGGCAATGCCACCTGGTCTATACTTCTCTTCATTCGAATTTTCCCATCCCATGCAATATGTAAAGATGCATCATACATAATCGTAAAACATCCATATAAAAATAAAATCCATTAACCTATTGAATACTTTTTATGAATCAGCCCATTAAAGCAATACGATCATTGGCCCATAGGGGCATTTCGATGATCGATCCATAAGGACATTTCTGTAAATCGCCCATTATAACAATCTATCAAATCGGCCCATAGGGGCATTTCGATAAATTGGTAATTTTACCCACTAAGGGTAATTCGGTAATCTCGCAACCTGTGGGTATTTGGTAATTTACATCCAAGGGTATTTTGGTAATTTCGCAACCCCAGACTTAACTACTAATTTGGGCATAAAAATTTGAAACTGTCCATCTGCGTCATACTAACTAAATTTACTATAATTCGAGTTAGAAAACTTGAAATTTAAATCCGAAAATTTTTCTTGAAATTAGACTTATATATCTTCTTACTACAATTGTTACAGAATTTTTAGCTTAGCCGTTTAGTACAATTTATTCCTTAAAGTTTCCCTTGTTTCACTGTCCAACGATTCTGACCTCTCTTAACTTAAATTCAAATATCTCACTGTACGGTTTTCATATACTGCTCCCACTTGTTTTTATTGAAAATAGGTTCTCTAAGGAATCCATACATATAACTTATAACTCATAATTCACTTTGTACAATTTTAACCAATTTTTCCAAGATAGAACAGGGAACCACGAAGTCCATCAGAACCAGTCTGACTAAAATTAAGATATCTCAGAATATAAAATTCTTTTTCCTCCTCTGTATCTTTCATATAAAAAATAGACACAATAAGCTTTAGTTCGATATCTTTTTCGCTTTCTAATTTTCTTTATCCTATTTTTTGTGATTTTTCCAAAATCACGTCACTGCTGCTGACCAAACTGTTTCTTTGCAAAATATGGTTACTACTATGAACATACGCACTCCCGAGTGGTCTCGGATGCCGGTTTCCGATTTTCTTCGGTATTTCGACCGAATCATAGAACATATCATACAAACATTCATAGATGTATGAGATTACACACCATTTCAAACATGTATTCGGAAGGGTACGGGATTACACACCTTGATTACTAGTTGTGCTCTCCCTCAATGCACCAAAAATCGATCCTACCCTTTGGCTACTGAAATCCCGTCCTAACAATATTTGGTGAGCGAAAGATTCGTTAGCAATTATCCCACCTTTGATCAAAACAAATCTTATAACAACGTTCTTACCCCACTTGCTTGACAGGTCGACGATAACGATTTGGTTAATACAAATCACTTGTGCTCTTTCACCTTGTTGAAAGCCCTAAATCCAACGATGGTCATATCACAGAAAAGAATGTAACTCAGACCCAACGAGAGAGAAAGAAGAACACTCGATTATTAAGGAAAAACTCAGATTAAACAAAGTTCTCGACAAAGAGAGAACTACTACTTACCGATTGTTAATTTCCTTGTAGCGCCACTCACTTAAATCACTGCGAAAAGAGGATGATTTGATCACAAGGTAATGTTGAATTAAGAATAGAGAAAATGTTGATGAAAAGGTCAAAAGAAAAGAATGGATGGAGAGAAGAGTGCTAGATTTTTTCAGCTATCTAAGGGGAGATGAACAAAAAGGTGAGTGATTCGGCCAAACAAAGGAGAAAGATGTACACTCAAAGCTTTAAGATTTGGCAAGAAGGAGAAGGAAATTTGGAGAGAAAAGAAATATGACACAGAAGTTGCAAATAGGAGTTTTTGGCCAAAACAACACCAAAACTTTTACCAATTGCCAAAGAAAATTTGGCTACCTCCCTCTACACCCAAACCCGTCCACATTCATGACCATAATGGTCAAAAATTGGCCAACCACACTTTCCATAACACTTCCCTTGAAAAAGGCCACATGTTTCCCTTACTTTCCCCTTTCTCTTGATTTCTTTCCTCACCTTCATCCTTTCCTATTTTCCTTAGCCATCTTGCCAAAAATAAAAAGTCCACCTTGCCTTATTTACATGCTTGGCCGACACTTAGGGAAAGAATGCAAAAATAATAGTCAAAATTTGCACACAATGGGATTTGAACCTCTTCCCTCAAGGTACTTCATGTGGCGCCATATCCTCTTTACCATATGCTCAATTATGCAAGCAAATTGCTCTCTTATTTCCATAAGCCTTGATGCCACTTACTATCTCTCCTTAAAGTGCTAAAACACAAAATTTTACTAAAGCCCAACTTGAACCTGGAACTTCATAGAACCCCATAACTTCCTAAAATCACCTTCCTAATAAGTCCAACTTGAAATAATGCCGTTCTCTTATTCTCAGAAATTTTTAAAACGCTTCTACGCTCAAGGCCCAATGGGCCCAATCCTACTAGGCCCAATTTCAGGTCGTTACAACCCCTAACCCGTAACCGTTACCGGAATAGGGTTAATAGATATTACCGAACAAACGAAAACATTCACAGACATTTCATATCATAATTCAATAAACCAAATTAAACTGTTCCTTAAATAGGTCTACGAGACCTTAAACATGCTTTAGGAATGGACCAGGACTAAACCGAACACATACAAAAGTTCTCAGAAATATAAAAAATTTTCAAAGTTACAGAGGTCACACGCCCGTGTGGGTAGGCCGTGTGCCTCCCACGGCCTTAGACATGCCCATGTGTCTAAGCCGTGTCAAAACAGGGCATACATACTAACTTGATCCACACGGCCAGTCACACGCCCGTGTGTCCAGCCCGTGGTCGACTCTGACTTGTTTTAAAATACAACCACGAAGGACACGGTCGAGCCACACGCCCGTGTGCTCAACCGTGTGGGCAATTATAGGCCATTTGCACGGCCAAATGCCACCCACACTTTGGGTCAACCCTACAATCAGATACAAGCATCAATTCAACACTTCTAAAAACATACCAAATTGACCATCTATTTTACTCATTCAAGAACATTTCATATCAACAACTTCTACACCATTTAATCCAACAAAATCACAGTGTAAATCCAAGCATAATTTATTCACAAGTTACCATTTCATTATAACATCCATTCATCAAATATATATACTATTTTTTCATCAATAAGATTACCATAATTTTTGACCATTTTACTAGCCATCAAACCATACCAAAACTAAGCATCCTAAAACATGACTATTCATTCATATCACAACCATTTTTGTAGCCTTATCACATAGCACTATACATAAAACTCATTCTTATCCATACTTAATTCTCTTGAATCAAATTACATCAAATCACCATAGCAATTCATACCAAGCATGTCACACATGTATATATATCATGACAAAATCTCAATAAACTTAAACATCATATTTAGCCATTTTCGCATGGCTATATATATATACATGTTCCAAAATCAAACATTCCATCTTTGCTATACATGCCATATGCCCATATTCAACTTAGTAAAATACAGAAAGAAACAGTCGATAGTGTGATAGGCTTTTCTAACGATCCCCGAGCTTGTAACGTGACTTCAAAATCTATAAAACAGAGGTAAACAAAAACACACACAAAGTAAGCTATTTAAGCTTACTAAGTCATAAGCAAATTATATATCAATGATTGTACAATAACACTAAGTTAATAAGGCCAACTATACATATCCTCAAACATCAAGTTATCATTTTAATCATACATACTTATATCATATGGATAAATGCATAATTACACATGTACATACATATAAATCTCATTACTAAAATCACATAAAACTCATTTGGCCGAATATACACAATCACATATGCATAAACATAATTCACCTTTGTAACTTAAACATTTATGTAATCAATTTAACATCCAACTTACCTTATTTTCACAACTTAGGATAAGCGCATACCTGAATCTTTTTATTCGATTTCACATTCGGTGTTTACTTAACATTACCCGTTGAACCGTTCGAAATTAAAAAGGATACGCGGATAGTCGAAAGGTTCGTACAATGCCAACGTCCCAAACGTGGTCTTACAGGTAATCACATATCGATGCCACTGTCCCAGACAGGGTCTTACACGAATCAAATACGATGCCAATGTCCCAGACATGGTCTTACACGTAAACACAAATCGATGCCAACGTCCCAGACGTGGTCTTACACGATAACGCATATCGGAAATCCTATGTCATGACATATGTATCCTATCTATTCCTAGGGTTCGTACGGGGCTTTCAGACGTTGAATCTCGATCGAATCGAACTCGAAACATAGTTCCCTATCTCATATTCACATTTGGCCAAGGCTTATATATATTCAAAGAATTCAATTTATCACATAACATTTATATATTTGTGAATATAACAACATTTAAATGCTTATGTGACTTACCTCGGATGTTGTCGAACGGTTTAATCGACTATTCGACTACTTTTGACTTCCCCCGATCTAATTCTGTTTTCTTCCGTTCTTGATCTAAATAAATTCAAAATTATCTAATTTAACCACATATTCATTAAATTTAATCCAAAAACACAAAAATGGGCAAATAACCATTTTGCCCCTGACATTTCACACTTTTTGCAATTTAGTCCCTAATACATAAAACATAAAATATACAAAATTTGCATATACCATGCTAGTGCCGAATATTCAAAAGCTCCATACGAGTCCATATATTTCATTTTTTTCACATTTTAGTCCTTCAAAGTATAATTTTAGCAATTTAGTCCTAATTACTCAAAATCATCAAAAATTCAAAGACAAAACATATTAATCTAACACATATATTTCATAATTCATAAACTAACATCATAAAACTCATAAACTCATCAATGGCACATTTCAAAATCTTCATCAAAGTAAAAAATTCAAGCATGGGTCTTGAAGATAACTTAGCAACGATCTCAGAAACGTAAAAATTCTCAAAAACCGAGTAAAATACATACCTTAATTTAGCTCAAAAATGGCCGAATACCCTAGCTCTCTTATTTCTTTTTCTTTTCCTTAGTTTCGGTCATAACAAGAAGATGAACATGGCTTCATTTTTGTTTTGTTTTATTATAAATTAACTTATTATTATTTTACTTAATTAACCTTTACAAATTAATATACAAAACATATATATTAAGGTTATATTAGTTCTTTGCCATCCACTAACTTATATAGTGGACTAATTGCATCATAAAACCTCCAAATTATAAAGACAACAACAATTAGGAACTTTCTTATTTAACCATCAAATTTTCATTGTACGCGATTAAGCCCTTTTATTAAATCAGACACTCAAACGACGAAATTAAAACACGAAAATTTCACACCAGAAAATTCACACATAATAAACACAGAAAAATATTTTTAAAATATTTTTCGAACTCTGATTTGTGGTCCCAAAACCACTATTCCGATTAAGGGTAAAATCGGGCTGTTACAACTCTCCCCCCTTAGGGATTTTCGTCCCTAAAAATCTTACCAGTGAATAGGTTCGGATAACGCTCTTTCATTGTATCCTCTGACTCCCAAGTTGCTTCCTCAATTTCGTGCTTATGCCACAATACCTTAACTAACAGAATTTTCTTATTTCACAATTCTTTAATCTCGCGAGCCAGAATACGAATCGGTTCTTCTTCATATGTCATGTCGGACTTAATCTCAACTTCTGTCGGACTAATCACATGTGATGGATCGGATCGGTATCTACGGAGCATCGAAACATGGAATACATTGTGAATCTTTTCTAGTTCAGGTGGCAACAGCAGTCTATAAGCAACCGGCCCAATACGTTCTATAATCTCATACGACCCAATAAATCTCGGACTCAATTTACCTTTGCGACCGAATCTGAGTATTTTCTTCCACGGTGGGACTTTTAAAAACACTTTATCTCCAATCTGAAACTCTATATCTTTTCGTTTCAAGTTTGCATATGATTTCTGACAATCCGATGATGTTTTCAGACTATCGCGAATCACTTTCACTTTCTGTTCAGTCTCTTTGATCAAATCGACCCTGTGTATCTTATTTTCACTGAGCTCAGTCCAATACAATGGGTTACGACATTTACGACCGTAAAAAGCCTCGTAAGGTGCCATTTTGATACTAGATTGAAAGCTATTATTATAAGCAAATTCAATCAAAGGTAAGTATCGTTCCCACGTACCTTCAAACTCGAGAATGCAACATCTCAATATATCCTCGAGTATCTGAATGATTCATTCAGACTGACCATCTGTTTGTGGATGGAAAGCTGTGTTAAAGTGTAGTTTCGTACCTAAAGCATCGTGCAGTTTCTTCCAAAACCGCGATGTGAACCTCGGATCTTTGTCCGAAACAATAAAAATAGGCACTCCGTGCAATCTGACAATCTGAGAAACATATAATTCAGCCAGCTTATCAATCGAATAGTCTGTACGAACTGGAATAAAGTGAGTCAACTTAGTCAATCTATCCACAATAACCTAGATTGCATCTTTCTTGCTCGGTGTCAACGGTAAACCAGATACAAAATCCATTGTAACTCTGTCCCACTTCCACTCGGGTATCATAATCGGCTGAAGTAACCCAGAAGGTACCTGATGCTCAGCTTTTACTTGTTGACAGACTAAACATTTCGAAACAAAGTCAGAGATGTCTTGTTTCATACCATGCCACCAGTAAAGCTGTTTCAGATCATTATACATTTTCGTACTACCCGGGTGAACAGATAACCGACTGCTATGAGCTTCATTCAAAATAGTCTGAATCAACTCTGAATTTCTTGGAACACATATTCAATTTTTGAACCTCAAACAACCATCAGTATTAACTCAAAACTCGAATTCAACATTCGATTCACTTTGAGCTCGCTTTGCTAACAAATCATTATCAACTTTCTAAACATCACAAATTTGTTGAACAAATAACGGTCTTGCTTTTAATTCGGCTATTGTCGAACCATCATTAGACATAACCATATACGCATTCATTGCAGGCAAAGCAAATAATGATTTTTGACTTAAAGCATCAGCAACAACATTAGCTTTTCCTGGATGATAGCCAATCACAAGCTCGTAGTCTTTTAGCAACTCTAACCATCGGCGTTGTCTCAAATTCAGATCTTTCTGAGTCATCAAATACTTCAGACTTTTGTGATCAGAATAAAGATGACATTTCTCACCGAACAGGTAGTGACGCCATATCTTCAATGCGAACACAATAGCTGCCAATTTCGAATCGTGTGTCAGATAATTCTTTTCGTGCAGCTTTAACTGTCTCGAGGCATAAGCTATGAATTTGCCTTCCTGCATCAAAACACAACCCAGACCACTCAAAGATGCATCACTATAAATGACAAATTCTTTACCCGATTCTGGCTGAACTAACACGAGAGCTTTGGTCAAATGAGCTTTTAACTGATCGAAACTTTTCTGACACTTTTCTGACCACTCGAACTTAACATATTTTCGTAACAACTTCGTCATCGGTGTTGCAATCATAGAAAAACTTTTTACGAACCGTCTATAGCAATCAGCAAGTCCTAGAAAACTCTGAACTTCAGAGACATTTCTAGGAGGTTTCCAGTCAAGTATAGCTGAAATTTTACTTGGATCAACCCGAATACTCGATGCTGATACAACATGACCCAGAAAACTGACTTCACGTAACCAGAACTCACATTTACTTAACCTTGCATACAACTGTTTATCTCGCAAAGTCTGTAACACAAGTCTCAAATGTTTGGCATGCTCGGTTTCATCACGGGAGTAAATCAAAATGTCATCTATAAATACCACCACAAACTGATCCAGATACTGTCTGAAGATCCAATTCATCAAATCCATGAAAACAGTAGGTGCATTAGTAAGTCCGAAAGGCATAACCAAAAACTCATAGTGTCCATACCTCGTTCAGAAAGTTGTCTTTGGCACATCAGAGTCTTTAACTCGCAACTGATAGTAGCTTGATCTTAAATCTATTTTTTAAAACACTATAGCCCCTTTAAACTGATCAAACAGATCGTCGATCCGTGGCAACAGATACTTATTCCTTATAGTCACTTTATTGAGTGGTCTATAGTCGACACACATTCTCATAGTTTCGTCTTTCTTTTTCACAAATAAAACTGGTGCGCCCCAAGGAGAGAAACTCGGTCGCGCAAAACCTCTATCTGTCAACTCTTGCAACTGAGATTTCAATTATTTTAATTCCGTAGGTGCCATTCTGTACAGAGCTATCGATATCAGAGTCATCCCTGGCACTAATTCAATACCAAATTCAACTTCTCGAAGAGGTGGCAAACCCGGTAATTCTTCAGGAAACACATCTGGATACTCGCACACAACAGGTACTGATTCAATCTTTCTTTCAGTTACTTTACTATCGAGCACATATGCAAAGTAAGCTTCACAACCTTTTCTTACGTATTTCTGAGCTAACATCGAAGATATCATTGCTGGTAAACCGTTAAGATCATTAGATTCAATCTGAATAATCTTATCATTCTGACACCGTAAATCAATAGTCTTTCGTTTGCAGTTCACAATAGCATCATGCAGAGTTAACCAATCCATAACCAGAATTATATCAAACTCGTCGAATGGTAACAACATCAAATCAGCCAGAAAACATGAATCTCGAATCATCAACGGACAATTCTTGCACACTTTATCAACCAAAACACACCGGCCTAAGGGGTTCGATACTTTAATCACGAACTCAGTAGACTCTATAGGAAAAGTCTTACCGGATACTAAAGTCTCACACACATAAGAATGAGTTGAACCAGGATCAATCAATGCAACAACACTAGTATCATAGAGAGTGAAAATACCAGTAATAGCATCTGGGGATGACGCCTCCTCGCGTGCGCGAATAGCATAGGCTCTGGCAGGTGCACGAGCCTCGGATCTAATAGCTGTATCTTTTGTCCCTCTCAGACTGCCACTCACATTACCCGTATTTCTTGGTGGTCTACCTCGAGCTGCAGTGTTACCCGATCTCGTATTCTGTACCTGATTTTGCTCCGCTAACTCTGGGCACTCACGAATGAAATGATCCATGGATCCACATTTAAAACAGACCCGATCATACAATCTGCAACTGCCGAGATGTCATTTACCACAATGTCCACACTCGGGTTGATTTGATCTGACATTACCCACACTAGCTACTGAGGTAGCTCTCGAGCTCACTGGTGGTCTATCCCGATCACATCTAGAATAACCCACAGTAGTCTTTGAATGGCTAGCATCATCTCAGAACTTCTTTGATGTCGACTGAAATGACTTACTGAATGGTCTCTTACGTGAATCTCTAGCTTCAGAGTCAGCTTTTCTTTTCTCTTTCCCAAGCTCTTCGGCTTTGCAAGCTCGCTCAACAAGTACCACGAACTCTTTTATCTCAAGTATGCCAACTAACAGTTTAATGTCTTCGTTCAGCCCATCTTCAAATCTTTTGCACATTATAGCTTCGGTCGAAACACACTATCGGGCATACCGACTAAGTCTCACGAATTTCTGCTCATACTCTGTCACTGTCATCCGACCTTGTTTCAATTCAAGAAATTCTTTGCGTTTCTGGTCGATAAATCTCTGGCTGATGTATTTCTTACAGAACTCAGTTTGAAAGAATTCCCAGGTCACTCGTTCTTTTGGAACCACCGATACTCCACCAGTGATATGCAGTGTCTCGTAGTAAAGATATGGCACATTTTAAGCACTCATTAGGGGTGCAAGACAACTCGTCAAACACCCATATAGTATTATCGAGCCAAAATTCAGCTTGCTTAGTATCATCGTCATCAATGGCTCTGAACTCTTCGGCTCCGTGTTTATCTCGCAAAGTCTGTAACACAAGTCTCAGATGTTCAGCATGCTCAGTTTCATCACGGTAGTAGATCAAAATGTCATCTATGAATACTACCACAAACCGATCCAGATATTGTCTGAAGATCTGATTCATCAAATCCATGAAAACAACAGGTGCATTAGTAAGTCCGAAAGGCATAACCAGAAACTCATAGTGTCCGTACCTCGTTCGAAAAGCAGTCTATGGCACATCGTGAGTCTTTAACTCGCAATCGATAGTAGCTCGATCTCAAATCTATTTTTGAAAATATCAGAGCCCCTTTCAACCGATCGAACAGATCGTCAATCCACGGCAATGGATACTTATTCTTTACAGTCACTTTATTGAGCTATCTGTAGTCGATACACGTTCTCATGGTTCCGTCTTTCTTTTTCACAAATAAAACTGGTGCGCCCTTGGAGAGAAACTCGGTCGCGCAAAACCTCTATCTGTCATTTCTTGCAACTGAGCTTTCAATTCTTTTAATTCTGTAGGTGCCATTCTGTACGGAGCTATCGATATCGGAGTCATCCCTGGCATTAATTCTATACCAAATTTAACTTCTTGAAAGGTGGCAAACCCAGTAATTCTTCAGAAACACATGGGATACTCGCACACACATGTGTAATCGATTCAATATTTCTTTCGGTTACTTTACTATCAAGCACATATGCAAGGTAAGCTTCGCAACCTTTTCTTACGTATTTCTGATCTAACATCGAAGATATCGCTGCTGGTAACCCATTCAGATCATTAGATTCAATCTGAATAATCTCACCATTCTGACACCGTAAATCAATAGTCTTTCGTTTGCAGTTCACAATAGCATCATGCAGAGTTAACCAATCTATACCCAGAATTATATCAACCTCTTCGAATGGAAACAACATCAAATCAGCCAGAAAACATGAATCTCGAATCCTCAACGGACAATTCTTGCACACTTTATCAACCAAAACACACCGGCCTAAGGGGTTCGATACTTTAATCACAAACTCAGTAGACTCTACAGGTAAAGTCTTACTGGATACTAAAGTCTCACACACATAAGAATGAGTCGAACCAGGATCAATAAATGTAACAACACTAGTATCATAGAGAGTGAAAATACCAGTAATAACATCCGGGGATGAGGCCTCCTCACGTGTGCAAATAGCATAGGCTCTGGCAGGTGCACGAGCCTCGGATCTAACAGCTGTATCTTTGGTCCCATTCTGACTGCCACTCACATTACCCGTATTTTTGAGTGGTCTACCTCGAGCTGCAATATTACCGGATCTCGTATTCTGTACCAGATTTTGCTCCGCTAACTCTGGGCACTCACGAATGAAAACATCCATCGATCCACATTTAAAATAGGCCCGATCATGTAAGCTGCAACTGTCGGGATGTCGTTTACCACAATGTTCACACTCGAGTTGATTTGATCTGACATTACCAACACTAGCTACTGAGGTAGCTCTCGAGCTCACAGGTGGTCTATCCCGATCACGTCTAGAATAACCCGCAGTAGTCTTTGTACGGCTAGCATCATCTCAGAACTTCTTTGATGTCGAGTGAAATGACTTACTAAATGGTATCTTATGTAAATCTCTAGCTTCAGAGTCAGCTTTTCTTTTCTCTTTCCCAAGTTCTTCGGCTTTGCAAGCTCGCTCAACAAGTACCACGAACTCTTTTATCTCAAGTATGCCAACTAACAATTTAATGTCTTCGTTCACCCATCTTCAAATCTTTTACACATTATAGCTTTGGAAACACACTCGGGCATACCGACCGAGTCTCACGAATTTCGCTCATACTCATCACGATCATCCGATCTGTTTCAACTCAAGAAATTCTTTGCGCTTCGGTCGATAAATCTCGATCGATGTATTTCTTATGGAACTCGATGCAAAGAAATCCTGTGTCCTCGTTCTTTCGGAACCACCGATATTTATGTGTTCCACCAGTGATATGCAGTGTCTCGTGGCAAAGATATGGCACATTTTAAGCACTCATCAGGGGTGCAAGATAACTCATCAAACACCCGTAGTATTATCGAGCCGTAATTCGCTCGGCATCATCATCATCGGTGTCTCGAACTCTTGACTCCTTGTTTTCTGATTTTATCAACAGGAGGCTTAGGCAATCTCAACTGATCACTCACTTGAGGCATAACAGGTATCGAAGATGGATTAGTCGGGGGTGGAGGTTGTTGTGCAGCCGAATTAGTCCAGATATATTGAGTAAACCAGTCGTTCATCATTTGGTAAAAGGCTTGTCTAGCCTCTCCCTCTTGGTTACTCGAAGTCGGTCGAGAATCAACCAGTGTTGTCCCTGGCGCGGAAGCATGTGCTATACTCTCAACATCATCAGCTACGGCTCGATCGGGATCCATTACTATAGATAACACATTTTTAGATGTGAGAAGTCATCACACTATCGCAGTATAAAATATGGCATGTATAGCTAGACTCACACACGCTACGTTAGTCCTAGAATCTACTAAACCGTAGCTCTGATACCAATCAAATTGTAACACCCCTAACCCATAACCGTTGCTGGAATAGGGTTAAGAGATATTACCGAACAAACAGAAATATTAACAGACATTCCATATCATAATTCAATAAACCAAATCAAAGTGTTCCATAAATAGGTCTACGAGACCTTAAACATGCTTTAAGAATGGGCCGGGACTAAACTGAACACATACGAAAGTTCTCTAAAATTTAAAAAATTTTCAAAGTTACAGAGGTCACACGCCCGTGTGGGCAGGTCGTGTGCCTCCCACGGCCTTAGACAAGCCCGTGTGTCTAAGCCGTGTCAAAACAGGGCATACATACTAACTTGATCCACACGGCCAGTCACACGCCCGTGTGTCCAGCCCGTGGTCGAGTCTGACTTGTTTTGAAATACAACTACGAAGGACACGGTCGAGCCACACGCCCGTATGCTCAACCGTGTGGGCAATTATAGGCCATTTGCACGGCCAAAATGCCACCGACACTTTGGGTCAACCCTACAAGCACATACAAGCATCAATTCAACACTTTTGGCAACCAAAAACATACCAAATTGACCATCTATTTTATTCATTCAAGAACATTTCATATCAACAACTTGTACACCATTTAATCAGACAAAATCACAATGTAAATCCAAGCATAATTTATTCACAAGTTGCCATTTCATTATAACATCCATTCATTAAATATATATACTATTTTTGCATCAATAAGCTTACCATAATTTTTGACCATTTTACTAGCCATCAAACCATACCAAAACTAAGCATCCTAAAACATGACTATTCATTCATATCACAACCATTTTTCTAGCCTTATCACATAGCACTATACATAAAACTCATTCTTTATCCATACTTAATTCTCTTGAATCAAATTATATCAAATCACCATAGCAATTCATACCAAGCATATCACACATATATATATTATGACCAAATCTCAATAAACTTAAACATCATATTTAGCCATTTTATCATTGCTATATATATATACATGTTGCAAAATCAAACATTCCATCTATGCTATACATGCCATATGCCCATATTCAACTTAGTAAAATATCGAAAGAAATAGTCGATAGTGTGATAGGCTTTGCTGATGATCCCCGAGCTCGTAACGTGACTTCAAAATCTATAAAACAGAGGTAAAAAAAACACACACAAAGTAAACTATTTGAGCTTACTAAGTCATAAGCAAATTATATATCAATGATTGTATAATAACACTAAGTTAATAAGGCCAACTATACATATCCTCAAACATCAAGTTATCATTTTAATCATACATGCTTATATGATAAACCGTAATAGAAACATATTTTATCTCCACATTTAACATGCTTTTGGATGATTTATCCCTTGAATTATGGAATTTGGTGCTCTTAATCCTTTAATTTCATGTTTTATACTCAGGAGAGCATAGGAGGATGAAAAGAACGGAAAATGGGCTTAAAACGGGCCAAATGGGCCAAAGTGAGAAATCGACACGGCCTGGGGTTTCACCACACAGTCGTGCCCCTTTAGCAGGCTCAAACACGGCCTGAAGTCGATTCACACGGGCGTGTGCCTGCCGTGACAAAGAGGAATTTCACTCGGATTAGGATACTTAGAGGCAAAGAAAGACATTCCGAAGCCTATATAAACACCCTAAGTACGACCTAAAAAGGGGAGTCGACAGAAGCCTTCTGTCGGATGCGTCCAGCTAGGCCAATGAGCCGAGCCAGAGAGGTCAGAATCATGGGATTTACTCGAAAGAAGCCAGTTGATTCATCTCAAGAAGCCAAAATCATACTCAAGACGGCGGATCTCTCCTTTTGTAACATCCCAAAATTGGGCCTAGTAGGATTGAGCCGATTGGGAATTGGGCTTTAGGAAAATTTGAGTATTATTTTTGTGTTGGCTCGGGTAGGAATTTTGTGTGTAAGAACTCACTACACACTTTATTAATTTACATGGTTATTGTTATTGTTATTCACCTATGTGGTAGTGATTTGCTTATGGCTAAGCATGGAATTCAGGTAAGTCCCCTAATTTGTAATTTTTGATATATGATTTGTATGCCATTACATGATGTTAAATGCTATGACATGAAACATGATAATTGATATATAAGCATGTGATGGTTGGATTGATGAGAGGAGGGGGATGAATTATGGATGTCGTCGGTGGTTTTGACCACAAGATGGGTTGGCCCCATCGATTATTGTGACCTATGGTCATCGGTGGTTTTGACCACAACGATTGATTAATTGCGACTAAGTCCCGGTGGTTTGGTACCACCGATGGTTTTGACCACATTTGATAAATTGTGACTCATGGTCATCGGTGGTTTTGACCACACGATGGGTTGGCCCCATCATCTGATTTGTGACTCTAAGTCATCAGTGGTTTTGACCACCAGTGGTTTTGACCACACGGGGTAGAAAAGGAGTATGGATGGCTAGTTGGGTTGCATGTGCATGTTTATTAATGACTTGTGTATGAGTTACTTTACCAGGTGGGGGGATTACACACTGAGTCTTGGTGACTCACCCCTTTCCCTTAATATTTTGCAGATGAGTAGATCGCGGAAATGGAGCCGGATGGACTCGAGGTGGCCATGCAGTGGAGTTTTTAATAAATGAATTTTAGATTTTATCTATCTTTCTTTTGGATTTATGTTGTTTAATTGTAATAAGGCCTCCTAGGATTATTTTATTATTATTTGCATGTTTTGAATGTTTTGTTTAAACTATTCGATGATGTTAAAACGGATGCACATGTTTTCTCAAATTAAACGCAAAATGTTTTAAGGTACCATCGGGTACATTTGAAATTTGTAAACAACTCGACTCAACAAATATTTATTAAGTATGGTTTTTAACAAAGAAATTTAATTTGAAAGGCATTTCGACAAATTTTAAAATCAGTCTTAAAAATGGTTTCCAAAATGTTTTCTCTGTAGCAAACCAAATTCGGTCGTAATGTTTGGGCCGGGTTTGGGGATGTTACACCTTTAATTCCTTCAGGGGGTTTTAGGGTTTTCTTATGTTTTATTTTATCTTTTCTTCTGAGATGTATTCTTTTATTAATATGAACTAAACCCTCAGATACTTGAGGGGGATGAAACCTAAGACGGATCTTGTTATTGTTTTCTGAACTATATGATAAATACTTAATTTGTTCTTAATTATGTGTTCTTAATTCTTGCTTTAATATTTCAGGGTATTGATTCAAGTATTGATGTGCTTAGGCAGTGGAGCAAAAGTCCCTGTCTAAGAGTAGATCTACCATAATTAAGCGGAGTTGATCGCAACCCTAGACATAGGATAACGAAAATCTGCCAAATTAGGGTCAAACCTAATATGGGAGCCCATAGATCGAGTTAATGCAATTCTAGGGGTTTTAATTAGAAAGAGATTTCAATTAATCAACCTAGGGTTAGACGTTAGTAGCCTTGACAGAGGTATTAACATAAATTAGGGAATCCTACGGATCAAGTCAAGTGAATAAATCGTCTGGTTCAGAGTTAGATAACAAGTGAAGTCTAGGTGAAATTTTCCTTTGGGTATTGTCTTAATCAATTGGTTTTTCCCACAAGTATTTCCCTAATTCATCCTCTTTGTCTTAGCGTCTTTAGCTTATTAGTTAGTTAATTTTAGATTAAACAATAATTCACTTCAATTCTTAGGCTCAATAATAGAAAGAAAGTTAGTAAGTACTTTTGGTTCCTTTGGGTTTGACAATCCGGTCTTGCCGCTAAACTATACTACTGTTCGATAGGTGCGCTTGCCTCAATCGTTGTCATAGTTAGTTTCTAGGCTAGATCATTCATTATATAAATTTTTAAGACTCTGACACACGATCATTATATCATATGGATAAATGCATAATTACACATGTACATACATATAAATATCACTACTAAAATCACATAAATCTCATTTGGCCGAATATACACAATCACATATGCATACACATAATTCACCTTTATAACTTAAACATTTATGTAATCAATTTAACATCCAACTTACCTTATTTTCACAACTTAGGATAAGCACATACCTGAATCTTTTTATTCGATTTCACATTCGGTCTTTACTTAACAGTGCCCGTTGAACCGTTTGGAATTAAAAAGGATAGGCGGATAGTCGGAAGGCTCGTACAATACCAATGTCTCAGACGTGGTCTTACATGTAATAACATATCGATGCCACTATCCCAGACAGGGTCTTACACGTAAACACAAATCGATGCCAACGTCCCAGACGTGGTCTTACACGATAACACATATCGGAAATCCTATGTCATGACATATGTATCCTATCTATTCCTAGTGTTCGTACGGGGCTTTCAGACGTTGAATCTCAATCGAATCGAACTCGAAACATAGTTTTGTATCTCATTTTCACATTCGGACAAGGCTTATATATATTCAAAGAAATCAATTTATCACATAACATTTATATATTCGTGAATATAACAACATTTAAATGCTTATAGACTTACCTCGGATGTTGTCGAACAGTTTAATCGACTATTCGACTACTTTTGAGTTCCCCCGATCTAATTCTATTTTCTTCTGTTCTTGATCTAAATAAATTCAAATTTAGCTAATTTAACAACATATTCATTCAATTTAATCCAAAAACACATAAATGGGAAATTACCATTTTGCCCCTGACATTTCACACTTTTTGCAATTTAGTCCCTAATACATAAAACACAAAATATACAAAATTTGCATATACCATGCTAGGGTTAAATATTCACAAGCTCCATACAAGTCCATATATTTCATTTTTTTTCACATTTTAGTCCCTCAAAATATTATTTTTGCAATTTAGTCCTATTTACTCAAAATCATCAAAAATTCAAAGACAAAACATATTAATCTAACACATATATTTCATAATTCATCAACTAACATCATAAAACTCATAAACTCATCAATGGCACATTTCAAAATCTTCATCAAAATAAAAAATTCAAGCATGGGTCTTGAAGATAACTTAGCAACGATCTCAGAAATGTAAAAATTATCAAAATTCGAGTAAAATACATACCTTAATTTAGCTCAACAATGGTCGAATACCCTAGCTCTCTTATTTCTTTTTCTTTTCCTTAGTTTTGGTCATAACAAGAAGATGAACATGGCTTCATTTTTGTTTGGTGTTATTATAAATTAACTTATTATTATTTTACTTAATTAACCTTTACAAATTAATATACAAAACATATATATTAAGGTTATATTAGTCCTTTGCCATCCACTAACTTATATAGTGGACTAATTGAATCATAAAACTTCCAAATTATAAAGACAACAACAATTAGGCACTTTCTTATTTAACCATCAAATTTTCATTTTATGCGATTAAGTCCTTTTATTAAATCAGACACTCAAACGACGAAATTAAAACACGAAAATTTCACACCAGCAAATTCACACATAATAAACATAGAAAAATAATTTTAAAATATTTTTTGGACTCGAATTTGTGGTCCCGAAACCACTGTTCTGATTAGGGTCAAAATTGGGCTGTTACAGTTGTCGATTGGAAACCTCTGAGAAATGTGTCCAAAGTTAGAAGTTTTCTAGTATTAGTCGGTTATTACAGAAGATTCGTCAAGGGATTCTCGATGATTATTATGCCGATGACTAGACTATTGCAAAAAGATGTGAAATTTGAGTGGTCTGAGAAATGCCAGCAAAGTTTCAAACAGTTGAAACCATTGTTGACTGAGGTACCAGTATTAGTTTAGCCTGAATCGGGTAAAGAATTTGTGATTTTCAGCGATGCATCTTTAAATAGTTTAGGCTGTGTTTTGATGCAGAAAGGTAAAGTGATAGCTTATGCTTCTAGACAGTTAAAGCCGCATGAAAAGAATTATCCGACACATGATTTAGAATTGGCAGCCATTGTGTTTGCGTTAAAGATTTGGCGACACCATTTGTACGACAAAAAATGTTATATCTTTATTGATCATAAAAGTTTGAAATACCTAATGTCATAGAAAGATTTGAAGTTGAGGTAGCGTAGGTGGCTCGAGCTATTGAAAGACTATGACTTGATCATTGATTATCATTCGGGTAAAGCGAATGTAGTTGTTGATGCATTGAGTAGAAAGTATTTATTTGCTTTGCAAGCGTTGAATATGCAATTGATGTTGTCTGATGATGGTTCAATCTTAGCTAAGTTTAAAGCTATACCAATTTTTTTACGACAGATATGTGAGGCTCAGAAGTGTGATGATGTGTTGCTAGCAACGAAAACAGAGTGAGTCAACTCCTGATTCACATTTTCAGATTGGATCCGATGATTGTTTACTTTTTTGAGGTAGGGTTTGTGTATCACCCATTACATGTATTCGATGCCAGAATCGGGTGCGAGGTGTTACCGAACTTAACTTGCTAAAACATACAACCTTGGAATACAAATTTTTTAAATGTAACACCAATTACCCGTATTCGACACCGGAACCGGGTCCGAGGCGTTACCGAACTTAACTTGCTAAAACATACAACCTTGGAATACAAAATTTCATTTCAACTTAAAACTTTTCATTCATATTCATTACATCCTTATTATAGGCCTACGAGGCCCTAAACATACATTCGGGAGGTTTCAGAGTTAAACTGGAAACTTTCGTGCACTTAGAAAATTTTTGCCTAAACAGGGGCCACACGCCCATATGAAATGGGACATGCCCGTGTGGGAAGGCCGTGTGGTCGCACAAGCCCATGTCCTTAGCCCGTGTGGAATTTATTTTTAATTTCAAACCTACATGTGTTTTCACACGGCCGGACCCACGCCCGTGTCAATGGCTTGTGTCCCTCACACGGCCTTAACACGCCCGTGTCCACACCCGTGTGTGAAAACCTGGGGTATTCTATTTATAACGTCAGCAACCCCCTAAAGAGCACACGGCCTCGGCACACGCCCGTGTGCTAGCCCGTGTGATGAGTCAAATTCTCACAAATTTGATGCAGGGGACACACGGCTTGTCAACACACCCGTAGGGATTGACTGTGTGTCACACACAGCCTAGACACACGCCCGTGTGCCTACCCGTGTGGACAACTAGAGGCTATTTCCCAAGCCCATTTGCCACCTTGAAACATAAACTCACAACTACCACCACAAGCAACACATAACATGGCAATATTGCACTATGAAGAATCACTAATCATCACTCATATGCTACACGTTTTACTCTATCATTTGCATGAACTTTCACTTCATAAAACTTATCATCATTAAAGTATGAAACTTGACAAATATTGGCCAATTTTCATTGGCCATTTACAAGATAAGTGTAAAATATTAATAGCCAACACTTTGGCTTTCAAATATGACATAACACAAAATGACCAAGTCCCTATACATGCCATACTCAAAATAAATCAACTTTACTATACCAAAGGAATGATTGATAGTGTGATCCGAGCTCTGACGTTCTACGATCCCCGAGATAGCTTGGTGATACTACAAGGAAAAGGGAAAAGAGAGGGGTAAGCATATAGCTTAGTAAGTTTGCACGAATTAAAGTAACAATATAGGTATTCATGGTAAAATCCATTCATCTCGTAGAACAATAACAATACAAGATCTCAAGTGCTTAGACATACTTACTCATACTTACTCTTACCCATCACATATCATATTATGGTTTCTAAACTTGTATTTTACTCATGGTACCTATCTCACTTCATCACATAATTTAGCACTCATGCAAATCTTGAATTTAAACTTAAATTATTAACATCTTTAACTTAAATGAAATTCTTTGTCATCCTTGCATAACTTAGCTCTTTATCATCTTTACATACTTAGCTCTTTTTCCCATGGAACTACCCAAAATATTGTAGGATACTCAATCTCATCAGACATGAATCTTGATGCAAATGCCATATCCCAGATATGGTCTTACATGGGATCACCTCTTGATGCCGATGCCATATCCCAGATATGGTCTTATACGGGATCTCTTAGCTTGATGTCAATGACATGTCCTAGACATGGTCTTATACGAGATTGTACATAGATGTCGATGCCATGTCCCAGACATGGTCTTATACGAGATCCTCCTTTGGTGCCGACGCCATGTCCCAGACATGGTCTTACAGGGGACCTTCCTTATTCGATGCCGATGCCATGTCCCAGACATGGTCTTATACAAGATCTACATTCGGTGCCGATTCCATGTTCCAGACATGGTCTTATACGGGACCTTCCTTATCTCATGTGGTGACATAGGTATCCTCGTTATTCCGAATCTTCAACCGGGACTTCAACTTAATACATTGTCATTTCAACCTCATTAAAGCATCATAAATTAACTTCATGGAATTTATATACATTTCTCATAAAATAAAATAATTACAAGTATAATAAGATTGTATAACTTTAATTTCATACAAACTTACCTCGGTACTCAAAAAGTGGATAGGTGTTCGATTTAGTCCACAATCTTGTTCTTGCCTCGGTTTCGACCCAGGCTTCGTGTTTCTTGATCTATAATAGCAATTTCACTTATTTAATACTCACATTGACCAAATTGACTCATAATTCATACTTTGGAAAAATTACTATTTTGCCCTTAAACTTTCACATAATTACACTTTTGCCCCTAGGCTCGTAAAATGATTTTCATTCAACTTTCATGTATTTTAAGCCTAGCCGAATCATATTATCAACTACAAAAACCCTTAATTTCCACTATTTCACTCATGTATGACCATTTTTATAACTTTTACAATTTGGTCCTTTTATGCATTTTTCATGAATATCACTTGGAAAAAGATGTTTATCATACATCAAACTTTCATATTCTTCCATAAAACATCAAAATACATACATTTCATACATGGGTAAATTTTTGAACATAAACCCTATCTCAAAATATAGCTAGAAATAGCTAAATCGAGCTACGAGGATCTCAAAAATACGAAGAACATTAAAAACGGGGCAAGGAGACACTTACAATCAAGCTTGAAAGATGAACAAACCCTAGCTATGTCTTCCTTAGGGATTTTCAGCCAAGGGGGAAGAAGATGGACAAGATTTTTGGCTTTATTTCCCTTTTAATTCTTTTATTAACCAAATGACCAAATTGCTCTTAATACCTTTTCTTAAGATTTTTCCTTCCCATGTTCATTTTAGTCCATCTTGACATTTAATGGTATAATTACTAAATAAGGACTTCTAATATTTTTTATGATGCTATTTCATACTTAAATCTTCTAGAATCTCATATTTTCTAATCTTTGCAATTTAGTCCTAATGGACAAACTAATCATTAATTAATAAAATTTCTTCATGAAATTTTCACACAATCATGAAAACACCTCATAAGCCTCATAAAAATCATAAAACACATATTTCTACTTCAGATTTGTGGTCTCGCAACCACTATTTTGACTAGGCCCTAAATCGAGCTGTTACAATTCTCCCCCTTAGGAATTTTTGTCCCCGAAAATCTTACCAGCAACAAGGTTTGGGTATTGGTTTCTCATAGCCTCCTCGGGCTCCTATGTAGCCTCTTCTACCCCATGTCTTTGCCATAATACTTTCACGAGAGTTATACTTTTATTCTTTAGCTGTTTAACCTCCCGTGCTAGAATCTTAACCGGTTCTTCACCATATGTCATGTCGGGTTGAATTTCAACCTCTGTCGGTGTAATCACATGCGAAGGATCTGATCGGTATCGATGTAACATCGACACATGGACTAAATCATGTATTTTTTCTAACTCAGACGGCAAAGCCAATCGATAGGCTACCGGCCCAATCCTCTCGATAATTTCATATGGTCTGATAAAATGCGGACTTAATTTGCCTTTTCGACCAAATCTGAGTACTTTCTTCCATGGTGATACTTTCAAGAATACCTTATCACCGACTTGAAACTCGATCTCTTTTTGTTTCAAATCCGAGTAGGATTTTTGTCTATCAGAAGTAGCTTTTAAACAATCACAGATTATCTTAACCTTTTCTTCAGTTTCTCTAACTAGATCAACCCCGTGAATCTGATTTTCCTTGAGTTCGGTCCAATATAAAGGCGTTAGGCACTTACGCCCATACAAAGCCTCATAAGGCGCCATTTTCAAACTCGACTGAAAACTGTTATTATAAGCAAACTCTACCAATGGTAGGTACTTTTCCCAGCTGCCTTGAAACTCAAGAACACAACATCAGAGCATATCCTCAAGTATCTGTATTAACCTCTCTGACTGACCATCGGTTTGGGGTGAAAAGCCGTACTAAAATTTAACTTTGTGCCCAAAGCCTTTTGCAACTTTTTCCAAAATCGAGATGTGAATCTCGGATCTCTATCCGATATAATCGATAAAGGCATTCCATGTAGCCTCACAATCTCAGAAACATATAAGTCTGCCAACTTATTGAGTGAATAATCTACACGTACAGGTATGCAGTGGGCTAACTTCGTAAGTCTATCTACCACTACCCATACGGCATCTTTCTTGCTCGGTGTCAACGGCAAACCTGTTACAAAATCCATAGTAACACGGTCCCATTTCCACTCAGGAACCATAATAGGTTGAAGTAGACCCAAAGGTACTTGGTGTTCAGCTTTCACTTGCTGACAAATCAAGCATCCTGATGCAAACTCAGAAATATCTTTCTTCATACATGGCCACCAATACCATTTCTTCAAATCATTATACATTTTTGTACTGCCCGGGTGTACAGATAGACATCCGTTATGTGCCTTATATAAAATCTTTTGAATAAGCTCATTATTCCTCGGTACATAGACTCTGTCTCTGAACATCAAACATCCATCAGAATTAATCTGAAAGTCAGACTCAACCCCTGACTCGCACTGAACTCTTTTGACTTGCAAGTCACTGCCATCTTTCTGAGCCTCATAAATTTCTTGAAGAAACATTGGTCTAGCCCTCAACTCAGCTAGAATGCAACCATCATTTGACAAAGTCACCCGTGTATTCATAGCCCTAAAAAAAATAAGGATTTTCTACTCAAAGCATCGACGACTACATTCGCCTTTCCCGGGTGGTAATCAATAACCAGCTCATAATCCTTTATCAACTCCAACCATCTTTGCTGCCTTAAGTTCAATTCCTTCTGAGTCTCCAAATCTTTAATGCAAAGACAGTGGCAACTGATAAACCGTAATAGTAACATATTTTATCTCCACATTTAGCATGCTTTTGGATGATTTATCCCTTGAATTATGAAATTTGGTGCTCTTGATCCTTTATTTTAATATTTTATACTCAGGAGAGCATAGGAGGATGAAAAGAACAAAAAACGGGCTTAAAACGGGCCAAATGGGCCAAAGTAGGAAATCAACACGGCCTGGGCCCAAAGCACACGACCATGCCCCTTTAGCAGGCTCGACCACGGCCTGGATTCGATTTACACGGGCGTGCCACACGGGCGTATCCCTACCACGACAAAGAGGAATTTCACTCGGATTAGGATACTTAGAGGCAAAGAAACACATTCCGCAGGCTATATAAACACCCTAAGTATGACCTAAAAGGGGAGTCGACAGAAGCCTTCTGTCGGGCGCGTCCAGCTAGGCCAAGGAGCCGAGATAGAGAGGTCAGAATCGTGGGATTTACTCGAAGAATGCCAGTTGATTCATCTCAAGAAGCTGAAATCATACTCAAGACTGCGGATCTCTCCTTCAATTCCTTCAGGGGGTTTTAGGGTTTTCTTATGTTTTGTTTTATCTTTTCTTCTGAGATGTATTCTTTTATTATTATGAACTAAACCCCTCAGATACCTGAGGGGGATGAAACCTAAGACGAATCTTGTTATTGTTTTCTAAACTATATGATAAATACATGATTTTTTCTTAATTATGTGTTCTTAATTCTTGCTTTGATATTTCAGGGTATTGATTCAAGTATTGACGTGCTTAGGAAAAGGAGCAAAAGTCCCTGTCTAAGAGTAGATCTAGCATACTTAAGCGGAGTTGATCGCAACCCTAGACATAGGATGACGAAAATCTGCCAGATTAGGGTCAAACCTAATATGGGAGTCCATAGATCGAGTTAATGCAATTATAGGGGTTTTAATTAGAAAGAGATTTCAATTAATCAACCTAGGGTTAGACGTTAGTAGCCTCGACGGAGGTATTAATATACATTAGGGAATCCTACGGATCAAGTCAAGTGAATAAATCGTCTGGTTCAGAGTTAGATAACAAGTGAAGTCTAGGTGGATTCTTCCTTGGGTATTGTCTTAATCAATTGGTTTTTCCCACAAGTATTTCCCCAATTCATTCTCTTTGTCTTAGCGTCTTTAGCTTAGTAATTAGTTAATTTTAGATTAAACAATAATTCACTTCAATTCTTAGGCTAATTAGTAGAAAGAAAGTTAGTATTAGTACTTTTGGTTCCTTTGGGTTCGACATTCTGGTCTTGCCATTAAACTATACTACTGTTCGATAGGTGCGCTTGCCTCAATCGTTGTTACAGTTAGTTTCTAGGCTAGATCATTCATTATATAAATTTTTAAGACTCTGACATAATGATCAAGTTTTTGGCACCGTTGCCGGGGAACTAAAATATTAAGAACACTTAATTTTTATTACTTTAGCCATTTTATTTATTTACAATTTATTTTATTATTTTTTATTATTTTATTTTAACTTTTCTAAATTTTCTCTTTCTTTGCTTCTGGCAGGTATTTCTAGTTTATGACTAGAAGAAACTCGTCAGGACCCTTGATTGTTGATAGTGAAATAAAACATACCGCTCGCTGAAACCGAAGAGATGTCACTGAATAATTATCAGTGGCAAGTCATGAGGACAAAGCCTAATAAAGCAGCCGGTGTTTTCAACCTTGACGTAGCCACCATGTTATCTAACTAGGTAGAGCTTTTAAATAAAAAAATTGATGGTTGGTATGGTTCTACGCAGGTACATCCGGTAATACAATACGATACAAATGGAGGAAGGGTGAACAACACAAAATATCTATCCTACAACCTTAGCACAGAGAACGAACAAGTCAACTATATGGGTAACTATTCTAGACCTCAAAATAATCTTTATAGTAACACATATAATGCAGGTTGGAGGTACCATCCCAATTTCTCGTGGGGTGGTCAAGGACCGCAACTTCCTTCAGGTTTTCAACAACAACCTTACCAGCAGGAAAAGAAGCCGAACCTTGAGGAGATGCTAACGAAATTTATCTCGGTGTCAGAAACACGCTTTCAAAACACTGAAATAGCACTTTAAAATCAACAAGCGTCGATTCAAGAGATCGAGAACCAAATAGGTCAGCTTGCTAAGCTGATCTCAGAAAGACCGCAAGGTATCTTGCCTAGCAAAACTGAAACTAACCCAAGAGAGCAACTGCAAGCAATAACTGCTCATGATAGTGAAGGGTTAGATGAACCAAAATTGAAGCAAGAGAATGTGGTAGAGGAAGGTAAGGTTGAGGTAAGCCATGATAAACCAAAACCGGTAATTACAGAGTACTAACCTCGTGTGCCATACCCCAATGCGATAAAGAAAGACCGCACATAGGAACAATTCGGTAAATTTCTTAAACTTCCAAAGAAATTACATATTAACTTGTCGTTTCTTGAAGCTCTTTCGCAGATGCCAGATTCAAGGAAATTTTCAAAATAGTTTTTGACAAACAAACGGAAGTTAGACGCTACGTCGCATGTGGAGCTAAACGCAGTGTGCCCAGCAATTCTACGAAATAAACTACCACATAAGCTCACATTTTGTGTAAGTGACGAAACGATCACTGTTTAGGTTCTTGACACGGCTAGGACATCGAGTATTAAAGGTGGAACCAATCACTTCAAATTTGGGGACCATGTACTATCAAATACAACTGACCCTTGAATAGTCGCTTCAGAACTTAATACAAACGGTGCGACTCCTTTTACGGTACTTAAGGTCTTTCCATACGAAACGGTCGAGGTAACACATTCTAATTTCGGCACTTTTGAGGTAAATATTACCCGACTCAAACCATATGTTGATATAATTGATCATAAGAAAAAGGAGTTTTGAATTCGTAAACCACCATGGCCATACGAATAATAGGTAAGTCTAGCTCAAGACTTTAAACGAGCGCTTCTCGGGAGGCACCCCGAGCACTAACCCCACTAACGTCCATATTTTTGAATTTTAGCATCTAACTAAAAACTAACCAAATTTTTAGGCGTAGGTTTCCATACCACACGGCCTTGTACACGGGCGTGGCCGTGGCCGTGTGGACACCACGAGTATGCATATCGGTGTGCAGATATCGTGCAGAAACAGAACGAAAATTTTCCCCAAGACACGGGCTCCAACTAAATGCTACGGTCGTGCAATGCAACTGTGGTCAAAACTACCTAAAGAACATGGGCTGAGATAAATCCACACGTCCGTACGAGGCGACTGTGGTCGATATTATCAGCTTTTTCACATATCGCCGCCACCACCACCTTGAGATCACTCCGATGATGAGGACCTTTGAGTCCTTTTTATTTTCTTTATTCTTATTTTTATTCTTATTTTTATTTATTTATTTTCTTTGAGTATAAGGAGAATTTGGCCTAAGCATGGTATAATGAAATTATGTGTATTTTGTGATTTTATGAAATAGGGACTAAAGTGTCGAAATGTGAAAATGTGAGGGCTATTTTGTAAAATGCCCTAAATATGTATGTTTGGACTAAATTGAATGAATTGGTGATTCAATGGACTAAATTTGAATATGTATAGACCAAGAAAGGAGAGATTCGGAATGAGATCGAGGCAAAGACAAAGTGCTCGATTGATCGACTAGTTTCGGTATTTCTACGTCTGAGGTAAGTTCGGATATAATACGTTTTGTTAAATTATGTATTAGTACTATGGAATGAATATTTGTGTGATTATAGGATTAGAAATTCTATGTGCGAAATCGAGTTAGGTGGCACTAAGTGTGCGTATTTGGAAATGAGACCGAGATGATTAGCATTGTGTGTGCGAAATAATAGAAGCTTTAGCTTTTTGATTGGCACTATGTGTGCGATACCGAATTAAGTTAGGTTCTATATTATGGCACTAAGTGTGTGATGTTATTTAAGTTTCGACTATGAAATTGGCACTAAGTACGCGAATTAATCGAATGAATAACGAAGGTTGGTCGAAATGAAGTATTGAGCATTGAGTAGTATGAGTGATCGATAACTAAGTGTTGGCTAAGGTACATACGAAACCTATGTGGTTGATGGAATGGTAAATGGATTTATGAATGGTTAAGTGAGCATATTAGCTATAGATGATGTGTTATAAGTATTTTTGAGTTGATCTATGTGATGAATTATCTTTGTATATTGTAATTGTGTTATTGAACTAAGTGTATTATATTATGAACTTACTAAGCTCTTAAGCTTACTATGTGATGTGTTTCTCTGTTTTACAGTGTTTTTAAAGCAAGCTCAGATTTGGGGATCGTCGGCTACTCAATCACACTATCGGCTATCTATTTCGGTACTTTTGAAAGATGTACATTTTTGGTATATGGCATGTATAAGATAATAGATGTGGTGTATTTTGAGATGTTGGACCTTGCCATGTGACATGGCTTGGAAGTTAGATGATTTTGGTTATTATGTGTGAGCTATGTAAATGATGAATGTGGTATGAAGTGGTGAGTAATGAATATGGTTTGTTCATGCATAAATGATTGATGAAAATTGTGGTTTAAATTTGAATTGTGGTATGGTTTATATGATGACTGACCTATATGTTTTGGGTTGTGAAATTAAGTATCTTGGATGGACTTATTTGAGTAGAAATTGAGTATAAGAATCAATGGTATAGTTGATGATTAATTGGTGCTTTAAATGGTATGTTTTGGTTGCATTTGAGGCATGAATTAGTATTGGTTTCATGCATATAGGTGATTCCAAAGTGTGGATGGTAATTTGGCCTTAAAAATGGCCTACAATTACCCACGCGGTTGAGCACACGGGCGTGTGGCTGGACCGTGTACTTAGTGGTTGTGTTTCAAAAACAAGTCAGACACGACCACGGGCTGGACACACGGGCGTGTGACTGGCCGTGTGGTACAAGTCAGTGTTGACCATGGGTGAGGCACACGTGCGTGTCTCAGGCCATGTGGACAAGTCAGTAGGTATGCCCTGTTTTGGCACAGCTTGGACACATGGGTGTGTCCGAGGCCGTGTGAGGCACACGGCCTACCCACACGGGCGTGTGACCTCTGTAACTTAGAAAAATTTTAGAATTTCAATTTTTTTTGTATTTGTTCAGTTTAGTTTCGACCCCTTTCTAACATGTGATTAAGGTCTCATAGACCTCATTAAGGGACTCATTCAATGTGAATTTCTATGTTTGGATGTGGAGTGATATAAAATGTTCGGTAATGATTAGTAATGCCTTTAACCCTAAACAAGCAATGGTTATGAGTTAGGGGTGTTACATTTTATTGGTATTAGAGCTACGGTTTAGTCGATTCTAGGACTAACGTAGCGCGTGTGAGTCTAGCTATACATGCCATATATATTATTGCGATAGTGTGATGAATCCTGACAGTTACAAATGTGTTTTCATATAGTAAATGGATAATGATCTAGCAGTTGCTGATGATGTAGAGAGTAATGCACCTGCTCCTGCTTAAGGGACGGTGTCGGCCACATCTAGGCCGAATGATAGTAGCCAAGAGGGAGAGGCTAAGCAAGCCTTCTTCTGAATGATGAGTGAGTGGTTTTCAGAGTTCGTTCGAACGAATTCGGCTGCTCCACAACCTCCACCCCCACAAGTACCTGTTGTGCCACAAGTGACAAATTCGATCCGATTGAATAAGCCTCCTATAGATAAAATTCAAAAGTATGGGGCCGAAAAGTTTAGGGCCACAGCTGATGATGATGCCGAGGGAGCTGAGTTTTGGCTCGAGAATACTATTTGAGTTTTTGACGAGATGTCGTTGACTCCTAATGAATGCATTAAATGTGTTGTTTCCTTGTTGAGAGATACAGCATATAATTGGTGGAAAACATTGATATCAGTAGTTCTGAGAGAGAGGGTTACTTGGGATTTCTTTCAAGTTGAATTCCGAAAGAAGTATATCAGTCTACGATTAATAGATAAAAAAGTGAAGAGTTTCTAGAGCTAAAATAGGGCCGTATGTCAGTTACAGAATATGAACGAGAGTTTGTGAGACTGAGCCAATACGCGCGGGAATGTGTTTCGACTGAAGCTACTATGTGTAAACATTTCATTGAAGGACTGAATGAAGAAATTAAATTACTGGTTGGAATACTTGACTTGAATGAATTTGTTGTGTTAGTTGAAAGAGCCTGCAAAGCCGAGGAGCCTAATAAAGAAAAAGAAGAAAGCAGATTCTGAGGCTAGAGATGAAAGAAAAAGACCAATGAGTAAGATGTCTCAACCTTCGACGAAGAGATTTCAAGATGCAAGCAATCATTCAAATGCTTCGTTTGGACATTCGAGTAGAGATCGGGTGAGACAAAGTGTTGGTCAAAGAACACAAATTTTGACTGAATCAAGTGTTGGAAGTGTTAAAACCAACAAGCCTGAGTGTAGACAGTGTGGAAGACGACACGTTGGAGAGTGCTGGGGCAAATGTAATAATAGAGTTTGCTACAAATATGGATCACGAGACCATTTCATTAGAGATTTCCCAAAGTTAGCTGAGAAAGACAATGTTAAGAGTGCGAGACTAAGTAATATGACGTCTAGGGGTAGACCACCCAATAACACCGAAAATGTGAGTGGTAGTCAAAGAGGAACAACTGATACAGCTGTGAGATCTGAGGCGAAAGCCCCTGCCCTAGCCTATGCTATTCGTGCTCGTGAAGAAGGGTCATCTCAAAACGTCATTACTTGTACTTTAACTCTTGATTCAGGATCTACTCATTCCTATATGTGTGTGAATTTAGTATCAAGTAAGACTTTACCTGTTGAGTCTACTGAATTCGTGATTAGAGTATCGAACCCTTTAGTCAGGTGTGTCTTAGTTGATAAAGTGTGCAAGAGCTGTTCGTTGATGTTTCAAGATAATTGCTTTCTTGCTAATTTGATGTTGCTACCCTTTGATGAATTTGATATCATTCTGGGTATGGATTGGTTAACTTTGCATAATGCTATTGTGAATTGTAAATGAAAGAGCATTAATTTGAGAAGTCAGAATGGTGAGATAGTTCGCATTGAATCCAGTGATTTGAATGGGTTACCAGCTTTATATCTTTGATGAAAGCCTTGAATTATGTGAAAAAGGGTTGCGAAGCTTATCTTGCGTATGTGATAGATACAAAAGTGACTGAAAAGAAAGTTGAATCTGTGCCTGTAGTTTGTGAGTTCCCTGATGTGTTTCCTGAAGAATTACCGGGATTACCTTCGATACGGGAAGATGAATTTGGTATTGATCAATTGCCGGGGACTACTCCTATCTTAATAGCTCCGTATAGAATGGCATCAACAGAATTAAAAGAGTTAAAGTCTCAAATGCAAGAGTTAACAGATAGAGGACTTGTACGAATGAGTTTCTCGCCCTGGGGTGCTCTTGTATTGTTTGTGAAAAAGAAAAACGGCACTATGAGGATGTGTATTGACTACCGACAATTGAACAAAGTAACGATAAAGAATAAATATCCTTTGCCACGTATTAATGATTTGTTTGATCAGCTGAAAGGAGCCACTGTGTTTTCAAAGATAGATTTGTGATCGGATTATTATCAGTTACAAGTTAAAGAATCAGATGTACCAAAAACTGCTTTCAGAACGAGGTAGGGACACTATGAATTATTAGTTATGCCTTTTGGACTAACGAATGCTCCTGCAGTGTTTATGGATTTGATGAACTGGATATTCAGACCGTATTTGGATCGTTTTGTTGTGGTGTTTATTGATGATATTCTTATTTACTCATGTGATGAGACGCAGCATGCCGAGCATTTGAGAATTGTATTACAGACTCTATGTGAGAAGCAATTGTATGCAAAGTTCAGCAAATGTGAGTTTTGGATGAGTGAGGTTTGTTTTCTAGGGCATATTGTGTCAGCCGCGAGAATACGAGTTGATTCGGGCAAGACCTCAGCAATTTTAGAATTAAAACCTCTGAGGAATGTGTCTGAAGTCCGTATTAATGATTTGTTTGATTAGCTGAAAGGATCTACTGTGTTTTCAAAGACAGATTTGAGATCGGGTTATTATCAGTTACGTATTAAAGAATTAGATGTACCGAAAATTGCTTTCAAAATGAGGTACGGACACTATGAATTATTAGTTATGCCTTTTGGACTAACGAATGCTCCTGTAGTGTTTATGGATTTGATGAACTGGATATTCAGACCGTATTTGGATCATTTTGTTGTGGTGCTTATTAATGATATTTTGATTTACTCATGTGATGAGACGCAGCATGCTGAGCATTTGAGAATTGTATTAGAGACTCTGTGTGAGAAGCAATTGTATGCAAAGTTCAGCAAATGTGAGTTTTGGCTGAGTGAGGTTGGTTTTCTGGGGCATATTGTTTCAGCTGCGGTAATACGAGTTAATTAGGGCAAGACCTCAGCAATTTTAGAATGGAAACCTCCGAGGAATGTGTCTGAAGTCCGTAGTTTTCTGGGACTAGCGGGATATTATAGAAGGTTTGTGAAAGGTTTCTCGATGATTGTGACTCTGTTGACGAATTTGCTACAGAAAGATGTTAAATTCGAGTGGTCCTAAAATTGCCAGCAGAGTTTTGAATAGTTGAAAGCATTGTTGACAGAGGCACCCGTGTTAGTTCAACTTGAATCGGGTAAAAAATTCATAGTTTATAGTGATGCATCGTTGAATTGTTTGGGCTGTGTGTTGATGCAAGAAGGCAAAGTCATCGCTTATGCTTTGAGGCAGTTAAAGCCGCATGAAAAGAATTACCCGACACACGATCTTGAATTAGCCGCGATTGTATTTGCATTGAAGATTTGGCGACATTACCTATTTGGTGAGAAATTTCATATTTTTACAGATCATAAGAGCTTGAAATATCTGATGACTCAAAAAGAATTGAATTTGCGACAGAGAAGATGGTTAGAATTGTTAAAAGACTACGAGCTTGTGATTGATTATCATACAGGTAAAGCTAATGTTGTTGTTGATGCTTTGAGCTAAAAGTCTATATGTGCTTTGCGAGCAATGAGTACTCAGATAGATCTATGTGATGATCGTACGGTTTTTGCTGAGTTGAAAGTGAGACCAATGTTTATACGTTAGATTTGTGATGCCCAGAAAAGTGATGATGAGATGATAGCAAAACGAGCTCAATGTGATTTGATTTCTGATTCAGAATTTCGAGTTGATAGTGATGATTGTTTGAGATTCAGAGATCGGATTTGTGTTTCGAGGAATTCAGAGTTAATTCAGTTGATTTTGAATGAAGCTCACAATAGTCGTTTGGCTGTTCACCCTGGGAGCAGAAAAATGTATAACGATCTAAAACAGTTTTATTGGTGGCATGTGATGAAATGGGATATCTCAGAATTTGTTTCTAGATGTTTGGTTTGTCAGCATGTTAAAGCTGAACATCAGGTTCCATCCAGTTTATTACAATCGATTATGATTCCTGAGTGGAAATGGGAAAGAATCACGATGGACTTTGTGTCGGGATTACCTTTAACACTGAGAAAAAAAGATGCGGTCTGGGTGATAGTTGATAGATTGACGAAATCAGCTCATTTTGTTTCGATGAGAACAAATTATTCACTTGATAAGTTAGCTGAATTATATATTTCTGAGATTGTGAAATTCCACGGGGTACCACTATCAATTGTATCTGGCAGAGATCTGAGATTTACCTCGCGGTTTTGGAAGAAATTGTAAGAGGCTTTAGGCACAAAACTACATTTCAGTACTACATTTCATCCGCAAACGGATGGACAATCCGTGCGGATCATTCAAATTCTTGAAGATATGTTGAGATGCTGTTTTCTTGAATTTGAAAGTAAGTGGGAAAAGCATTTACCATTGATTGAGTTTGCGTACAATAACAGTTTTCATTCTAGTATTAAAATGGCACCATATGAGGCTCTTTATGGTCGAAAATGTCGAACTCCATTGTATTGGACTGAGGTGAGTGAGAATAAGATCCACGGGGTTGATTTAATAAAAGAGACTGAACAGAAAGTAAAAGTGATTCGTGACAGTTTGAAAGCAGCATCAGATCGTCAGAAGTCTTATGCAGATTTGAAATGGAAGAATATTGAATTTGAGGTTGGTGACAAAGTGTTTTTGAAAGTGTCTCCATGGAAGAAAATACTTCGATTTGGCCGAAAAGGCAAGCTGAGTCCGAGGTTCATCGGGCCGTATGAGATCATCGAAAGAATTGGGCCAGTTACTTATAAGTTGTTGTTACCACCTGAATTAGAGAAAATTCATAATGTATTTCACGTATCGATGCTTGGACGATACAGATCTAATCCATCGCATGTAATTGCTCCTACTGAGGTTGAGATTCAGTTAGATTTATCGTATAGTGAAGAACCGATTCGAATCCTAGCACGTGAGATCAAAGAGTTGAGAAATAAGAGAATTTCCTTAGTGAAAGTGTTATGGCACAAACATGGAGTTGAAGGGGCTACGTGGGAGCCAGAAGATGTTAAGAGAGAGCAATATCCGAACCTATTCACTGGTAAGATTTTCGGGGATAAAAATCCCTAAGGGGGAGAGTTGTAACAGCCCGATTTAGACCCTAGTCAGAATAGTGGTTGTGGGACCAAAAATCCGAGGTCATAAAAATATTTTAATATTATTTTTGGTGTTTACAATATGTGACTAAGCATGTGTGAAGTTCTGTGTGAAAATTTTATCGATTGTGTGCTTAATTAGCAAAAAGGACTTAATCGCATAAAATGCAAAAGCTATGTGCTGATTGTTAAACTGTTTAATTGCTATGATTTATTAATTGTAAAGTCCTTAAAATGAAATTAGTCCATTATTAAGGTTAGTGGATGGTAATGGACTTAAAATATGTGATGCTATAATGTTTTTACAAATGTTAATTTTGTAAATTGGAATTTAAAGTTAATAAAAATAAAAACAAAGTTAAATGGTGGCCGTTTTAGGTTCATCCACCGAAATAACAAAGGAAAAAGAAAGATTAAGAGAAAAATAGGGTTCGGCCCTTTAAAGCTTCAATTGGTAAGTGTTTTGAGCTCAGTTTTTAATGATTTCTATGTTTTTGTGATCATTGCTTTGTGTTCTATCAAACCCATGCTTAAATTTTAGAAATTGATGGTGATTTTGAGATATGCCATTGATGAATATGTGAGCTTTGTGTTGTTAGTTGATGGAATATGAAAACTTAGTGTTGGGTTAACATAGTTTGTATTTGGATTTTGGATGAAATTGAGTAATTTGGGCTAAATTGTGAAAATAAAAAATTGGAGGACTAAAATGTGAAATAGATGAAATATATGGGCTTGTATGAGTATAAGGAGAATTCGGCCTAAGCATGGTATAATGAAATTATGTGTATTTTGTGATTTTATGAAATAGGGACTAAAGTGTCGAAATGTGAAAATGTGAGGGCTATTTTGTAAAATGCCCTAAATATGTATGTTTGGACTAAATTGAATGAATTGGTGATTGAATGGACTAAATTTGAATATGTATAGACCAAGAAAGGAGAGATTCGGATCGAGATCGAGGCAAAGACAAAGTGCTCGATTGATCGACTAGTTTCTGTATTTCTACGTCTGAGGTAAGTTCGGATATAATACGTTTTGTTAAATTATGTATTAGTACTATGGATTGAATATTTGTGTGATTATAGGATTAGAAATTCTATGTGCGAAATTGAGTTAGGTGGCACTAAGTGTACGTATTTGGAAATAAGGCCGAGATGATTCGCACTGTGTGTGCAAAATAATAGAAGCTTCGGCTTTTTGATTGGCAATGTGTGTGCGATACCAAATTAAGTTCGATTTTATATTATGGCACTAAGTGTGCGATGTTATTTAAGCTTCGGCTATGAAATTGGCGCTAAGTGTGGGAATTAATCGAATGAATAACGAAGGTTGGTCGAAATGAAGTATTAAGCATTGAGTAGTATGAGTGATCGATAACTAAGTGTTGGCTAAGGTACGTACAAAACCTATGTGGTGGATGGAATTGTAAATGGATTTATGAATGGTTAAGTGAGCATATTAGCTATGGATAATGTGTTATAAGTATTTGTGAGGTGATCTATGTGATGAATTATCTTTGTATATTGTAATTGTGTTATTGAACAAAGTGTATTATACTACGAACTTACTAAGCTCTAAAGCTTACTATGTGATGTGTTTCTCTGTTTTAAAGTGTTTTTAAAGCAAGCTCAGATTTGGGGATCATCGACGACTCAATCACACTATCGGCTATCTATTACGGTGTAACATCCCAAAATTGGGCCTAGTAGGATTGGGCCCAATGGGCCTTGATTTAAAATTTTTGAGAACGGCATTAATACAAGTTAGACTTATTAGGTAAGTTATTTTGGAAGGTTAGAGGGCTTCTATGAAGTCCCGGGATCAAATATTAGCTTTGGGGAAATTTTGGTTTTAGGTGAAAAAAAAACCCTAGAAGTTGGCAGGTAGGCCTTAAGAATAAAATGTGGGGAAAATGACACAAGTGGAGTGTGTGGTGTAGTGGAAAAGTGACGCCACATAAGAGACAAGGGGGTGACGCCACAAGGAAGGAAGGAGGTCCAAGGTTCAAGTCTTGGCTTTTGCATTTTGGTTTTCTTTTTACTTGGACCTCGTAATTTGGCTATAGATTTATATTTAGTTGCGCATGGTTTAAGACACAAGAGGAGCTTGTGGCCAAGTGGCTAGCAGCGTGGATTATGTTGCAAGGAGCCCAGGTTCGAATCTCATGAGAAGCAAGGGAGTATTTATTTGCGATGTCTGGACGGGAAGAGTTTCATTGAATTTAAACTCTCATTGACGAAGGGATCCCACATCGGAAAGATACAAAGAAGGAAGGTGAAGAGCTAGCTATATAAAGAGCATTCCAGAGGAGGGTTGACACACCTTGGAAGGCGTTTGGGCACGTGGAGTGGTCGGAGCGCGGATTAACACCGAGTCCTATCGGTGTGTAACTCTCTACTCTAGTTGTAGAGCGGCAAATGCGGAAGTGCCGGTCACGACAATAGTAGCCACGCGAACGTGCGAGCGCACGTGTGGGGCTTCGACGCGATAGTTGAGGCCATAAGTAGTATTCTTGTGGGTTGGGGCTGCTGGGGCGCGATGGGTCGGTGGGCCCAATGGGCCCGTGGGCCCTTATGAGTAAATTGTGCGATTGTGTAGTATATAGTGAACTAGACTAGGTGGAACTTATATACATGGCTAGATTTGTGCTAGGTGGGCCACACGAGTGTGTGGGCCCGAATGGGCCGGAATCGAGTTTTAGGCCCAATCGTCCGGTACGACCGGAAATGGTAGCTGAGTCGCTCGGGGTGACATTTTGGCCTTTGGGAAAGGCCATTGTAGGTGCAAAATTACAAAAATACCCTTGGTGGGTAAATTACGGAAATACCCTTGGTGGGTAAATTACCAAAATACCCCTGAAGGGTATATTACGAAAATACCCTTAGTGGGTAAATTACTGAAATACCACTGAAGGGTAAATTATGAAAATGCCCTTGGTGGGTAAATTACCGATATACCCTTGGTGGGTAAATTACGAAAATGCCCTTGGTAGGTAAAATTACGGTTATACCCTTAGAGGTTGATTAGGGTGATTATGTTGTTTTATGTCTATCTCGATTATGATGGTAATTCATGTTATACTTATATTTGATATATGTCTAGCATACATGACATCTCGCATACACGAATTATTATGTCATATTGCATGGGTATGATGAGAGGAGGGGGAAGATTGATATCTGTGACTTTGGGTCACAGAGGTTTGGCACCTCCAGGTGGTTTGGTACCACGCTTGATTTCGTGACTACGGTCCAACAGAGGTTTGGCACCTCCGCAGGTTTGGCACCTCATAGCGTCTCGTCCCAGTGGCTTAGCACCACAGTGGGTTGGCCCCACAGTTTACATTATGGGATTGACGCCAGTGATTTGGTATCACACGATGGGTTGGCCCCATCACTACTATTCGTGACTTCGAGTCACCAGTGGTTTGGCACCACAATATTGATGGATATCGTGTCCTTGGACACCAAGTGGTTTGGCACCACGGTGGTTTGGTACCACACGGGGTAGACGAAGGAGTTGCGGATGGCTAGGTTTGTGTGCATGATATGCATATTTTCATATGAAATTGTGTAAGGGCCTGTTGGATGGGGATTTACACACTGAGTCTCGATGACTCACCCCTTAGTTAAATTTTGCAGGTAATCATTAGATCGCGGATTTGGGAGCTGAGGTGGACTCGTGGAGGCCATACATATGTTCACTCGTAAATTCGTTTCTTTTATTTGGACTTATTTTTATTTGAGTTTTTGTTATGTAATAAGGCCTTGGGTATTTTATTTGGTTTCAGCTTTCAATTTGTTTATTTCTTGTTATTAAATGATCAATATGGGATTTTCCTAAAATGATAATAAACCATTTCTTATTCAAAATTACTTAAACTCGATTTCTCACCACAACTATAAAGAATATGAGCTTTTTAACGAATGCACAGTTTTTAGACATTCCTTTCATGTGACATGCCAAATTCGGTCGTAACATTTAGGCTGGGTTTGGGGTGTTACATTACGATACTTTTGAAAGATGTACATTTTTGGTATATGGCATGTATAGGCTAATAGATGTGGTGTATTCTGAGATGTTGGACCTTGCCATGTGACATGGCTTGGAAGTTAGATGATTTTGGTTATTATGTGTGAGCTATGTAAATGATGAATGTGGTATGAAGTGGTGAGTGATGAATATGGTTTGTTCATGCATAAATGATTGATGAAAATTGTGGTTTAAATGTGAATTGTGGTATGGTTTATATGATGATTGACCTATATGTTTTGGGTTGTGAAATTAAGTGTCTTGGATGGACTTATTTGAGTAGAAATTGAGTATAAGAATAGATGGTGTAGTTGATGATTAATTGGTGCTTAAAATGGTATGTTTTGGTTGCATTGGAGGCATGAATTAGTATTGGTTTCATGCATATAGGTGATTCCAAAGTGTGGACGGTAATTTGGCCTTGAAAATGGCCTATAATTGCCCACACGGTTGAGCACACGGGCGTGTGGCTGGACCGTGTCCTCTGTGGTTGTGTTTCAAAAATAAGTCAGACTCGACCACGGGCTGGACACACGGGTGTGTGACTGGCCGTGTGGTGCAAGTCAGTGTCGACCACGGGTAAGGTACACGTGCGTGTCTCAGGCCATGTGGACAAGTCAGTAGGTATGCCCTATTTTGCCACGGCTTAAACACATGGGCGTGTCCGAGGTCGTGTGAGGCACACGGCCTACCCACACGGCCTACCCACATGTTAGAATTTCAAAAATTTTTGTATGAGTTCGGTTTAGTCCCGACCCCTTTCTAACATGTGATTAAGGTCTCGTAGACCTCATTAAGGGACTCATTGAATGTGAATTGCTATGTTTCGATGTGGAGTGATATAAAATGTTCGGTAATGATTAGTAATACCTTTAACCCTAAACCAGCAATGGTTACGGGTTAGGGGTGTTACATTTTATTGGTATTAGAGCTACGGTTTAGTCGATTTTAGGACTAACGTAGCGCATGTGAGTCTAGCTATACATGCCATATATATAATTGCGTGACTCCTGATGAATCCTGACAGTTACAAATGTGTTTTAATGTAGTAAATGGATAATGATCGAGCAGTTGCTGATGATGTAGAGAGTAATGCACCTGCTCCCGCTCAAGGGACGGTGCCGGCCACATCTGGGCCGAATGATAGTAGCCAAGAGGGAGAGGCTAAGCAAGCCTTCTTCCAAATGATGAGTGAGTGGTTTTCGAAGTTCATTCGAATGAATCCGGCTGCTCCACAACCTCAACCCCCACAAGTACCTGTTGTGCCACAAGTGACAGATCCGATCCGATTGAATAAGCCTCCTATAGATAAAATTCGAAAGTATGGGGTCGAAGAGTTTAGGGCCACAGCTGATGATGATGATGAGGGAGCTGAGTTTTGGCTCGAGAATACTATTCGAGTGTTTGACGAGATGTCGTTGACTCTTGATGAATGCATTAAATGTGTTGTTTCCTTGTTGAGAGATACAACATATAATTGGTGGAAAACATTGATATCAATAGTTTCGAGAGAGAGGGTTACCTGGGATTTCATTCAAGTTGAATTCCGAAAGAAGTATATCAGCCAACGATTCATAGATCAAAAACGTAAAGAGTTTCTAGAGCTGAAACAGGGCCGTATGTCAGTTACGGAATATGAATGGGAGTTTGTGAGACTGAGGCAATACGCGCTGAAATGTGTTTCGACCAAAGCTAATCTGTGTAAACATTTCATTGAAGGACTGAATGAAGACATTAAATTACTGGTTGGAGTACTTGACTTGAATGAATTTTTTGTGTTAGTTGAAAGAGCCTGCAAAGCCGAGGAGCCTAATAAAGAAAAGAAGAAAGCATATTCTGAGGCTAGAGATGAAAGAAAAAGATCGATGAGTAAGATGTCTCAACCTTCAATGAAGAGATTTAAAGATGCAAGCAATCATTCAAATGCTTCGTTTGGACATTCGAGTAGAGATTGAGTGAGACAAAGTGTTGGTCAAAGAACACAAATTCCGACTGAATCAAGTGTTGGAAGTGTCAAAAGCAACAAGCCTGAGTGTAGACAGTGTGGAAGACGACACGTTGGAGAGTGCTGGGGCAAAAAAAATAATAGAGTTTGCTACAAATGTGGATCACGAGACCATTTCATTAGAGATTGCCCAAAGTTAGCTGAGAAAGATAATGTTCAGAGTGCGAGACCGAGTAATACGACGGCTAGGGGTAGACCACCCAGAAACACCAGAAATATGAGTGGTAGTCAAAGAGGGACAACTGATACAGCTGTGAGATCCGAGGCGAAAGCCTCTACCCGAGCCTATGCTATTCGTGCTGGTGAAAAAGCGTCATCTCCAGATGTTATTACTGGTACTTTCACTGTATTTGATACTGATGTGATTGCATTGATAGATCCAGGATCTACTCATTCCTATCTGTGTGTGAATTTAGTATCATGTAAGAATCTATCTGTTTAGTCTACTGAATTCGTGATTAGAGTATCGAACCCTTTAGGCAGGTGTGTCTTACTTAATAAAGTGTGCAAGAACTATCCGTTGATGTTTCGAGATAATTGCTTTCCGGCTAATTTGATGTTGCTACCCTTTGATGAATTTTATATCATTTTGGGTATGGATTGGTTAACTTTGCATAATGCTATTGTGAATTGTAAACGAAAGAGCATTGATTTGAGAAGTCAGAATGGTGAGATAGTTCGCATTGAATCCGGTGATTTGAATGGGTTACCAGCTGTTATATCTTCAATGAAAGCCTTGAATTATGTGAAAAAGGGTTGCGAAGCTTATCTTGCGTATGTGATAGATACAAAAGTGATTGAAAAGAAAGTTGACTTTGTGCCTGTAGTTTGTGAGTTCCCTGATGTGTTTCCTGAAGAATTACCGGGATTACATCCGATACGGGAAGATGAATTTGGTATTGATCAATTGCCGGGGACTACTCCTATCTCAATAGCTCCGTATAGAATGGCACCGACAGAATTAAAAGAGTTAAAGTCTCAGTTGCAAGAGTTGACAGATAGAGGATTTGTACGATCGAGTTTCTCGCCCTGGGGTGCTCTTGTATTGTTTGTGAAAAATAAAGACGAAACTATGAGGATGTGTATTGACTACCGACAATTGAACAAAGTAACGATAAAGAATAAATATCCTTTGCGACGTATTGATGATTTATTTGATCAGCTGAAAGGAGCCACTTTGTTTTCAAAGGCAGATTTGAGATTGGGTTATTATCAGTTACGAGTTAAAGAATCAGATGTACCGAAAACTTCTTTAAGAACAAGGTACGGACACTATGAATTCTTAGTTATGCCTTTTGGACTAACGAATGCTCCTGCAGTGTTTATGGATTTGATGAACCAGATATTCAGACCGTATTTGGATCGTTTTGTTGTGGTGTTTATTGATGATATTTTGATTTACTCATGTGATGAGATGCAGCATGCCGAGCATTTGAGAATTGTATTACAGACTCTGCGTGACAAGCAATTGTATGCAAAGTTTAGCAAATGTGAGTTTTGGCTGAGTGAGGTTGGTTTTTTAGGGCATATTATGTCAGCTGCGGGAATACGAGTTGATACGAGCAAGATCTCAGCAATTTTAGAATGGAAACCTCCGAGGAATGTGTCTGAAGTCCGTATTGATGATTTGTTTGATCAGCTAAAAGGAGCCACTATGTTTCAAAGACAGATTTGAGATCGGGTTATTATCTGTTATGAGTTACAAGTATTTGTGAGTTGACCTAGGTGATGAATTATCTTTTTATATTGTAATTGTGTTATTGAACTAAATGTATTATATTACGAACTTACTAAGATCTTAAGCTTACTATGTGATGTGTTTTTCTGTTTTACAGTGTTTTTAAAGCAAGCTCGGATTTGGGGATCGTTGGTGACTCAATCACACTATCGGCTATCTATTTCGGTACTTTTGAAAGATGTACATTTTTGGTATATGAGATGTATAGGCTAGTAGATGTGGTGTATTTTGAGATTTTGGACCTTGCCATGTGACATGGCTTGGAAGTTAGATGATTTTGGTTATTATGTGTAGCTATGTAAATGATGAATGTGGTATGAAGTGGTGAGTGATGAATATGGTTTGTTCATGCATAAATGATTGATGAAAATTGTGGTTTAAATGTGAATTGTAGTATGGTTTATATGATGATTGACCTATATGTTTCGGGTTGTGAAATTAAGTGTCTTGGATAGACTTATTTGAGTAGAAATTGAGTATAAGAATAGATGGTATAGTTGATGATCAATTGGTGCTTAAAATGGTATGTTTTGGTTGCATTTGAGGCATGAATTAGTATTGGTTTGTTGCATATAGGAGATTCTAAAGTGTGGATGGTAATTTGGTTTTCAAAATGGCCTATAATTGCCCACACGGTTGAGCACACGGGCGCGTGGCTCGACCGTGTCCTTCATGGTTGTGTTTCAAAAACAAGTCAGACTCGATCATGGGCTGGACACACGGGCGTGTGACTGGCCGTGTGGTGCAAGTCAGTGTCGACCACGGGTGAGGCACACGGGCATGTCTCAGGCCATGTGGACAAGTCAGTAGGTATGCCCTGTTTTGCCACAGCTTGGACACATGGGCATGTCCGAGGCCGTGTGAGGCACACAGCCTACCCACACGGGCGTGTGACCTCTGTAACTTAGAAAATGTTAGAATTTCAGAAATTTTCGTATGAGTTCAGTTTAGTCCAGACCCCTTTCAAACATGTGGTTAAGGTCTCGTAGACCTCATTAAGGGACTCATTGAATGTGAATTGCTATGTTTGGATGTGGAGTGATATGAAATGTTCTGTAACATCCCGAAATTGGGCCTAGTAGGATTGGGCCCAATGGGCCTTGATTTAAAATTTTTGAGAACGGCATTAATGCAAGTTAGACTTATTAGGTAAGTTATTTTGGAAGGTTAGAGGGCTTCTATGAAGTCCCGGGATCAAATATTAGCTTTGGGGAAATTTTGGTTTTAGGTGAAAAAAAACCCTGGAAGTTGGCAGGTAGGCCTTAAGAATAAAATGTAGAGGAAAATGACACAAGTGGAGTGTGTGGTGTAATGGCAAAGTGACGCCACATAAGAGACAAGGGAGTGACGCCACAAGGAAGGAAGGAGGTCCAAGGTTCAAGTCTTGGCTTTTGCATTTTGGTTTTCTTTTACTTGGACCTCGTAATTTGGCTATAGATTTATATTTAGTTGCGCATGGTTTAAGACACAAGAGGAGCTTGTGGCCAAGTGGCTAGCAGCGTGGATTATGTTGCAAGGGAGCACAGGTTCGAATCTCATGAGAAGCAAGGGAGTATTTATTTTATGATGCAGACGGGAAGAGTTTCATTGAATTTAAACTCTCATCGACGAAGGGATCCCACATCGGAAAGATACAAAGAAGGAAGGTGAAGAGCTAGGTATATAAAGAGCATTCCGGAGGAGGGTTGACACATCTTGGAAGGCGTTTGGGCACAGGAGTGGTCGAGGCGGATTAACACGAGTCCTATCGGTGTGTAACTCTCTCTACTCTAGTTGTAGAGCGGCAAATGCCGAAGTGCCGATCACGACAATAGTAGCCACACGAGCGTGTGAGCGCACGTGTGGGGCTTCGACGCGATAGTTGAGGCCATAAGTAGTATTCTTGTGGGTTAGGGCTGCTTGGGCCGCGCGATGGGCGGTGGCCCAATGGGCCCGTGGGCCCTTATGAGTAAATTGTGCGATGGTGTAGTATATACTGAACTAGACTAGGTGGAACTTATATACATGGCTAGATTTGTGCTAGGTGGGCCACACGAGCGTGTGGGCTCGAATGGGCCGGAATCGAGTTTTAGGCCCAATCATCCGGTACGACCGAAAATGGTAGCTGAGTCGCTCGGGGCGACATTTGGGCCTTTGGGAAAGGCCATTGTAGGTGCAAAATTACCGATATACCCTTAGTGGGTAAATTACCAAAATACCCTTGGTGGGTAAATTACGAAAATGCCCTTGGTGGATAAATTACCGATATACCCTTGGTGGGTAAATTACGAAAATGCCCTTGGTGGGTAAGTTACCGATATACCCTTGGTGGGTAAATTACGAAAATGCCCTTGGTAGGTAAAATTACGGTTATACCCTTAGAGGTTGATTAGGGTGATTATGTTGTTTTATGTCTATCTGATTATGATGGTAAGTCATGTTATACTTATATTTGATATATGTCTAGCATACATGACATCTTGCATACACCAATTATTATGTCATATTGCATGGGTATGATGAGAGGAGGGGGAATATGATATCCGTGTCTTTGGGACACCAGTGGTTTGGCACCACCAAAGGGTTTGGTACACGATTGATTATTGTGACTTTGGGTCACCAGAGGTTTGGCACTTCAAATGCGTCTCGCCCCGGTGGCTTAGCACCACAGTGGGTTGGCCCCCACGATTGATTATACGGGATTAGCGCCGGTGATTTGGTATCACACGATGGGTTGGCCCCATCATTGGATTCGTGACGGTCACCGGTGATTTGGTATCACATTCGTGTCTTTGGGACACCGCAGGTTTGGCACCTCATAGCGTCTCGTCCCGGTGGCCGTACCACGATGGGTTGGCCCCACAGATGATAATACGGGATTGACACCGGTGATTTGGTATCACACGATGGGTTGGCCCCATCATTGGATTCGTGACTTCGGTCACCGGTGATTTGGTATCACATTCGTGTCTTTGGGACACAGCAGGTTTGGCACCTCATAGCGTCTCGCCCCGGTGGCTTTCGCACCGAGTGGGTTGGCCCCACAGATGATAATACTGGATTGACGCCGGTGATTTGGTATCACACGATGGGTTGGCCCCATCATTGGATTCGTGACTTCGGTCACCGGTGATTTGGTATCACATTCGTGTCTTTGGGACACCGTGAGGTTTGGCACCTCATAGCGCCTCGTCCCGGTGGCCGTACCACGATGGGTTGGCCCCACGGATGATATCTGGGATTGACGCCAGTGATTTGGTATCACACGATGGGTTGGCCCCATCATTTGGATTCTTCGTGACTTTGGGTCACCAGTGGTTTGGCACCACACTTACGGATATCGTGACTTTGGGTCACCAGTGGTTTGGCACCACCAGTGGTTTGGTACCACACGGGGTAGAGAAAGGAGCATTGGATGGCTAGGTTTGGGTGCATGATATGCATATTTTCATATGAAATTGTGTAAGGGCCTGTTGGATGGGGATTTACACACTGAGTCTCGATGACTCACCCCTTAGTTAAATTTTACAGGTAATCATTAGATCGCGGATTTGGGAGCTGAGGTGGACTCGTGGAGGCTATACATATGTTTACTCGTAAATTCGTTTCTTTTATTTGGACTTATTTTTATTTGAGTTTTTGTTGTGTAATAAGGCCTTGGGTATTTTATTTGGTTTCAGCTTTCAATTTGTTTATTGCTTGTTATTAAATGATCAATATGGGACTTTCCTAAAATGATAATAAACCATTTCTTATTCAAAATTACTTAAACTCGATTTCTCACCACAACTATAAAGAATATGAGCTTTTTAACGAATGCACAGTTTTTAGACATTCCTTTCATGTGACATGCCAGATTCGGTCGTAACGTTTAGGCCGGGTTTGGGGTGTTACATGTTCGGTAATGATTAGTAATGCCTTTAACCCTAAACTGGTGATGGTTACAGGTTAGGGGTGTTACACAATTCATTCAAGGATGCATCCCTGTAGATCACAAATTCTTTTCCCGGCTCAAGTTGTACTAGAACTGGAGCCTCTGTCAACAATGCTTTTAGTTTCTCGAAACTCTGCTGGCACTTTTCTGTCCACTCAAACTTTACATGTTTCTGTAATAATCTCGTCGTCGGTGTAGCTATCATGGAAAATCCCTTGACGAACCGTCAGTAATAGCCAGCTAGGCCCAGAAAACTTCTAACCTCAGATACATTTTCCGGCGGTTTTCAATCAACAATAGCTGAAATCTTACTTGGGTCGACTCGGGTTCCATCTCCCAAGACAATGTGCCCCAAAAATCCAACCTCTTTGAGCCAAAACTCACTTTTACTAAACTTGGCATACAACTAATTATCTTGTAAAATCTGTAAAACCGTCCTCAAGTGCTCGGCATGTTCATTCTCATCACGAGAATATATCAATATATCATTAATAAAAACCACAGCAAACTTATCCAAATATGGCCGAAATATACGATTCATTAAATCCATAAACACAGCAGGGGTATTTGTTAAGCCGAAAGGCATGACTAAAAATTCATAACCCCCATACCTCGTCCGAAATGCAGTTTTCGGCACATCTGAGTCTTTGACCCTCAACTAGTAATAACCGGACCTCAAATATATCTTGGAAAATACAGTGGCTCCCTTCAATTGATCAAACAAATCGTCGATCCTTGGCAATGGGTACTTATTTTTCACAGTAACCTTATTAAGCTGCCGGTAATCTATACATAATCTCATGGAACCATCTTTCTTTTTCACAAATAACATCGGAGCGCCCCATGAAGAATAACTCGGTCTAGCAAAACCTTTGTTCGTCAACTCTTGCAACTATGCTTTTAATTCTTTCAACTCTATTGGAGCCATCCTGTATGGAGCAATCGAGATAGGTGCGGTTCCGGGAGCTAACTCAATGCCAAATTCAATCTCTCTAACCGGAGGCAACCCTGGTAACTCTTCTGGGAATACATCTGGATACTCACACACTATCGGCACTGATTCAATTCTTAACTCAATCTCTTTAGTATTCATAACGAAAGCAAGATATGCGCAATATCCCTTTCTTACATATTTTTGGGCAGACATATGAGAAATCACTACAGGCGACAGGTCCTGTTCATCTGATTCAACACGAAGAGTGTCCCCGTTTTCACATCTCAATTCAATGTATTTCTTTCCACAATTTACTGTCACATCATGAGTGGTTAACCACTCCATACCAAGAATTATATCAAATTCATCAAATGGAAATAGCATGAGATTTACCTTAAAATAATGACCTCTAATCATCAATGGGAAATCTTTGCATACCTTATCAACTAATACACTTTTGCCTAAGGGATTAGACACTCTTATCACAAATTCTGTAAACTCGCGACAGGTCCTGTTCATCTGATTCAACACGAAGAGTGTCCCCGTTTTCACATCTCAATTCAATGTATTTCTTTCCACAATTTACTGTCACATCATGAGCGGTTAACCAGTCCATACCAAGAATTATATCAAATTCATCAAATGGAAATAGCATGAGATTTGCCTTAAAATAATGACCTCTAATCATCAATCGTCAATCTTTGCATACCTTATCAACTAATACACTTTTGCCTAAGGGATTAGACACTCTTATCACAAATTCTGTAAACTCAACAGGCATGCTCATGCTAGATACTAATTTCATGCAAATGTACGAATGGGTAGACCCCGGATTAATTAAAGCAACAACATTAGTATCATAGAGAGAAAATGTACCCGTAATTACATCAGGGGATGGAGCCTCTTCGCGAGCGTGAATGGTATAAGTCCTCGCAGACGCTCTACCCTTAGATCTTGCAGACATGGTCTTATACGGGACCTGCCTTATCTCATGTGGTGACATAGGTATCCTCGTTATTCAGAATCTTCAACCAGGACTTCGACTTAATACATTCTCATTTCAACCTCATCAAAGCATCATAAATTAAATTCATGGAATTTATATACATTTCTCATAAAATAAAATAATTACAAGTATAATAACATTGTATAACTTTAATTTCATACAAACTTACCTCGGTACTTAAAATGTGGATATGTGTTCAATTTAGTCCACAATCTTGTTCTTGCCTCGGTTTCGGTCCGGGCTTCGTGTTTCTTGATCTATAATAACAATTTCACTTATTTAATACTCACATTGACCAAATTGACTCATAATTCATACTTTGGAAAAATTATGATTTTGCCCTTAAACTTTTACATAATTACACTTTTTCCCCTAGGCTCGTAAAATGATTTTCATTCAACTTTCTTGTATTTTAAGCCTAGCCAAATCATATTCTCAACTACAACAACCCTTAATTTCCACTATTTCACTCATGTATGACACTTTTTATAACTTTTACAATTTGGTCCTTTTATGCATTTTTCATGAAAATCACTTGGAAAAAGATGTTTATCATACATCAAACTTTCATATTCTTCCATAAAACATCAAAATACATACAATTCATACATGGGTAAATTTTTGAACATAAACCCTAGCTAAAAATATAGCTAGAAATAGCTAAATCGAGTTACGAGGATCTCAAAAATACGAAGAACATTAAAAACGAGGCAATGAGACACTTACAATCAAGCTTGAAAGATGAACAAACCCTAGCTATGTCTTCCTTAGGGAGTTTCGGCCAAGGGGGAAGAAGATGGACAAGATTTTTTGCTTTATTTTCCCTTTTAATTCTTTTATTAACCAAATGACCAAATTGCTCTTAATACCTTTTCTTAAGATCTTTCCTTCCCATGTCCATTTTTGTCCATCTTGACATTTAATGGTCTAATTACTAAATAAGGACTTCTAATAAATTTTATGATGCTATTTCATACTTATATCTTCCAGAATCTCATATTTTCTAATCTTTGCAATTTAGTCCTAATGGACAAACTAACACAATCATGCAAACACCTCATAAGCCTCATAAAAATCATAAAACACATATTTATACTTCAAATTTGTTGTCTCGCAACCACTATTCTAACTAGGCCCTAAATCGGGCTGTTACAGTTTGCGTACCGAATAATTCAGAGTTAGTTCGATAGATTTTGCATGAAGCTCATAATGGTAGCTTTTTTGTTCATCCTCGTAGCAATATGATGTACAATGATTTGAAACAAAGGTACTAGTGGCTGGGTATGAAACGATAAATTTCTGACTTTGAATCGAGATGTTTAATATGTCAGCAGGTTAAAGCTGACCATCAGGTACCTTCTCGTTTATTACAGCCAGTGATGATACCGAAATGGAAATGGGAGCGAGTCACGATGGACTTTGTATCGGGATTACACTTGTCTCTGAGAAAGAAAGATTTAATTTGGGTTGTCGTTGATCATCTGACGAAGTCTGCATATTTTATTCCAGTACGTTCAAATTATTCTCTTAAAAGATTAGTTGAGCTCTATGTTACTGAGATTGTAAGATTGCACGGGGTGCTAGTTTTCATTATTTCAGATAGGGTCCGTGGTTTACATCATGATTCTAGAGCAAGTTACAAGAAGCTCTAGGTACGTGATTACATTTTAACATTGCATTTCATCCACAGACTAATGGTCAGTCCGAGCGAGTAATTCAGATACTCCAGGATATACTTCGTTGTTGTTTGTTAGAATTCGAAGGCAACTAGGGGAAATATTTACAATTGGTTGAGTTCATGTACAATAACAGTTATCAGTGGAGCATAAAGATGGCACTGTATAAAGCTTTTTATGGTTGTAAATGTAGAAATCCATTGTATTGGACTGAGCTTAGTGAGAAAAAGATTCACGGGGTTGATTTGATTCGAGAGACTGAAGAAAAAGCGAAAGTAATTTTAAATAGTTTGAAAGCAGCTTTAGATCGACAGACCGTATGCGGATTTAAAACGTAAAGACATTGAATTTCAAGTCGGTAATAAAATGTCCTTGAAAGTATCACCCAAGAAGAAAGTTCTTCATTTTGGTCGTAAACGAAAGCTAAGTTCGCGATTTATCGGGCCATGTGAGATTATTGAAAGAATCGAGCCAGTAGCTGATTACTTAGCTTTACCGTCAAGATTAGAAAAGATTCATAATGTGTTTCATGTTTCAATGTTACGGCGTTACCGATCAGAGCCTTCACATGTTATCTCACCAGCGGATGTCGAGATTTAGTTTGATATGTTGTATAGCGAAGAACCAATCAGAATCTTAGCTCGAGTGGTTAAAGAATTGAGGAATAAGAACATAGCTTTCGTAAAGGTTCTTTGGAAACGACACAGACCGGAGAAAGCTATGAAAAAACAATATCCGAACCTCTTTTCTGGTAAGATTTTAGAGGACGAAAATTCCTTTAGGAGGAGAGTTATAACAGCCCATTTTTAGTGAAATTAGAATAGTGGTTTTGAGACCAAAAATACAACATGAAAATATTTATTTTACTATTTTTTAATGTCTATAGCATGTTAGTAGTATCGTATAAAATTTTTGTTAAGAAATTTTACCGTTTGCATGCTTAATTCGATAAAAAGGACTAAATCGTAAAAAGGTGCAAAAGTAGAGTTCTAGTAGCTAAAGGTATCAAATGGCTATAGAAATTTAATGTAAGAGTCCTTATGTGGTAATTAGACCATTAATGAATTAGTGGATGTATATGGCTTGGTATTAATTAATTTTTTAATGTTTTAAAAGGTTATAAAGGTAATTTGGTAAATAACGATAAAAATTAATAAAAAAAAGTCACCATCTTTATTTGTTCATCTACAACTCAAATTTAGGTTTAATATAACATTTGGAGAAGCTTTAACATTCGGTCATCTCTCCTTGCTTGCATGGTAAGATTTTTCGTCCCTTTTTAATGATTTCTATGTTTTTGAAGTCATTCTAGTTTAATCAAGCTAGCCCAGGGATTAATTCACAAAATTGTTAAATGGTTAGGGTTTTTCCATGAATGAATACATGTGGTTTTTTGTGTTTGATGGAAGAAAATGAATGTTTTTGGTTAGATAAACAACTTTTGTAAAGTGAATTTTGTTGAAAATGTCAATTAGGGATTAAATTGAAAAATAGAAAATATTCATGGTGAAATTGTGAAAATAATAAAATGTATGAGGTTCTAGGGATCTATATGAAATTCGGCTAGCATGGGTTAATGGTTAAGTTGCATGAATTTTCATTTTATGAGCTTAGGGACTAAATTGTAATGAAATCAAAACTATAGGGGAAAAAGCGTAATTTTTCAAAAATATGAATTTGGATTGAATAATTATTTAATTGAATTGAATTTATTCATTTATATCAAGATAAACCTCGTATGGCTTTAGATCGGGGCAAAGATAAAGTTTCGGAGTAATGGACTCCGTATCTACGTTTCATCGTTAAGGTAAGTTCGTGTAATTACATTATATTTATATGCCTTTATTTGAAATACATATGTATTGTGGATTGCCATGCGTATACCATCGCATATCCAACGATGTTACGTCGACTACTGAGGCCTGTTTGAACCTTAGGAATTCATAGGATAGAATGACATGTCATTAGGGTTTATCTGTTTCATGTGCTGGTCTTGAATGTGCTATCGGTGGCTGAGTTCCTGCATGTGTTGTGGATACTCCATAACTCGTGTGAGCAGAATCATGTAGCTACGTTCTGACCCACAGCTCGTATGAGCAGGGCCATTTTCACAGCTCTTGTGAGCATACTTATTCACAACTCGTGTGAGCATATATGTAAAGGAATTGACGGACTACGATTATATGTTAGAACACTTCGTGTGAGCTATCCCAGGTATCCAACGGTACTCTAAAAGGTTCAACGGACATGATTTTGAAAGAAAACGGTAAGAGACCAATATGAACTAAGGCATGTACATATATATATTTCATTTAATTGGTGATACATGGAAATATGTAAGTTGCGATGGATGATATATTTGTATGATACATGATTAAGTGTAGTGGCCATCCATGGTTAACTTGCCTATGTTTTATATCAAGTATGCTAATATGTTTGTGTTGATGCTTAGGCTTTGGCCAAGCTATTGGTTGGAATATGCCATGCTAAGTTTTAATGTTATTTAATGAAATGGTAAGTTAAGTTCTATGTTATACGAACTTAATAAGCATTCATACTTGCTTTGTGTTATTTTTCCATGTTTTATAGTATATTGGATGCTCGTTCGGGTTCGAAGCTTGTCAGAGATCTATCACACTATCCATCGGCTAAATTGGTAGATTTTGATGTTTATAAGTCATGGTTTTAATGGCATGTATAGGTGTTTTTGTTTGATGATATAACCATTAGGTTTTGCTTGTAATTATGGTCTTTTGGGTGATGGAATATTTGTTACATTGGCATGTATAAGTGGCCTTATAATGGTTGATATTATGGTCTTTATGGTGCTTAAATGATGGAAGTTCGAATGGTAATTAAAATGTATGCTATGAGTTGCTCTTTGATATGCTTGAATGTGGTGATGTTGGTATATTGGATGTAGTTGACATATATGGCTAATTTTGCTAATGTTTAGTTGATAGATATTGAATGGCCAAATTGGTATAATGAGTGTAATTTTGATATATAAACAAAGTGGTAAGTTTTTGCATAAACTTAGTTACAAGTTGGTTGATTTTCGGTTAAACTATGCAAATGTGTAATACATGTTTGATTGTTGTGATTAAGGTGCCTTTTGGGTATATTGGTTGTATGAACATATACCATATTGTTTTAGCTTGTTTATGTATGGTTTAGGTACACATTGAATGCTTGATTATATGTGAAAAAGTGTTGTAGGTGTGTGCATGCTTTGGGTGATAAAAATGGCTTGGAAATGGCCTATTTTTCATCCATATGGCCAAAGACATGGGCATGTGTCTCAGTCGTGTGTGACACACGGCGATGCGAGACGGTCGTGTGTCCCCTGTAGCTTACAAAGGGTTGCAAGTCAGGCAGTTACACGGCCTAGCACACGGCCTGGCACACGGGCGTGTGGCTTGGCCGTGTGACCCAAGTTAGAGAGTTACACGGGCACGGACATGGGTTAGGACTCGGCTGTGATTCCCTATTTCGAATTCCCAAACTGCCGTGTGACCCCTACTATATGAAAATTTTCAAATTTTTCCTAAAACTTCTATAGGTTTTTGATTTAGTCCTGATTCATTTTTAATGTGCTTTTATGGCCTCAAGTGTAACACCCCTAACCCCTATCCGTCGCCGGAGTAGGGTTACGAGGAATTACCAATTAATATACATCGTATAGCATACATAACTCATACATTTATGCATTCATACTCAAATACCATTCAACACAATCACATTGTTCCTTATAAGGGCCTATGAGGCCTTAGACATGCTTTAGAATTGGTTCAAGACTAAATCGATAACATACGAAAATTTTGGAAAACTTAGAAATTTTTCATCAATACAGGGGTCACACGCCCATGTGAATAGGCCATGTGCCTCACACGACTCCAAACACGTCCGTGTCTCAGGCCGTGTTGAAACAGGGCATATGTACTGACTTGGGTCACACGACCAACCAAATGCCCGTGTGTCTAGCCCGTGTGCCCTTCGAAGTGGCCACACACGCCCGTGTGCCAGGCCGTGCCCAAACTGTAGAGTATACTGACTTATGCAACACGGCCAAGTCACATGCCCCTGTGATAGGCCGTGTGCCAATTAGGGGGTATACTGACTTGTACCACACGGCCGGTCACACGCCCGTGTGTAAGACCGTGTGGAGCATACTGACTTCATTTAATTTCAACACACCAGGGGACACACGGTCGTGTAACATGACCGTGTGTCACACACGGCTGAGACACACGCCCGTGTCTCTGCCCGTGTGGACAAAAATAGGCCATTTGCAAGGCCAATTTGCCACCCCAACTCATGCTCACCTAAACATCGAAAATGGTGCCATATCATCATACAATTAGGTAGCCAAAATCATCAACCAATGCACAATTCATACCATATCCATTTCAACCAAAATCAATACTCAATTCAATGCCATTTACCTAATCAAATACTTATCAACTCAACTTCTAAAATCATACTTCATCAAATCATTTTTTCAAGCTTTTATACTCCACAAATCAATTAGCCATTTGAAAAACTATAAATCCATAACCAACATGCCATAATAAGCCATCACTCATGGCTATATATATATACCAAAACATATAAATTCACAAGCCATTTCTAATAGCCAAACACACATCAAAATTTACATCATTTACAAGCCAACTCTCATGGCTATAATCACAACCAAAATACCTCATTTAGCCTATACATACCATACACCATATTTGTATAACTCAAAAGTACCAACTTAGATGCTTGATAGTGCGATGATGTTCCCGACGACTCCCGGATCCGAGCTAGCCTTGATTCACTATAAAACATAGTAAAATAACACGAAGTAAGCTTCATAGCTTAGTGAGTTCATATTAACGTAATGAGTAACTTCACCATTCATTCACAATTCAAATAATATAAATGTAAGATAACAAAAATACATTAAATCTCAAGCCATTCAATCATTCATTCACTAACTTACCAAGAATTCATCCATTTCATGGATTCAATGTTTATAAACTTTACGTACATACCTGTACCAACTCGTACCAATCTAATTCTTGTCCATATCTTTCATTTTCCTGTTGAACCATCCGGAGTAGAATTCGAATATTCAAGGATCTTAATCGATAAGTACCTATACCATGGCCCTTAGCCAAATCAAGGTAACTTATCCTCGGAGTACCTATACCATGGCCAGTAGCCAAATCAAGGTAACTCATCTCTGAAATACCTATACCATGGCTCGAAGCCAAATCAAGGTATAACTCACACCCGAAGTGCCGATATCATGGCCCACAGTCAACATAATAGCCTAATGACATGTCACTAGCATCCTAGACTATTCCTAAGGTTCAACTGGGAATTTTCCAACACCAAATCGTATTCGAATCATTTTGAATTACTGTCGAATCATTCCCGAACTTGTCCATAATGACAGAATTACAATTCATGCTATATCAAAGCATATAAAATATAATTATAAATAAGCTCATTGCATACGAACTTACCTCGTAATCGAAATTGACGGATCAGGTCGACTAGTCGATAACCTTGCTTTCCCCCCGATCTAAATCTGAATTCTTTCTTTCTTGATCTGTATATATTAAAAATTAACTTATTCAATCACATATTCTTTCAATTTAGTCCATAACACACATTTAAGCATATTTGCATATTAGCCCCTAAACTTTTACATTTTCACAATTTACTCCCTATTTCATAAATACACAAAATTCACATAATTTCAATAAACCCAAGCTTGGCCAAATTACCATAGTGCCCCTAGCAGCCCAAAACTTTTATTTATTTCATATTTCAACCACTAAATTTGCATATTTCACAATTTAATCCCTTTTTGACATTTTTTGTCAAAAATCACTTAACAAAACATGTAAAACTATCATCAAGCTTTCATATTTCAACATTAAACAGCAAAGAACACATAGATTCAACAATGGCAACTCTCAAAATATTTAACAATTTTGAAATTAAAGGTACGAGCTAGCTAGATTGAGCTGCAACGATTACAAAAACATAGAAATCATCAAAAACTAGGGAAAAATAGACTTACAATTGAAAATCCAAGTGACCGAACCCTAAATGCAATAAAATGGCTTCTTCTACTTGAGTATTCCGTTGATAACGAAGAAAATAAAAAGATGATATGTGATTTATCTCATTTAATTATGCTTTATTAACTAAATTACAAAATTAACCTTATTCATAAACCATTAAAAACATTGATATTATGCCTGTAACAGCCCGATTTAGACCCTAGTCAGAACAGTGGTTTTGAGACCACAAATCTTAGGTCAAAATAATATTTTAATGTTATTTTTGGTGTTGATTATATGTGATATAGCCTGCGTGAAAATTCGGTGTGGTAATTTTATCGACTGTGTGTCAAATTATAAAAAAAAGACTTAATCGCATAAAGTGTAAATGCTGTGTGCTGATTGTTAATGGTTAATTGTTGTTGTCTTTATAATGTGGAGGCCTTATGAGGCAAATAAACCATTATATATTTAGTGGATGGTGGATGGACATAAAAACCTTTAGATAATGGAAATGGAATAATAATAAAAGGGGTACAAAGGTAAATTATGTATTAATGTGTAATAAAAATTAAAACAAAACAAATGAAATGGCCATTCTCTCATCTTCCATCCACCAAAATAAGAACAAAGGAAGAGAGCTTGAAACTTTGATAATTTCAGCTAGGGCTTGGCTTAAATTTAGGTATGATTTTGAATCGATTTTTGATAATTTTTATGTTTTCGTAATCGTTGCTTTGTGCTCTATAAAACCCATGCTTAAATTTTGTGAATTGATGATGAATATGAAATGTGCCATGGATGAATTCATGAGCTTTGTGAAGTTTGGTGATGGATTATGGAAGATATGTAACAACCCAAACCCGGCCCAAACACTACGACCAAATCTGAGTTATTACGAGGTAAAACCTTGTGATCGCTTTTTCGAAAAACATTTAATTTTCTATTGAAAACTCCTCGTTTCGGTTGTCTTGTTAAGCTAACCTTGGATCAAATTTGGGATTTTAATTAAGCCCAATTATTATACCAGTTTCAAGTGTACCCGATGGCACGTTTAAATTTCCACGTGTTAACTTAAGAAAACATGTGATTTAATTTAATTTAATGATATAGTTAAAGTCGATATCCAACATAAAAAAAAAATAAAATGCAACTATAGTTTATGGAGGCCTTATTACAACCCAAAATAGAAATTAAACAACTTTAAAGTTCTGTAAATTAAAATCCTTTGCATGGCCGCCTCGAGTCCCACCGGCGCCTCAACCGCCATCTACGAGTCACCTGAAAAATGTTAAAGGAGAAGGTGAGTCGCCAAGACTCAGTATGTAACCCTTCCCCCATTTTAAAGCATTTTCATACACATCAAATAACAAATTAATTAAGCAAAGTATCATGTACCCAACCTAGCCAACCAAACACCTTTGTCTACCCCACGTGGTACCAAACCACTGGTGACCGTAGTCACGATGTGTTACCAAAACACTGGTGGTGCCAAACCACTGGTGACATATAGTCACTATGTGCTACCAAAGCACTGGTGTCCGTAGACACAAATCGGGTGATGGGGCCAACCCATCGTGTGATACCAAATCACTGGCAGACGATCCCATATCTCAAGTGGGGCCAACCCACGGTGGTGTTAACCACAGGGACAAGTCGCTATGAGGTACCAAACCTCTGGAGGTACCAAACCTCTGGTGACATATAGTCACAGTGTGCTACCAAAGCAACTGGTGCTCGTCGACGAATACACCGCCCCCTCCACTCAATCAACCCACATAGTCAACGATCACATATAGATTTATCATATGTATTATCACAAACATGCTTCCCAAAAGCATAAAATAGCAATCATATGCAGTACTTACGGATCACCCCAAATACCGTGATGGTATTCAAGCCATTGCTACACACATCAAGTTAGCAATCACATTACTTAGCATAAATAACAAGTTAAATGGTGTGTATGTACACACCTGTCACCAACAAGGAGTCTAAATCCCTAATGAAGAAGTCGGCCACCCAGATCCACTAGCCCCTATATTCGGCCAACCATGGGAGTTAGTGATATGGCCCATTCCAAACCAAACAATTTAAAGGGTCCTACTTTGCACTCGCATCCTTACCCAATCGCTTGAGTACTAGTCCTAGCGTCCGATTTGCGAATCTGGTTTACAAACCACACTTGGTCAATTAACAACACTAATAACCATAGCCTTCGGCTTTTAAACACCAATATAAGCCTTACCTATACTCACCAAATTCCGTTTGTCAGCGGATGCAAGATCTGATCTCACTGCTTCGAGATCCCGGAGTCCTAGGTGAAATCGGCTTCAATAGAAAGGTTAGCCAACCATTAGTACTTGCCAACTTTCGGCTTTTCCTTTAACTCAAATCGGCATAACATCAAAGATAAGGGAAATTGACATTCGGCTATAGCCCTTTCTTACCTTCTTCAAACCGATTGAAAACCAACTTCCGAAGACTTCCACTTCTTTTAGTATTCGGCTAACAACGCTGCCAAGGAGGAGTGTGAGATTCGGTTCTTAAAAAAAAGGGTGTATTCGGCTATTGGAGGAAGGAAAATAGTGGGGATGAGAGGGAGAGAAGTTTCGGCTAAATGGGTTTGGGAGGTTGGAAGAAAAATAAAAGAAGATTGAGAGGAGGAGGGCTAGGGTTTTCGGCAAGTAGAAAAATGAAGAGAAAAAAAAACAAAGAATGATGCTAGGTTGCTCTTTTTATAGGCATTCGGCCCCCCCCTCCTATCAAGCTTGCCGTCCATCCTAAGCAACAAGGAGTTCAACTCCAAGCCGTCCACTCCTCTTCATCAAGGAGTCCCACAATCGGCCATCACCTATTTTTGCTCCAAGCCACCCTTTTAATTTAATTCAAACTTAATTGAATTAATCCTCTTTTATCAACTAATAAAATCCCTTATTATCATCAATTTTAAGCAATTTAAAACCAATTTAAAGTGCTTAAATTATCCCATAATATTAATAATATTATCAACCCCTTTATTATCCAAAATAAAAAGAATCCAAGGAGAGAAAAACTCTCCACATGTGCCGTCCCATTAATGAGCAAAAAGAGAAACTCCGCGACTCGAACCCAGGCTCTCTTTGTTCCCCCTTGTGGCGTCACATGTAGCTCTTAAGTGGGCTTCTTTTGCCACTTAACCAAGGCCTATTTTGTGTTAAATTACCCATATTTATTCTTATAATACCCACTTACTAAGGCTCCCTTCTTTTAAAAGTTAAAAACTAAAATTTCTCCATCAAACCGAGCACACTTAAGCCTTAAATTAAGCTTATTTATTCCATAAATAATACCACGATAGTTCTTACATAAGAATAATAATTCGATTCCAAATAACCCCACATTTGGGATGTTCTGATTCTACCCCCTTAAAATAAATTTCGTCCTCGAAATTCCTTAACTAGAAAAGGTGGGGGTATTGTCGCCTCATTACATCCTCGGGTTCCCACGTAGCTTCCTCTATACCATGGTTCCGCCACGAGTACCTTCACCAAGGGCACGCGACTTCCTACGTAGAACTTTCTCATCTCGGTCTAAGATCCGAGGCGGCTCCTCTTCAAAAGATAAACTGGATTCACTTCGATTTTACATCGCACAACGTCGCGAAGGATCTCGACCGATACCGTCTCAAAGATTGACACGTGAAAGACGTCATGAATCTGACTCAGTTCCGCCGGCAACTCTAGCTGATAAGCCACTGGTCCTATTCGCTTCACAACAGTATATGGCCCAATAAACCTTGGGCTTAACTTCCCTTTCCGTCCAAATCTCAACACCTTTTTCCAAGGCGACACTTTCAGAAAGACCTTGTCTCCCACAGCATACTCCATTTCCTTGCGTTTGAGATCGGCATAAGACTTCTGCCTATCCGATGCTTCCTTGAGACGAGACCGAATCACCTTGACTTTGTCTTCCGTCTCGGTTACCAGTTCTGGACCCATAACTTGTCGTTCTCCCAACTCCGTCCAACATGTAGGAGTACGGCACTTTCGTCCATATAGGGCCTCGTATGGAGCCATTTGAATACTCGCTGATAACTATTGTTATAAGCGAATTCCGCTAGTGGTAGGTACTCCTCCCAACTACCACTAAAATCCAAGACATGACCTCTTAACATGTCTTCTAAAATCAGTATCACCCTTTCCGTCGTCAGTCATTTGTGGATGGAAAGCCGCATCTTGAAATCTAAGTGTACCCAAAGCTTGATGCAACGCTTTCCAAAACCTTGACGTGAATGCGGGATCCCTATCCGAGATAATCGACACCGCACGCCATGCAACCTTACTATTTCACCCACATATAACCTTGCTAGCTTACGGAGAGAGTAATCCATTCTCACCCGGTATGAAGTGAGTGACTTAGTTAAGCGATCCACAATTACCCAAATCGCATCCTTTTTAGTGGGCGTAAGGGGTAGCCCACTAACAAAATCCATGGTGATCCTCTCCCATTTCCATTGAGGATCTTTATCGGTTGAAGTAGTCCCGATGGTGGTGATGTTCAGCCTTAACACCGCGACACGTCGGACACTTCCTACGAACTCCGTTATCTCACGCTTCAACCTCGCCACCAAAAGCTGCTTTCCGCAAATCTCCATACATTTTGCTTCCCCGGGATGCATAGCGTATGGGTGCTATGTGCATCTTGGAGAATTTTCTCGCCTTAAATCTGGATCCTTTGGCATACATACTCGTCCTTGAAAACAAAGCACTCCATCACCGGATAGATCAGTATCCTTCCAAACCACTTGTCTTGAACTTGTACCCTCTTAGAGCTCAAGCCTTCATCCACTAATCGCTTTTCTTTAATCTCCTCAATCCATGTCGGCTTAACTTGAAGCTCGGCCAAAAGACTCCCATCGTCATATAGACTTAACCGAGCGAACATCGCTCTTAAGTCCGTCACCACCTTCCGGCTCAATCGCGGCTACCACATTAGCCTTACCGGATGGTATTCGATTGAACGAGTCGTAATCCTTTAGTAGTTCAATCCATCGACGCTGTCTCGATTGAGATCCTTACGAGTCGGAAGATACCTCAAGCTTTTGTGATCCGTGTAGACCATCGACTTCTCTCCATACGGTAATGTCTCCATATCTTGAGCAAAGACGCCGCCATTGCTAACTCTAAGTCGTGAGTTGGGTAGTTAACCTCATGCGATCTTAATTGACGGGATGCATAGGCTACTACCTTCCCATCTGCATCAACACACACCCCAAGCCGGTGTGAGATGCATCACAATAAAGCGTGAATAACTTTTCCGCTTCAGGCTGTACCAAAACCGGAGCTTCCGTCAAAATCTTCCTTAACTTATCAAAGCTTTCTTGCTGCTTTTCCGTCCATACAAACGGGACACCTTTCCTTAGCAACTTAGTCAACGGTCTTCGCTATAAGTGAGAATCCTTCCACGAATCTCCGATAGTATCTCGCCAAACCAGAAAACTTTCGTATTTCATTACCCATCGTCCTAGGTGGTTTCCACTCCAATACTGCCTCAATCTTGCGAGGGTCTACTCTAATTCCTTCAGCTGATACCACATGACCTAAGAAAGTCACCTCCTTCAGCCAAAATTCGCACTTACTGAATTTGGCATATAACTGCTTCTCCCTCAATACTTGCAGAACTATCCGTAGATGCTTGTCATGCTCCTCTTCTGTCTTTGAGTAAACCAATATGTCGTCTATGAACACCACGACGAACTGGTCTAAGTACTGCTGGAATACTCTGTTCATCAAGTCCATGAATGCCGCCGGTGCATTAGTCAACCCAAATGGCATTACCAAGAACTCAAAATGCCCATACCGAGTTCGAAATGCCGTTTTGTGAACATCAGCCTCCTTTACCTTAAGTTGATGATAACCTGACCTAAGGTCTATCTTAGAGAACACCGAGGCACCCTTCAGTTGATCGAACAAGTCGTCAATCCGAGGCAACGGATACTTGTTCTTGATCGTCAACTTATTTAACTGACGGTAGTCGATGCACATCCGCATAGAACCGTCCTTCTTCTTGACGAACAACACAGGCGCTCCCCACGGAGATATACTTGGTCGTATAAACCCCCTATCCAAGAGCTCCTGAATTTGAGCCTTTAGCTCCACCAATTCCTTTGGTGCCATTCGGTATGGTGCTATGGACACAGGTGCCGTTCCAGGTAGCAAGTCTATACCGAATTCGACTTCTCGATCCGGAGGCAAACCCGGAAGTTCTTCTGGGAACACATCAGCAAATTCCCCAACCGTTCGGACCTTTTCAACTTCCAACTCCTTAGCTTCCAAAGCACAGATCTGAACCAAATACGCCTCACAACCCTTCTTGACCATCTTTTCAGCCTTCAAGGCAGACACTACGTTGGATAGGTAATTCCTCCTATCTCCTATCATAACCACTTCATCTCCTTCCGCCGTCTTAAGAACCATGCGCTTGGCCGCGCAGTCCAACCTTGCTTGGTACTTAACCAACCAATCCATGCCAAGGATCAAATCGAACTCTCCAAATGGTAGTTCCATTAGATCGGCTACAAATACTACCCCTTGGAGTTCTAGGGGTACGCCTCTATAGAGTTTATCTACGACTACGGAGTGACCTAAGGGGCTAACTACAGTCATCTCCCTAGAAGCAGTTTCAGAGTCTAGGTCCATAGTTCCTACCACACTACTAGCAATGTACGAGTGCGTCGAGCCCACATCAATCAATGCAACATAAGGAAAACCAAAAATTAGAAACGTACCGGTTATGACATCCGGTGCGTCACCTTCCTCGCGACACCTCGCTGCGTAAACCAAGCCAGGCTGCCTAGCCTGCGTGTTGCCGGAACCTGCGCTTGAGTTCCACGACCTCGGTTAGTACCGTTGTTTCCTCTACCATTACCACGACCCCTCTGTGGTCCCACATTTCTATCTTGTGCACGGTTCTGCCCTTCTGGCTGCTTCTTAGCTAGCTTTTGGGGACAATCCCTGACGCGATGCTCCAAAGATCCACACTCAAAGCATCCCTTATCGCCGGCCCAACAACCTCCCCAATGGGTCTTCCCACAGCGATTGCACTGGGTCGGCCTCTGATTAGCAGTTGTGGGCCTTGCTGCCTGATTGGGCCCACTTGGCCTAGCCTTTTCTCGAGTACTACCGCTTGATCCGGTGACCCAAAACTTCTCTTACGATTGTTCTTACTATAATTACGCCTCACAGCCTCCTTGATTCCCTCGGCTACCTTAGCCTTCTCCACTAGGGATGAGAACTCACGAACTCTTTGTGGGGCAATCAAGCAACCTTAAATCATCTGGAGTCCATCCTCAAAGCGGACACAACGCTCATGTTGAGAGCCACGATGCCTCTCGCATATCTACTCGGCCTTAGAAACTCCGCCTCATATTCGACACGGACTTAGTTCCTTGGACTAATCCCGAAAAAGCCTTTCTCTGCGCGTCGGTGTAACTAATGCCCACATACTTTTTCCGGTGGCGGATCGAAATACTCCCAAGTCAAATCATCTGCTGTAGCTCCATCTCGAACCGTAAGCCACCACTGATACGCTTCATCCTTTAGAAGCGACGCGCCCCTTTCGGCTTCTCTTCTTGATCAGTCAAGGTCATCCATGATCCTTTCGATTGACTCTAGCCGATGTCCATTGCTGCGGGTGCCACTCGACACACCTCGGAATACCTCCGCTCCGTTAGATCGGAGTCGCTCGGGGGACGATTCCAGAGCTCCAACATTTCCACCAGCCCCAGCCACCATCTCCAAGACTCGCAACACGACTTGCGATACCGATTCGCCACTGGCCCGCCCGCTCCTCGGCTCTAAAAGTAGGAGGTGGTGGTGGCGGTGGTACCTCATTCTCTCGAACCTTGTCGACGACTGACGGGTTCGGACACCGTCATCCTACCCCTACCACGTCCACGGCGTCCACGTCCTCTAGAACTCATTCTATCTACGCGCTTTTAATCGATTAAGAAAATTTTATGCGTTAGCATTTGTTTCACTTTATTACTCGCGAAGAAGTTTTATGGATAAAGTTTAATCAGATATTCTTTCGAGCAAACAATGTCTCAGTTTCCTATCCTAGTTCACAAAAAAGTTCATGCATCCATTCCTTAATACTTTCCATACCTATTCACTCTTGGACATTTACGCCATTTCTAACCCGGGGTATTTTAGTCTTTTTCCTCTGAGGGTATTTTTCGTACTTTTCGGGACCAAGATATTTCTTGATGATTTCCAAAGCTAGTTATTGAATGTTTTATAAAATAGTTGAAATTTTGGGGCAACACCGTCAAATTAATATTTTATGGGTCAGGGGCATTTTGGTAATTTTACTCCTAGGGGTATTTCGGTAATTTTTCACAAGTCAAGTTTTCCGAGAAAACATGATATACCTAGTGTTCTAGGGTTTAAGAGGGTTATTGGATGAGTTTTGAAAACATTAGGGCTTGTTATTTCCTTCTTTTTCGAAAACATGGCTGATTCCCTTTTTTTCGGGTTTTAATCATTGTGTTTAGCCTATGACCGAGCCCTCCTGGTCGGGGTGAACCAAAGCTACGCACTGTGCGAGAATTCAAGTGAAGAGGAGGTGGGTCACGCGGACCGCTTAAATACCAAGCTCTCCTTTGAACCTTTCTGAGACATGCGCACAGAGGTTACCACACCACCGAGCCTTACGAGTTAGGGTGAGCCAGGAAGCTACGCACGGGTAGGATACTGCGAAGAGGAGGTGAGTCACGAGGACTCGCTTAAATACCAAGCTCTTCCGGATCCAATCCTAGACATGCGTCTGAGGGGTTACCACACCCTAGCTCGTTGACTAAGTCATAGGTTGGTTTAGTTCTTTAAGTCTTATGCTTCGTTGTGTTTGAGTAATCTAACCCTAGGGTCCAAGTCCTATAAGTCTATCTACGTTCCATGCTTCCTACCCTTCTACTGAATATATTTCACACAAAGGTTTAGATGTACTTACAGGCGGATCGGGTGCAGGAGACTCGGGCCATCTTTGCTTAAAAACCCAGAAATCATACCATAAGGCCTACCAAAAACATTTTTGGGCCTTGGGCCCCACAATGAGCTTTGAACTTGGCTCGATACCAATTCAGTAACAACCCAAACCCGGCCCAAACACTACGACCAAATCGAGTTATTACGAGGTAAAACCTTGTGATCGCTTTTGAAAAACATTTAATTTTCTATTGAAAACTCCTCGTTTGGTTGTCTTGTTAAGCTAACCTTGGATCAAATTTGGGATTTTAATTAAGCCCAATTATTATACGATTTCAAGTGTACCCGATGGCACGTTTAAATTTCCACGTGTTAACTTAAGAAAACATGTGATTTAATTTAATTTAATGATATAGTTAAAGTCGATATCCAACATAAAAAAATAAAATGCAACTATAGTTTATGGAGGCCTTATTACAACCCAAAATAGAAATTAAACAACTTTAAAGTTACGTAAATTAAAATCCTTTGCATGGCCGCCTCGAGTCCCACCGCGCCGCCCACCGCCATCTACGAGTCACTGAAAAATGTTAAAGGAGAAGGTGAGTCGCCAAGACTCGATATGTAACCCTTCCCCATTTTAAAGCATTTTCATACACATCAAATAACAAATTAATTAAGCAAAGTATCATGTACCCAACCTAGCCAACCAAACACCTTTGTCTACCCCACGTGGTACCAAACCACTTTGGTGACCGTAGTCACGATGTGTTACCAAAAAACTGGTGGTGCCAAACCACTTTGGTGACATATAGTCACTATGTGCTACCAAAGCACCGGTGTCCGTAGACACAAATCGGGTGATGGGGCCAACCCATCGTGTGATACCAAATCTTTGGCGAGACGATCCCATATCTCAAGTGGGGCCAACCCACGGTGGTGTTAACCACGGGGACAAGTCGCTATGAGGTACCAAACCTCTGGAGGTACCAAACCTCGGTGACATATAGTCACAGTGTGCTACCAAAGCAACGGTGCTCGTCGGCCACGAATACTTTGCCCCTCCACTCAATCAACCCACATAGTCAACGATCACATATAGATTTATCATATGTATTATCACAGCATGCTTCCCAAAAGCATAAAATAGCAATCATATGCACAGGTACTTACCAGATCACCCCAAATACCGTGATGGTATTCAAGCCATTGCTACACACATCAAGTTAGCAATCACATTACTTAGCATAAATAACAAGTTAAATGGTGTGTATGTACACACCTGTCACCAACAAGGAGTCTAAATCCCTAATGAAGAAGTCGGCCACCCAGATCCACTAGCCCCTATATTCGGCCAACCATGGGAGTTAGTGATATGGCCCATTCGGCCAAACCAAACAATTTAAAGGGGTCCTACTTTGCACTCGCATCCTTACCCAATCGGCGAGTACTAGTCCTAGCGTCCGATTTGCGAATCTGGTTTACAAACCACACTTGGTCAATTAACAACACTAATAACCATAGCCTTGGCTTTTAAACACCAATATAAGCCTTACCTATACTCACCAAATTCCGTTTGTCGGCGGATGCAAGATCGATCTCACCGCCGAGATCCCGAGTCCTAGGTGAAATCGGCTTCAATAGAAAGGTTAGCCAACCATTAGTACTTGCCAACTTTGGCTTTTCCTTTAACTCAAATCGGCATAACATCAAAGATAAGGAAATTGACATTCGGCTATAGCCCTTTCTTACCTTCTTCAAACCGATTGAAAACCAACTTCCGAAGACTTCCACTTCTTTTAGTATTCGGCCAACAACGCTGCCAAGGAGGAGTGTGAGATTCGGTTCTTAAAAAAAAGGGTGTATTCGGCTATTGGAGGAAGGAAAATAGTGGGGATGAGAGGGAGAGAAGTTTCGGCTAAATGGGTTTGGGAGGTTGGAAGAAAAATAAAAGAAGATTGAGAGGAGGAGGGCTAGGGTTTTCGGCAAGTAGAAAAATGAAGAGAAAAAAAAACAAAGAATGATGCTAGGTTGCTCTTTTTATAGGCATTTGGCCCCCTCCTATCAAGCTTGCAGTCCATCCTAAGCAACAAGGAGTTCAACTCCAAGCCGTCCACTCCTCTTCATCAAGGAGTCCCACAATCGGCCATCACCTATTTTTGCTCCAAGCCACCCTTTTAATTTAATTCAAACTTAATTGAATTAATCCTCTTTTATCAACTAATAAAATCCCTTATTATCATCAATTTTAAGCAATTTAAAACCAATTTAAAGTGCTTAAATTATCCCATAATATTAATAATATTATCAACCCCTTTATTATCCAAAATAAAAAGAATCCAAGGAGAGAAAAACTCTCCACATGTGCCGTCCCATTAATGAGCAAAGAGAAACTCATGACTCGAACCCGGGCTCTCTTTGTTCCCCCTTGTGGCGTCACATGTAGCTCTTAAGTGGGCTTCTTTTGCCACTTAACCAAGGCCTATTTTGTGTTAAATTACCCATATTTATTCTTATAATACCCACTTACTAAGGCTCCCTTCTTTTAAAAGTTAAAAACTAAAATTTCTCCATCAAACCGAGCACACTTAAGCCTTAAATTAAGCTTATTTATTCCATAAATAATACCACGATAGTTCTTACATAAGAATAATAATTCGATTCCAAATAACCCCACATTTGGGATGTTACAAGATATATGTTTGATTAACATTGTGTGTCTTTAGAGTTTTGTTGAATTTGAGTATTTTGGACTCAATTGAGAAAAGTGTAAATTGAGGGAATAAAATGTGAAATAAATGAAACGTGTGGGTTTTTATGAAAATAAGGAAAATTCAGCTAAGCTTATGCAAGGTGAAATTATGTGAATTTGATGATTTTGTGAATTAGGGACTAAAGTGTCGAAATGTGAAAATGTGAGGGCTATTATGTAAAATGCCCCAAATATGTGTGTTTGGACTAAAATGAATGATTTGGTGATTGAGTGTGTAATATCCGGGATTTATGGCTTGTGCATTATTGCGTAATTATGTGAAGTAGCATACCTGTGTGTGTTGTAAATATGTTCTATGAATTTTTAGAACCTTAAGAGTGTAGGTGAATGCCTTAGAAAAATATTGAATTTTAAGTTTTAAAGGGGAGCTAAGCCTGAGAGGCCTTAAGAGAAATTGTAGGGGAAATTGGACATAAGAATCAGCTTGTTAAAGTGGCAAGGAGGTGCCACTTAAGGCATTGGTAAGTGACGCCTCAAGCAGTGGAGAAGGGCTTGAGTTCGAGCCACAAGGGAAGCAAATAAAAGAGTTTTATTTTGTAGCAAGGAGCAAGAGAGGTGGACGGCAATGGGGCACTGAGGGGATGAGCTTTAGATGAGATTAAATTCCTTTTAAAATTCGGCTAAAGGGAGGTGATAATGCTTGACTTATTCAAACTATTTTGAATGGGTAGAGAAGAGAGAAAATAGGAGCAAAATAAGGGATAGGAGAGGAGAAAGGGTAGTGGCCGAATATAGGACTCTAAGGGTGGCATTTTCGGTTTTGAAGTTGATAAGGAGGGTGTGCCAAAATTTAGACCTTTCTTTTCTCTCTAAGTGCCGTTCCTTCCCCTTGTGCAGTAGTCATCTAGTTTCGGCTTTCATACTCTTTTGGTTGGTGACCGAAACTTCAAAGACCATTAAGGTCATTAGCGTTTTCTTCTTCTCTTTCTCTATTTGTTTCTTGGCCGAACCTATTTCTTTTTCCCAAACTTCTTCTTTTCTTTTTGTTAGCCAAACCACTATAGCATTCACTTCTTCTTCTCATAGCTTGCTCAAAAGCCGAATCTCCCTAGTGCCCATCAAGAGCCGAATTCCATACTCTTTAGCTATTAATCTCCATAGCCGAATCTCAAGGTGCCCTTATTCTCTCTTCTTTGTCGCAAGTTTTAGAAGCTGAAACACTTCTTGTGGATTAGCCGAAACCTTTCTCTTTGGGATCTAAGAGCTGATTCTCTGAGGGTGCTTTAATAGTGGTAAGTATTTTCTCTCCTTTAGCAATCGGTTTAGGTTCTTTTCTTTTAGTGTGCCGAAATCAAGGGTTGGCCTTGATTTCTAAGGATGACCGAATGTTCATTAAGTCATATTCTCGTGTTTTGTGTAGCCATCGTGAAGGAGGTCTTTCGGGATTTGAAGTGATCAAGGTAAGCCAATGTATTATTCGGCCAAGGGCTTTTTCCTTAAGTACTCTTGTATTAAAGCCGATTCTAACAAGTTGATTAGTAGGGGATTTCGACATCTTCATAAGGCAAGTGGTGTTTTCGGGATTTGATTAGTAACCAATCGCTGACAAGGTAAGGATTTTTGTTGTGATAATCCTTGGAATTGATTATTTAGCCGAATGGCCTTTTTGCTAAAATGCTTAGTGTTGGCCGAATGTAGGAACTAGAGATCTGAAGTATTAGATCGGGATTTTTGGGATTTCAGTGAAAGCATTAAGTAAACCAGGTGTGTACCCCACACTAACTCTTAATAGATTTATGGCATCAATCTAATATATGTGTTTATAATAATGTGAAAAGTGGGCAAAGGTACCATGTGATGGTACAAAGTACTCAGGTAAGTAACCTTAACATTATGTTAATAAATGATATGAATAATATTATGATATGAATATTTGGAATATGGTACATATGTGAATATCGATAAGAATGTGGAATAAGGCATAAGCCATGATATTGCATATTCTATGTGACATGGGGCATATGGGTTATATGGAAATGGGAAGTGATCTGGTGGTTTATACCACAATATCTGAATGTGGTGACTCATGTCACGAAATCTGAATGTGGTGACTTATGTCACAAAATAATGTTTGGTGGCTATGCCACAAAATTTATAAGGGCGATGAGCAAGTCGTCTGCAGCGACTACCTTCGATGATGTGTAGCGGATGGAGGGTCGACTTAGTAGTCCCGACGGTGTGATGGTTGGTACGGGTGATGTGTAGCGGATGGTTATCTAGGTATGGGTTCGGGTTTGCATCATTATTTCTATCCGCTATATATATACGTATGATATGATATGATATGCCCGAATCGTTGAGACTTAGTGTTGGTTATACACACTGAGTCTGTTTGACTCACCCCATTGTGGGATATCTTTTCAAGTGACACTCAGTAACGGACCGGGTCGGCAGGAGCTTAGTGGTGGCCATGTTCAACTCAGACTTTATTTTAATTTTGGACTTTTTATTTCTAAGTATTTTGGATTTATTCGGGTTTTGTTTTAATGTAATAAGGCCATAGCTATAAACTGATTATGCATGCATTTTTATTTATTTTATTATGATACAATTTTTATCAATTTAAAGTTTAAGCAACTTTTCTTAAAAATAAATCTTTAAATGTTTTAACACCTAACACAAATGATTTTCAATTTAAATAGTAAACTCTAAAAACTCGACTTTTTCCTTTAACTTATGGTTTTGAAATATAACAATAAAGTCTTAATAAAGCCTAATCTTCGAGAATAACGATGTTTTCAATTTGAACCCAATCCAAATTTTTCTCCTAAATCACCCAAAGTTTTCCAAGGAACAAACAAGTTTTGAACTATTTTACTCCAGGAACATACCAGATCCGGACAGGGTTCGTGGGCTGGGTTTGGGGTGTTTCAGTTTGGTATCAGAGCCCAGTTTTAAACTCTCGGCCTTGGGTATAAAGCCCATAACATTTTCAAAATCGAGCCCAAATAAGTTTTGTGAAAATTTTTGGTGAAATGAGTAGGTTTTCTGGCATGGCACCTAAGTCTCCGGCCCGAAGTCCACCAGGTAAGTACCTCTAACTGTTGTGTGAATTAATGTATGATTTGTATATGGGTATAACGGGAACGTAGATTAGTATATTAAGTTATGGAACCCTAGGATTAGTTTACTTCAACACAAGAACTACATAAAATTTAAGGCCTAACTAAACAAACACTCGTGACTAAGTCGTAGAGAGTTAGGGTGTGGCAACCATTATGCGCATGTCTAGGATTGGATTCGGGAAGAGCACAGTATTTAAGCGATCCTAGTGACTCACCTCCTCTTCACTCGAATCTTACGGTGTGTAGTAACGGTTCACCCTAACCAAGAGGACTCATTCACGAGGCTAAACTCAATAATTAAAACCCGAAAGGGACTGCTACATTGTTTTATAAATCTTAGTTTTAAAACTACCCAAATACCCACAGTTTGTAAGATTACTAAAATACCCTTAGTTTATAAAGTTACCATATTATCCTCGACTTTTATTAAGATATCCCTACTTTACCAAAAATACCAAAAACCCCTATTTTTGCAAAATATCATGATACCTGATTTGAAAATTTACCAAAATACCCATATAGGACAAATTACGAAAATACCCACAGGATTAAAACAGAAAAAATGTACAAGTGATGAATGTGTGTAGTAGATACTCTTTGAATGAAGGTGCTTCTTTCTACGAACTAGGATAGAAGACTTGAAACAAAACTACGAAATGATCAAAAGAACTACTACTAAACTTCCTTACATAAAACTTGTTCGTGGATAATTAGTGGAACAAAGACTAATGCATAAAACTTTCTAAAACAGATTAAATCACGATCGTAGACATGAGTTCTAGGAGACGTGGTCGTAATGTGCGAGGGCGTGGTAGAGGCGGAATGGACCGTATTGGAACCCGTTAGAGTGCTGGACAAGGGTCTAAAATGAGGTACCACCACCCCCACCACCCGGTTGTTGGTGTTGAGCGAGCAAGATCGAGACGGGGATGATGCGATGCTCATGGCGATCTTTGCGAGTTCTTGAGATGGTGGGTGGAGCGGTAGAGGTATGGGAGCTTGGAACTGTGTGCCGGCGACTCGAGAGCCAATGGAGTGAAGTATTCCGTGGCATATACGGTGTGGCACCCAGTGACGGTGAGTATTGGTTGGAAGCAGCAGAGCGAATTATGGATGATTTGGATCATTTCTTGAAGAGAAAGTGAAGGAATGGTGTCGCTACTTCAGCGATGAGGCATATCGGTGGTGGCTCACGATTCGGGATGGTGCTACTGACTAAGGATCTCACTTGGGAGTATGTTAAGGCGGCATATCGGAAGAAGTATGTTGGAAGTAGTTATCACGATGCTCGGAGGAAGGCATTTACGAGGTGGTTCAAAGGAACAAGTCCGTAGCGAATGAGAGGCTGAATTCTTAAGGTTGAGCGGTATGCTCGAGGTATCGTGGCTACGGAGCATGAGCGATGTGTCTAATTTGAGGACGGGTGAGGATGACACGAGATTGTTGATAGCTCCACAGTGAAGCGAGTTTACACGTGTTGGTGGAAAAGGCTAAGGTAGCCGAAGGGATTAAGGACTCTGTGAGGCAGAATCTTTGAGCGGAATAGGCACAAGAGAGGTTTTGGGTCATCAGGGTCATCCGAGAATGCTCAAAAGAGACAGAGAGTTGATGGGCCGCGAGGTCAGCAGGTTGCTATAGGAGGGCAGTATCGTACTTGTGATCAGTATTGGAAGAGGCACCTAGGAGAGTGTTGGAAGAAGACAGGGGGATGTTTCAAGTGTGGGTCCAAGGACCACATGATTAAGGACTGTCCTATAAAAATAGACGGGGCCGACCAACAGGTCAGAATTTCAATCAGGCTAGAAGAGGTGGACCGCAGCCACCGCGGGGTCGTGGTCCGATTGGCAGAGGTAATGGTTTTGGAAGAGGACGTGGAACATCGGGCAGAGGTGTTGGTAACACAAAGGTAAGACAGTCGGGTCTGGTGTATGCAGTTCGTCGGAGGGAGGATGGAGACGCACCAGACGTCATAACCGGTACGTTTCTTATAGCTGATAAGCCTTATTTTGCTTTAATTGATGTTGGCTCGACCCACTCGTATGTTGCAAGTAGAGTAGTTGAAACTCTTGGCATAGCCTCTGAACTGACTAGGGAGATGACTATAGTAAGCCCGTTAGGTCAAACTGTAGTGGTGAATAAGATACTTCGGAGTGTACCTCTAGAGATTCAGGGAGTGATATTCCCTGCCAACTTAATGGAATTACCCTTCAGAGAATTTGATCTCATTTTTGGCATGGATTGGCTAGTGGAACATCGGGCTAAATTGGATTGTGCAGCTAAGCGAATGGAGTTAAGGACCCCGGAGGATGAGGAGGTAATTATGATAGGAGAAAGAAGAAACTATTTGGCTAATGTAGTTTCAGCATTAAAGGCGGATAAGATGGTTCGGAAAGGGTGTGAGGCATTCTTGGCTTTCGTTAGTGCGTTGGATGCAAAAGAAGAAGGAGTTAGTGGAGTTAGAACCGTAAGGGAATTTGTGGATGTTTTCCCGGAGGAGTTACCTGGAATACCCCCTGATAGGGAGGTGGAGTTTGGAATTGACTTACTGCCTGGAACAGCGCCAGTATCTATCGCTCCGTATAGAATGGCACCAAAGGAGTTGGTGGAGCTCAAGGCTCAAATTCAGGAGTTGCTTGACCGTGGGTTCATTCGACCCAGTGTGTCTCCATGGGGAGCACCGGTCTTGTTTGTGAAGAAGAAGGACGGGACTATGCGTATGTGTATAGATTACCGTCAGTTGAATAAGCAGACCATCAAGAACAAGTACTCGTTGCCAAGGATAGACGACTTGTTCGATCAGCTTAAGGGGCAGCGGTGTTCTCGAAGATAGATCTACGATGCGGATATCATCGACTTAAGGTGAAGAAGCGGATATCCATAAGACGACTTCCGGACAAGATATGGGCATTATGAGTTCGTAGTAATGCCGTTCGGATTGACGAACGCCCTGGCCGCGTTCATGGATATGATGAAGCTGGGTTTTTAACCCTACTTGGATCGATTAAATCGTTGTGTTCATAGACGACATCCTAGTGTATTCTAAGTCGGAGGAGGAACATGGCGAGCATCTCGGATAGTGTTGCAAGTGTTAAGGAGAAGAAGCTATATGCCAAATTCAGCAAGTGTGAATTTTGGCTTAAAGAAGTTGCGTTCTTAGGGCATGTAGTGTCTGCGAAGGGATAAGGGTGGATCCTAGGAAGATTGAGGCGGTGCTAGGCGGAAACCACCTAAGTCGTGGTGAGGTGCGTAGTTTCTTGGGATTGGCAGGCTACTACGGAAGAAGTGCGTAGAAGGGTTCTCATCAATATTTTGCTCCTTTGGACGAAGTTGTTGAGAAAGGAGGTACCTTTTCGTATGGACGAGATAGGCAACAGGAGAGCTTTGAGAAGCTTAAGAGGGTCTTGGTGAAGCTCCAGTCTTAATTCACTGAGGCGGGGAAGGATTTCGTGGTGTCTTGTGATGCTTCCCACACAGGGTTGGGATGTGTTTTAATGCAAGATGGGAAAGTAGTCGCTTATGCGTCTCGTCAATTAAGGCCGTATGAGGTTAACTATCCGACGCATGACTTGGAATTGGCGGCGGTGGTCTTTGCTCTTAAGGTATGGAGGCACTATCTATATGGAGAAAAGTCAGTGATTTACACAGACCACAAGAGCCTTAAGTATCTGTTGACTCAGAAAGAGCTGAACCTGAGACAGCGAAGGTGGGTGGAGTTATTAAAGGATTACGATTGTTCTATAGAGTATCATCCGGGCAAGGCAAATGTAGTGACAGATGCTCTAAGTCGAAAAGTAGTGTCGGATCTGAGGGCGATGTTTGCACATCTAAGCTTGTATGACGATGGAAGTTTGTTGGCTGAATTGCAAGTTAAGCCGACGTGGTTGAATGAGGTGAAAGAAAGACAGTTGGCAGACGATGATCTAAGTGCTAAGTTGCGACAAGTGCATAGTGGGGAGTTAGAGGATTATGGTGTTAACAACGATGGAGTATTGTGTTTCAAGGGTAAGGTCTGTATGCCTAAGGATAAGGAGTTAAGGCAGAGAATTCTTCAGGAATCGCATAGTAGCCCTTATGCTATGCATCCTGGAGGTAGTAAGATGTACCGAGATCTAAGGGAGCAGTTTTGGTGGCTGGTCTTAAGAGGGAGATTCTGCGAATTTGTAGGAAAGTGCTTAACGTGTCAGCAAGTTAAGGCTGAACACCAAGTTCCGTCAGGATTGCTTCAGCCGATAAAGATTCCGCAGTGGAAGTGGGAGAGAATCACCATGGACTTCGTTAGTGGGCTTCCCCTTACGCCTACTAAGAAGGAATCAGTGTGGGTGATAGTGGACCGATTGACAAAATCCGCGCATTTCATACCAGTGCGGATTGACTATTCTTTGCGAGAGGTTGGCGAAGTTGTGCGTGGCGAGAAATTGTGAGGTTGCATGGAGTGCGGTGTCAATTATTTGAGATAGGGATCCAAGGTTTACGTCTCGGTTTTGGAAAGCACTACATCAAGCTTTAGGCACCAGTTGGATTTCACTCACGGCATTTCATCCACAGATCGGGACGGTCAATCGGCGAGTGATCAAGTGTTGGAAGATATGTTGAGGGGTGTGTGATAGACTTGAGAGGAAGTTGGGAAGAATATTTGCCTTTAGTGGAATTTGTATATAATAACAGCTATCAAGCGATTCGGATGGCACCGTATGAAGCCTTTGTATGGGACGGAGGTGTCGCACTCCTACGTGTTGGGCGAGAATTAGGAGAACGTCAAGTTTTCGGTCCGAGATTGTGGCGAATCGAAGAAAGGTTAAGTTAATTCGGATGCGATTAAAGGAGGCATCGGCGAGGCGAAGTCGTATGTGGATCTTAAGCGAAAGGAAATAAAATTTCTTTGTGGGAGATCGAGTGTTTCTTAAGGTTTTGCCTTGGAAGAAGGTGATGAGATTTGGTCGCAAAGGAAATTAAGTCCAAGGTTTATAGGACCTTATCGGGTATTGAAGCGAGTTGGTCGATGGCATACCGATTAGAGTTGCCTTCGGAGTTGAAGCAGATGCACAATGTATTCCATGTTTCTATGCTACTTCATTACCGATCGGATCCATCTCATGTAGTGCGATTGAGGAGGTGGAGCTAAGGCGATTTGTCCTACGAGGAAGAGCCGATTGATTTTGGAGCGAGATGTGAAAGTGCTACGAAGAAAGTCGGTTCCTTTAGTCAAAGTGTTATGGCGTAATCATGGATCGGAAGAAGCCGTGGGAGCCGGAAGAAACAATGCGACGATAATACCCTCACTTATTTCAGCAGGTAATTTCGAGGGCGAAATTATTTTAAGGGGGTAGAAAGCGTAATATACGGGATTTATGGCTTGTGCATTATTGCGTAATTATGTGAAGTAGCATGCTGTGTGTGTTGTAAATATGTTTTATGAATTTTAGAACCTTAAGAGTGTAGGTGAATGCCTTAGAAAAATATTGAATTTTAAATTTTAAAGGGAGCTAAGCACGAGAGGCCTTAAGAGAAATTGTAGGGAAATTGGACATAAGAATCAGCTTGTTAAAGTGGCAAGGAGGCGCCACTTAAGGCATTGGTAAGTGGCGCCTCAGCGGTGGAGAAGGGCTTGAGTTCGAGCCACAAGGGAAGCAAATAAAAGAGTTTTATTTTGCACCAAGGAGCAAGAGAGGTGGACGGCAATGGGGCACTGAGGGGATGAGCTTTAGATGAGATTAAATTCCTTTTAAAATTCGGCTAAAGGGAGGTGATAATGCTTGACTCATTGAAACTATTTTGAATGGGTAAAGAATAGAGAAAATAGGAGCAAAATAAGGGATAGGAGAGGAGAATGGGTGGTGGCCGAATATAGGACTCTAAGGGTGGCATTTTCAATTTTGAAGTTGATAAGGAGGGTGTGCCGAAATTTAGACCTTTCTTTTCTCTCTAAGTGCCATTCCTTCCCCTTGTGTAGTAGTCATCTAGTTTCGGCTTTCATACTCTTTTGGTTGGTGACCGAAACTTCAAAGACTATTAAGGTCATTAGCGTTTTCTTCTTCTCTTTCTCTATTTGTTTCTTGGCCGAACCTATTTCTTTTTCCCAAACTTCTTCTTTTCTTTTGGTTAGCCGAACCACTATAGCATGCACTTCTTATTCTCATAGCTTGCTCAAAAGCCGAATCTCCCTAGTGCCCATCAAGAGCCGAATTCCATACTCTTTAGCTATTAATCTCCATAGCCGAATCTCAAGGTGCCCTTATTCTCTCTTCTTTGTCGCAAGTTTTAGAAGCTGAAACACTTCTTGTGGATTAGCCGAAACCTTTCTCTTTGGGATCTAAGAGCCGATTCTCTGAGGGTGCTTTAATAGTGGTAAGTATTTTCTCTCCTTTAGCAATCGGTTTAGGTTCTTTTCTTTTAGTGTGCGAAATCAAGGGTTGGCCTTGATTTCTAAGGATGTTTGAATGTTCATTAAGTCATATTCTCATGTTTTGTGTAGCCATCATGAAGGAGGTCTTTCAGATTTGAAGTGATCAAGGTAAGCCAATGTATTATTCGACCAAGGGCTTTTTCCTTAAGTACTCTTATATTAAAGCCGATTCTAACAAGTTGATTAGTAGGGATTTCGACATCTTCATAAGGCAAGTGGTGTTTTGGGATTTGATTAGTAACCAATCGGCGACAAGGTAAGGATTTTTGTTGTGATAATCCTTCGGGAATTAACTGTTTAGCCGAATGGCCTTTTTGCTAAAATGCTTAGTGTTGGCTGAATGTAGGAACTAGAGATCTAAAGCATTAGATCGGGATTTTCGGGATTTCAGTGAAAGCATTAAGTAAACCAGGTGTGTACCCCACACTAACTCTTAATAGATTTATGGCATCAATCTAATATAGGTGTTTATAATAATGTGAAAAGTGGGCAAAGGTACCATGTGATGGTACAAAGTACTCAGGTAAGTAACCTTAACATTATGTTAATAAATGATATGAATAATATTATGATATGAATATTTGGAATATGGTACATATGTGAATATCGATAAGATTGTGGAATAAGGCATAAGCCATGATATTGCATATTACGTGTGACATGGGGCATATGGGTTATATGGAAAGGAAGTGATCGGTGGTTTATACCACAATATTCGAATATGGTGACTCATGTCACGAAATCGAATGTGGTGACTTATGTCACAAAATAATGTCTAGTTGCTATGCCACAAAATTTATAAGAGGCGATGAGCAAGTCGTCTGCGGCGGCGCAGCCGATGATGTGTAGCGGATGGAGGGTCGACTTAGTAGTCCCCACGGTGTGATGGTTGGTACGGGTGATGTGTAGCGGATGGTTATCTAGGTATGGGTTGGGTTTGCATCATTATTTCTATCTGCTATATATATCGTATGATATGATATGATATGCACTGAATCGTTGGGACTTAGTGTTGGTTATACACATTGAGTCTGTTTGACTCACCCGTTGTGGGATATCTTTTCAGGTGACACTCGAGAACGGACCGGGTCGGCGGGAGCTTAGTCTTTGGCCATGTTCAACTCGGACTTTATTTTAATTTTGGACTTTTTATTTCTAAGTATTTTGGATTTATTGGGTTTTATTTTAATGTAATAAGGCCATAGCTATAAAGCGATTATGCATGCATTTTTATTTATTTTATTATGATACAATTTTTATCAATTTAAAGTTTAAGCAACTTTTCTTAAAAATAAATCTTTAAATGTTTTAACACCTAACACAAATGATTTTCAATTTAATTAGTAAACTCTAAAAACTCGACTTTTTCCTTTAACTTATGGTTTTGAAATATAACAATAAAGTCTTAATAAAGCCTAATCTTCGAGAATAACGATGTTTTCAATTTGAACCCAATCCAAATTTTTCTCCTAAATCACCCAAAGTTTTCCAAGGAACAAACAAGTTTTGAACTGTTTTACTCCAGGAACATACTAGATCCGGTCAGGGTTCGTGGGTCGGGTTTGGGGTGTTTCAGAGTGAATTGAATTTGAATGTGTATAGACCAAGAGAGGAGAGGTTCGGATCGAGATCGAGACAAAGACAAAGTGCTCGATTAATCGACTGTTTCGGTATTTCGACGTCTTAGGTAAGTTCGGACATAATACGTGTATTTAGCTATGTTTAATATTATGAAATGAATGGTAAGATGTTATTGAAATGTGAATGCTATGTGATAGCTCGACTTATGTGGCACTAAGTGTGCGTATTCGGAAATGTGACCGAGATGAATAGCACTGTGTGTGCAAAATAATATAAGCTTCAATTTTGTGGTTGGCACTATGTGTGTGATACCGATTTAAGATCAGTGCGATATGGATGCACTAAGTGTGTGATGCTAATTAAGCTTCGGCTAACTATTTGGGCACTAAGTGTGCGATTGAACCGAAGAAGGGACGAGAGTTGATCGAAATGAATAGTGAGTATTGAGTAGCATATGTAATCGACAACTAAGTATTGGCTAAGGTACGTTCGAAACCTATGTGGTTGATGAAACTATGAATGAGTTGTGGAAGGTTAATTGAATATATTAGCTTTGGATGGTATGTAATATGTGTTTATGGAATAATCTAAGTGATGATTTATTTTGATATATTGTATTATGTTACGAGCTTACTAAGGTTTTGAAAGCTTACTGTGTGATTGCTTCTTTGTTTTACAGTGTCAGTAAAGCTAGCTCAGATTCGGGGATCGTCAGCATCTCTATCACACTATCGATAATCTATTTCGGTACTTTTGAAGATGTGTATGTTTGAATATGGCATGTATAGGCTAGTTGTTTTGAAATACATTTGAGATGTGTAAATAGCAATGTGATGTGGCTAGACATATGTTGGAATTATGCATATGTAGATGTGATATGTGAAGTATGCTTTGGTATGTTTGAATGGCAATGAAAGTGTCTTATAAATGGTAAGCTTATTGATGGATTGATGCTCTTGTAACCTAGTGATGTTGTTGATGAATCATGCTTGGTAATGCATGTGTTTAGTTGTGAATTTGGTTTATAAATTGGCATGATTAGAAATGAGATTGGACAAGATGGTATGTAATCATTTGACATGTATTTGGTTGCCAAATTATGTGAGAAAATATGCTTAATTGTGCTTGTAGGTTGACCCTTGTATGGATGGCAAATTGGCCTTGCAAATGGCCTATTTTACATACATGGCCAAGATACACGAACGTGTGTCTCTGCCGTGTGGTCTAAAGATCACTTCTAGGTGTGTCTGGACAGGTCACACGGCTGAGGCTCATGGGCGTGCTTGGTGGCCGTGTGAATAAGTCAGTAGCTAGCCTATTTGCACATGACCATGACACACGGGCGTGTCTATTGACCGTGTGAACAATTCAGTCTGCATGCTTTATTTTGGCACGACCTGGACACATGGACGTGTCTGGTAGTCGTGTGTAGCACACGGCACAACTACACGGGCGTGTGACTTTTGCACTGTTGAAAAATGTTTAAGTCCCGACCTCTTTCTAACACGAGTATAAGGTCTCGTAGACCTCAATAAGGGACTATATGATTGAGATTAAAGGTGTATGATTGAGGATTGACTTTGTGTCGTGAAGTGAACGTAAATTGTTCCGATGATTTGGTAATGCCTCTTAACCCTAGTACGGTGACAGTTACGGGTTAGGGGTGTTACATTTTATTTGTATCAGAGCCAAGTTTAGTCGATTCTCGGACTAACGTAGCGTCTGTGTGTCTAGCTATACATGCCATATATGAAATTACAATAGTGTGATGAATTCTGATAGTTATAAATGTGTTTTTCGTATATGGCTGGATCCCAATCGGCGATTCTTGGCGATGTAGAAATAATGCGCGCTGCTCCCGCTCAAAGGGAGAAGACCGCAAACCACATCTGGGCCGAATGATAGTAATGAGGGAGGAGAGGCTAAGCAAGCCTTCTTTTGAATGATGAGTGAGTAGTTTTCGGAGTTCGTTCGAATGAATCCGACTGCTCCACAACCTCCACCCCCACAAGTACCTGTTGTGCCACAAGTTGTAGATCTGATCAGATTGAATAAACCTCATGTGGATAAGATTCGTAAGTACGGGGCTAAAGAATTTAGGGCCACAACTGATGACGATACTGAGCGAATCTAGTTTTGGCTCGAGAATACAATTCGAGTATTCGTAAGTACAGTTTCTTTGTTGAGGGATACAGCTTATAATTGGTGGAAGACGTTGACATCTGTGGTAGTTCAGAGAGAGAATCACACGGGATTTCTTTCAAGTTGAGTTCGAGGAAAGAAGTATATCGATCAACGATTCATTGATTAGAAGCGTAAAGAGTTTCTAGAGTGAAAACAGTCGTTTGTCGATTCTCGAGTAGTCTGACAGAATTTGTGAGAGCTGAGCCGGTATGCGCGAGAATGTGTTTCGACCAGGAAGCTACTATGTGTAAAGCTGCATAGAAGGATTGAATGAGGACATTAAGTTGTTGGTTGGGATACTTGATATAAGCGAATTTGTTGTGTTAGTGGAAAGAGCTCGCAAGCCAGAAGAGCTCGACAAAGAAAAGAAGAAAGCTGATTCTGAAGCTCGTGATGAAAGAAAAAGATCGATGAGTAAGTTTCCTCAACCTTCGACGAAGATATTTAGAGATACAAGTAACCAATCAAATACTTCATTTGGACATCCAAATAGAGACCGTGCAAGACTAAGTGTTGGTCCGAGAACTCAAGCTCCAATAGAATCAAGTGTTGATAGTGCTAAAAGCAACAAACCTGAGTGTAGACAGTGTGGAAGACGACGTGTGGGAGAATGCTGGGGAAAGTACAACAATAGAGTTTGCTACAAATGTGGATCAGGAGATCACTTCATTCGAGACTACCCAAAGATGACTGAGGAAAAAAATGTTCAGAATGTGAGATCGAGTAATGTGACGGCTAGAGGTAGACCACTCAGAAACACTAAAAATATGAGTGGAAGCTAGAGGGGGATTACCGATACAGCTGTGATATTGGAGGCGAGAGCACCTGCCCGAGATTATGCTATACGAGCACGAGAGGAAGCGTCATCTCCAGACGTCATCACTGGTACTTTTACTCTATTTGATACTGATGTGATTGCATTGATAGATCCAGGTTCTACTCATTCCTATGTGTGTGTGAATCTAGTATCAAGTAAGACTTTACCTGTTGAGTCTACTGAATTTGTGATTAGAGTATCGAACCCCTTAGGCCAGTGTGTTTTGGTGGATAAAGTGTGCAAGAATTGCCCATTGATGTTTAGGGATGTTTGTTTTCTGGCTAACTTGATGTTGCTACCATTCGATGAATTTGATATTATTATGGGTATGGATTGGCTCACTTTGCATAATGCCATTGTGAATCGTAAACGAAAGATTATTGACTTGAGAAGTCAGAATGGTGAGATAGACCGAGTTGAATCTGGTGATTTGAAAGGGTTACCAGCTTTTGTATCTGCAATGAAAGCTTTGAACTCTGTGAGAAAGGGTTGTCAGAAAAGAAAGCCGAATCTGTGCATGTGGTTAGTGAGTTTCCATATGTGTTTCCTGAAGAACTACCGGGACTACCTCCGATACGGGAAGTTGAATTTGGCATTGAATTAGTGCCGGGGACTACTCCTATTTCAATAGCTCCATATAGAATGGCACCAACCGAGTTGAAAGAGTTGAAATCTCAGTTGCAAGAGTTGACCGATAAAGGATTTGCACGACTGAGTTTCTCGCCCTGGGGTGCTCCTGTGTTATTTGTGAAAAAGAAAGTTGGTACTATGAGAATGTGTATTGATTACTGATAATTGAACAAAGTGACGATAAAGAACAAATATTCGTTGCCTCGTATCGATGATTTGTTTGATCAACTGAGAGGAGCTACAGTGTTTTCAAAGATAGATTGGAGATCGGGCTACTATCATTTGAGAGTTAAAGAATCCGATGTGCCGAAAACTACTTTCAGAACGAGGTACGGACATTACGAATTCTTAGTGATGCCTTTTGGATTAATAAATGCTCCTGCAGTGTTTATGGACCTGATGAATCGGATATTCAGACCGTATTTATATCGCTTTGTGGTGGTGTTTATTGATGACATTTTGATTTATTCATGTGATGAGACACAACATGCCGAGCATTTGAGAATTTTGCTAAAGACTCTGCGTGAGAAACAATTGTATGCAAAATTCAGCAAATTTGAGTTTTGGCTACGTGAGGTTGGTTTTCTAGGGCATATTGTATCAGCTGCGGGAATACGAGTTAATCCGAGTAAGATTTCAGCTATTTTGGACTGGAAGCCTCCGAGAAATGTATCTGAAGTCAATAGTTTTCTGGGACTATCAGGATATTATAGGCGGTTCGTGAAAGGCTTCTCGATGATAGCGACTCCGTTGATGAAGTTGCTACAGAAAGATGTTAAATTTGAATGGTCAGAAAAGTGTCATCAGAGTTTTGAGCGGTTGAAAGTATTGTTGACAGAGGCACCAGTGTTAGTTCAACTTGAATCGGGTAAAGAATTCATAGTTTATAGTGATGCATCGTTGAATGGTTTGGGCTGTGTGCTGATGCAAGAAGGCAAAGTTATTGCTTATGTTTCGAGGCAGTTAAAGCCGCATGAAAAGAACTATCTGACGCACGACCTTGAGTTAGCCGCGATTGTGTTTGCATTGAAGATTTGGCATCACTATCTATTTGGTGAGAAATGTCATATTTATACCGATCACAAGAGTTTGAAATACTCGATGACTCAGAAAGAATTGAATTTGCGACAGAGAAGATGGTTAGAATTGTTTAAAGATTATGAACTTATGATTGATTATCATTCGGGCAAAGCTAATGTTGTTGTTGATGCCTTGAGTCGGAAGTCTTTATGTGCTTTACGAGCTATGAATTCTCAGATAGATCTGTGTGATGATGGTTTAGTTTTGGCTGAGTTGAAAGTGAGACAAATGTTTGTACATCAGATTCGTAATGCCCAAAAAATTGATGATGAGATAATAACAAAATGAGCTCAATGTAATTTAAATTCAGATTCAGAATTTCAAGTGGATAGTGATGATTGTTTGAGATTTAGATATCGGATTTGTGTTCCGAAGAATTCAGAGTTGATTCAGATGATTTTGAACGAAGCTCACAATAGTCGTTTGACTGTTCACCCGGGGAGTACGAAAATGTATAATGATTTGAAACAGTTTTATTGGTGGCATGGTATGAAACGAGACATCTCTGACTTTCTGTCGAAATTTTTAGTATGCCAACAAGTTAAAGCTGAACATCAAGTTTCATCCTATTTGTTACAGCCGATTATGATTCCTGAGTGGAAATGGGAGAGAATTACGATGGACTTTGTGTCGGGATTTCCTTTATCTCTGGGAAAGAAAAATGCGATCTGGGTGATAGTTGACAGATTGATGAAATCAGCTCATTTCGTTCCGGTGAGAACAGATTGTTCACTCGATAGATTGGCCGAATTGTATATTGCTGAGATTGTGAGATTGCACGGGGTGCCACTAATTATTGTATCTGACAGAGATCCGAGATTTACCTTGCAATTTTGGAAGAAATTGCAATTTTGGAAGAAATTGCAAGAGGCTTTAGGCACAAAATTGCATTTCAGTACTGCATTTTGTCTGCAAACGGATGGTCAATCCGAGCAGATCATTCAGGTTCTCGAAGATATGTTGAGATGTTGTATTTTTGAATTTGAAAGTTCGTGGGAAAAGCATTTACCGTTGATTGAGTTTGCGTACAACAACATTTTTCAGTCTAGTATTAAAATGGCACCATATGAGGCTCTTTATGGTCGAAAATGTCGAACTCCATTGTATTGGACTGAGCTGAGTGAGAATAAAATTCACGGGGTTGATCTTATTAAGAAACTGAACAGAAAGTGAAAGTGATTGGAGGCAGTTTGAAAGCGGCCTCAGATCGTCAGAAGTCTTATGCAGACTTGAAACGAAAGGATATTGAATAAGAAGTTGGTAATAAAATGTTTTTGAAAGTGTCTCCGTGGAAGAAAATTCTTCGATCTGGAAGAAAAGGCAAGTTGAGTTCGAGGTTCATCGGACCATATGAGATTATCGAGCGTGTTGGGCCGGTTGTTTATAGATTGATGTTGGCACTTGAGTTAGAAAAGATCCATAATGTGTTTCATGTGTCGATGCTTTGACGGTATAGATCTAATCTGTCTGATGTGATTACTCCTACTGAGGTTGAGATTCAGTCAGTTTTGTTGTATAGTGAAGAACTGATCCGAATCTTGGCACAAGAGACCAAAGAATTGAGAAACAAAAGAATTTCCTTAGTGAAAGTGTTGTGGCACAAACATGGAGTACAAGAGGCTACTTGAGAGCCTGAAAACGTTATGAGAGAGCAATATCCACATTTAGACCCTAGTCAGAACAGTGGTTTTGAGACCACAAATTCAAGGTCGGAATAATATTTTAATGTTATTTTTTGTGTTGATTATATGTGATATAGCCTGCGTGAAAATTCTGTATGGTAATTTTATCGACTGTGTGTCAAATTATAAAAAAACGACTTAATCGCATAAAGTGTAAATGCTCTGTGCTGATTGTTAATTGTTTAATTGTTGTTGTCTTTATAATGTGGAGGCCTTATGAGGCAAATAAACCATTATATATTTAGTGGATGGTGGATGGACATAAAAACCTTTAGATAATGGAAATGGAATAATAATAAAAGGGGTAAAAAGGTAAATGATGTATTAATGTGTAATAAAAATTAAAACAAAACAAATGAAATGGCCATTCTCTCATCTTCCATCCACCGAAATAAGAACAAAGGAAGAGAGCTTGAAACTTTGATAATTTCGGCTAGGGCTTGGCTTAAAATAAGGTATGATTTTGAATCGATTTTTGATGATTTTTATGTTTTCATAATCGTTACTTTGTGCTCTATAAAACCCATTCTTAAATTTTGTTAATTGATGATGAATATGAAATGTGACATGAATGAATTCATGAGCTTTGTGAAGTTTGGTGATGGATTATGCAAGATATATGTTTGATTAACATAGTTTGTCTTTGGAGTTTTGTTGAATTTCAGTATTTTGGACTCAATTGAGAAAAGCGTAAATTGAGGGACTAAAATGTGAAATAAATGAAGAGTGTGGGTTTGCATGAAAACAAGGAAAATTCGGCTAAGCTTATGCTAGGTGAAATTATGAGAATTTGATGATTTTGTGAATTAAGGACTAAAGTGTCGAAATGTGAAAATGTGACGGCTATTATGTGAAATGCCCTAAATATGTGTGTTTTGACTAAAATGAATTATTTGGTGATTGAGTGGATTGAATTTGAATGTGTATAGACCAAGAGAGGAGAGGTTTGGATTGAGATCGAGGCAAAGACAAAGTGCTCGATTAATCGACCGTTTTGGTATTTCAACGTTCGTGGTAAGTTTGGACATAATATGTGTATTAAGCTATGTTTAATATTATGGAATGAATGGTATGATGTTATTGAAATGTGAATGCTATGTGATAGCTCGACTTATGTGGCACTAAGTGTGCGTATTCGGAAATGTGACCGAGATGAATAGCACTGTGTGTGCGAAATAATTTAAGCTTTGGCTTTGTGGTTGGCACTGTGTGTGCGATACCGATTTAAGATCGGTTCGATATGGATGCACTAAGTGTGCGATGCTAATTAAGCTTCGGCTAACTATTTGGGCACTAAGTGTGCGATTGAACCGAAGAAGGGACGAAAGTTGATCGAAATGAATAGTGAGTATTGTGTAGCATATGAAATCGACAACTAAGTGTTGGCTAAGGTACGTTCGGACCTATATGGTTGATGAAACTATGAATGAGTTGTGGAAGGTTAATTGAATATATTAGCTTTGGATGGTATGAAATATGTGTTTGTTGAATAATCTAAGTGATGTTTTATTTTGATATATTGTATTATTTTACGAGCTTACTATGGTTTTGAAAGCTTACTGTGTGATTCTTTCTCTATTTTACAGTGTCAGTAAAGCTAGCTCGGATCCGGGGATCGTCAGCATCTCTATCACACTATCGGCAATCTATTTTGGTACTTTTGAAGATGTGTATGTTCGAATATGGCATGTATAGGCTAGTTGTTTTGAAATACAATTGAGATGTGTAAATAGCCATGTGACGTGGCTAGACATATGTTGGAATTATGCATATGTAGATGTGATATGTGAAGTATGCTTTGGTATGTTTGAATGGCAATGAAAGTATCTTATAAATGGTAAGCTTATTGATGGAATGATGCTCTTGTAACCTAGTGATGTTGTTGATGAATCATGCTTGGTAATGCATGTGTTTAGTTGTGAATTTGGTTTATAAATTGGCATAATTAGAAATGAGATTGGACAGGATGGTATGTAATCATTTGACATGTATTTGGTTGCCAAATTGTGTGAGAAAATATGCTTAATTGTGCTTGTAGGTTGACCCTTGTATGGATGGAAAATTAGCCTTGCAAATGGCCTATTTTGCTTACATGGCCAAGAGACACAGGCGTGTGTCTATGCCGTGTGGTTTAAAGATCACTTCTATGTGTGTCTGGACTGGTCACACGGCCGAGGCTCACGGGCGTGCTTGGTGGCCGTGTGAATAAGTCAGTAGCTAGCCTATTTGCACACGGCCATGACACACGGGCGTGTCTAGTGACCGTGTGAACAAGTCAGTATGCATGCTCTGTTTTGGCACGACCTGGACACATGGACGTGTCTGGTAGTCGTGTGTAGCACATGGCCCAACTACACGGGCGTGTGACTTTTGCAGTGTTGAAAAATGTTTAAATTTTCTAAAGATTTTCGTAAGTGTTTGGTTTAGTCTCGACCTCTTTCTAACACGAGTATAAGGTCTCGTAGACCTCAATAAGGGACTATATGATTGACATTGAAGGTGTATGATTGAGGATTGACTTTGTGTCGTGAAGTGAACGTAAATTGTTCCGATGATTCGGTAATGCCTCTTAACCCTAGTCCAGCGACGATTACGAGTTAGAGGTGTTACAATGCATATAGATGTCCACCAAATATAAAAAATGGTGAAATTACATCATAAGGACCTTCATTTTAATAAACCATACCTATTAGACACCTTTTACAAGTACAATGCAACTTTTGCATTTTACCTGATTTAGTCCTTTTTTATCAAATTAACCAACCAATCGATAAAATTAGCTCATGAAAGTTTGGCACATATCAAATAACATGCTGTAAACACCAAAAGTAATATTAAAATAATTTTTTGACATCGAATTTGTGGTTCTGAAACCACTGTTCCAATTTAGCTAAAACCGGGTTGTTACATCAAGGGCTCGTATAAGGGACATTATGTGTGAGATTGATTGCTTTTGCTATTAATGATGTTATGATTTTTATGTTTTGAATATTTGATAGTTTTGAGTTGTAAACATTTGTTAATGCTCCGTAACCTTATTTTGACGATGGATATGGGTTAGGGGTGTTACCGGATGGATGTTTGCCGAGGTATTCTGAGAGGTTCCATGGAAATGATAGTGAAGAAAATGACAAACACCCAGTCAGCAATAAGAGAACTAAGCATTTGTTCCCCCACATGCACGTATAGTGGAAAATATTCACCTTAAATTAGGGAAAAAATCAATCATTGGCTGATGACTTTTACCTTAGAGGATAACCCAAGTATAAAAGGCAATAAAAATGGGAGAAACAAAAGCAATAATTTTTCTGAGCTGGGACAGAGGTCCCATGGTGACAAGAAGGGCAAATTGAGCTGACTATGAACTTTGGTGAAGACGAGCAACAAGACACCGAGTTAGGGGGATTGGAGTTTTGAAACCAAGATATCTTCCTCTACATTTTGTTTCAATTCTTCTGTTCTAAACTAATATTTTGGGATAGTAATGATACGAAAACAACTTGAACAAGCCATGAGATAAGTTAATACGACTGGGGTTTGCTTTGGATGATGTTTTAACTTCGATAAATGTTGATGGATTTATATGGTTCATATTACTGCTTTACCCAATGGTTGTTTTTATTTAAATGCTTAAGAGAGTGTTGATGAATGCTTAATAAGTCTTAAGGTAGCTTGACACTGACAGGGTTAGGTTACATGGACCGAAGTTGCATAATATAAGTGAGTGTTGAGTGAAATACTCGTGTAAACTCTAGACATAAAGCCTTACCTTACACAATTTAGAGGGTTGAGCTTTTGTAGTAGTTGCTAATCCCGAGGGTATAGACATACTGCCTTAGGGGTGAGTAACCTTCGGCCTTGCTTTCGACAGAGGTAAACCACATAAGTACCCAATCGAACAGTAAGTTCACCATAGTTTTGCCACAGCATTGTTCACGGGTTAAAACAGATCCGTTAGTAATCCCAACCTTCACGACCAATATTCCAACCTTGCTAAAGTCCCTAGTACTTTTGTTTGATTTGTTGCAATGGTAGTGTTTGATAGTATACTTCATTACTCTCACTTCTAATGTGTTGACCCATTTTAATTTCAATAAACATCATTCAATACATTTATCTTTTTTGTTGAATTGTGATAACTTAGACAAAGAGCACTCATCCAATCTTCATGGGAACGATACTCACTCATCACTTTATTACTTAATTCGACGTGTACACCTGCAAAATTTACACATCATATTCACACACAATAATAACTACTGGGCCGAGTTTGAGGGGTTACATTTAGTGGTATCAAAGCCCTGTTCAAAACTTGGACTATGGGTAAAGTATTTTCTAAAAACTACATGCATTATAAAGGGGTATTTTGGGAAGAATATGCCACATGTTAACATTGTTGTAAAAAAATTTGAGACTCCCAAAGCCGATCCAAGGTAAGTGTTCTTTAGATTTGAAACTATAAACTGAGACAACTATAAACTATGAAAAACTATAGACTGAGACAACTACAGACTGTGGAAAATCTAGATAGTGAAAATGATAGATAGTGAGACAAGTGTAAATTGAAATGAAACTTCGATTAAAAATATTCAAGTGATAACATAGAAACTTACCTCTATGTTAGACTATGAGCATGATTACATGAAAAATGCGAAAAGTGATTATATGTGTTAAATTTGAAAAATGGTCATATCACATGCATGGGGTGGGTCTTGCAAAAGGTGGAAGTTATGTGGCAGTTTATCTGCGATTATGTGGTCATTATCAGAAATTATGTGGTGGCTTGTCCATAATGTGTCATGTAACAGCCCGGTATAGGGCCTAGTTAGAATAGTGGTGCGAGACCACAAATCCGAAGTAGAAATATGAGTTTTATGAATTTTATAAGGTAAATGAGGTGATTTCATAATAGTGAGAAAATCTCATGAAGAAATTTTATTAATTAGTGATTTAATTGTCCATTAGGACTAAATTGCAAAGAATGGAATATATGAGATTTTAGAAGATTTAAGTATGAAATACAATTATGAAAATTACTAGAGGTCCTTATTTAGCAATTAGACCATTATATTAGATGATGGACAAAAATGGACATGGGAAGGAAAAATCCCAAGGAAGGACCATTAAGGGCATTTTTGTCCTTTGTTAAATAAAAGAATTAAAAGGGAAAAACAAGAAAAATTTATGTCCATCTTCTTCTCCCTTGGCCGAAAATCACAAGGAGGACATAGCTAGGGTTTCTTTAACTTTAAAGCTTGATAGTAAGTGCATCCTAGCCCCGTTTTTAATGTTCTTCGTATTTTTGAGATCCTCGTAGCTCGGTTTAGCTAATTTTAGCTATATTTTGAGCTAGGGTTCATGTTCAAAAATTTACCCATGTGTGACTTTCATGTATTTTGATGTTTTATGGAAGAATATGAGAGTTTGATGTATGATAAACATCTTTTTCTAAGTGATTTTCATGAAGAATGCATAAAAGGACCAAATTGTAAAAGTTGTAAAAATGGTCATACATGAGTGAAATAGTGGAAATTGAAGGTTGCTATAGTATGAAATGTGATTCGGCTAGGCTTGAAATGCAAGAAAGTTGAATAAAAATCATTTTACGAGCCTAGGGGCAAAAGTGTAATTAAGTAAAAGTTTGGGGGCAAAATCATAATTTTTCCAAAATATGAATTATGAGCTGATTTAGTCAATGTGTTAATTTGACAAGCAAAATTGTTATTATAGATCAAGAAACGCGAAGCCTGGATCAAAACCAAGGCAAGAACAAAATCGAGGACTAAATCGAGCATCGAGACACATTTTGAGAATCGTGGTAAGTTTGTATGAAGTTAAAGTTTCATAATGTTTCGATATTTGAAATTGTATGATATTATGATAATTTATCTCATTTCTATGAAATTCGAGTAAGGAAGCTTCGATGAAGAAATGGTGAGAATAAGCGAAGCTAAAGTCCTGGTTAAAGTTCCAGAATAAGAATGATGTCTATGTATTCACATGAGATAAGGAAGGTCCCGTGTAAGACCATGTCTGGGACATGGCTTCGGCACCAAATGAAGATCTCGTATAAGACCATGTTTGGGACATGGCATCAACATCGAGCTTTGAGATCCCGTATAAGACCATATCTGGGATGTGGCATCGGCATCAAGAAGTGATCCCATGTAAGACCATATCTGGGATATGGCGTTGGTATCAATATTTATGCAAGGTGAATTTGAATATTTTACGATAATCTAATTAGTTCATGGGTAAATGAGCTAAGTAAGTAAGATGGTATAGAACCAAAACTATTTACGTATGACCTTGAGGTTCATTCATGTTATGAATGATGAAGATTTGAATTTATGCTCATGTTAGTATATGTGATAATTTATGTGATAAGTGATACAGGTACTATGAGAAAATACATGTTATAAACCCATAAAGTAACATGAGATGGGTAAGAGTAAGTATGAGTAAGTATGGATGAGAATGTTTAAACATTTGAGACTTGTGTGGATATTGTTTCAATAGATAGATGAATTTTATGAAAGCAATTATGTTGCTTTAAAATTTCATGCAAACTTACTAAGCTATATGCTTACCCCTCTCTTTTCCCTTTTTCTTTGTAGTTTCTTCAAGTTAGCTCAGGGATCGTAGAAAGTCAGAGCTCGAATCACACTATCAACCGTTCTTTCGATATAGTAAAGTTAATTCATTTGTGTATGGCATGTATAGGAACTTGATCATTTTGTGTCATGTCATATGGGAAGGCCAAAGGGTTGGCTATTAATGTCTTTATACTCATTTTGTAAATGGTCATGGTGAATTTGTCATTATTTTCAAGTTCATGTTATAAGATTGATGAGTATAATGAAAAGAATGTTCATGCAAACTATGGAGTATGAATGTGGATGGAGTGAATGTTAGTTTAAGGATTTCTCATAGTTTAATATGGCTATGTTTTGTGCTATTTGTGAATAAATGAATGGTTCTATGTTTCACGGTGGCAAGAGGCTTGGAAAATAGCCTATAGATGTCCACACGGGTAGACACACGGGCATGTGTCTAGGCCGTGTGTGACGCACGGCCATTCCCATGGGTGTGTTAGTAAGCCGTGTGTCCCCTGCACTATTTTACGAGAATTTGGTTTGTCACACGGGCTAGCACACGGGCATGTGCTTTGGCCGTGTGCTAATTAAGGTTTGATGACATCATAAACAGAGAGCTCTACGGGTAGAAGACACGGGCGTGTCTAGGCCGTGTGATGGACACGGGTTATAGACACGGGCGTGTGCTTAGCAGTGTGAAATAAGTCAGTGTCGACCACGGGTGACGAACACAAGCATGTCTTAGGGGCACACGGGCGTGTCCCTTGGACCACACGGGCGTGTGGCCCCTGTTTAGGCAAAAAAAATTCAAATAGTTTAAAAGTTTCCGGTTTAACTCTGAAACCTTCCGGATGCATTGTTTAAGGCCCCGTAGGCCCACAATATATATGTTATGATTGATAAAGAAAAGTTTTAAATTGGAAAGAAATTTTATAGTCCGAAATTACAGGTTAAGCATGGTAATGCCTTGTATCCGGTTCCGGCGTCAGACTCGGGTAAGGGGTGTTACATTTAGTGGTATCAGAGCTACGGTTTAGTCGATTCTCGGACTAACGTAGCATAAGTTTGAGTCTAGCTATACATGCCATACATAGGAGTATTTATATATATTGATAGTGTGACGACTCCTGACAATCTAAATTGTATTTTTATATAGTTAATGGATCCTAATCCTAACAGAAATTTGCAGCCGATGATCTTTTGCAAGTAATGCGGCTCTGCACAAGGGACCGCGCGCTTGAGTGAGAGTAGACCCGAGACTTTGGGTCAGAGAGAAGAGGCCCGAGAAGCCTTTCTCTGTATGATGAGTAATTGGTACATAGAGTACATCCGAGCAAATCTGAATACTTCACCTCCTCTACCCCCGCCTATTCCTCAACCTACCCATGTAGCTCCCCAAGTGGTAGAAGTGGTAAGAAGAGAAAAGCCTCCTGTTGATAGAATCCGGAAACAAGGAGCTTGTAACACCCCTAACCCGAAACCGTCACCAGAATAGGGTTAAGAGGCGTTACCGATCAATCGAATCATTACACAACCATTTCACGACACTAAGTCATTCATCCATCAACTATACTCATTATGAACCATATGGTCCCTTATTGAGGTCTATAAGACCTTAAACACATGCTAGAATAGGGTCGGGACTAAACCGAACACTCACAAAATTTCTCAAAAATTTAAAACTTTTCAAAGTTTCAGAGGTCACACGCCCGTGTGGGCAGATCGTGTGCCTCCTACAGCTGCTAGACACACCCATTTGTCTTGGCCGTGCCAAAACAGAGCTTGTATACTGACTTATCTCCACGGCCACCAGGCACGCCCGTGTGCCAAGGCCGTGTGCTCTTAAGCTACATACTGACTAATTCACACGGCTACCAGACACGCCCATGTACCCTAGCCATGTACTCTTATGCTATATGCTGACTTAATCACACAGTCATTAGACACGCCCGTGTTCCATGACCGTGTAGGCAAAATAGGCCCTTTGCAAGGCCAATATGCCACCCATGCTAGGGTCAATCCTACAAGCAAAGAACCAATTCATTTCATGCACATTTGACAACCTAATACATGTCAAACAAACAACATAATATTTCATTCAATCTCATTTCCATTCATGCCAACTCATATACCAAATTTCATAACTAAAACTCATACATTACAAAGCATGATTCATCCACAAAATCACTAGTTTATAATAGCATCAATCCATCACTAAGCTTACCATTCATAAGACATTTTAATTGCCATCAAACAAACATAACATGCAAAATATACCAAATCCACACATGCATATTACCAACATTTATCTAGCCACATCACATGGCTATTTACACATCTCAAACATGTTTCAAAACTACTAGCCTATACATGCCATAATTCAACTATATACATCTTTCTAAAAGTACCAAAATAGATTGCCGATAGTGTGATAGAGAATACTGACGATCCCCAGGTCCGAGCTAGCTTTACTGACACTGCAAAGCTGAGAAACAAATCACACAGTAAGCTTTCCAAAGCTTAGTAAGTTCGTAATATAACACAAACTACTCAATAATACATTCATCAAGTATAAATATAATACATCACATAGATCATCATACAAATACACATATACCATGTTATCCATAACTAATATGCTTACTTATCTATCCAATAATCCGTTCACGATTTCATCAACCACATAGGTTCTGTACGTACCTTAGCCAACAATTCGATATCGATCACACATGCTATTCAAAGCTTAATACTTCATTTGATCAAACTTCGTTAACTCTTCGATTCAATCGCACACTTAGTGCCTAACCATAGCCTAATGTTAATTAACATCGCACACTTAGTGCCTAAATACAAAACCGAACTTAATTCGACATTGCACACACAGTGCCAATCGATAAAGCCAAAGCTTCTATTTCTTCGCACACACACAGTGCTACTCATCTCAGTCTCAATTTCAAATACGCACACTTAGTGCCACATTTCTCATCCTCATATTTAACATTTCTAATTCAAAAATTGCACATTCATTTGATTCTCATCACATAGATATAATTTAACAACTAGTATTATATCTGAACTTACCTCGGACGTCGAAGTACCGAAACGGTCGATTAATCGAGCACTTTGTCTTTGCCTCGATCTCGATCTGAACCTCTCCTCTCTTGGTCTATACATATTCAAATTCAATCCATTCAATCACCAAATCATTCATTTTAGTCCAAACACACATATTTAGGGCATTTTTACATAATAGCCCTCGCATTTTCACATTTCGACACTTTAGTCCCTAATTCACAAAATCATCAAATTCACATAATTTCTCCTAGCATAAGCCTAGCCAAATTTTCCATTTGTTCATACAAACCCACACATTTCATTTATTTCACATTTTAATCCTTCAAAATGCTATTTTCTCAATTTAGCCCTAATTAGCTAAATTCATCAAAAACTCAAGAACAAAACATGTTCATTAAAGACATATATTTCATTTTTCACTATCATTCATCACAAAACACATGAGTTCATCAAAATCTCATTTCACAAACATCATAAATTTTCAAGATTGAAGCATGGGTTTTGTAGTAGACAAAGCAACGATTGTAAAAACGTAAAAATTATCAAAAACTGAAACCAAAACATACCTTAATTTGAGCTTAGATATAACCGAAACCTAGCTTGAATATTTTCTTTCTTTTCCTTCAACATTCGACACTCACAAAGATGATAACATTCATCTTTTCTTTCATTTATTTTATTACAATCATAATAATATTCATTTTACCATATATCCCTTTTAATAAACATTAAATAACAAATATACATTAATGGCATATTTGTCCATTTAACATCCACTATCTTTAAAAAGGTTAAATTGCCTCATAAGGCCTCCACCATAAAAAGCTAACAATAATTAAGTACTTAACAATCAGCACACAGCATTTTATACTTTATGCAATTAAGTTCATTCTCACAATTTGACACACAATCAATAAAATTATCACACAGAATTTTCACACAGGCTATATCACATGTAATTCACACCAAAAGTAATATTAGAATATTATTCTGACCTCGAATTTGTGGTCTCAAAACCACTATTCTGTCTAGGGTCTGATTCGAGCTGTTACAGAGTCGAGGATTTCCGGGCTAGTAAAGATGATGATTCGGAAAGGGCAGAGTTTTGGCTTGAAAATACCATTAGGGTATTTGATGAATTATCGTGCACACCTGAAGAGCGCATGAAGTGTGTAGTGTCTCTTTTGAGAGATTTCTCTTATCAGTGGTGGAATACCCTTGTGTCGGTTGTACCAAGGGAAAGGATTACATGAGAGTTTTTTCGAGAAGAATTCCAGAAGAAGTATATAAGCCAAAGATTTATTTATCAGAAGAGAAAGGAATTCCTTGAACCGAAACAAAGAAAGATGACGGTAACTAAATACGAGAGCGAGTTTGTGAGGCTCAACAAGTACGCTCAGGAATGTATGTCCTCCGAAGCCATCATGTGTAAGAGATTTAAGGATAGAGTAAATGAAGATATCAAATTGTTTGTTGGTGTCCTCGAGTTGAAGGAATTTGTTGTATTAGTAAACCAGGCTTGTAAGGCCGAGGAATTAGTGAAAAAGAAAAGAAAAGCTGAGATGGAGTCTCGTGACTTAAGAAAGAGACAATTGACTAAGTCATTTTAGTCCTCGTCCAAGAAGTCGAGAGATTTTCCTACCCGATCAGCTACTTCAGCCAGGTTTTCAAACAAAAGTAAGAGCAAACAGTACTCAGGGTCTAAAGCCCAGACCACATCAGTTGCTAGTGTTGGCAACATTCGACTGAGTAGACCGGAGTGTCCGTAGTGTGGCAGACATCATTCCGACGAATGTCAAGCAAATGAGAAAGCCTGTTTCAGGTGTGGGTCTCTAGACCATTTTATTATAAATTGCCTTGAAGTGGATGAGAAAGAGAAGCCTAAGGATGCAAGATCGAGAGGCACTGCTAGAGGAAAACCACAAAGAAACCCAGGAAGTGGAACAAGTAGTAAGAATATGCCTAGAGAGCAGGCTCAAGATTTGAGGGTAGAGCGCCTGGGAGGACCTATGCCATTCGCGCTCGCGAAGAGGCATCATCTCTTGATGTGATTACGGGTACATTTTCTCTCTATGATACTAGAGTTATTGCTTTAATAGATCCGGGGTCTACCCATTCATATATTTGCATAAAAATAGTATCTAGAATGAGTATGCCCGTAGAGTCTACAGAATTTCTGATAAAAGTGTCTAATCCTTTAGGCAAAAGTGTATTAGATGATAAGGTATGTAAAGACTGCCCATTGATGATTAGAGGACATTGTTTTAAGGCAAATCTCACGCTATTGCCATTTGATGAATTTGATATAATCCTTGGTATGGACTAGTTAACCACCCATGATGTGACAGTAAATTGTGGAAAGAAATATGTTGAATTGAGATATGAAAAAGGGGACACTCTTCGTGTTGAATCAGATGAACAAGACAGATCGCCGGTAGTGATCTCTCATATGTCAGCCCAGAGATATGTAAGAAAGGGGTATGAAGCATATCTTTCTTTCGTTATGAATGCTAAAGAAACTGAATTAAAGATTGAGTCTGTGCCGATAGTATGCGAGTACCCAGATGTGTTTCCAGAAGAGTTGCCAGGGTTGCCTCCGGTTAGAGAGGTTGAATTCGATATTGAATTAGTTCCTGGTACGGAACCTATATCAATTGCTCCATACAGAACGGCTCTAACCGAGTTGAAGGAATTGAAGGCACAGTTGCAAGAATTGACCGACAAAGGTTTTGCAAGACCAAGTTATTCTCCATGGGGTGCTCCCGTACTATTTGTGAAAAAGAAAGATGGTTCCATGAGATTGTGCATAGATTATCGACAGCTTAATAAGGTAACCGTGAAGAACAAGTACCCTTTGCCAAGGATTGATGATCTGTTCAATCAATTGAAGGGAGCCACCGTGTTTTTCAGGATAGACTTGAGGTTGGGATATTACCAGTTGAGAGTAAAAGATTTAAATATGCCGAAGACTGCATTCCGGACGAGGTATGCGCACTATGAATTTTTAGTCACGCCTTTTGGTTTACCAAATGCCCCTGCTGTGTTTATGGATTTAATGAACCACATCTTTCGGCCATTTCTAGATAAGTTTGTGGTGGTTTTTATTGATGACATACTGGTATATTCCTGGGACGAGCATGAGCATGCCAAGCCTTTAATGACAGTCTTACAGATTTTGCGAGATAATCAGCTGTATGCCAAGTTTAGTAAAAGTAAGTTTTGGCTCAAGGAAGTTGAATTCTTGGGACACATTGTCTCATGAGATGGAGTCTGAGTTGACCCAAGCAAGACTTCGGCTATTGTTGATTGGAAACCGCCGAAATGTGTCTGAGGTTAGAAGTTTTCTGAGCCTAGCTGGCTATTATCGATGGTTAGTTAAAAATTTCTCCATGATAGCTACACCGATGACGAGATTATTACAGAAAGATGTAAAGTTTGAGTGGATAGAAAAGTGCCAGCAGAGTTTCGAGAAATTAAAGGCATTGTTGACAGAGGCTCCAGTTCTAGTGCAACCTGAGCCGGGAAAAGAATTTGTGATCTAAAGCGATGCATCCTTGAATGGATTAGGCTGTATGCTTATGCAAGAAGGCAAGGTAATAGCCTATGCCTCTAGACAGTTAAAGCCACATGAGAAGAATTACACGATGCATGATTTAGAGTTGGCTGCCATTCCCTTTGCATTGAAAATTTAGAGACACCATTTGTATGGTGAAAGATGTCAGATATTCACCGATCATAAAAGCCTAAAGTACTTGATGACTCAAAAGGAGTTGAACTTAAGGCAGCGGAGATGGCTAGAGCTGATAAAAGATTATGAGTTGGTTATTGATTACCACCTGGGAAAGGCGAACGTGGTCGCCGATGCTTTGAGTAGAAAATCCTTATTTGCTTTGAGAGCTATGAATACATGGGTGACCTTGTCAGATGATGGTTCTATTCTAGCTGAGCTGAGGGCTAGACCGATGTTCCTTAAAGAGATTTATGAGGCATAGAAAGGTGACAGTGAATTGCAAGCTAAAAGAGTTCAGTGTGAGTTGGGTGTTGAGTCTGACTTTCGGATCAATTCTGATGGATGTTTGATGTTCAAAGATAGAATCTGTGTACCGAGAAATGAGGAGCTCATTCGAAAAGTTTTACATGAGGCACATAGTGGATGTCTATCTGTACACCCAGGCAGTACAAAGATGTATAATAATTTGAAGAAACGGTATTGGTGGCCGAGTATGAAGAAAGATATTTCTTAGTTTGTTTCAAGATGCTTGATTTGTCAACAAGTAAAAGCCAAACATCAAGTACCCTCGGGTTTGCTTCAACCTATAATGGTACCCGAGTGGAAATGGGACCAGGTTACCATGGATTTTGTAACGGGTTTATCGTTGACACCGAGCAAGAAGGATGCCGTATGGGTTGTAGTCGATAGACTTACGAAGTTAGCCCATTTTATACCTATACGAGTTGATTACTCACTTGAAAAGTTAGCAAACCTGTATGTTTCAAAGATAGTAAGGCTTCATGGAGTGCCATTATCAATCATTTCGGATAGAGATCCGAGATTCACATCCAGATTCTGGAAAAAGTTGCAAGAGGCCTTGGGCACAAAGTTGAACTTTAGTATGGCTTTTCACCCTAAAATCGACAGTCAGTCGGAGAGATTGATACAAGTACTTGAAGATATGCTCCGATGTTGAGTTCTCGAGTTTCAGGGTAGTTGAGAAAAATTCCTACAGTTGGTGGAATTTGCTTACAACAATAGTTTTTAGTCAAGCTTAAAGATGGTGCCTTATGAGGCTTTGTATGGGCGTAAGTGCCGAATGCCTTTATATTTGACTGAGCTTAAGGAAAACCAGATTCACGGGGTTGACTTGGTTAGAGAAACTGAAGAAAAAGTAAGGGTGATTTGAGATTGTCTAAAAGCTGCTTCTGATAGACAAAAATCCTATTCGGATTTGAAAAGGAAAGAAATTGAGTATCAAGTTGGTGATAGAGTATTCTTGAAAGTGTCGCTAGGGAGGAAAGTTCTTAGATTTGGCCGGAAAGGCAAATTGAGTCCTCGTTTTATCGGACCATATGAGATCACCGAGAGGATAGGGCCGGTAGCATATCAATTAGCTTTTCCATTTGAGTTAGAGAAGATTCACTATATGTTTCATGTGTCTATTTTGCGACGCTACCGATCAGACCTGTCGCATGTGATCACACCGACAGAGGTTGAGATTCAACCCGACATGATATATGGTGAAAAATCGGTCAAGATTCTAGCCCGAGAAGTCAAGCAGTTAAGAAATAAAAGTATAGCTCTCGTGAAAGTCTTATGGCAGAGACATGGGGTAGAATAGGCTACATAGGAGCCCGAGGAGACTATGAGGAACCAGCACCCAAACCTTTTTGCTAGTAAGATTTTCGGGGACGAAAATCCCTAAGGGGGGAGAATTGCAATAGCCCGGTATAGGGCTTAGTCGAAATAGTGGTGCGAGACCACAAATCTGAAGTAGAAATATGAGTTTTATGAATTTTATAAGGTAAATGAGGTGATTTCATAATAGTGAGAAAATCTCATGAAGAAATTTTATTATTTAGTGATTTAATTGTCCATTAGGACTAAATTGCAAACAATGGAAAATATGAAATTTTAGAAGATTTAAGTATGAAATAGAATTATGAAAATTACTAGAGGTCCTTTTTTAGCAATTAGACCATTATATTTGATAATGGAAAAAAATGGACATGGGAAGGAAAAATCCCAAGGAGGGACCATTAAGGACATTTTTGTCTTTTGGTAAATAAAAGAATTAAAAGGGAAAAACAAGCAAAATTTGTGTCCATCTTCTTCTCCCTTGGCTGAAAATCACAAGGAGGACATAGCTAGGGTTTCTTCAACTTTCAAGCTTGATAGTAAGTGCATCCTAGCCCCGCTTTTAATGTTCTTCATATTTTTGAGATCCTCGTAGCTCGGTTTAGCTAATTTTAGCTATATTTTGAGCTAGGGTTCATGTCCAAAAATTTACCCATGTGTGACTTGCATGTATTTTCATGTTTTATGGAAGAATATGAGAGTTTGATGTATGATAAACATCTTTTTCTAAGTGATTTTCATGAAGAATGCATAAAAGGACCAAATTGTAAAAGTTGTAAAAATGGTCATACATGAGTGAAATAGTGGAAAATGAAGGTTGCTATAGTAGGAAATATGATTCGGCTAGGCTTGAAATGCAAGAAAGTTGAATAAAAATCATTTAAAGAGCCTAGGGGCAAAAGTGTAATTAAGTAAAAGTTTGGGGACAAAATTATAATTTTTCCAAAATATGAATTATGAGTCGATTTAGCCAATGTGTGAATTTGAAAAGCGAAATTGTTATTATAGATCATGAAACGCGAAGCCCGGATCGAAACTGAGGCAAGAACAAAATTGAGGACTAAATCGAGCATCGAGACACATTTTGAGAATCGAGGGAAGTTTGTATGAAGTTAAAGTTTCATAATGTTTCGATATTTGAAACTGTATGATATTATGATAATGTACATCATTTCTATGAAATTCGAGTAAGGAAGCTTCGATGAAGAAATGGTGAGAATAAGCTAAGCTAAAGTCCCGGTTAAAGTTCCAAAATAAGAATGATATCTATGTATTCACATGAGATAAGGAAGGTCCCGTATAAGACCATATACGGGACATGGCTTCGGCACCAAAGGAAGATCTCGTATAAGACCATATCTGGGATATGGCATCAACATCCATGTACGATCTCGTATAAGACCATGTTCAGGACATGGCATCGACATCGAGCTTTGAGATCCCGTATAAGACCAAATCTGGGATGTGGCATCAGCATCAAGAAGTGGTCCCATGTAAGACCATATCCGGGATATGGCGTTGGTATCAATATTTATGCAAGGTGAATTTGAATATTTTACGATAATCTAATTAGTTCATGGGTAAATGAGCTAAGTAAGTAAGATGGTATAGAACCAAAACTATTTACGTATGACCTTGAGGTTCATTCATGTTATGAATGATGAAGATTTGAATTTATGCTCATGTTAGTATATGTGATAATTTATGTGATAAGTGGTACAGGTACTATGAGAAAATACTTGTTATGAACCCATAAAGTAACATGAGATGGGTAAGAGTAAGTATGAGTAAGTGTGGATGAGAATGTTTAAACATTTGAGACTTGTGTGGATATTGTTTCAATAGATAGATGAATATAATGAAAGCAATTATGTTGCTTTAAAATTTCATGCAAACTTACTAAGCTATATGCTTACCCCTCTCTTTTCCCTTTTTCCTTGTAGTTTCGTCAAGTTAGCTCGGGGATTGTAGAAAGTCAGAGCTCGAATCACACTATCAACCGTTCTTTCGGTATAGTAAAGTTAACTCATTTAAGTATGGCATGTATAGGAACTTGATCATTTTGTGTCATGTCATATTGGAAGGCCAAAGGGTTGGCTATTAATGTCTTTATACTCATTTTGTAAATGGTCATGGTGAATTGGTCAATATTGTAAAGTTCATGTTATAAGATTGATGAGTATAATGAAATGAATGTTCATGCAAACTTGGAGTATGAATGTGGATGGAGTGAATGTTCGTTTAAGGATTTTTCATAGTTTAATATGGCTATGTTTTGTGCTATTTGTGAATAAATGAACGAGTCTATGTTTCAGGGTGGCAAGAGGCTTGAAAAATAGCCTATAGATGTCCACACGGGTAGACACACGGGCGTGTGTCTAGGCTGTGTGTGACGCACGACCATTCCTATGGGTGTGTTAGTAAGTCGTGTGTCCCTTGCACTATTTTATGAGAATTTGGTTCGTCACACGGGCCAGCACACGGGCGTGTGCTTTGGCCGTGTGCTAATTAAGGTTTGATGACGTCATAAACAGAGAGCTCCACGGGTAGAAGACACGGGTGTGTCTAGGTCATTTGACGGACACGGGTTATAGACATGGGCGTGTGCTCAGCCGTGTGAAATAAGTCAGTGTCGACCACGGGAGACGAACACGGGCATTTCTTAGGGGCACAAAGGCGTGTCCCTTGGACCACATGGGCGTTTGGCCCCTGTTTAGGCAAAAAAAATTTCAAATAGTTTAAAAGTTTCTGGTTGAACTCCGAAACCTTCCGGATGCATTGTTTAAGGCCCCGTAGGCCCACAATATGTATGCTATGATTGAGAAAGAAAAGTTTTAAATTGGAAAGAAATTTTATAGTTCAAAATTACAGGTTAAGCATGGTAATGCCTCGTATCCAGTTCCGACGTCGGACTCGGGTAAAGGGTGTTACATGTCATGTGGCTGTTTATCGGTATTTATGTGGTGGCCTGTCCACAAATGTGTGTTATTGGATGGACGAGTTCTGAGGAAACTCGATGTTGGTATGTAGCAAAGATAGATAGGAAATTTTATACAATATGCATCTTTTTAAAATATGCATCGACATGTTCATGCAAAAGTATTTGTGTTATAATTTATGAATATTATGATGATTGATATGTTGAGATTGATATTTTGTTATGTATGTGATTATGTTTATGTTGATCTCACACTGGGTTCTTTAAAGCTCACCCACTTTACTTATGTTGTAACATTTTGAATAATTTATTTCTGTTTCTGAAAGTATATATCACAAATAAGTATCTGCTACAGTGGTTAAGTGTTCTGGGTGTGTGTGTGAGGTCTTGGGTTCAAGTCTTGTTTTTGGCAAAATTTTGTTATTTTAGATCTAAACATTACCCTTGTTTAGTGGGCTTATTTAAAAATGTTTGTTAATCCATATCAGAATGAGCCTGCTGGTTTGAGTGGTAAGGGAGTTGGTGTGTTGGAGGTCCTGTGTTTGAATCCCTGCGCAAGCGTGGATGTTTTTTTTGCTCCGGTTGTCTGAGATTGTTTGGGTGGAGTTAGAATTATAAAGTGGTTAAGGTTTAATAGGATAATGGGGGTTGTGATTTAATGGGATATTGTCAAAATATTAAAATTTTATTTTATTTTTTTCTCTCTCCTTCTAAAATTCCTGTTCATTTTTTAGATTCTTCTCCAAATTTTCCTCTTCCAAACTTTTCTTTTTGATTTTTTCCTTCTTTGATTTCTGTTTGCTATTCTGCCTTTCAAATTACCGCGTTTGGGTGTTGTAGACTCTGTTCAGTCTGTAGTAGGTAAGTCTTCTTGAAGATTTTGGCTAATGAGAACCGATTTCAGGTTTGGTAATATGGTGATTTCTTGTATAGGTGTTGCTCAAGGCGATCAAAACGTGTTTTCCAGCATGTACCGTGTTTGGGCTATCGTATCCATTTTTCTAAGTGATCGAACCTTTGTTTGAAGTAGTTTCTCAAGTATGTCGTTTGGGGTTTTAGATAGATTGGCTTCGATAATTGGAATTGATCGGGTTTTTGGTGTTGTTCTTAGGTTTCAGGAGTCTTGGGATTATTTCGTTGCGAAAATTAAACCAGGTGTGTACCCGAAATGCAGAAAATCAAACTTCGATAAAAGCCAAAAGACTATTCTGTCGACGCCATACGGGCGTATGGCTGGCCGTGTGGTTGGCCATGTGCGAGACACAACCGTGTGGTCGACGAAGGCAGGGCCATGCGCAAGACCCGCCTATGTGGTGGCTTGAGTGTGGCCGTATGGGCCACACGGGCTAGGCCAAGTTGGGTGTGTGGGTTCTGGGCCAGGCCGTTTGGGTCACACGAGCAAGGCTAATCTAGGCGTGTGGGCCACACGGGCGTATGGGCCCACACAGGCAGGTGGGCCCATAATTCTAAAGTTTTCCCTAGGGTCGCACGGGTCATTTCGATCTACTGTGGGCCTACCGTAGGGTCGGTAAGGTCTAATCAAACATTAGTTTATGTGATCCAATATTCTGTTAGTTTGCTCTAAGTAGGACATTGATTTGCATGTCTTATTATTCTGCTACTTATATATATATCTGATATCTGAATGCGAGCATGTCAAGCATGATATTTCTGCATCTGTATACTACTTCTTGATTTTGAATCTGTACTTGAGGTGGGGTTTGTATATGTGGAGGAACTGATTTGCATGATGACATTTTGCCTATATTTTGGCAGCTTGACTGCATATTATCTATAATGTGTCGCATCGATACTATATGGTGTATAGGGATGGGTGGGTGTTTTTAACCCCACATGGTGTGATGGGATGGTCAGAGATGGTGTGTAGAGGATGGGGGTAGGACTCACTGTATCTGATCTGTTTATCTGCTATCTGTATCTGTATCTGTATATGTATCTGTAAAGGACTTTAGTCCGAGTCTGAATCTGAATCTGACCGTATATGTGATATCTATTTGTAATGCATGTCTATTTCTATTGGGTTACACTCTGAGTTTTTGAAAACTCACGTTTGTTTGTCTGTTCTGTTCAGGTAATCCACAAACATAGGCGGATCGGTGCGACGGAGTCTCACAGTGACCATGAGATCGTAAACTGACTTTAAATATTTGTTTTAAATAAATTAAGGACTGTTTCTGGGAGTTTTGTATTTATTGGACTCTCCGGACTGTTGGTTTTTAATTTGGTTTTAGATGCATTTTTATTCTTTTATTACGATGTCTGACTGAAATCTCGGTTTTACAAAAACAAATATTTTTCTAAAAATACGAGTTGGATTTCCAAAATATAAAGTTTTCATGACTTCCGCTGTAAATTATGATTTGGCAAGTAAATTAATTAAATAACGTTTTCAATAAGAGTTATACTAACTATAAAGGGTTACAAAGCTTCAATGAAGTTGCACTGTTTTTAAAACTCCTTTATTGTATCATTACCAAATTCTGCCATAATGTCTAGGCCGGGTTTGGGGTGTTACATTTAGTGGTATTAGGGCCAGGTTGCAAAACTCGGGCTGTGAATTTTGAGTTTCAAAATTTTGATCCAAAAAGAGCTGAGTTTCAAATAATTTGGATAAATTTGAGAAAGTATGGGGTACACCGAGTCTCCAGTGCCGATCTTGTAAGTATTTCTGAACTTAGATAGTATATTCTAAAAACAATGTAGATAGTACTTTCTGAAACTGTACTGAAATAGTTAGAGACTGAAACCTCTAAAAACATTTCTGAACTTCTGATAATTTTTGCATAAAATTTCTGCTAATAAATACTGGAACTGATACAAAAAATTTTATAATGTAGATCAAATTTGAAAATTTACGATGAGCGCTCGTGGAACTCGCGGACGTGGTATTCGTGGTTGTGCTAGAGGCCGTAGGGGGCTCAAGCCGAGTCTTCCTCTTTGGGCAGTATGCCAAATTTAGACACGAGTGAGACACCGGTTTCACCTGCTACTTAGACTGGGTCTCAAAGCCGTTTGGCTGGGAACGACGCACTTTCTTAGGCCACGTTGAGGGTATTGGAGAGGGTCTCTAGACCCCATTCTGGATCTAGGGTCCGTGGGCCGGTAACTGAGCAACTCCGGTCCAATGGTGCTAAGCTATTTAGGGGTGTCACTAGAGTCGCCCCTGCTGTGGCCGTGTATTGGTTGGAGGCGACCGAGAGGATCATGAATGATATCGACTGTACTCCTGAGCAGAAACTTAAAGGTGCAGTCTCATTGCTTTGCGATGAGGCATATCAATGGTTGTTATCGGTTGAGGAGGGTACTCAGCTTGATCATCTAAATTGGGACTTCTTTAAGACTACTTTCCAAGGGAAGTATGTGAGGGCGACTATGTGGATGCTCGTAGGCGTGAGTTCATGAATCTCACGCAAGCTGATAGATCAGTGGCCGAGTTTCTGAGGTTGAGCCGCTACGCTCGAGGCATGGTGGTGTCTGAATACAAAAAATGCGCTCGCTTTGAGGATGGTTTGAGGGATAGTTTGAAGGTACTAATTGCTCCATAGAAGGAGTGAGAATTCGCAGTTCTGGTGGATAAGGCGAAGATCGCCGAAGAGGTTAAGCGCGTGGAGCGCCAAAATAAGGACCATGAGAGAGGCAAGAATAAGAGGGAGTTAGAGCCCTCTAGTTCTGTTCAGAGGCCTAAGAAAAAGGCCAGACCTGATGGGCCTGTTAGAGTGGGGGTTCCTGTTGCTCCTACAGGGATTCAGCCTTGTGGAGATTTTGGTAGGTGTCATCCGGGCCAGTGCTGGAGGATGTTGGGGGCTTGTCTGAGGTGTGAGTCTTTGGAGCATCGTATTAGGGAGTGTCCACAGCGGGCAGATCAGATGCAAGCTTTAGGATCGGGTTTTGTACAGCCTCAAAGGGCAGTTCAGCAGCCACCTAAGGGCCGTGGACCGGGTTTTGTACAGCCTCAAAGAGCAGTTCGACAGCCACTTAGGGGCCGTGGACCGGCTAGGGGTGGTAATGGTATGGGACGAGGCAAAGAGCACTAGGCAGAGGTGCTAGTCAAACGGAGGCGAGGCAGCCTGCATTGGTTTACACTGCTCGACGCCGAGAGGATAGAGATGCTCCTGATGTTATCACCGGTACGTTCTTTATTTTTGATGTACCTTAAACTGCTCTGACAGACATAGGTTCAACACACTCATATGTAGCTAGTATTGTTTATGAAAACCTGGGGATTTTCATAGAGAGCATTTCTAGTGAGATTACTATACTGAGTCCGTTGGCACAATCTGTTCGGGTTAATAAACTTTATAGGAATGTTTCGTTAGAAGTGCAAGGGGTCGTATTTCTGGAAAATCTGATGAAGTTACCATTTGGGGTGTTCGACTTGATTCTGGTTATGGATTGGTTGGTTGAGCATCGAGTTAGTTTAGATTGCGCGACTAAGAGGGTCGTTCTGAGGACCGAGGGTGATAAGGAGGTGGTTGTGATCGGTGAATGCCGAGATTATCTATCCAATGTGATCTCCGCTCTTGTGGTTGAAAAATTGGTTCGGAAAGAGGGTGAGGCATATCTGGCTTACGTTAGTGTTTCTATTTCTGGGGACTCTTCTGTCGGAGATATCAGAACAGTGAGGGAATTTTCAGATGTCTTTCCTTAGGAATTAACGAGTTTACTTCCAGATCGAGAAGTTGAGTTCGGCATTGAGCTTCTACTGAGTACAGCTCCGGTGTCCATCGTTCCTTACTGAATGGCACCGAAGGAGCTTACAGAGCTTAAGGCTCAACTTCAAGAGCTTCTAGATCGTGGTTTCACTCGCCCTAGTGTGTCTCAGTGGGGGGCACCAGTTCTGCTTGTAAAGAAGAAGGATGGACCATGAGGATGTGTATTGATTATCGGTAATTGAATAAACTGATGGTGAAGAATAAGTATCCACTTCTAAGGATCGATGATTTGTTTGATCAGTTCCGATGGGCTTCTGTATTTTCAAAAATTAATCTCCGTTCTGGGTATCATTAGCTTAGAGTTAAGGAAGCTGATGTTCATAAGACTACGTTTAGGACTCGTTATGGACACTACGAGTTCCTAGTTATGCCTTTTGGTCTGACGAATGCTTCGGCTGAATTCATGGATCTGATGAACCGAGTGTTTCAGCCATATCTGGATTAGTTCGTCATGGTCTTCATCAACGATTTTCTGGTTTACTCTAAGATTGAATATGAGCATGATGAACATCTTAGAGTAGTGCTTCAGATACTCCGAGAGAAGTAGCTCTAGACTAAGTTGAGCAAGTGTGAGTTCTGGTTGCATGAGGTAACTTTTATGGGTCATGTGGTTTCTGCTGAGGGGATTCAAGTTGATCTGAGGAAGATTGAGGCTGTGCTAGATTGGAAATAGCCTAAGAATGTATATGAGATTCGCAGTCTTCTGGGTCTTGTAGGGTATTATAGGCGTTTTGTTGAGAGGTTCTCTCTGATTGTAGCTTCTCTAACTAAGCTTCTGTGCAAGGGTGTTCCTTTTGTTTAGATTGATGCGCAACAATCGAGCTTCGAGAAGCTCAAGTCTGTTCTGACTCAGGCTCCTATGCTGATACAGCCTAAATCTGGTAAGAGTATGTGGTCTAACATGATGCGTCGCACATCGGTTTGGGATGTGTACTGATGCAAGATGGTAAAGTTGTGGCTTATGCTTCCTGTCATCTTAAGGGACATGAAGGGAATTATCCGACGCATGATCTCGAGTTGGCTGCGGTGGTTTTTGCGTTGAAAATCTGGAGGCACTATCTTTATAGTTAGAGGTGTATTATCTACACTGATCACAATAGCCTCAAGTACCTCCTTAATCAGAAGGAGTTGAATCTTAGACAACGTCAATTGATTGAGCTACTCAAAGATTATGACTGCACGATAGAGTATCATCCTGGTAAAGCCAATGTGGTCGCCAATGCCCTAAGTCGTAGAGTGATGTCTGATTTGAAAGTGATGTTCGCTCGTCTTAGTCTATTCGATGATGGGGGTCTGTTAGCCGAGTAGCAAGTTAAACAGACTTGGATTGATCAGATTCGGGATAAGCAGATAGGGGATGAGTCTCTGGGTTTGCGGTTTCTTCATATTGAGAGTGGCAGTACTTCGAATTTTAGGCAAATAATGATGGAGTTCTATGTTTTCGAGGTCGGATCTATGTGCCGAATGATTCTAATCTGAGGTAGTCGATCTTGAGGGAGGCGCATAGTAGCCTTTATGATATGCATCCCAGTGGGAATAAGATGTATCGGGATGTCCGTGAACTATACTGGTGGCCGGGTGTGAAATGTGAGGTTACGAATTTTGTTGCTCGTTGTCTAACGTACTAGCAGGTTAAGGCTAAGCATCAATTTCCTTCGGGTTTGTTACAACGTGTTAAGATTCCCTTATAGAAATGGGAACGAGTAACAATGGAGTTCGTTAGTGGTTTGCCCTTGACACCCACTAAGAAGGATTCTGTTTGGGTCATCGTGGATCGATTGACCAAATCCGCTCATTTTATTCCGGTTCAGATGGACTATTCTCTGCAAAAGTTAGCGAAGCTCTATATCTTCGAGATTGTAAGACTGCATGGGGTTCCTGCTTTGATAATTTCTGATAGAGATCCTCGCTTCACTTCTCGGTTCTGGAAGAAATTGTACGAGGCTCTAGGTTCGAGATAGGACTTCAGTACTACGTTCCATTCTCAGATCGATGGTCAATTTGAGAGGGTGATTCAGATACTAGAGGATATGCTTTGGAGTTGTGTGATTGATTTCCGAGGCAGTTGGGAGGATTTTCTGCCTCTAACTGAGTTCGCCTACAATAATAGTTTCCAGTCTACCATCCAGATGGCACCTTACGAGGCTTTATATGGTCGTAAGTGTCGTACTCCGCTATGCTAGATTAAGTTGGGTGAGCGTCGGGTTTTGGGTCCTGAGTTGGTTTCTGAAATCGAGGATAAGGTTAGACTGATTCAAGATCGCCTGAAGGTGGCTTCTGATAGATAGAAGTCATATGCAGATCTAAAGAGGAGAGATATTGAGTACTCTGTGGGTGACTTCGTCTTTCTTAAGGTTTCTCCGTGGAAGAAAGTTCTGACGTTAGATCGTAAGGGCAAGTTGAGCCCTAGGTTCATTGGGTTGTATCGGATTCTGAAGCGTGTGGGACCGGTAACTTATCAGTTGGAGCTACCTCAAGAGTTGAACCATATTCATGATCTGTTTCATGTCTCGATGTTGAAGCGGTATTGGTCTGATCCATCTCACGTTGTTTCTATTGAGGAGATTGAGATTAGACCGGATTTGACTTTTGAGGAGGAGCCGGTTTAGATTTTGGATCGTGATGTTAAGGTTCTCAGGAGGAAATCCGTTTCGTTGGTAAAGGTTCTATGGCGGGATCATGGCACTGAGGAAGCCACGTGGGAACCTGAGGACTCGATGCGTCAGAAGTATCTGTTCTGATCAGGTAAATTTTGAGGTTGAAATTTCTTTAAGGGGGTAGAGTTGTAACGTCCTGAATAATTTATTTATGATTCTGAAAGTATCTGACACAAATAAGTATATGCTACAGTGGTTAAGTGTTCTGGGTGTGTGTGAGGTCTTCGGTTAAAGTCTTCCTTTTGGCAAAATTTTGTTATTTTAGATCCAAGCCTTACCATTGCTTAGTGGGCTTATTTAAAAATGTTTGTTAATTTATATCAGAATGAGCCTGCTAGTTCGAGTGGTAAGGGAGTTGGTGTGTTGGAGGTCCTCTGTTTGAATCCTTGCGTGAGAGTGGATGTTATTTTTGCTCTGGTAGTCTGAGAGTGTTTGGGTGGAGTTAGAATTCTAAAGTGGTTAAGGTTTAGTGGGATAATAGGGGTTGTGATTTAATGGGATATTGTCAAAATATTAAAATTTATTTTTATTTTGTTTTTCTCTCTCCTACCGAAATTCCTGTTCATTTTTTATGTTCTCCAAATTTTCCTCTTCCAAACTTTTCTTTTTGATTTCTTCCTTCTTTGATTTCTATTCACTATTCTGTCTTTCAAATCACCATATTTGGGTGTTGTAGACTATGTTCGGTCTGTAGTAGGTAAGTCCTCTTGAAGTTTTGGGCTAATGAAAACCGATTTCGGGTTATTATGTGGTGATTTCTTGAATAAGTGTTTCTCGAGGGGATTCAAACATGTTTTCCAGCGTGTAGCGTGTTTGGGCTATCGTATCCATTTTGGTAAGTGATCGAACCTTCATTTGAAGTAGTTTCTCAAGTATGTCATTTGGGGTTTTGGATATATTGGATTCAATAATTGGAATTGATCGGGTTTTCAGTGTTATTCTTAGATTTCAAGAGTCTCGGGATTATTTCGTTGCGAAAATCAAACCAGGTGTGTACCCGAAACGCAGAAAATTAAACTTTAGAAAAAGCCAGAAGACTATTCTGTTGATGCCACATGGGCGTGTGGCTAGCCGTGTGGTTGACGAAGGCATGGTTGTGCGCAAGACACGGTCGTGTGGGCCTACACGGGCAGGTGGACCCATAATTCTAAAATTTTCCCTAGGGTCACACGGGTCGTTTCGATCGACTATAGGCCTACTGTAGGGTCGGTAAGGGCTAATCAAACCCTAGTTTATGTGATATGATATTCTGATAGTTTGCTCTTAGTAGGACACTGATATGCATGTCTAATTATTTTGGTACTTATATATATCTGATATCTGAATGCGAGCATGTCAAGCATGATATTTTTGTACTTGTATATTGTTTCTGTATTTTGTATCTGTATTTGCGTTGGGGTTTGTATATGTGGAGGAAGTGATCTGTATGGCGACATTTTGCCTATATTCTGGCAGCTTGACTGCATATTATCTGTAATGTGTCGCATTGACACTATATGGTGTGTAGGGTGTTTTTAACCCCACATGGTGCGATGGGATGGTCAGAGATGGTGTGTAGAGGATAGGGGTAGGACTCACTGTATCTGTTCTGTTTATCTGATATCTGTATCTGTAAAGGACTTTAGTCCAAGTCTTAATCTGAATCTGACCGTGTATGTGATATCTATTTGTAATGCATGTCTATTTCTGTTGGGTTACACACTGAGTTTTCAAAAACTCACGTTTGTTTGTCTGTTATGTTCAGGTAATCCATAGAGTTAGGCGGATCAGTGCAACTGAGTCTCACGGTGACCACGAGATTGTAAATAGACCTTAAATATTGGTTTTAATTAAATTAAGGACCGTTTTTAGGAGTTCTATATTTATTGGACTCTCTAGACTGTTGGTTTTTAATTTGGTTTTGGATGCATTTTTATTCTTTTATTGCGATGTCTGACTGAAAACTCGGTTTTACGAAAACAAATATTTTTTTGAAAATACGAGTTTGATTTCCAAAATATAACGTTTTTAAGACTTCTGCTGTAAATTATGATTTGGCAAGTAAATTATTTAAATAACGTTTTCAATAAAAGTTATAATAATGATAATGGGTTACAAAGCTTCAATGAGTTTGCACTGTTTTTAAAACCCCTTTATTGTATCATTGCCAGATTCGGCCATAATGTCTAGGCCTGGTTTGGGGTGTTACTTATGTGTTTCAAAAAATCCTCGTGGTTAGGACTCGAATGTGGTCATTGGTGATGCTTTCGAAAATGGTTTTTAATGAAATATGAACTTTTATTTATGATTTGGATTTTTATGGACTTTAATGCTATTTGAGTCTTTTTATTTTAAATTATGATACTGTGGCATGGAACTTTACTTTTGGGATTTTATTCTGATTTGCATGACTTGATTTCATGACATTAAGTTTTAAAAACTACATAAGTTAGTGTTTGATAAGATTTTGTATAAAACTCAATTTTTAAAATAAAATTTGTCAATAAAATATTTTTCCACTACATTTAAGAAAAATGAGATTTTAATAAAATTAGACTTAGTTTTCAAAATTATAAATGCTTACAAATGAGAATTCTAAAGGCATTTGATTTCTAAAGTTAATATACAAATGATTTAGAAGTATGACTGAAAATTTGTAATAGTTTTAAATAAAAGATTGAATGTCTACGATTGAGAGATTAATTATTTTTATTCCTGAAATTTGCACGGTTTTTACGAGATTAAAATAAACAGTTTACTTCATTTATTTTGAATTGATAAGCCAATTAGATTTAAGATATTTTTTTCAAAATTTCGAAAGATTATTGCAGCCATTTTCATGGACAAATAGATTTGAAATGTGATTCAAAATAAAGTTGAACTGTAACACCCCTAACCCGTATTCGCCGCCAGAATAAGGTTACGGAGCATTACCATAAATATGTAATTTAAAACATTCATTTCCAAACATTTCATAAAACATAGCATAATACAATCAAACACATGCATATTGTCCCTTTTTTAAGCCCTCAAGGAATTAGAAACACTTTAGAAACGATTCGGGACTAAATCGGAAACATATGAAACCTTAAAGAAAAAATTAGAAAAAGTAAAACTACAGGGGTCACACGGCCGTGTGGCCGGCAGTGTGACTCACATGGTTGGGACATACGCCCGTGTCTCAAGCCGTGTAATAATCAAATTAGGGACACATGGCCGTGTCCGAGCCCGTGTCTGTACCCGTGCAACTTTCTAACATGGGTTACACGGCTGAGCCACACGCCCGTGTCTTAGGCCGTGTCACATGGGACACAGGGTCGTGTCACATGGCTGTGTGTCACACACGGCTGAGACACACGCCCGTGTCTTAGGCCGTGTGGATAAGAAAATGGCCAAAATCAAGCCATTTCTCTCACCCTTTAGAACATGAACCTACAAGCCACATGCACATATACACAAGACCTTAAAACATACCCAAATCATGCCTAAAATGACCAAATTTTTATACCAATTTTCCGTACAACCAATATGCCAAAAGTCACCTTAATAACAATTCATCAAACCTATCAAAACATGTGCATATTTATCCATTCATCAACCAATCACACCTAATCTATTTCCATACCAAACTTACCATATTTTACTACATTTATATCATTACCAATAGTTCATGACTACCTTAAAGCATAATCCATCTTGGCCACATTATAAACATACCAAATATGGTCATTCCAAACATGCATAAATTTAACCATATTAACATTACACTCCATAAACATCAACTAAACATTAGACATAAGTCCACATATACATGCCATTATAACCATGACCAAAACATCAAAATCTACCGATATAATCGCTAGATAGTGTGATAGATCTCTAACTAGCTTCCAACCCAATCGAGCTTTCGATAATCTGTAAAGCAAGAGAAAGATAACCGCATAAGAAATGAATGCTTAGTAAGCTCGTATAAACTTTAATCATAATATTCCATTTTAAATATGAACTTTATAAGTCATAAATAAACCTAACCAATGCCTCAAGATTTATCAAACTATATAACTATCAACTTACAAATGAATAGGTTCATTAACATCTCGAATACTTTCCATTTATAACATAATAAGGTCTTATAAACTGAATTAGATAATCATCAACCTTTTCTTAAAACGGTGAATCATTTCATTTACTTATTTACCATTCCATTTACTTACCATAAGCTTAACTACGTTATCAAGTCACAAGTTAGTGTATTTATTCGTGACATAAGTAATCTCACATATATCATAAGTAAATTCCTTCCTTACAAGTAAGTCTTTTAACTCAACAATCATTTTTATTTCATCATATTTCGTCTCATCTATGAACTTATCACTTCAATATCTATTCTTGTAACATCTCGATTTTGACCCTAATCGGAATAGTGGTTTCGGGACCATAAATCTGAGTCCGAAAAATATTTTAATATTGTAACACCCCAAACCCGGCCTATGCGTTAAGGCCAGATTTGACATGTTACACAAAATAAATATACTTTGATTCCTTTTTAAGTGAAACAGATTTCAAAGTTTTGACGAAGTATTTATCGGGTAAAAGATTTGATTGATAAATCAGCAATTTGAGACGTAAGATCTTATATATCAAAGTTTTGAAAATAGCGTTAACAGTTCTAGAAAATTTTAAAAGAAATAAAAATGTATTTTTATTTTGAAAATAATCGATGAAAATCTTGAGAGTAATTTTCCGGTTTAAAAATATAAAAAATTATTATGAAATCCTTTCATTTTAGAATAAATCATTTATTTAAGTTTTTAGAAAAATAATATTATAATTTGAAATACTTTAAGCAGTTTATAAAATTCTTCACACAATAAACAAAACAAAAATTAATCCAGAGGCCTTATTACAACCTTAATTCAAAATAGTAAAGTAATTAAAAATACTAAAAGAAATCCGAAATCCAAATTTAACCGTTTACGAAGTATGGCCTCCACCGAGCCATCCACGGCCCAAGTCTCCATCACTGATCATTACCTGAAAGGGATAAGGAAAATGGGGGTGAGTTACTAGAACTTAGTGTGTAACCCACTTACCATTGTCCACTGGGCCAAAATCCAACTAAGCATTTATTTGGGCCAAAGCCCATTTACAAAATAAAATAAATCATATATAATATGCATATGATATGCAATTCCCAAACCAAACCTAATTTCCATCCGCTACACACCACCCGTACCAACCAGCACACCTGTGGGGAGCTTTAGTCACCCACCCCGCCAACACACCAAACATAGGCATTAAGCCGATTATATCAAATTTGTGGACAAGCCACCAGATTAACGGAATTTACATGGCATTGCCATTTTTCATATTTGTGGCAGAGCCACCAGAATTACGTAGCAGAGCTACCAGAACTTCTCTTCATCAATATCCCATCCCATGCAAATCATGTATATAATGCATAGCCATTCAGAACAATTTATTCAGATATTTCTTACAAACATTATGGCCCATTATAACAATATATAACAAATCGGCCCATATAGCAAATATCTCAATTTGGCCCATATAGCAAATATCTCAATTTGGCCCATATAGCAAATATCTCGATTCGGCCCATATAGCAAATATCTCAATTTTGCCCATATAGCAAATATCTCAATTTGGCCCATATAGCAAATATCTCGATTTGGCCCATATAGCAAATATCTCAATTTGGCCCATAAAGGGTATTTTCGTAATTTTCACAGTCTTAATACCAATTTCATAATCTTTACCAAAATAGTGACAACTATGCCATTTTACCCCATTTCACCAAAATGTGATTTAATCAAGCGATTTACCACTAACACGTTTTAAAATATCTAACCCATGAAATACGGTGTGAGATTACACACCTGATTACGGTAAGCACTACGCTTTCCTGATCCTCGATACCTAAAATATTGTAACACTCGATTAGACATTGCTTACTATTTAATAAATCCACTCTAAAACAAACGATCTAAGATTTTACCCTCGGGATCGCGAACAACTACGATTTTTTTATTTTCCTCGGTTGACGGTCCACAACCCAGTGGAAAATCTCGATTCGCTGATGCCTCAGAATTACGAACGACCTCGAATGGTCGATTCTCACCGGATGAGGGTCCATAACCCGGTGGAAAGTCTCGAATAGCCGAAACAGCCCTTCGCTTGAATTTAAGAGTAGGGATCACTAACCCGCTCCTTTTGAGATCTCCACTCGGCTTCCCTTTTGAATCGTTACCACAAGCCTTCATCGATTAGTATTATGATAAGTACGGATTTGTCAAACAGGGTGAAGATCGGCTTACCACTAATCCCGAATGATCAACAATTGGATGGATCAAACGATTTATTCCCTAAAACATAAAGTCAACCATTTATTACTCCTTAGATCATCAATCGGCTTATTGGTTACTATCAATAATCCATAACGATTTCTTACCGTATGATATTGACTCCAATGTTCGTCGTTCGACTTAAGACTTAGAGTGATGTTCGGCCTCCCGCTAGGATTCTACCAAAAGGAAAAATGATCATGTTGTGAGAGAGAAAGGGGAATGATGATTCTGATTAATAGAATCATCCCAAGACAAAAACATACATTCGGCCATAGAGAAGAAATTGAGAAGAAGATATTACTTACCGATTTGTCAAAAGATAATGTTCAAACATGAAGGAAAAAGAAGAAATAGTGGAGGGTTAATTTGCTATTAGATTTAGTTATAGAGGAAATGAATGAAAGAAAAAGTTTTGATCAAGATGGAGTTTTATTTTTAAGAAATGGAAGAATAATTGAAAGGTGATTAAAAGAAGAGAAAAGGGAGAGAAAAGGTGCAAACTAGTTTCGGCTTCTCCAAAAGATGATAAGAAAAGATGATTTGGTCACAAAGGTTGGATACTTTCGGCAACAAGAAGAAAGGAGGAAGAAAATATGTTCTTTAGTGGCTTGTAATTTCGGCACAAGGTAGAAAGAAATTTGAAGAATACCAAATAGTGCAAAGAGAAAGGTTTTTGGCCTAACAAGCACCAAAAATTCAATCAAAAGGGCAAAGGAGAATTCAGCTATCAAGGAAGGTGGAAAGAAAATGAGTATTTGACCAAACAAAAGAGAAAAACAATGCACTATTGTGCTAATATGTTTCGGCAAGGAGGGTTGCAAATTGGGAGAAATGACACAAAGTTGTCAAAGGGAATTTTTGCCAAAACACTACTAAGTCTTTACCAAATGCCAACTAAAAATTCAGCTACCTATTCTCCCCAAAACCGTCCACATGCATCCCCCCTAACGATAAGAGTTTTGCCACCCAAGCTTTCCAAAACAATACCCACGAAATAAGCCTCATGTCCCCCTTTCTTTCCTATTTCCCTTGATTCCTTTCCCCAACTTCAACCTTGCCTTATTCATATAGCCACCTTACCAAAATAATGAAGTCAAACTTGCCATAAATACTCCTTGGCCGACACTTTAAGGAAGGAATGCAAAAATAAAAGTCAAATATGCACACAAAGGGATTCGAACCTCTTCCCTCAAGGTACTACATATGGCGCCATATCCTTCTTATCAATTGTTCATTTATGCTAGCTACTTACTCAATTATTTCCATATGCTTTAAGGTCACTTACTCCATCTCCTTAAAGTACTAAATGCCAAAAATTTTCACTAGGTCCAAATGAACCCCGAGCCTTCTCAGGACCTCCTAAACATTCACAATTAATAATTTAACAAGCTTAACACCAAAAACAATGCAGCACATAAAATTCCAAATTTTAGGATGTTACAATTCTACCCCCTTAAAGAAAATTTCATCCTCGAAATTTACCTGATTAAAAGAGGTGAGGGTATTGTTGTCGAATCGCGTCCTCAGGCTCCCATGTAGCTTTCTCTGCTCCGTGACTATGCCATAGAACCTTGACTAACGGCACGGTCTTCCTTCTAAGTACCTTAATGTCCCGATCTAGAATTTGTACTGGTTCCTCCTCGAACGACAAATCAGGTCTTATCTCAATTTCCTCTACCGGTACTATATGAGACGGATCCGATCGGTAACGCCTTAACATTGAGACATGAAATACACTATGTATCTGACTCAACTCCGGAGGTAACTCAAGCTGATAAGCCATTGGCCCAACACGTTTCAACACACGGTACGGTCCGATGAACCTACGGCTCAACTTGCCCTTCCTTCCAAATCTGAAGATCTTCTTCCAAGGTGATACCTTTAGAAAGACTTGATCTCCTACCGCAAACTCAATATCCTTACGCTTCAGATCCGCATACGATTTTTGTCTATCCGAGGCTTCCTTTAACCGTGCCCGAATTACCTTTACCTTTTCCTCCGTCTCTGATATCAGCTCAGGACCCAATAACTGTCGTTCCCCCAACTCAGTCCAACAAGTAGGAGTACGACACCTACGACCATACAATGCCTCGTAGGGTGCCATTTGGATACTGGATTGATAACTATTGTTATACGCAAATTTCGCATAGCGGTAGGAAATCCTCCCAACTACCCCTGAAGTCAATCACACAACCCCTTAACATGTCTTCCAAAATCTGGATTACTCTTTCTGACTGACCATCTGACTGAGGATGAAAAGCCGTGCTGAAATTTAACTTGGTTCCTAAAGCTTCATGTAAAGCTTTCCAAAATCATGATGTAAACCTAGGGTCCCTGTCTGAAATAATAGACACTGGTACCCCATGTAACCTCACAATCTCTGTGGCAAACTTCTGTAATGAGTAATCCGTACGAACAGGTAGGAAATGGACAGTCTTCATCAACCGATCCACTATCACCCAAACGGAATCTTTCTTAGTAGGCGATAAGGGTAGCCCACTAACGAAGTCCATCGTTATCCATTCCCATTTCCATAATGGAATCTTCACCGGTTGAAGTAATCCCAATGGTAATTGATGTTCCGCCTTCACTTGCTGACATGTCAAACACCTACTCACGAAATCAGTAACTTCTCGCTTCAACCCTGGTGAAACACCCCAAACCCGGCCCACGAGCCCAGACCGGATCTGGTATGTTCCTCGAGTAAAATGTTTTAATTTCATGTTTATTACTTCAGATAATTTGGGGTGGTTTTATAAAAATACCGAGTTGTTTTGGGGTTTAATCTTTAATTCGAAAATCGTTTGCGTTTAGGTGTCTAAACATTTAAACACCATTTTTAGGAAAAATTGCTTAAACTTTAAATTTATAAAATTCGTTTCATACTAAATAATTAAAATGCATGCATAAACAGTTTTCTACTAGTAGCCTTATTACATAAAAACAAAACCCAAAAAAAATCCAAAATACTTGAAAATAGAAAGTCCAAAATAAAATAATTTCTGTGCTGAGCATGGCCACCACGGAGCTCCTGCCGACCCGGTCCATCACTGAGTGTTACCTGAAAAATATCCCACAACGGGGTGAGTCAAACAGACTCAGTGTGTACAACCAACACTAAATCCCAACGATTTAGGCATAACAATTCATACATGTACAAATAGCAATTAAATATAATGATGCAATCCCAAACCCAAACCTAGATAACCATCCGCTACACATCACCCGTACCAACCATCACACCGTGGGGATTACTAAATCGACCCACCCATCCGCTACACATCATCGAAGGCAGTCACTGCAGATGACTAGCACATCGCCCTTATAAATTCGTGGCATAGCCACCAGATAATATATTTTGTGACATAAGTCACCACATTCAGTTATTGTGACATGAGTCACCACATTCGGATTATGTGACCGAAGTCACCACATTCAGATATTGTGGTATAAACCACCAGATCACTTCCCCTTTCCATATAACCCATATCCCCCATGTCATACAAATCATGCAATTATCAAGGCTTAGGCCTTATTTCACATTCTTATCAATATTCACATACATGCCATATTCCACATGTTCATAACATTTATTAACATGATGTTAAGATTACGTACCTGAGTACTTTGTACCATTGCATGGTACCTTAGCCCACTTTTCATATTATTATTAACACATATATTAAAATAATACCGTAAATCAATCAAGATTCAGTGTGGGATACACACCTGGTTTACTTAACGAGTTCACTGAAATCCCGAAAATCTCGATCTAATACTCTAGATCCTCAGTTCCTACATTCGGCCATCCTTAAGCATGTTAGCAACAAGCCATTCGACTAGACACCAATTCCCTTAACTAGTTAGTTTTCGGCTTTTGAATAACTAAGAAATAGATCTAAGTCAGTAAATAGGACCTTGGCCGAATATCACATGCACTTACCTTGTGGATCCAAATATCCCGAAATAGCTACTTGATTATGGTATCTTAAATCCTGAATGATCCTTGCTTGTAGTCGACAATAGGCAAATCCCGAAACCTTGTATACCACTGTCGACTGCCCCTAAATAACCATGGTCAGATTCGGCTAACATAATAACCAATATGGTCGAATATTACACCTCCTTACCTTGCAAATCTTAAATCCCGAAAGTGGTCTCTGGCTATGAAGTTGTCGAAATCCCTATAAACAAGGGTTAGATCCAATTTCCAATCACTTCAATGAACTTTAATAAATAGCCTTTGGCCTAAGATCATGCCTTTCTTACCTTAGCTAACCAAAACCCGAATGATCTTCTATTGTTGTCGACTTAGAAGAAATCCCGAGATTCCCCTTCAATGATTCGGCCAAAGAGCATCACTGGGATTAGATTCAACTTCCGGCTAATAGGAGAAAGGATTAAAAATCGAATAACGACTGATCTTACCCTTAGTACTGAAATCAATTGCTCCCTTGCTTGAATCCCCAGCAATATTCGGTTAAGGCTAGATGATGATCACACAAGTTTCAGCATTTGGGGTTTTAATGAACCAATCGGCTATGGTCTAAAAAGAACCTGCTTCCGGCTTTTGGAAGATTGAGAGAAAAAGAAGAAGAAGATTTATGGTGGGGATTCGGCTTCAATGGAAGAGTATGGGACTTGGGAGGAATCAGCAATGGTGATCTTTAGGGAGAAGAAGATTTCGGCTAGCAAGAGTTGAGAGAATAAAAGAAAACAAAGGAAAAAGATGCATATCTACTGATAAATTCGGCTACACTAGCTTATCTTTGTTATTCTCCTATTTTTCCTCTTCTCTTACCTATTCAAAATAATTCAAATAAAATCAATACTTATCTCCTAGCTTTGCCGAATTTAAAAAGAATTTGACCCTATCTAAAGCTCCTCCTCAGTCTCCTCATGCCGTCCACCTCTGCTCCTTGTTGCCGCAAAATAAAAGCTTTTATTTAGCTTCCCATGCGACTCAAACCTTGGCCCATTCGCACCTGTTTGTGGCGTCATTTACAGAGGCCTTGAGTGGCGCCTCCAAGCCACTTAACCAAGCCCATTTGTGTGTCATATTTCCCCTACAATTTCTCTTAAAGCTACTCTGCCTAGCTTCCTCTTTTGAATTTAAAATCTAATAATTTCTAAGGCATTTTCCTACATTCTAAGGTTCACACAATTCATACAACACAATCAGAACACACATAGGCATGCTACTTCATACAATTTAGCATTAATGCATAAGCTATAAATCCCGGATATTACAGTTCTACCCCCTTAAAATAATTTCGTCCTCGAAATTACCTGGCTGAAATAAGTGAGGGTATTGCTGTCGCTTTACTTCTTCCGGCTCCCACGAAGCTTCTTCCGATCCATGATTGCGCCATAACACTTTGACTAAAGGAACTGACTTCCTTCGTAGCACTTTCACATCTCGTTCCAAAATCTGAATCGGCTCTTCCTCGTAGAACAAATCTGGCCTTAGCTCCACCTGCTCAACTGGTACTACATGAGATGGATCCGATCGATAACGACGTAACATAGAAACATGGAATACGTCGTGCATCTGCTTCAACTCTGAAGGCAACTCTAACTGGTATGCCACTGGTCCAACTCACTTTAATACCCGATAAGGTCCTATAAACCTTGGACTTAATTTCCCTTTGCGACCAAATCTCATCACCTTCTTCCAAGGCGAGACTTTAAGAAACACTTGATCTCCCACATCAAATTCTATCTCCCTCCGTTTGAGATCTGCGTACGACTTTTGCCTGTCGGATGCCTCCTTTAACCGTGTCTGAATTATCTTAACTTTTTCCTCGGATTCTGCCACAATCTCTAGACCCAGAACTTGACGTTCCCCCAATTTCGTCCAACACGTAGGAGTGCGACACCTCCGTCCATACAGTGCTTCATACGGTGCCATCCGAATACTGGCTTGATAGCTGTTATTATATGCAAATTCTGCTAAAGGCAAGTATTCTTCCCAACTTCCTCTAAAGTCTATTACACAGCCCCTCAACATGTCTTCCAACACTTGGATCACTCGCTTAGATTGACCGTCTGACTGTGGATGAAAAGCCGTAGTGAAATCCAATCTGGTGCCTAAAGCCTGATGTAGTGCTTTCCAAAATCGAGACATAAACCTTGGATCCCTATCTGAAATGATTGAAACTGGCACTCCATGCAACCTTACAATCTCTGCCACATATAACTTTGCTAACTTCTGTAAAGAATAATCAACTCTTACTGGGATGAAATGCGCGGACTTTGTCAATTGGTCCACTATCACCCATACCGAGTCCTTCTTAGTAGGCGTAAGGGGAAGCCCACTAATGAAGTCCATGGTGATTCTCTCCCACTTCCACTGTGGGATCTTTATCGGCTGAAGCAATCCTGACAGAACTTGGTGTTCAGCCTTGACTTGCTGACACGTCAAGCTTTTTCCTACAAATTCGGTAACTTCCCGCTTAAGACCAGGCCACCAAAACTGTTCCCTTAGATCTCTATACAACTTAGTACCTCCAGGATGCATAGCATAGGGGCTACCATGCGATTCCTGAAGAATTCTCTGCCTTAAGTCCTCATTCTTCGGCATACAGACCTTGCCCTTGAAACATAATACTCCATCGTCATTAATACCGTAATCTTCCAACTCTCTACTCTGCACTTGCCGTAGCTTAGCACTTAGGTCCTCATCCATTAACTGACTTTCCTTCACCTCATTCAACCATGTCGGTTTGACTTGCAACTCTGCCAATAAACTTCCATCATCATACAAGCTAAGATGTGCAAACATTGCCCTCAGATCCGACACTACTTTCCGACTTAGGGCATCTGCCACTACATTTGCCTTGCCCGGATGATACTCTATGGAACAATCATAATCCTTCAGTAACTCCACCCACCTTCGCTGTCTCAAGTTCAACTCCTTCTGAGTTAGCAGATACTTAAGGCTCTTGTGGTCCGTGTAGATCACTGACTTTTCTCCATATAAATAATGCCCCATACCTTAAGAGCAAACACCACCGCTGCCAATTCCAAATCATGCGTCGGGTAGTTAACCTCATGTGGCCTTAATTGCCGAGACGCATAAGCGACTACCTTCCCGTCTTGCATCAGGACACATCCTAATCCTGTGTGAGAAGCGTCACAGTACACCACAAAGTCCTTTCCTGCCTCCGGTTGAATCAAGACCGGAGCTTCAGTCAAAACCCTCTTAAGCTTCTCAAAGCTCTCCTGTTGCTTATCTGTCCATACAAAAGGTACTTCCTTTCTCAATAACTTCGTCAAAGGTGCGGCTATTGATGAAAATCCTTCCACAAACCTTCTATAGTAGCCTGCCAATCCTAAGAAACTTTGAATCTCAGCCACAGACTTAGGTGGTTTCCAATCCAGCACTGCTTCGATCTTCCTAGGATCCACCCTTATCCCTTCTGCAGACACTACATGCCCTAAGAATGCAACCTTCTTAAGCCAAAATTCACAATTGCTGAATTTGGCATAGAGCTTCTTCTCCCTTAATACTTGCAACACTAATTGGAGATGCTTATCATGTTCTTCCTCAGACTTGGAATACACTAGGATGTCGTCTATGAACACAACGATGAATCGATCCAAGTAGGGTTGAAAAACCAGGTTTATCATATCCATGAACGCGGCTGGGGCGTTCGTCAACCCAAACGGCATTACTACGAACTCATAATGCCCATACCTTGTCCGGAAAGCTGTCTTATGGATATCTGCTTCCTTCACCTTAAGCTGATGATATCCAGACCTTAGGTCTATCTTTGAGAATACCACGCTTTCTTAAGTCGATCGAACAAGTCATCTATCCTTGGCAAAGGGTACTTGTTCTTGATGGTCAGCTTATTCAACTGACGATAATCTATACACATACACATAGTTCCGTCCTTTTTCTTCACAAACAAGACCGGTGCTCCCCATGGAGACACACTGGGTCGAATAAACCCACGATCAAGCAACTCTTGAATTTAAGCCTTGAGCTCAACCAATTCCTTCGGTTCCATTCGATACGGAGCGATTGACATAAGAGCTGTTCCCGGTAGCAAGTCAATTCCAAACTCCACCTCCCTATCCGGGTGTATTCCAGGTAATTCCTCCGGAAAGACATCCACAAATTCCCTTACTGTTTTAACCCCTTCTACACTTGTTTCCTTAATGTCCAAGGCACTGACCTACATCAGAAAAGCCAGACATCCTTTCCTTACCATCTTTTCCGACTTAAGAGCGGATACTACACTCGACAAATAGTTCCGTCTTTCGCCCATCACCACAACTTCCTTATCGTCGGGAGTTCTCAACGACATGCGTTTAGCGGCGCAATCCACATTCGCACGATACTTCACTAACCAATCCATGCCTAAGATTAGATCAAATTCCCCGAATGGTAGTTCCACTAAGTCAGCTGGGAACTGCGTTCCCTGAACTTCTAAAGGCACTTCCTTAAAGAGTTTATCTACTATCACAGTCTGCCGTAAAGGACTAAGTATAGCCATCTTCTTAGGTACAGTCTCAAAGTTCACATGCAAAGTTTCGAATACTTTACTAGCAACATAGGAATGAGTTGACCCTATGTCTATCAAAGCAATAAAGGATAACTCTGAAATAAGGAACGTACCCGTTATAACATCAGGTGCATCGCCGTCTTCCCTCCGATAAACAGCATATACCAGTCCTGGCTGTCTAGCCTCAGTATTACCAACACCACTACCTGGTGTTCCACGTCCTCTTCCAGCACCAGTTCCTCTGCCATTCGGACCACGACCCCGCTGAGGCTACTGTCCCCCTCTTCCAGCCTGATTAGAACCTTGACCTATTGGTCGGCCCCCGTCTATTTTTATAGGACAGTCCTTAATCATGTGGTCCTTAGATCCACACTTAAAGCATCCTTCCATCTTCTTCCAACACTCTCCTAGGTGCCTCTTCCCACACTGATCACAAGTACGATACTGCCCTCCTGTCACCACTTGCTGACCTCGCGGCCCATCAACTCTAGGCCTCTTTTGCGCATTCCTAGATGACCCTGACGACCCAAAACCACTCTTTTGCCTTTTTCGGTCCGTATTCTGCCTTACAGATTCCTTAACTCCTTCGGCTACCTTAGCCTTTTCCACCAACACTGCAAACTCTCGCTCCTGCTGTGGAGCTATCAACAACCTCAGGTCATCCCTAAGTCCGTCCTCAAACCGGACACATCGTTCATGCTCCGTAGCCACGATACCATGAGCATATCGGCTCAACCTTAAGAATTCAGCCTCGTATTCTGCTACGGACTTGTTCCCTTGAACTAGCCCCAGAAATGCCTTCCTCTATGTATCAGTATAACTAATTCCAACATACTTCTTCTGGTACGCCACTTTAACATACTCCCAAGTGAGATCCTCAGCTGTGGCACCATCCCGAACTATGAGCCACCATTGATATGCCTCATCGTGAAATAGCGACACCATTCCTTTCAGTTTCTCCTCAGTGGTTAAATCGAGCTCATCCATGATTCGCTCTGTCGCCTCCAACCAATACTCAGTCGTACTGGGTGCCACACCAGATACACCACGAAACACCTCAGCCCCATTGGCTCGGAGTCGCTCGGGTACAGATTTCGAAGCTCCCATACCTCCATCTGCTGCAGCCACCATCTCAAGAACTCGCAGCATTTCCTACGATACTGCATCATCCCCCGTCTGATCTTGCTGCTCAACACCAACAGCTGGTGGTGGGGGTGGTGGTACCTCATTTTCGGACCCTTGTCCAGACCTAACGGGTTCTGATACGACCATTCTGCCTCTACCACGTCCTTGTACATTACGACCGCGCCCCCTAGAACTCATTCCTACGATCGCGCTTTAATCTGTTTTAAGGAATTTTATGCATTAGTCTTTGTTCCACTGATTATCCGCGAAGAAAATTTATGAAAAGAAGTTTAGAAGTAGTTATTTCGATCGATCAAAGTTTCAAGCCTTCCATCCTAATTTAGAGGAGCACATTCATTCAACACACATTCATCATTCAAACATTTTCTTCTTATTCCTATCCCAGGGGTATTTTCGTCATTTCACCTACAGGGGTATTTTGGTAATAAATCGGGGTCAATTTAAAAATTTTGTAAATCAGGGGTAATTTCATAAATTTTCCAATTTAGGGTTCCTTGGTGATTTTATGAAATAAGGGTATTTCGGTAATTTTGAAATCTGGGGTACTTGGTAATTTTTTTTTCAAATTAGGGTGTTTGGTCCTTTCGGGTTTTAATTATAGGGTTTAGCCCATCAACGAGTCCTCATAACTAGGGTGAATAGTCACCACGCACTGTAGGATTCTAGTGAAGAGGAGGTGAGTCGCTAGGATCGCTTAAATACCAAGCTTTCTGAATCCACTCCTAGGCATGCGCCCGCCTATTGCTACACTCTAACTCGACTAAGGTGAGCAGTCACTCACGCACGGGTAGGATTCAGCGAAGAGGAGGTGAGTCACTAGGGACTGCTTAAATACCAAGATCTTAGGATCCAATCCTAGACATGCGTATGATGGTTTACCACACCCTAGTCTTGCGGCTCATTAACTGGGTTTGTTTAGTGAAATTAAGTCTTATGAAAATTTAAGAAGTGGTTTAAACTAAGCTTATAGTCCATCAGAGTCTATTTAAACTAGTCTGTGTCCCATAAAGCCCATAAAGCCCACATGTATATCACACAATTGTTTAAGGTACTTACTTGGCGGACTTGGGCCGGAGACGCAGGTGCCATGCTGAGCTAACAGACCTGTTATCATTTAAAAACATACATGTTCCAAAAGCCCAATTTTAGAAAATGTTTTGAGCCCAAAAACCCCAGAGCCGAGTTTTGAACCGGGCTCTGATACCAAGTTGAAACACCCCAAACCCGGCCCACGAGCCCAGATCGGATTTGGTATGTTCCTCGAGTAAAACGTTTTAATTTCATGTTTATTACTTCAGAAAATTTAGGGTGGTTTTATAAAAATACCGAGTTGTTTTGGGGTTTAATCTTTAATTCGAAAATCGTTTGCGTTTAGGTGTCTAAACATTTAAACACCATTTTAGGAAAAATTGCTTAAACTTTAAATTTATAAAATTCGTTTCATACTAAATAATTAAAATGCATGCATAAACAGTTTTCTACTAGTAGCCTTATTACATCAAAACAAAACCCAAAATAAATCCAAAATACTTGAAAATAGAAAGTCAAAAATAAAATAATTTCTGTGCTGAGCATGGCCACCACGGAGCTCCTGCCGACCCGGTCCATCACTGAGTGTCACCTGAAAAATATCCCACAACGGGGTGAGTCAAACAGACTCAGTGTGTACAACTAACACTAAATCCCAACGATTTAGGCATAACAATTCAAACATGTACAAATAGCAATTAAATATAATGATGCAATCCTAAACCCAAACCTAGATAACCATCCGCTACACATCACCCGTACCAACCATCACACCGTGGGGATTACTAAATCGACCCACCCATCCGCTACAAATCATCGAAGGCAGTCACTGCAGATGACTAGCACATCGCCCTTATAAATTCGTGGCATAGCCACCAGATAATATATTTTGTGACATAAGTCACCATATTCAGTTATTGTGACATGAGTCACCACATTCGGATTATGTGACCGAAGTCACCATGTTCAGATATTGTGGTATAAACCACCAGATCACTTCCCCTTTCCATATAACCCATATGCCCCATGTCATACAAATCATGCAATTGTCAAGGCTTAGGCCTTATTTCACATTCTTATCAATATTCACATACATGCCATATTCCACATGTTCATAACATTTATTAACATGATGTTAAGATTACGTACCTGAGTACTTTGTACCATTGCATGGTACCTTAGCCCACTTTTCATATTATTATTAACACATATAGTAAAATAATACCGTAAATCAATCAAGATTCAGTGTGGGATACACACCTGGTTTACTTAATGAGTTCACTGAAATCCTAAAAATCCCGACCTAATACTCTAGATCCTCAGTTCCTACATTCGGCCATCCTTAAGCATGTTAGCAACAAGCCATTCGGCTAGACACCAATTCCCTTAACAAGTTAGTTTTCGGCTTTTGAATAACTAAGAAACAGATCTAAGTCAGTAAATAGGACCTTGGCCGAATATCACATGCACTTACCTTGTGGATCCAAATATCCCGAAATAGCTACTAGATTATGGTATCTTAAATCCCGAATGATCCTTGCTTGTAGTCGACAATAGGCAAATCCCGAAACCTTGTATACCACTGTCGACTGCCCCTAAATAACCATGGTCGATTCGGCTAACATAATAACCAAATATGGCGAATATTACACCTCCTTACCTTGCGAATCTTAAATCCGAAAGTGGTCTCTGGCTATGAAGTTGTCGAAATCCCTATAAACATGGGTTAGATCCAATTTCCAATCACTTCAATGAACTTTAATAAATAGCCTTTGGCCTAAGATCATGCGTTTCTTACCTTAGCTAACCAAAACCCGAATGACCTTCTATTGTTGTCGACTTAGAAGAAATCCCGAGATTCCCCTTCAATGATTCGGCCAAAGAGCATCACTGGGATTAGATTCAACTTCCGGCTAATAGGAGAAAGGATTGAAAATCGAATAACGACTGATCTTACCCTTAGTACTGAAATCGATTGCTCCCTTGCTTGAATCCCCAACAATATTCGGTTATGGCTAGATAATGATCACACAAGTTTTGGCATTTGGGGTTTTAATGAACCAATCGACTATGGTCTAAGAAGAACCTGCTTTCAGCTTTTGGAAGATTGAGAGAAAAAGAAGAAGAAGATTTATGGTGGGGATTCAGCTTCAATGGAAGAGTATGGGACTTGGGAGGAATCAGCAATGGTGATCTTTAGGGAGAAGAAGATTTCGGCTAGCAAGAGTTGAGAGAATAAAAGAAAACAAAGGAAAAAGATGCATATCTACTGATAAATTCGGCTACACTAGCTTATCTTTGTTATTCTCCTATTTTTCCTCTTCTCTTACCTATTCAAAATAATTCAAATAAAATCAATAATTATCCCCTAGCTTTCCCGAATTTAAAAAGAATTTGACCCTATCTAAAGCTCCTCCCTCAGTCTCTTCATGCCATCCACCTCTGCTCCTTGTTGTCGCAAAATAAAAGGTTTTATTTAGCTTCCCATGCGACTCGAACCTTGGCCCATTCGCACCTGTTTGTGGCGTCATTTACAGAGGCCTTGAGTGGTGCCTCCAAGCCACTTAACCAAGCCCATTTGTGTGTCATATTTCCCCTACAATTTCTCTTAAGGCTACTCTGCCTAGCTTCCTCTTTTGAATTTAAAATCTAATAATTTCTAAGGCATTTTCCTACATTCTAAGGTTCACACAATTCATACAACACAATCAGAACACACATAGGCATGCTACTTCATACAATTTAGCATTAATGCATAAGCTATAAATCCCGGATATTACACCTGGCCACCAATACTGCTCACAGAGATCTCGATACATTTTATTTCCCCCGGGGTGCATAGCATAAGGGCTACTATGCGCCTCTCGCAGAATCATTTATCTCAAATCCGAATCTTTGGGCATGCAAATTCTTCCGCGGAAACACAATACTCCATCATTATTCATTCCGAAATCCCCTTTTACACCACTTTCCACTTGTTGAAGTAAGGAACCCAACTTTTCATCTGATAACTGCTTTTTCTTAATCTGACCCAACCACATAGGCTTCACCTGAAGTTCGGCTAGTAGACTACCATCTTCATACAAGCTGAGATGAGCAAACATCGCTCTCAAATCCGATATCACCTTACGACTCAATGCGTCTGCCACCACGTTAGCCTTTCCGGGATGATACTCAATTGAGAAGTCGTAATCCTTCAACAGTTCTATCCACCTCCGCTGTCTTAAGTTCAACTCCTTTTGGGTAATGAGGTACTTTAGACTTTTATGATCCGTATAAATGATCGACTTCTCACCGAACAGGTAGTGTCTCCAAATCTTCAAAGCAAACACCACTGCAGCCAACTCCAAATCATGGGTAGGATAATTTACTTCGTGCGGTCTTAACTGACGAGATGCATAAGCCACCACTTTTCCACCTTGCATCAACACACATCCTAAACCCGTGTGTGACGATCATAGTAAACAATAAATTCTTTTCCGTACACAGTTGACTCAATCACTGGCGCCCGTCAGAATCTTCTTCAATTTCTCGAAACTTTCTTGCTGTTGATCTGACCACACAAATGGTACTCCCTTGCGCAACAGTTTAGTTAAGGATGCAGCAATCAACGAAAATCCCTCAACAAAATGCCGATAATCACCAGCCAATCCTAGGAAACTCCGAATTTCAGCCACTGACTTTGGTGGTTTCCAATCCAACACAGCCTCTACTTTCCGAGGATCAACTCTAATTCCTTCGGCTGACACAACATGCCCCAAAAAAGTCACTTCCTTCAACCAAAAGTCACACTTACTGAACTTGGCATAAAGTTGTTTTTCCCTCAATATTTGCAATATTATACGCAGATGTGAATCATGCTCTTCTTCATTCTTCGAGTATACCAAGATGTCATCTATGAACACCACCACAAATCGGTCTAAATAGGGTTGAAAGACCCGGTTCATCATGTCCATAAATGCAGCTGGTGCATTGGTCAACCCAAACGGCATCACCAAGAACTCATAATGTCCATAACGAGTTCGGAACACCGTCTTATGAATATCTATCTCCTTGACCTTAAGTTGGTGATAACCCGATCTCAGATCTATCTTGGAGAAAACTGAAGCTCCTCGCAATTGATCAAACAGATCATCAATTCTCGGCAACGGATACCTATTCTTGATCGTCAACTTATTCAACTGCCTATAATCGATGCACATACACATCGACCCATCCTTCTTCTTGACGAACAAGACCGGTGCTCCCCACGGTGACACACTCGGTCCAATGAATCCTCGATCCAACAACTCCTGAATTTGAGCTTTAAGTTCCGCTAACTCTTTCGGTGCCATTCTATAAGGATCAATAGACACTGAAGCCGTTCCGGGCAATAGCTCAATGCCAAACTCTACCTCCCAGTCCGGAGGCAATCCAGGAAGTTCCTCGGGAAAGACGTCCAAAAATTCTTTCACCGTTCTAACACCTTCCACCGATAATTCCTTGGCATCCAACGCACTGATGAAGGCTAGGAATGCTCCACACCCTTTTCGCACCAACTTTTCTGCCTTTAAAGCAGATACCACATTTGATAGATAATTCCTCCTTTCACCTATCATCACTACTTCTTTATCTTTTGAAGTTCTTATCGTCATCTGTTTTGTAGCAAAATCTAAGTTCGCACGGTGCTTCACCAACCAGTCCATGCCCAAAATAAGGTCGAACTCGCCGAAAAGCAATTCCATTAAATCCACCAAAAATGTTTCTCCTTGAACTTCTAAGGATACATCTCTAAACAATTTATTTACTATCACAGATTATCCTAAAGGACTAATTACTGTCATCTCCCTAGCAGTAATCTCAGATCTAATGTTCAGATTTCAAGATATAGCACTAGCAACATACGAATGGGTAGATCCGATATCTATCAAAGCAGTAACAGGTACATCAGATATGAAGAACGTACCGGTTATCACGTCAGGTGCATCGCCATCCTTTCGGTGTCTAACCGCATAAACTAACCCTGGCTACCTCGCCTCCACGTTACCCCTGAAGCCATTACCTCTACCCGGTGCACCTTGACCTCGACCTGCGCCATTACCACCTCGACCTGGTCCACGGCCCCTCGGTGGCTACTGAGCGCCTCTAGCTAGCTGTGCGTCATGGTTACGAGCTTCCTGAGTCAGAGCAGTTCGTCGAGGACAATTCTTAAGCTGATGGTCCTTAGAACCACATTTGAAACAACCACCGGTTCTCTTCCAGCATTCACCAGAGTGTCGTCTTCCACAGTCAGCACATGGTTGTATCTGATTGGTAGCAGCTGGTGCTCTAGCTTGAGCTGGCTCGTCATTCCTGGGCCTTTTCTGAAACCTTCTAGCAGGACCCGAGTACTTAAAGTCCTTCTTACTCTTGCCTCTATCTCTTTCTCAGTTTTACCGCTCCGAGTGCTTAGCCTCTTCGGCTATCTTCGCTTTCTCCACTAGTGCGGCAAAATTTCTTTCTTGTTGTGGGGCTATCAATACCCGCAACTCATCACTCAACCCGTCTTCAAAACGCACGCAGCGTTCGTAGTTAGTTGGCACAATACCTCGGGCATAACGGCTCAGACACAGAAATTCTGCTCAATAAGCTGCCACGGTCTTACTTCCTTGAACCAGATTAAGGAATTCCTTCCTTCGGGCATCCACATAGCTAGCCCCGACATACTTTCCTTGGAATGCAGTTTTGAAGAAATCCCAAGTAACGCGATCGGCCTGAGTGCCTTCCCGAACAGTAAGCCACCATTGATATGCCTCGTCCCTTAACAAGGACACAGCTCCTCTCAGTTTCTGCTCGGTGGTGCACTCCAAATCATCCATAATCTATTCCACAGCTTCGAGCCAATACTCCGTAACATTTGGGGCTACACTCGAGATACCCCTAAAAACCTCGGCCCCATTTGATCTGAGTCGCTCCGATATTGACCCACAAGCTACTGGCCCCGATCTAGCCCCAGCAACCCTTTCCAAAACTCGTAACATTGCTTGGGATAGAGCAATGTCCTCCCTCATACGGTCATGTGATCCAGTTTCAGTCCCGGGTGACGTAGGTATTTCCGGCATATGTCTGGACGCTTCAGACGCAACCCTAGCACCTCGGCCTCTACCACGGCCTCGTCTACCATGTCCACGTCCTCTAGCACTCATATTAGCAAATTCGATCTAATCTGATTAAAAGTCTTATGAATCAGTATACTATTTCGATATTTATTAAACAATATTTTATGAGGTTTAAGAAGTAAAGTCGTTTTCGTAAACGCATCCTATAGTCTCAATCTCTATAGTTTCAACATCTAAAACTAAAAGTTTTAGAGTGTTCCTATAGTCATATCACAATAATCATAATTATTCATTAGTAACATGTACTTACTTGACTTGGTGCCGAATACCCGTGGTGCCATACTTCCTTTAAAATATATATCGAAAATTTAAAGCAACTTAAAAAAAATATTTTTGAACCCAAACCACAACCGAGTTTTGAACCGGGCTCTGATACCATAAAATGTAACACCCCAAACCCGGCCTATGCGTTAAGGCCAGATTTGACATGTTACACAAAATAAATATACTTTGATTCCTTTTTAAGTGAAACATATTTCAAAGTTTTGACGAAGTATTTATCGGGTAAAAGATTTGATTGATAAATCAACAATTTGAGACGTAAGATCTTATATATCGAAGTTTTGAAAATAGCGTTAGCAGTTCGAGAAAATTTGAAAAGAAATAAAAATGTATTTTTATTTTGAAAATATTGAGAGTAATTTTCTGGTTTAAAAATATGAAAAATTATTATGAAATCCTTTCATTTTAGAATAAATCATTTATTTAAGTTTTTAGAAAAATAATATTATAATTTGAAATACTTTAAGCAGTTTATAAAATTCTTCACACAATAAACAAAACAAAAATTAATCCAGAGGCCTTATTACAACCTTAATTCAAAATAGTAAAGTAATTAAAAATACTAAAAGAAATCCAAAATCCAAATTTAACCGTTTACAGTCTGACCTCCACCGAGTCATCCACGGCCCAAGTCTCCATCACTGATCATTACCTGAAAGGGATAAGGAAAATGGGGGTGAGTTACTAGAACTCAGTGTGTAACCCACTTACCATTGTCCACTGGGCCAAAATCTAATTAAGCATTTATTTGGGCCAAAGCCCATTTACAAAAGAAAATAAATCATATATAATATGCATATGATATGCAATTCCCAAACCAAACCTAATTTCCATCTGCTACACACCACCCGTACCAACCAGCATACCTGTGGGGAGCTTTAGTCACCCACCCCGCCAACACACCAAACATAGGCATTAAGCCGATTATATCAAATTTGTGGACAAGCCACCAGATTAACAGAATTTACATGGCATTGCCATTTTTCATATTTGTGGCGAGCCACTGTAATTACGTGAGTGAGCTACCGAACTTCTCTTCATCAATATCCCATCCCATGCAAATCATGTATATAATGCATAGCCATTCACAACAATTTATTCAGATATTTCTTACAAACATTATGGCCCATTATAACAATTTATCACAAATCGGCCCATATAGCAAATATCTCAAATTGGCCCATATAGCAAATATCTCAATTTGGCCCATATAGCAAATATCTCGATTTGGCCCATATAGCAAATATCTCAATTTGGCTCATAAAGGGTATTTTCGTAATTTTCACAATCTTAATACCAATTTCATAACATTTTCCAAAATAGTGACAACTATGCCATTTTACCCCATTTCACCAAAATGTGATTTAATCAAGTGATTTACCACTAACACGTTTTAAAATATCTAACCCATGAAATACAGTGTGAGATTACACACCTGATTACGGTAAGCACTACGCTTTCCTGATCGTCGATACCTAAAATATTATAACGCTCGATTAGACATTGCTTACTATTTAATAAATCTACTCTAAAACAAACGATCTAAGATTTTACCCTCGGGATCGCGAACAACTACGATTTGTCAGTTTTCCTCAGTTGACGGTCCACAACCCGGTGGAAAATCTCGAATCGCTGATGCCTCAAAATTACGAACGACCTCGAATAGTCGATTCTCACCGGATGAGGGTCCACAACCCGGTGGAAAGTCTCGAATAGCCGAAACAACCCTTCGCTTGAATTTAGGAGTAGGGATCCCTAACCCGCTCCTTTTGAGATCTCCACTCGGCTTCCCTTTTGAATCGTTACCACAAGCCTCCATCGATTAGTATTATGATAAGTACAGATTTGTCAAAAAGGGTGAAGATTGGCTTACCACTAATCCCGAATGATCAACAATTGGATGGATCAAACGATTTATTCTCTAAAACATAAAGTCAACCATTTATTACTCATTAGATCATCAATCGGCTTATTGGTTTCTATCAATAATCCATAACGATTTCTTACCGTACGATATTGAATACGATGTTCGTCGTTCGACTTAAGACTTAGAGTGATGTTCGGCCTCCCGCTAGGATTCTACCAAAAGGAAAAATGATCATGTTGTGAGAGAGAAAAGGGAATGATGATTTCGATTAATAGAATCATCCCAAGACAACAACATACATTCGGGCATAGAGAAGAAATTGAGAAGAAGATATTACTTACCAATTTGTCAAAAGATAATGTTCAAACATGAAGGAAAAAGAAGAAATAGTGGAGGGTTAATTTGCTATTAGATTCGGTTATGGAGGAAATGAATGAAAGAAAAAGTTTTGATCAAGATGGAATTTTATTTTTAAGAAATGGAAGAAGAATTGAAAGGTGATTAAAAGAAGAGAAAAGGGAGAGAAAAGGTGCAAACTAGTTTCGGTTTCTCCAAAAGATGATAAGAAAAGATGATTTGGTCACAAAGGTTGGATACTTTCGGTAACAAGAAGAAAGGAGGAAGAAAATATGTTCTTTAGTGGCTTGTAATTTCGGCACAAGGTATAAAGAAATTTGAAGAATACCAAATAGTGCAAAGAGAAAGCTTTTTGGCCTAACAAGCACCAAAAATTCAATCAAAAGGGCAAAGGAGAATTCGGCTATCAAGGAAGGTGGAAAGAAAATGAGTATGTGACAAAACAAAAGAGAAAAACAATGCACTATTGTGCTAATATGTTTCGGCAATGAGGGTTGCAAATTGGGAGAAATGACACAAAGTTGTCAAAGGGAATTTTTGCCAAAACACTACTAAGTCTTTACCAAATGCCAACTAAAAATTCAGCTACCTATTCTCCCCAAAACCGTTCAGATGCATCCCCCCTAAGGATAAGATTTTTTCCACCCAAGCTTTCCAAAACATCACCCACGAAATAAGCCTCATGTCCCCCTTTCTTTCTCATTTCCCTTGATCCCATTCCCCAACTTCAACCTTGCCTTATTCATATAGCCACCTTACCAAAATAATGAAGTCAAACTTGCCATAAATACTCCTTGGCCGACACTTTAATGAAGGAATGCAAAAATAAAAGTCAAATATGCACATAAAGGGATTCGAACCTCTTCCCTCAAGGTACTACATATGGCGCCATATCCTTCTTATCAATTGTTCATTTATGCTAGCTACTTACTCAATTATTTCCATATGCTTTAAGGTCACTTACTCCATCTGCTTAAAGTACTAAATGCCAAAAATTTTCACTAGGTCCAAATGAACCCCGAGTCTTCTCAGGACCTCCTAAACATACACAATTAATAATTTAACAAGCTTAACACCAAAAATAATGCAACACATAAAATTCCAAATTTTTGGATGTTACAAATATTATTTTCTGTGTGAATTTGTTTGTGTGAAATTTTCGTGTATTAATTTTTTTGATTGAATATCTGATTTAATAAAAGGACTTAATTGCGTGAAATGAAGAATTGGCTAATTTTTGTATAAGTGTCAATTTGTTAATGTCTTTATAATGCAAGGTCCTTAAAAGGAAATTAACCCACTATTAATGATAGTGGACGACAATGGTCAAAAATGACCTTATTATATATGTTTTATATATATATTTGATAATAAAGGTTAAAAATGTAATAGATATATTAAGTTAATATATCATAAAACATAAGAAAATAAAGCCATATTCTCATCCTTCTTCACCGAATTTAGAAAAGAAAAATTAGGTTTGAAAGCTTGAAATATTCGGCCATTGAAAGTCTTGAATGTGGTTAGTTTTTGTTTCGATTTTTGATAATTTTTACGTTTTTGTAATCGCTGCTTCGAATACTTCAAGACTAATGCTTGAATTTTTGATTTTGATGAATATTTCGAGTTGAGCTATTGATGAATTCATGTGATTTTTTTGTTAGATGATAGATTATGAAAGATATGTTTTGGATTAACATGTTTTGTATTGGAAATTTTGATGAATTTGAGTAATTTGGACTAAATTGTGAAAATAAAATTTTGAGGGACTAAAATGTGAAATAAATGAAAAATATGGACTTGTATGGAGCTTATGAATATTTGGCTCTAGCATGAGATAGGTAATTTTTTGTGTATTTTGTGTTTTATGCAATAGGGACTAAATTGAAAAAAGTGTAAAATGTTAGGGGCAAAATGGTAATTTTCCCATTTATGTTGAATGAATATGTGGTTAAATTAGTTAAATTTGAATTTATTTAGATCAAGAACAAAAGAAAACAGAATTAGATCGGGGGAAATCGAAAGTAGACGAATAGTCGATTAAACCGTTCGACAACATCCGAGGTAAGTCTATAAGCATTTAAGTGTTGCTATATTCACGAATATATAAATGTTATGTGATAAATTGAATTGTTTGAATATATATAAGCCTTGGCCGAATGTGAATGTGAGATAGGGAACTATGTTTCGAGTTCGATTCGATCGAGATTCAATGTCTGAAAGCCTTGTACGAACCCTAGGAATAGATAGGATACATATGTCATGACATAGGATTTCTGATATGTGTTATCATGTAAGACCACGTATGGGACGTTGGCATTGATTTGTGTTTATGTGTAAGACCATGTCTGGGACATTGGCATCGTATTTGATTCGTGTAAGACCCTGTCTGGGACAGTGGCATCGATATGTGATTACATGTAAGACCACGTCTGGGACACTGGCATTGTACGAGCCTTCTGACTATCCGCGTATCCTTTTTAATTCCGAATGGTTCAACGGGCAATGTTAAGTAAAGACCGAATGTGAAATCAAATAAAAAGATTCAGGTATGTGCTTATCCTAAGTTTTGAAAATAAGGTAAGTTGGATGTTAAATTGATTACATAAATGTTTAAGTTATAAAGGTGAATTATGTGTATGCATATGTGATTGTGTATATTCGGCAAAATGAGATTTATGTGATTTTAGTGATGAGATTTATATGTATGTACATGTGTAATTATGCATTTATCCATATGATATAAGTATGTATGATTAAAATGATAACTTGATGTTTGAGGATATGTATATTCGGCCTTATTAACTTAGTGTTATTATACAATCATTGATATATATTTTGCTTATGACTTACTAAGCTTAAATAGCTTACTTTGTGTGTGTTTTTGTTTACCTCTATTTTATAGATTTTGAAGTCACGTTACGAGCTCGGGGATCGTCAGCAAAGCCTATCACATTATCGACTGTTTCTTTCGGTATTTTACTAAGTTGAATATGGGCATATGGCATGTATAGCATAGATGGAATGTTTGATTTTGGAACATGTATATATATATAGCCATGCGAAAATGGCTAAATATGATGTTTAAGTTTATTGAGATTTGGTCATGATATATATATGTGTGATATGCTTGGTATGAATTGCTATGGTGATTTGATATAATTTGATTCAAGAGAATTAGGTATGGATAAATAATGAGTTTTATGTATAATGCTCTGTGATAAGGCTAGAAAAATGGTTGTGATATGAATGAATATGATATGAATGAATAGTCATGTTTTAGGATGCTTAGTTTTGGTATGGTTTGATGGCTAGGAAAATGGTCAAAAATCATGGTAAGCTTATTGATGCAAGAATAGTATATATATTTGATGAATGGATGTTATAATGAAATGGTAACTTGTGAATAAATTATGCTTGGATTTACATTGTGATTTAGTTGGATTAAATGGTGTACAAGTTGTTGATATGAAATGTTCTTGAATGAGTAAAATAGATGGTCAATTTGGTATGTTTTTGGTTGCCAAATGTGTTGAATTGATGCTTGTATGTGCTTGTAGGGTTGACCCAAAGTGTGGGTGGCATTTTGGCCGTGCAAATGGCCTATAATTGCCCACACGGTTGAGCACACGGGCGTGTGGCTCGACCGTGTCCCTCGTGGTTGTATTTCAAAATAAGTCAGACTCGACCATGGGCTAGACACACGGGCGTGTGACTGGCTTTGTGGATCAAGTCAGTATGTATGCCCTGTTTTGACACGGCTTAGACACATGGGCATGTGATAAACCATAATATATACATATTTTAATCCCACATTTGGCATACTTTTGGATGATTTATCCCTTGAATTGTGGAATTTGATGCTCATAATCCTTTAATTTCATGTTTTATACTTAGGGACCATCGGGAGTCGAATGGAACGAGAAACGGGCCGAAAACGGATAAAATGGGCCAAAGTGAGAAATTAACACGGCCTGGAGTTCACCACACGGCCGTGCCACCTTAGCAGGCCCAAACTAGGCCTGGGCTCGATTCACACGGGCGTGCTCCACGGGCGTGTCTCTACCGTGACCTGTTGTAATTCTACTCGGAAAAGGATACTTAGGGGCGAAGAAATACATTCCGAAGTCTATATAAACACCCTAAGTATGACCTATAGAGTGGGCGAAGCTAGAGAGGGCTGAACACGGGGAATTACTCCAAGAAAGCCAGTTGATTCATCCCAGAAGCCGAAATCACGCTCAAGACAGAAGATCTTCCCTTCAATTTCCTTCAGGGGGTTTTAGGGTTTTTCTTATGTTTTGTTATTTACTTTCTTCTGAGATGTATTCTTTATTAAACATGAAATAAACCCTCAAATACTGAGGGGATGAAACCTAAGACGAATCTTGTTATTGTTTTCTGAACTGTATGATAAATACTTGATTTGTTCTTAATTATGTATTCTTAATTCTTGTTTTAATATTTCAGGATATTGATTCAAGTATTGATGTGCTTAGGCAGTGGAGCAAAAGTCCATGTTTAAGAGTAGATCTAGCATAGCTAAGTGGAGTTGATCGCAACCCTAGAGATAGGATGACAAAAATCTGTCAGATTAGGGTCAAACCCAATATGAGAGTCCATAGATCGAGTTAATGCAATGCTAGAGGTTTTAATTAGAAAGAGATTTCAATTAATCAACCTAGGGTTAGACGCTATTATTCTTGAAAGAGATAATAATATAAATTAGGGAATCCTACGGATCAAGTCAAGTGAATAAATCGTCTGGTTCAGATTTAGATAACAAGTAAAGTCTAGGTGGATTCTTCCTTGAGTATTGCCTTAATCAACTGGTTTTCCCAAAAGTATTTTCCCAATTCACTCTCTGTGTCTTAGCATCCTTAGTTTAGTAATTAGTTAATTAAACATTGATTCTCTTAATACTTAGGCTAGATAATAAAAAAAGATAGTAACTACTAGTACTCTTAGTCCTTGAGGATACGATATTTCCGGTCTTGCCATAGCTATACTACCGAACGATAGGTACACTTGCCTTATTCGTTGTCATAGTTAGTTTGGACACGATCAAGTTTTTGGCGCCGTTGTCGGGGACTAAGATATTAGGAACACTTGATTTTTATTACTTTAGCCATTTTTATTTTTGCAATTAATTTTTATTTTATTTCTACTTAGCTAATTTTTCTTTTCCTCGCTTCTGGCAGGTATTCTAGTTTATTACTAGAAGAAACCCATCAGGACCTCTACTTTATGATAGGGATATAGAAGGAACCGTTCACAAAAACCGAAGAGAGATAAGGCGCAGCCTGTAACATCCCAAGTTAAGGGGTTCTGCATTTCATGTTTCTGTGTGTTTGGCTGGTTCTGCTTGCTATTTGGATGTGTTTGGGGGTCTTAGGAAGGCTCGGGTTCGAGCCGGAGTCTTGGTTAAATTTTTGTTTTAAGGCACTTTAGGGGGAAACTTGAAGGGGTAGGTCTTATGTATATCCGTGTGTGGTTGATGACACAAAAAGGGGTGTGGAAGAGTTATAAGTGACACCTAGGAAGCAAGGGGGGATGAAGCCTCAAGGGGAGCTTAGAGGAGAAGGGAGCAGGTTCGAATCTCTCAGCTTGCATTTTTGGGGGTTTTTATTTTGATAAGGATGGAGAAGAGGTGGATTCGGCCAAGACTCTGCATGATAGTTGTGGAATGGGTCAACATATTTGAATTGGAAGGAGGAGAGGTGTTGGAGGAGTAAGAATCGGTCAACATATTTGAAATAGGGAGTGGGGAGTGAAAGGTGGAGGAATTTGTGGGATGTGGAAAGAGGGAGAGAGTTTGGCCGAATAAGGGAAGTGTGGGGGAGTGCATGTGCGGTTTTTGTTTGGGTTAGGTAGGGCCGAATTTCCTTTTGGGTGCTTAGTCATTGGTGAGCAATTTCATTCATTAGAGAAGAGGGGAGTGTCGTTTTCTTGAAGTGGTCATTTTGAGTGTAGTGTTAGCTAAATCTATTCTAGAAATTCTCTCTTTTCTTTTTGGCATTTTCAAGCATTGATTCTTCTCTTTTTTTCTACCTAAACCGTAACCCCTTTGACCTCTTTTCTTCTCCTTCTTGTCACTTTGGTAAAAGCCGAATCTCAGAGTTGTCATCTGTGCTTTCTTTCTTTCTTTTCCACCTTTTGCTAATTTCTTCATCTCTATATCCGAACCTCCCTAGTTGCTGATTGGAATCGTTCCTTTTGGGTAAGTGCTTTAGCCGAATCTTGATTCTCTATCTTTACTTCCTCTTCTCTCTTTTGTATTCGTATTTTGTGGAAGCCGAACCTTTCGTTGTGTCAACTAAAGACATTCTTCTATTGTTTTGCCAGAAGCCGAATATAGCCTTTCCTATTGGCATCTCCTTGTTTCGGTAAGGATTCTTCTTCTCCGATTTTCTTCCTTTCTTTTCTTTTTCTCTCTTATTGTTGCGATTAACCAAAGGTGTTGACTCGTTGTTTTTGGGATTTTGGCTGAATGTAGAGAGACTCACTCTCATCTTCTCTTCTTCGTTTAGCCTGCGTTTGAGGAAGTATCTGGGACTCATTCGGTTCCATATCCCAAGCCATCTAGTGTTCGGATTCCGTGGATCAAGTGTAAGTCAAACCAAGGAGGGGAGTGTATCCGTAATTCCCACACCTAAGTTTAAGAGGCGTGCTGTGTCGGCAGTTCGGGATTTTTCATCGGGCTGTAGTACAGAGCCGACATCTGCCTGGGATAGACAAATAGCCGTTGTTCCTGATAGGGAGAGTGTCGACGTAGAGGGTTTGGTGTTGAGCGTTATCAGGTGTGTAATACTTACATGTTTCTTTACTATTTGTGTTTTCTTTAATTGTGCTGGCTAAAAGCCGAAACGACTGCTTGATAGTCGAGATACCCAAGTGGGTAAGGTTGGAGACACCGGTAAGTTCCGCTATGACAATATTTGATGATATACATATATGAAATAATTACCTGTTACACATTGATAGTATGTGCATTCATTTTAGTATGATATAATGAGCATGGGCTTGGGATTGACTGAAAGGGGAAGTGTTAATGAAGTGACTATTGTCACGAGTGGCTATTGTCACGAGTGGTTTAAGAACCACGGTGGTTGAAACCACGTAAACATGAATCAGTGACTTGGCTCGATGGTCTAAGACCACAGTTGGTTGGCCCCACGTTTATTATTTTAGTGACTTTGTCACGAGTGATCTGAGATCACGGTGGTCTAGAACCACAGTGGCATAATGCCACAGGTGTTTGTTAGATACTGGTGTGTAGAGGATGGAAAACTAGGTTGGGCTGGGTTGCATTGCATACATTGTTCATATGCTAAACTGTGCGGGCTGAGGCCCAATGTGCATATGTGGGCGTAAGGCCCTATTGCGTTATAAAGGGGGTTTACACACTGAGTCTCGATGACTCACCCCTTCGCTAAATTTTGTAGGTGGTCGCTAGATCACGATTTTTGGAGCCGGGGAGGACTCGAGGTGGCCATGCGTTACTATTTCTTTCGTAAACTACGTTACTTTATTTTGAACTTATTTTAATTCCGGATTTCATTATGTAATAAGGCCACTTTAACTTAAATTTGGTTTGGATTTAATGCTGATAGTATACATATGATAAACTGTCAACTATGGGGTTTTTTCAAAAATTAAAAACATAAACAAAAAGTTTTCAAAACAACCACAATAGATGGCGAACAACTAGATAGTTAAAACTGGAAATTTTTCTTAAACCTTCAATTTATGGTTTCAAAATATCACATTACTGAAATTTCCTAAGTCCGGTTTTTATGAATAAACCCATTCCTTTTTAACTCCTAGCTATTTTTTTAATAAAAGTTGGTAATATATTCCCAACAGAATTTTAAAATTATCCGTAATGGAATCACTAGCGAAAAGTTTTTTTTCAATGGACGATGTTCTGTTAAACATTTTCAAAACTACCTTTCCTGTAACAAACCAGATTTGGTCGTAACGTATTGACCGGGTTTGGGGTGTTACAATTGTGGTATCAGAGCCTAGGTTTCAAAAACTCGGCTATGATTATGAGGTTCAAAAATGTTTTCAAAAGTTGATTTAGAAAAAGTTTAGAAAAAAAAAGAAAAAAATATTTTTTTTAGCATGGCACCTGAGTCTCCGGCACAGATCCGTACGGTAAGTCTTCTAACTATTGGTTAATCTGTATGAAAAAGATTATGCTGTGACTGTTAGTATTAAGAGATCAAATCTTAGAGACTGAGACCTTTAGACATACGATTGCGAGAACCACTCTTAGATCTAACTCATAAAACATCTGTTAACAAAACAAGTGGAATAAATTGCTAATTCATAAAACTTGTAATCAGATTAAGTCGAATCGGTAGTCATGAGCGCTAGAGGACGTGGACGTGGTATGCGCGGCCGTGGTAGAGGCCGGGGTGTTGGGTCTGAACCTTCGGAATCAAGGCATGGGCCGGAGGGTGAAGTGCCAGCATCACCAGTGGCAGAGGCAGAATTTCAGGATCAAACTGGTGGAGACGATGTTGTGTCTCAAGCTATGTTACGTGTTTTGGAATGAGTTGCTGGAGCGAGCTCGGGATCAGTAGCTCAAAAATTTGTGTCAAAGCGACTTCGAGCCAATGGGGCTGAAATGTTTAGGGGCATTTCTGGTGTAGCTCCTAACGTAGCTGAGTACTGGTTAGAAGCGGTTAAGCACATTATGGATGATCTTGACTGTACCGCTGAGGAGAAATTGAAAGGGGTGGTGTCTCTTCTCCGAGATGAGGCATATCAGTGGTGGCTCACGGTAAGGGAAGGTACAGCAACTGACCGCATTACCTGGGACTTCTTCAAGTCAGCATTTCAAGGAAAGTATATTGGGTCGAGCTATGTGGATGCTCAAAGAAAGGCGTATCTAAACCTGGTCCAGGGGAATAAATCGGTTGCTGAGTATGAGGCGGAGTTCTTACGTCTAAGCCGGTATGCCCGGGGTATTGTTGCAATAGATCACGAGCGTTGTGTCTGATTTAAGGATGGTCTGAGAGATGAGTTGCGAGTACTGATAGCTCCGCAATGGGAAAGAGAGTTTGCTGTTTTGGTTGAGAAGGCTAAGATAGCCGAAGAGGTGAAGTGATCTGGAAGGCAGAATCAGGAGAGGGACAAGGGCAGGAATAAAAGGAATTTTGGGTTGTCAGGGTCTGCTAGGAATATCCAAAAGAGGCCTAGGTTTGATGGGTCGAGTCGAGTTGCGAGGCCTGTCGTAGTTGGGCGGCCTCAGCAGTGTGCTACGTGTGGGAAGATTCACTTGGGAGAGTGCTGGGCAAGAAGTAATGGATGTTTCAGGTGTGGATCAGTTGATCATCGGGTAAGGGACTGCCCGCAAGAGCCAAACAGAGCACGATTAGTGGGTCAGAATTATGCTCAGCCTGGAAGAGGTAGTCAGCAACCACAGAGAGGTCGTGGTCCTGCTAAGGGTGGAAATGGTTTTGGACGAGGGCGTGGGGCACCGGGCAGAGGTGCTGAGAATACAGATGCGAGACAGCCTGGGCTAGTTTATGCAGCTAGATACTGAGAAGAGGGCGATGCACCTGACATCATAACCGGTACGTTCCTTATTTTCGGTTTACCTTTTACTGCATTGATGATATTGGGTCTACGCATTCCTATGTCGCTAGTACTGTGTCTGGAACTTTGAACATAGAATCTAAGACTGCTTCTAGAGAGATGACTGTGCTTAGCCCTTTAGGACAATCCGTAGTGGTGAACAAACTCTTTAGGAATGTGCCTTTAGAAGTATAAGGGGAAATTTTTCCGGCTGATTTGATGGAACTGCCGTTTGGCGAGTTCGACTTAATCTTAGGCATGGACTGGCTAGTGAAGTATCGAGCAAATTTGGATTGTGCCGCTAAGCGTATGGTGTTGAAGACTACCGAGGATAATGAGGTGTTAGTAACAAAGAAAGAAGGAATTATTTGGCTAATGTGGTGTGCGCTCTCAAAAGTGAGAGGATGGTGAGAAAAGGGTGTGGAGCATTCTTAGCCTTCATTAGTGCGCTGGAAGTCAAGGAGTTAACTGTAAATGATGTTAGAACGGTGAAGGAATTCTCTGATGTTTTTCCAGAAGAGCTTCCAGGGTTACCTCCGGATCGCGAGGTGGAGTTCGGCATTGACCTTTTTTCGGGAACAGCACCAGTGTCCATTGCTCCATATAGGATGGCGCCAAAAGAGCTGGTGGAACTTAAAGCCCAGATTCAAGAACTGTTGGATCGGGGGTTTATCCGACCAAGTGTGTCTTCGTGGGGAGCGCCGGTATTGTTCGTTAAGAAGAAGGATGGGTCGATGCGGATGTGAATTGACTACAGGCAATTGAACAAGTTGAAGATTAAGAACAAGTACCCGCTGCCGAGGATTGATGATTTGTTCAATCAGCTCAAAGGGGCTTCAGTCTTCTCGAAGATAGATTTGAGGTCAGGTTATCATCAGCTTAAGGTCAAGAAGGCAGATATCCATAAGACAACCTTCCGAACTCGTTATGGTCACTACGAGTTTTTGGTGATGCCGTTTGGGTTGACAAATGCACCAGCTGCGTTTATGGATATGATGAACCGGGTGTTCCAACCCTATCTAGACCGGTTTGTTGTGGTGTTCATAGACGATATCTTGATTTACTCAAGAACGGAAGAAGAGCATGATGCGCATCTTTGGGTTGTTCTGTAAGTATTAAGAGAGAAGCAGCTGTATGCTAAATTAAGAAAGTGTGAATTTTGGCTAAAGGAAGTTACCTTCTTAGGGCATGTTGTGTCTGCCAAATGAATAAGGGTTGATACCCGAAAGATCGAAGCTGTTCTGGAGTGGAAGCCGCAAAAGTCTGTAGTGGAAATTCAAAGTTTTCTTGGGTTGGCAAGATACTACAGAAGATTTGTGTAGGGATCTTCCTTGATTGCGGCACCTTTAACCAAGTTGTTACGGAAAGGGGTACCGTTTGTATGGTCAGATAAACAGCAGGGAAGTTTTGAGAAGTTGAAGAGAATTCTGACTGAAGCACCAGTGTTGATTCAGCCTGAAGCTGGAAAGGAGTTTGTCGTCTACTGCGATACATCACACACGGGGTTGGGATGTGTGTTGATGCAGGAAGGGAAAGTGGTAGAATATGCATCTCGACAGTTGAGACCGCATGAGATGAACTATCCCACGCATGATCTGGAGTTAGCTGCGGTAGTGTTCGCTCTGAAAATTTAGAGACACTACCTATATGGGGAGAAGTCCATTATCTACACCGACCATAAGAGCCTGAAATATCTCCTTACCCAGAAGGAGTTGAATTTAAGGCAGCGGAGGTGGATTGAACTATTGAAAGATTAAGACTGTTCGATTGAGTATCACCCGGGTAAAGCTAACGTGGTGGCGGATGCGTTAAGTCGGAAGGTGATATCGGATTTAAGAGCAATGTTTGCTCATCTCAGCTTGTATGATGATGGAAGTCTGCTAGCTGAACTCCAAGTGAAGCCCTCTTAGGTCAGTCAGATTAAAGAGAAGCTGTTTTCGGATGAATCGTTAAATTCTAAGTTCCAATTAGTGGCAAGGGGTGAGGCAGAAGATTTCGGTTTGAATAATGATGAGGTTTTGTGCTTTTGTGGAAAGGCTTGTATGCCAAGGGATTCCGAGTTAAGGCAGAATATTCTATAGGAAGCGCATAGTAGTCTATACGCTATGCATCCTGGTGGGAGTAAGATGTATCGGGATCTGCGTGAACAGTTTTGGTGGCCAGGTCTGAAGCGGGAAGTTACCGAGTTTGTGAGCAAGTGCTTGACATGTCAGCAGGTGAAAGCAGAACATCAGCTGCCTTCGGGATTACTACAACCGGTAAAGATTCCACTGTGGAAATGGGAGAGGATAACAATGGACTTTGTTAGTGGGTTACCTCTTACGCCTACAAAGAAAGATTCAGTGTGGGTAATTGTCGATCGGTTGACGAAGTCTGCTCACTTCATACCGGTTCGCGTTGACTAATCATTACAGAGGTTAGCTAAGCTGTATGTAGCGGAAATTGTGAGATTACATGGAGTACCGGTGTCTATCATATCAGACAGAGCCCTAGGTTTACATCACGATTCTAGAAGGCGTTGCATCAGGCGTTGGGTACAAGATTGGACTTCAGCATAGTGTTTCATCCACGGTCGATGGTCGATGCGAGAGGGTAATTCAAATCTTGGAAGATATGTTGAGAGGTTGCGTTATCGATTTTAGGGGTAGTTGGGAGGATTTTCTACCGTTGGCAGAATTTGCATATAACAACAGTTACAAATCCAGCATTCATATGGCACCTTATGAAGCGTTGTATGGTTGGAAGTGTCGCACCCCTACCTGCTGGATAGAGTTGGGTGAGCGACAATTGTTGGGTCCAGAATTGATCTCAGAGACAGAGGAGAAGGTTAAGTTGATTCGGGCTCGGTTGAAGGAAGCTTCTAATAGACAGAAATCATATGCAGATCTGAAGCGTAAGGAAATAGAATTTTCGGTGGGTGATCGAGTCTTCCTTAAGGTCTCACCTTGAAAGAAGGTTCTGAGGTTTGGACGAAAGGGGAAGTTGAGCCCCAGGTTCATCGGGCCTTATCAGGTATTGAAACGTGTGGGACCATAGCTTATCAGCTTGAGTTACCTTCGAAATTAAAACAAATACACGATGTGTTCCATGTCTCGATGTTGAGGCACTACCGTTCGGATCCGTCTCACATAGTGCCAGTGGAGGAGATAGAGGTAAGACCAGACCTATCTTTTGAGGAAGAACCAGTGCAGATCTTAGATCGAGACGTTAAGATATTGAGGAAGAAATCAGTTCCATTGGTCAAAGTCTTATGGCGAAATCATGGTGCGGAGGAAGCCACGTGGGAGCCGGAAGATGTGATGCGACAGCAATACCCTCACCTCTTTTGAACAGGTAAATTTCGAGGCCGAAATTTCTTTAAGGGGGGTAGAATTGTAACATCCCAAGTTAGGGGGTTTTGCATTTCATGTTTCTGTGTGTTTGGCTGGTTCTGCTTGCTATTTGGATGTGTTTGGGGGTCTTAGGAAGGCTCGGGTTCGAGCCGGAGTCTTGGTTAAATTTTTGTTTTAAGGCACTTTAGGGGGAAACTTGAAGGGGTAGGTCTTATGTATATTCGTGTGTGGTTGATGACGGAAAAAGGGGTGTGGAAGAGTTGTGAGTGACACCTAGGAAGCAAGGGGGGATGAAGCCTCAAGGGGAGCTTAGAGGAGAAGGGAGCAGGTTCGAATCTCTCAGCTTGCATTTTTGGGGGTTTTTATTTTGATAAGGATGGAGAAGAGGTGGATTCGGCCAAGACTCTGCATGATTTGGAAGGAGGAGAGGTGTTGGAGGAGTAAGAATCGGTCAACATATTTGAAATGGGGAGTGGAGAGTGAAAGGTGGAGGAATTTGTGGGATGTGGAGAGAGGGAGAGAGTTTGGCCGAATGAGGGAAGTGTGGGGGGAGTGCATGTGCAGTTTTTGTTTGGGTTAGGTAGGGCCGAATTTCCTTTTGGGTGCTTAGGCATTGGTGAGCAATTTCGGTCATTAGAGAAAAGGGGAGTGTCGTTTTCTTGAAGTGTTCATTTTGAGTGTAGTGTTAGCTAAATCTATTCTAGAAATTCTCTCTTTTCTTTTTGCCATTTTCAAGCATTGATTCTTCTCTTTTTTCTACCTAAACCGCAACCCCTTTGACTTCTTTTCTTCTCCTTCTTGTCACTTTGGTAAAAGTGGAATCTCAGAGTTGTCATCTGTGCTTTCTTTTTTTCTTTTCCACCTTTTGCTAATTTCTTCGTCTCCATCGCCGAACCTCCCTAGTTGCTGATTGGAATCGTTCCTTTTGGGTAAGTGCTTTAGCCGAATCTTGATTCTCTATCTTTACTTCCTCTTCTCTCTTCTGTATTCGTATTTTGTGGAAGCCGAACCTTTCATTGTGTCAACTAAAGACATTCTTCTATTGTTTTGCCAGAAGCCGAATAGCCTTTCCTATTGGCATCTCCTTGTTTCGGTAAGGATTCTTCTTCTCCAATTTTCTTCCTTTCTTTTCTTTTTCTCTCTTATTGTTGCGATTAACCAAATGTGTTGACTCGTTGTTTTTGGGATTTTGGCCGAATGTAGAGAGACTCACTCTCATCTTCTCTTCTTCATTTAGCCTGCGTTTGGGGAAGTATCTGGGACTCATTCGGTTCCATTGGCCAAGCCTTCTAGTGTTTGGATTCCGTGGATCAAGTGTAAGTCAAACCAAGGAGGGGAGTGTATCCGTAATTCCCACACCTAAGTTTAAGAGGCGTGCTGTGTCAGCGGTTCGGGATTTTCCACTGGGCTGTGGTAGAGAGCCGACGTCTTCCTGGGATAGACAAATAGCCATTGTTCCTGATAGGGAGAGTGTCGACGTAGAGGGTTTGGTGTTGAGCATTATCAGGTGTGTAATACTTACACGTTTCTTTACTACTTGTGTTTTCTTTAATTGTGTTGGCTAAAAGCTGAAACGACTACCTGATAGTCGAGATACCCAAGTGGGTAAGGTTGGAGACACCGGTAAGTTCCGCTATGACGATATTCGATGATATACATATATGAAATAATTACCTGTTACACATTGATAGTATGTGCATTCATTTTAGTATGATATAATGAGCATGGGCTTGGGATTGACTGAAAGGGGAAGTGTTAATGAAGTGACTATTGTCACGAGTGGCTATTGTCATGAGTGGTTTAAGAACCACGATGGTTGAAACCACGTAAACATGAATCAGTGACTTGTCTCGGTGGTCTAAGACCACAGTGGGTTAGCCCCACGTATGCATAAATTTATCAGAGATTGTCACGGTGGTCTAAGACCACAGTGGGTTGGCCCCACGTTTATTATTTTAGTGACTTTGTCACGGGTGATCTGAGATCACGGTGGTCTAGAACCACAGTGGCATAATGCCACGGGTGTTTGGATGATACTGGTGTGTAGAGGATGGAAAACTAGGTTGGGCTGGGTTGCATTGCATACATTGTTCATATACTAAACTGTGCGGGCTGAGGCCCAATGTGCATATGTGGGCTTAAGGCCCTATTATGTTATAAAGGGGGTTTACACACTGAGTCTCGATGACTCACCCCTCCGCTAAATTTTGCAGGTGGTCGCTATATCGCGATTTTTGGAGCCGGGGCGGATTCGAGGTGGCCATGCGTTACTATTTCTTTCGTAAACTACGTTACTTTATTTTGAACTTATTTTAATTCCGGATTTCATTATGTAATGAGGCCACATTAACTTAAATTTGGTTTTGATATAATGCTGATAGTATACATATGATAAACTGTCAACTATGGGGTTTTTCTAAAATTAAAAACATAAACAAAAAGTTTTCAAAACAACCACAAAAGATGGCGAACAACTAGATAGTTAAAACTGGAAATTTTTCTTAAACCTTCAATTTATGGTTTCAAAATATCACATTATCGAAATTTCCTAAGTCCGGTTTTTATGAATAAACCCATTCCTTTTTAACTCCTAGCTATTTTTTAATAAAAGTTGGTAATATATTCCCAACAGAATTTTAAAATTATCCGTAATGGAATCACTAGCGAAAAGTTTTTTTCACGAGACGATGTTCTATTAAACGTTTTCAAAACTACCTTTCCTGTAACAAACCAGATTTGGTGATAACGTATTGACCGGGTTTGGGGTGTTACACAGCCTACAATACATACAAGAAGAGCAAGAGGACGATACTAATAACACGGAAGAGATGGCTGATCCCCAGAATAATCCATTTCCTCCTGTGGTTTCCGAAAATCCTCCTCCTCGAACTATGTATGATTATGCTAAACCTAATTTAACAGGAACTGAATAAAGTATTGTTAGACCTCCTGTCACTACAAATAATTTTGAACTGAAACCTAACACTATACAGATGATACAACAGTTTGTTCAGTTTGATGGTTTGAAGGATGATGATCCTAACACACACTTAGCGAAGTTTTTGGAATTATGCGATACATTTAAAGTTAATGGCATTTTTATGATGCCATTCGCCTTCGGTTATTTCCCTTTTCTTTAAGGAATAAAGCCAAACAGTGGTTGAATACTCTTCCACAAGGAATAAAGCCTTTGTTAAAATATTTTCCGTCAGCTAAAACGGCCAAGTTGAGGAATGATATCTCTTCTTTTGTGCAGATGGATTTAGAGACACTCTACGACGCATGGGAGAGATACAAAGATCTACTAAGAAGGTGCCCTCACCATGGATTACCATTATGGCTACAGGTTCAAACCTCTTATAATGGTGTGAGCCCCTCGACTAGGCAGTTGATTAATTCAGCCGCCGGCGGAACCCTGAATAACAAAACACCTGAAGCAACTTACGAATTTATAGAGGAAATGTCACTGAATAACTATCAGTGGCAAGTTACAAGGACAAAGCCGACAAAAGCTGCCAGTGTTTTCAACCTCGATGCAGTAACCATGCTATAAAATAAGGTAGAACTTTTAAATAAGAAAATTGATGGTTTATATGGTTCTTCGCAGGTACATCCAGTGATGAACTGCGATGTAAATGGAGGAGGGATGAGCAATAAAGAATACTAGCCTTACAACCCAAGCATTGAAAACGAGCAAGTTCACTATACGGGTAACAATCCTCGACCTCAAAATAATCCTTATAGTAACTCTTACAATCCAGGGTGGAGGAACCATCCAAATTTCTCATGGGGAGGACAAGGAAATCAGAAACAACAACCCCCTCTATGCTTTCAACAACAACCCTACCCATAAGAGAAGAAGCCGAACCTTGAGGAGATGCTGACAAAATTTATCGCGGTGTCAGAAACCCGTTTTCAAAACAATGAGACAATTCTCAAAAATCAGCAGGCATCGATTCAAAGGCTCGAAAATCAAATAGGTCAGCTTGCTAAGCTGATCTCAGAACGACCACAAGGTAGCTTGCCAAGTAATACCGAAACTAACCCAAAGGAGCAAATTCATGCCATTACTGATCACGATAGTGAATGGTTAGTAGAATTCGAATTTGAGCCAAGGAAAGAACACATGGTAAATAAAAGTAAGGTTGAGGTAAGCCACGATACACAAAAACCTATCATTAAAGAGTATACACCTCGAGTGCCATATCCTAATGCGATAAAGAAAGACCACACAGAGGAACAATTTGATAAATTTCTTAAACTTTTAAAGAAATTACATATTAACTTATCGTTTTTTGAAGCTCCCTCGCAGATGCCAGATTCAAGGAAATTTTTAAAAGAGCTTCTCACAAACAAACGGAGGTTAGACGAGGCGTCGCATGACGAGCTAAATGCAGTGTGCTAAGCAATTCTACAAAACAAACTACCACGAAAATTAAAAGATCCAGGGAGTTTTACGATTCCTTGTTTAATTGGTAGTTTATCTATTGATAATGCTTTAGTAGATCTAGGGGCAAGCATCAACGTTATGCCTTACAAACTGTTTAAACAACTAGGTCTAGGGAAACCTAAACAAACTAGGATGAGCATTCAACTAGCTGATAAAACATTTAGAGTTCCTAGGGGTATAATTGAAGATGTACTAGTAAAAATTGATAAATTTATATTCCCAGTAGACTTTGTCATTTTAGACATGGATGAGGACAACAATGTTCCTTTAATTTTAGGAAAACCCTTTTTAGCAACCGCCAGAACTAAAATTGATGTTGGTACAGGAGAACTTATACTTCGTGCAGGTGACGAGACGATCACTCTTCAAGCTCTTGACTCGGCTAGAACATCAAGTAATAAAGGTGAGAACATAAATTCTATTAATGACCATTCGATTAAACCTTCTTTTCAGGAAGCACCACGGAACTACACAACTGAGCCAGATCCTAGACCTCACGCCAACAAGGAAATACCTCATGAAGAACGAAGACTCCAACTCGATGAACTGGATGAGTGGAAGCCACATGTCAAGGAGAAACCAAGAACACTCGAAGAAAAACCGAGGCAACCCCCAGACGAGCTTAAGGGAGACACAACCCAATTCCAAATCGGGGATCAGGTATTTTTGGAAAAGACAGACCCTCGAATCACCATTCCAGACCTCCACGGAGTGACTCTTCTCACAGTACTCAATGTTTTCCCATACGGAACAGTCGAGGTAACCAATCCCACATTTGGAACTTTTAAGGTAAATGCCACTCGACTCAAATTATATAAGAATTATAGGACTGATAGCAGGGGAGAGGGGTTTCAACTCCTCAAACCACCATGAATACGCAAATGAGAGGTAAGCCTAGCTTAAGACTTTAAAAGAGCGCTTCTCGGGAGGCAACCTGAGCACTAACCCCTTTAATTTTCATATCTTTGATTTTTAGCACCTAACTAAAGACTAACCAAGTTAAATAAAGGGTAGGTTTCTGTAACAGCCCGATTTAGGGGCTAGTCGGAATAGTGATCTCGAAATCACTAATTCGAGGTTAGATAAAATTATTTTTATGTTATTCTATGTGTTATAACATGTTTATAAGGATGCATGAAAATTTTGGTGCCTTAATTTTAGCGAATTCTAGCTAAATTGCGAAAAATGACTAAATCGCATAAAGTGCGAAAGTTCTATTTTATTTGCTAGAGGTGCCAAATAGCTATGGATTATTAATTGGAGGTCCTAATTTTGCAATTTGGCCGTATTTAAGTGAGTTGGTCGGCCATAATAATACATAGGGGACAAGAGCATTTATTATGATAGAAAGTTGGTGATATTAGTTGGAAAATTGAATAAAATAAGATGATATAAGCTAAAGTTATCATCTTTTTATTTAGTCTTCTTCTCAAACTAAAAATATCAAACATGGGAGGGCTTTGAAAGCTTGAAATTTTAGCAGCTCAATTTCTCTTCAAGTAAGTCACTTTGATGGTTATTTTTGATGATTTTTGTATTTTTGGAGTCCTCAAAGCTTAAGCTAGCTATTGAGAGGACTAGTTTGCAATATGGGTGAAAGTTTAGGGACTTACCATGCTAGATTTCATGTTGTTTAATGAGTTTTTATGGGAGAAAATGAATGATAGGATGATGAGAAACAACTTTTGTGAAAGGTGTTACCATGAAAACACCTAATTGGGACTAAAATGCAAAAATTGTAATTTGTTAATTAAGGCATGAAATAGATGGAATTGTGGATAGTTGTAAGAGGATTAAATGTTCAGCTAGGCTTGCTTAATAAGAAATTGAGATGAAAATTTATTTATGAGACTAGGGGCAAAATAGTCATTTTTGCCTAAAGTGTAGATTATGGTGTAATATGATTTATAAGTGATTAAATCAGTAAATTTAATTGTTCTAGATCAAAGAAAATGAGTTTCGGAACTAGAATGGATGAAAAGAGAAATGTGGGCAAAAATGTCCCTTTTGGCCCTTTCGACTTCGAGGTAAGTTCATGTGTGAATGTTGCAATTACGTATGAGTTAATTTAATGTTCCAATGTTGTATGGAATGTATATTTACTCTATGAATGTATGAAATATCTTTGATGAGAGGTCAAAAGAATTGAATCTAAGAGTAATGGGAAATGTATGTATAATGATTTAATGATTGTTAAGGCCTCGTGTAAGACCATGCTGGAATATGGCCTCGATGTAAGAATTCGTATAAGACCATGTCAGGGACATGGAATCGACATGTTAATACAAGTAAGACCCTATTGGGTTATAAATTTTATGTGACATTATGATTATGAGACTCAAGAGAGTTATTTAATAACTTGGGTGATTCAACGTATATGTTAAAAGAAAGAAAGTATGTGGTTGTACCACGAAAAGCACAAATGTGTGTTAGAATTGAATTGATATGGATTCAGTATATGATGAACCCTTAGTAGGTTATGTGTATTTAATACACCTTGGTTGCATGAGATAGATTTGTTAATGTATTGTGTGAATGCAAACGAGTATCATAGAAAGTTAAGTAAGAATAGAAGTGCGTGAGAATGTTCTCGGATGAATATTTGAAATAGAGATATACATGTGGATTACTATCCTTGAATGTGAAATGAAAGGTGGGCTAAGTGCGGAACCACCATAAGTATAAATGATTGGTGGGCTATGTGCGATACCACCCTATTAGAGATTCAATGTTGGGCTAACTGCGAAACCATCGAGATATTAGTAGCATGAGCGGCTTATTGAAAATGCTTGATGTGTTGTTTTGTATGATCATATGGTGATCAGTGCAGGAATGTATGCTAATTAAACGAGCAATTGGCTTGTGACATGGTATGAATGTGGTAAGAAATAGAATGAGTAAGCTTCAAGTGTGGTTGAGTAAGTAACCATGAGTTTATGAGAAAAACCCATTATAATACCTTGTAGTCATGAATATTCGATGAATATCAATATTTTTCATATTATGCAGATGAACTTACTAAGCATTATTGCTTACTCCTTTACTTTTCTCATCCCTTATAGGTTATTTTAACTAGCTCGGGTTGGAGACCGCCGGAGATGCTTTTACACTATCGAGCAGACACTTGGCATGAGGTATCAAGTCCTTATGAGTCATGGCATGTATAGGGATTCTTTTAAAGTTGATCAAGTTCTAACCGATGTAGCCAAATTGTATTGGCCTAAGAGAATCTAGAGTTGGTTGTGTATGACCATAGATGATAGCTTAAGTTGGTTTTATTTGTATTGGGAGTAGTTCTCCCTAGTCTATGGGATAAAGACTTTATCTTTTTAATGATTAGATGTGTTAATTCATGTGTTTTAATTGATGATTTGAGAAAGTTTTGAAGTAGTATATGAATGTATGCAAACGGGAGTTGTAAAAGGCTTGGTAAGATATCTTCTAAGTGCCCACACGGATAGACACACGGGCGTGTGTCTAAGCCGTGTGTCTCATGCACCTTAGTATCTTAAGTCAGATTAGACCACGGGCTGGTCACACGGCCGTTTGTTTAGGCCGTGTGATACACACGGTTGGCACATGGGTGTGTGCCAAGGCCGTGTGAAGTCTGCACTTGACACTTAGAAATTCAATTGTCACACGGCTGACACACACGGACGTGTGTACAGACCGTGTGGATAAGTTAGAATGCCAAGGTTTGGCACACGGGCCAGGGCCACGGATGTGTCCAGGCCGTGTGGATTTAGTCAGTGTCGACCACGGGTCGAAGGCACGGGCATGTCTTAAGGGCACACGGGCGTGTCCCTATACCAACACGGGTGTGTGACCCCTGTTTTAAAGAAAAGTTTCTTTTGGCTAGTAAAGGTTTCCAGACTCAATTTTAAGGCCTCGTAGGCCCACGATATGAATGATTTGACTAAGAAAGAGAATTTTTTAATTCGAAAAAAAAATTTGTAGCCCGTAAGTACATGTTTAAGGAAGTTCAAGCATAGTAATGTCTCATATCCGGTTTTAGCCTCGGAATCGGGTATGGGGTGTTACATTTAGTGGTATTAGAGCTATGGTTTAGTCGGTTCTAGGACTAACCTAGCGTGAGTAAGAGTCTAGCTATACATGTCGTATGTGGACCGTGATAGTGTGATGTCTCCCGGCTCTAACGAAATTGTTTTGTTAAGACAGTGATGATTCCCAACCGAGCTAATTTCAGTAAATTTGTATGATTTTCAAGCTTCATGAATATTTCATTGAATTGCTTGTGATGTTGTTATATGCACATTATTTCCATGAAAATGTTTAATGATTTATTAAACAAAGAAGTTACTAAGAGCATGTATATGAAAGTCCCAATTGAAAATGAATTACTTTGGATACTCAATCTGCCACATGAGACAAGAAAGTCCGTATAAGACCATGTCAAGACATGGCATCGACAATCAAACAAGTTATCATGTAAGACCAAGACAAGTCTTGGCATTGAAGAGTTACTATGAGATGAAGACCCATATAAGCCCAAGCCAAGGCATGGCATTGGCGAGTCTCCAAGCAAAGATGTCATGTAAGTCCAAGACAAGTCTTGGCATTGAAAAGCTATTAAGAGATAGAGGTCCCATGTAAGTCCAAGCCAAGGCATGGCATTGGTGAGTAACAAGGAAGATTTCATGTAAGTCCAAGTCAAGGCTCGGTAATGACCAGTTCATGAGTAAAGTTACCAATAAGACCATGTCAAGACATGGAAATGGTAAATTCCCAAGGGAACCCACAAGCAAGACTTCGTGTAAGTCCATGTCAAGACATGGCATCGATACCAAGTAAGAGATCCCATGTAAGACTATATCAAGGATATAGCATTGGCATCAAGATACATGTGAAATGAGATTCAGTATCCTCAATCATTCATAGTAATTCATCGGGCAAAAGAGTAAAGCTTAAATGAGAGAGCAAGAAAGTTAGTAGTAAAGTTGATATTATGTCATGCTAGTGAAGGCTGACTAACAAGTATAATTCATGTTATGAATGATGATGTTGAGATTATGCTTGTTATAGTAAATTATACTAATCTATGTGATCAAGTGTTACAGGTACCTTGTTTACCTTACAAACAAGAGACTAGTAAGTACCATGATGTATGTGAGAAGCAGTAAGAGTAAGTAAGCATTTGAGATTTGTGATGCCATCGTTTATGATAAATATGTCCACATGGTTAAATCTCACGTGTGACTGTTAAAGTAGAGAAGGTATAATGTTTCGTCTTATGACCCTGTTACAAAGTCACACATATTATAGTGTGAGAGTTAAAACTGAAAAGTTTGACTAAGTATAATGCAAGATATGAGTACAGCCGTTCAATGATAAAATGATGAATAAGACCATGGTTGGACCATGGCGGTATATGTGATCTCATATAAGACCATGTCTGGGGCATGGCATTGGCATCGATACATGATCCCGTGTAAGACCATATCAGGGATATGCCTTCGGTATTGAATAAGATGATCGGATAAGACCATATCTGGGATATGGCATTGATATTTGTTGTGAGATCCCGTATAAGACCATATCTGGGATATGGCATCGGCATCAAATAGTAATCCCGTATGAGACCACGTCTGGGACCTGGCTTCAGTATGAGATCGTGTAAGACCATATCTGGGATATGGCGTCGATATCGATATAAGATTTCGTGTAAGACCATATCTGGGATATGGCATCGGCATCGATATGAGTTTCCATGTAAGACCGTATCTGGGATATGGCATTGGTATTGATATGAGATTTCGTGTAAGACCATAGCGAGGCTATGGCATCGTAATGACATGTAAAGTAATAGCTGGGCTATGATGTTGTGATACGAGTAAGACAATAGTTGGACTATGGCAATAAAGTAAACGATGTACTCAAACCCGTAAGATATTCTCTAATTTGATAAACAATGATAAGAGAAATTAGAGTTTAATGTTGAATACTTGAGTAGACATTAAGGTGGAGCTTGAGTAAGTGAAGTCATTGTTCAAAATTATGGGGGATAGAAACCATTGTAGCATGAGTAAGTATGAAAACTTGCCTGGACCGAGTTGTGTGACTACGATGATATTTCGTTAATTAGGAATGTTAAATCATATGTATGTAGTCACGAGAGTCAAGTTAGGGGCTCTACGACTTCACCCCCTTACCACTGTTAAATCATGATGAGATGTTATGAGAGTCAAGTTGAATAAGTTTGCATGTGATTAATGCAATATTTATGTTAGCATAGTTGAGAATGCTTTGTATCTCGCTGATACATGATACTCTACTAAATAGAGTAATTGTTGTTGAACATGAGGTTGAAGTCCTTAAGGACTATAATGAATATAATACTATCATCAAAATATGAGATAGATAAGGTCCCGTATAAAACCTTATCCGGGATATGGCATTGGCATTTGGAGGTGACTCCATATAAGACCACCTCGAGAATGTGGCATTGGTTTCGTACCTACATGAATGACGATGAATATGCGTCTTTGATTATCCCTAGTGATCAATGGGACAAATAGATGAGTCTAGAGGTAGAAATAAGAATGGTACTAAAGTCATGTGAAAGAGTGAAAACATGTACTCGTGAATGAATCACGAAGAGACGATTACGATATATGACACGGAACGTGTTATATAAGGACAAGTATGAGTAAGTTGGCTAGAAGCCTATGGTTTGTGCATTGTTAGTTAACGCCACGGTTGGGATTATAATGATCTCCTTTATTATTATGTACTAATACATGTTTTGTAACATCCCGGTTTAGGGCCTAGTCAGAATAGTGGTTCGAGACCACAAATTCGAGGGTGATGAATGAGTTTTTGAGGCTTATATTATGTATGCATGCCAGTGTGAAAGTTTCATGAAGCAATTTTGTGAAATCGTGGTTGAATTGTCCAAAAGGACTAAATTGCAAAAGTTGCAAAATGTGTGTTTCTAGAAGCTATATGTGTGAAATAGCTTTAGATTATTAATTAGAAGTCCCTAAATAGCAATTTATCCAAATTCTAGTTTTTGGACAAAAATGGGCATGGATGAGTTAAAATTGAAAGTTTATCAAAAAGGGCATTTTGGTCATTTATCAATTAAGTGATTAAAATAGGTGAAAAGATGATAGAAATTCATTCATCTTCTTCCCATAGCTGTCGAAAATTTGAGAAGCCATTGTTAGGGTTCTTTCAATTTTTCAAGCATGCTAGTAAGTGCTCCTAAGCCCGATTTTTGATATTCTTCGTATTTTTGAAGTCATAGTAGCATGAGTAAGCTATTTATAGCTATTTGGTGAGCTATTATGGATGTTCAAAAATGTACATATGTATGACATGCATGTATTTTGATGTTTTATGGAAGAATATGAAAGCTTGATGTAGTAGAAACATCTTTTGCTAAGTGATTTTCCATGAAAATGCATGTAGGGACTTAGTTGTGAAAATCTTAAGTTTGGTCACACATGGGTGATTTAGTGAGAATTGTTGAATGCTTTAGTTGAGTAAGTGGTTCGGCTAAGCATGAAAGGCTAGAAAGTTGAATAAAAATCACTTTACGAGCCTTTGGGACTAAAGTGTAAATATGAGAAAGTTTAGGGGCAAAATAGTAATTTTGCTAAAGTATGAGATGTGGGTCAATTTAGTCAATGTGTGTATTGAATAAGCTGATTTATTCATTATAGATCAAGAAAGACGAAGCCCGGATCGAAACCGAGGCAAAAGCAAGGTGGTGGACTAAATTGCACATTTCAATACTTTTGAGTATCGAGGTAAGTCGATGCATAAACAATGCATTCATACTTACAATTTGTAAATGCTAGCTAGGGTGTAGCATGAATGAGAATGAATGAGAATGATTGGGAACCTATGTGGTTAAAGTAAAATGAATGTAATATAGATGTGAATGGATGAATAATTGGGTAAATAGACTTGTGCATGTGTTGTGATAATGCTAAATGGTGGGCTAAGTGTGATACCATCCAAATGCATATTGACGATGAGCTGGCTATGTGCGATGCTATCGTTAGGTATATCATTTAGTGGCTATGTGCGAGATCACGATGATTACCTTTGTGGTAGGCTAAGTGCGATACCACCTTATAAATTGATTGTGGTGTGCTAAGTGCGAAACCACCAAGATATTGGCTGTGTGGATTAATTGTGTATATTAGCTGTGTGTAATAGCTGTGTGGATAAGATATGTGGATTAGCTGTGTGGATTAGCTATGTGACTTAGCTATGTGGATGTATTATTGAGTAATAATGACGTGTTGTATATTGTGTAAATGTGATATTGAATGCAGGGGTGCATTTCAATAATTATGAGCATGTGACTCATGATGTGTTGGTAATATTGTAAGGGATAGAAAGAGTAAGCATAGTTGTATATTATATGTTGGTATAATGCTAATTGTGGTTGGGCTTATACTATGATGCTTAATTGTTTATGTGTAAACTTACTAAGCTCAAAGCTTACTATCTTTCTTTTCCCTTGTCTTATAGATTAAAAGCGTTTAATTGAGATACGAGGATCATCAGAAGATAGCCCACATATCAGCACACTTTGGTACATGAAACTTAATGTTTTGTATATGGCATGTATAGGGGCTAGATAAGTTAGTAGATTTTGTTGTAAATGGCTAAGATGTGTTGGCCTATAGATGGATAGCTTATTTTGTATAATGCCATGGTTGTTGGCTATTACATTATATGAAAGAAAGATGTAGTTTTATATGTGAGAATGCACTTCAATTTGAGTTGATTATGATGGTGTTAGATGAGTATATGTTGTGTATGTTAGAAGGGTGAAAAGAACTTGACACTTAGTCTTGTTCTTGACCATGTGGGTAGACACACGGGCGTGTGTCTAGACCATGTGTGACACACAGTCAGCCCACAGGCGTGTGTTGTGGCCGTGCGTCCCCTGCATATTAATATTTGAAAACAGAATAGACCACGGACTAGTCACACGGGCGTGTGCCTAGGGCGTGTGGGATTAATCAGTGTTGGCCACGGGCTAGCCACACGGGCGTGTGTCTAGACTCTAGGCCGTGCGAGGGAAGTTAGTGTTCACCATGATTGGGGAGCACGGGCATGCCATGGCCGTGGGGCATTTGCCAGAATGCTGGGTTTTTAGGCACGGTCTGGGGACATGGGCGTGTGTGCTCATGCACGGGCGTGTCTAATCTTGCACGTGCGTGTGAGACCTGTATAAAAGAGAAAAATTTTAAGGATCGTAAAAGTTCCGTATTAGTTTCGAGTGTATGAGTGAGGCCTCGTAAGTCGAGAATGGGGTTATAGCGAGTAATGACATTGAGCCTAAGTGGTGATTAAGCGGTTTGAGTTCGGTAACGCCTCGGGCCCGGTTCCCGGTGTAGAACCCAGGTAAGGGGTGTTACATGTTTCCCTTCAGGGATGATGTGGTCGTTCTTTTCATGAAATAGTGATTATGTGAGAACGTTAACTGACAGAAAAAGTAGACTAAACGGTTGTCGATTTAGTTAATTGAAATCGACATTCCTCTATCTCCTCGTAACCTTAATTGGGTACCTTGAGGAGGAAGTTGGTGATGATTCTAGTATAAGAAATGAAATCACAAGTTTCACGTCGTATGATGAGTTTTCGAATAAGATGGATAGAGTTAATGAATTCGATCGAGATGTCCCTATTATCGTGAGATATGACGATAGTAAAGGTTTTAGATTAGCATAGCAATAGAAACTCAGATGAGAGTGTGCTTAAAGTATGTTCTAAGTATGGAGAAAAGAGTAGATTATTGTATTGAGATATGATTCAAATTCTGTGTATACGTGAGTAGGGAGCATGATACAAGGGTATGCTCATCGAAATGTTCAAATCGTGATAGTTGAGTTGAAAGCTATAGAAGGAACTGTTAATTGAAAGTTTTAGTACTGAGTTCAGTACGAATCGAGAAAAAGAACTAACAGGTTGGTGATCCTGAGACGATCACTTTTGTGTCTTTGTTGTAAGTTAGATGTTATGAAATGATCCATGGGATAATCGATGTGTATTTCCTGAATTTTAATGAATGAGAGTATCATATGCTACAGAAGATTTTGAAAATGAAATAGTGGAAACGGCTAGAACTATTACAACGGCAGGTATAATTATTGTAATGCTTCTCAGATAGTAGACATGGTACAGGTGACTAAATGAAAGATCCATGTTAAATAATGCGAGTTAGTTACTCGGTTGATCTTAGTTGGTAATATCCTAGTTTCAGCGAGGTTAATGACTAGAGCGAGTTTTCTTTTCAGAACAAAAGGGTTCAGAAGTGAGATAGTAAATGGTATTTTAAATAAGCTCTGAATGAGTTTATTTAAGGTGATAAAATTCAAGTTGGATAAGATTTCCGTTGTTGATGTTTCCTTGAGATAGAATTTGAATGATGATGAATCCAGAACTTATGCAGAAGTTTTAGTATGAGATTTAGTAGTAGCATATCTACTAATGCAAGAATAAGGAAGTACGGTTATGAGCATAAATGTTTTGACAATAGAGTACATTTCACGATATGATTGAGTTTATGGTCAGAAGTAGTTGACCACTAAAAGATGAGTTTTTAAAGCGTACAAGTCAAGAGTATTAAAGTAGGTGAATGCTTTAATGAGGAAGTTAGATGAAACCTTATAGATTTCGAATTTGGTTTGACATAATTCCCAAGAAGGGGGATGTCATTCGAATATGTCATTCGAATTGTAGTGAATCAACCAACAAAGACTCGAATGATCATTTGGTCATGTACAGAGTTCCAAATTGATGGATTACTGGGTATAGTATATACCCTAGGGGAAGAATAACCTAGGTCTCAAGTTACGCTTCGACCTTGTATATCACAGCTTAAGAGTTATTGGCAAGAGAAACTTGAGGATAAGTAGATTCGCGATTTTGAAGAGTAGATGGCAACATTTTAAGAATGTTGGTAGCAAATCCTCCTGATAAGATTTTCGGGGACGAAAATCCCTAAGGGGGAGAATTGTAACAGCCCGATTTAGGGGCTAGTCAGAACAGGGATCTCGGAATCACTAATTCGAGGTTAGATAAAATTATTTTTATGTTATGTTATGTGTTATAACATGTTTATAAGGATGCATGAAAATTTTGGTGCCTTAATTTTAGCGAATTCTAGCTAAATTGTAAAAAAGGACTAAATCGCATAAAGTGCGAAAGTTCTATTTTATTTGCTAGAGGTACGAAATAGCTATGGATTATTAATTGGAGGTCCCAATTGTGCAATTTGGCCTTATTTAAGTGAGTTGGCCGGCCATAATAATACATAGGGGACAAGAGCATTTATTATGATAAAAAGTTGGTGATATTAGTTGGAAAATTGAATAAAATAAGATGATATAAGCTAAAGTTATCATCTTTTTATTTAGTCTTCTTCTCCAACCAAAAATATCAACCATGGTAGGGCTTTGAAAGCTTGAAATTTCAGCAGCTCATTTTCTCTTCAAGTAAGTCACTTTGATGGTTATTTTTTATGCTTTTTGTATTTTTGGAGTCCTCAAAGCTTAAGCTAGCTATTTAGAGGACTAGATTGCAATATGGGTGAAATTCTAGGGACTTAACATGCTAGAGTTCATGTTGTTTAATTAGTTTTTACGGGAGAAAATGAATGATAGGATGATGAGAAACAACTTTTGTGAAAGGTGTTACCATGAAAATTCCTAATTGGGACTACAATGCAAAAGTTGTAATTTTTTCATTAAGGCATGAAATAGATGGAATGGTGGATAGTTGTAAGAGGATTAAATGTTCAGCTAGGCTTGCTTAATAAGAAATTGAGATGAAAATTTATTTACGAGCCTAGGGGCAAAATTGTAATTTTGCCAAAGTGTAGGCTCAAAATAGTCATTTTTGCCTAAAGTGTAGATTATGGTGTAATATGATTTAGAATGGATGAAAAGAGAAATGTGGGCAAAAAGAAAACGAGTTTCAGATCTAGAATGGATGAAAAGAGAAATGTGGGCAAAAAGGTCCCTTTTGGCCCTTTCGACATCGAGGTAAGTTCATGTGTGAATGTTGTAATTACGTATGAGTTAATTTAATGTTCCAATGTTATATGGAATGTATATTTACTCTATGAATGTATGAAATATCTTTGATGAGAGGTCAAAAGAATTGAATCTAAGAGTAATGGGAAATGTATGTAGAATGATTTAATGGTAGTTAAGGCCTCGTGTAAGACCATACTGGAATATAGCCTCGTTGTAAGAATTCGTATAAGACCATGTCAGGGACATGGGATCGACATGTTAATACAAGTAAGACCCTATTGGGGTATAAATTCTATGTGACATTATGTGTATGAGACTCAAGAGAGTTATTTAATAACTTGAGTGATTCAACGTATATGTTGAAAGAAAGAAAGTATGTGGTTGTACCACGAAAAGCACAAATGTGTGTTAGAATTGAATTGATATGGATTCAGTATATGATGAACCCTTAGTGGGTTATGTGTATTTCATACACCTTAGTTGCATTAGATAGATTTATTAATGTATTGTGTGAATGCAAATGAGTATCATAGAAAGTTAAGTAAGAATAGAAGCGTGTGAGAATGTTCTCGGATAAATATTTGAAATAGAGATATACATGTGGATTACTATCCATGAATGTAAAATGAAAGGCGGGCTAAGTGCGAAACCACCATAAGTATAAATGATTGGTAGGCTATGTGCGATACCACCCTATTAGAGATTCAATGGTGGGCTAAGTGCGAAACCACCGAGATATTAGTAGCACGAGCGGCTTATTGAAAATGCTTGATGTGTTGTTTTGTATGATCATGTGGTGATCAGTGCAGGAATGTATGCTAATTAAACGAGCAATTGGCTTGTGACATGGTATGTGTAACACCCCTTACCCGGGTTCTACGCTGGGAACCGGGCTCGAGGCATTACCGAACTTAAACCACTTAATCGCCACTTAGGCTCAACGTCATTACTCACTATAACCTCATTCTCGACTTACGAGGCCTCACTAATGCACACGAGGGCTCTCGAGACTAATCCAGAACTTTTACGATCCTTAAATTTTTCTCTTTTATACAGGTCTCACACACCCGTGCAAGATTAGACACGCCCGTGCATGGACACACACGCCCATGTTCCCTAGCCGTGCTAAAAACTCGAGCATTCTGCCAATTGCCCCACGGCCATGGCACGCCCGTGCTCCCCAACCGTGGTGAACACTGACTTCCCTCGCAGGGCCTAGAGTCTAAACACACGCCCGTGTGGCTAGCCCGTGGTCAACACTGATTAATTCTACACGCCCTAGGCACACGCCCGTGTGACTAGTCCTTGGTTTATTCTATTTTAAAATATTAACATGCAGGGGACGCACGGCCACAGCACACGCCCGTGGGCTGACCGTGTGTCACACATGGTCTAGACAAACGCCCGTGTGTCTAACCACATGGTCAAGAACAAAGCTAAGTGCCAAGTTCTTTTTACCCTTCTAGCATACACAATAAATACTCATCCAACACAATCATAATCAACTCAAATTGAATACAATCTCACATAGAAAACTATATCTTTTTCATATAATGTAATAGCCAACAACTATGGCATTATACAAAATACACTTCCCATAAAAAGGCTAACACATCTTATCCATTTACAACAAAATTGACTAACTTGTCTAGCCCCTATACATGCCATATACAAAATATTAAGTTTCATGTACCAAAGTGTGCTGATATGTGGGCTATCTTCCAATGATCCTCGTATCTCGATTCACCACTTTTAATCTATAAGACAAGGGAAAAGAAAGGCAGTAAGCTTTGAGCTTAGTAAGTTTACACATAAACAATTAAGCATCATAGTATAAGCCAAACCACAATTAGCATTATACCAACATATAATATACAACTATGCTTACTCTTTCTATCCCTTACCATAATACCAACACATCATGAGTCACATGCTCATAACTATTGAAATGCACCCCTACATTCAATATCACATTTAGACAATATACAACACATCATTATTGCTCAATAATACATCCACATAGCTAACTCACATAGCTAATCCACACAGCCAATATCTCGGTGGTTTCGCACTTAGCACACCACAATCAATTTATAAGGTGGTATCGCACTTAGCCTACCACAAAGGTAATCATAGTGATCTCGTACATAGCCACTAAATGATATACCTAACGATAGCATCGCACATAGCCAGCTCATCGTCAATATGCATTTGGATGGTATCGCACTTAGCCCACCATTTAGCATTATCACAACACATGCACAAGTCTATTTACTCAATTATTCATCCATTCAAATCTATATTACATTCATTGTACTTGAACCACATAGGTTCCCAATCATTCTCATTCATTCTCATTCATGCTACACCCTAGCTAGCATTAACAAATTGTAAGTATGAATGCATTGTTTATGCATAGACTTACCTCGATACTCAAAAGTATTGAAATGTGAAATTTAGTCCACCACCTTGCTTTTGCCTCGGTTTCGATCCGGGCTTTGTCTTTCTTGATCTATAATCAATAAATCAGCTTATTCAATACACACATTGACTAAATTGACCCACATCTCATACTTTAGAAAAATTACTATTTTGCCCATAAACTTTCTCATATTTACACTTTAGTCCCAAAGGCTCGTAAAGTGATTTTTATTCAACTTTCTACTCTTTCATGCTTAGCCAAACCACTTACTCAACTAAAGCATTCATCAAATCTCACTAAATCACACATGTATGCCCAAACTAAAGTTTTTCACAACTAGTCCCTACATGCATTTTCATGGAAAATCACTTAACAAAAGATGTTTCTACTACATCAAGCTTTCATAATCTTCCATAAAACAACAAAATACATGCATGTCATACATATGTACATTTTTGAACATCCATAATAGCTCACCAAATAGCTAAAAATAGCTTACTCATGCTACTAGGACTTCAAAAATACGAAGAATATCAAAAACCGGGCTTAAGAGCACTTACTAGCAAGCTTGAAAAATTGAAAGAGCCCTGACAATGGCTTCTCTAATTTTAATGACTTGGGGAGAAGATGAGTGAATTTTTATCATCTTTTCACCTATTTAATCACTTATTTGATAAATGACCAAAATACCATTTTTGATAAACTTCAAATTTTGACTCATCCCTGCCCATTTTTGTCCAAAAATTAGAATTTGGATAAATTACTATTTAAGGATCTCTAATTAATAATCTAAAGCTATTTCACACATATAGCTTCTAGAAACACACATTTTGCAACTTTTGCAATTTAATCCTTTTGGACAATTCAACCACAATTTCACAAAAGTGCTTCATGAAATTTTCACACTAGCATGCATGTATAATATAAGCCTCAAAAACTCATTCATAACCCTCAAATTTGTGGTCTCGCACCACCATTCCGACTAGGCCCTAAACCGGGATGTTACAACTTTCCCCCTGTAGAGATTTTTGTCCCCGAAAATCTTACCAGTAAAGAGGTTTGGATGTTGCTCTCTCATAGATACGTAGCCTCTTCCACACCACGTTTCTGCCATAACACTTTCACTAGTGATATGCTCTTATTTCTCAACTGTTTCACTTCTCGAGCCAAGATCTTAATCGGCTCCTCTTCATAAGACATATCCGGTCTTATCTCAATTTTCGTTGAAGGAATCACATGTGAAAGATCGGAGCGATACCGTCGCAACATCGACACATGCAACACATTATGAATCTTTTCCAACTCTACCGACAAAGCCAACCGGTAAGCTACATGCCCAATTCTGTCTGTAATCTCATATGGCCCTATGAACCTTGGACTCAATTTCTCTTTTCGTCCAAATCTCATGATTTTCTTCAATGGGGGCACTTTTAAAAACACTTTGTCACCCACTTCAAACTCAATCTCTTTTCTTTTCAAATCTGCGTACGACTTCTGTCGGTCCGAAGAAGCTTTCAGACTATTACGGATTACTTTCACTTTCTCTTCGGTCTCTTTTACTAGATCGACCCCATGGATCCGCTTCTCACTAAGCTCGGTCAAATACAAAGGAGTCCGACCTTATACGGTGCCATCTGTATACTCGACTGGTAACTGTTGTTATAGGCAAATTCGACCAAAGGTAGATATCTCTCCCAACTACCTTCGAATTCTAGCACACAACATCGAAGCATATCTTCAAGAACTTGAATCACTCTTTCAGACTAACTATCGGATTGCGGATGGAACGCAGTACTGAAATTCAATCTCTTACCCATGGCTTCTTGCAACTTCTTCCAAAACCTCGAAGTAAACCTCGGATCTCTATCTGATATAATAGACACAGGTACACCATGCAATCTCACTATATCTGCCACGTACAACTCAACTAACTTATCCAGTGAATAATCAATGCGTACTGGAATAAAGTGAGCCGACTTCGTCAATCTATCCACAATAACCCACACAGCATCTCTCTTTCTCAGAGCCATCGGCAACCTCGTCACAAAATCCATGGTAACCCGATCCCACTTCCATTCGGGAACCATCACTGGCTGAAGCAATCTCAAAGGCACTTGATGCTCAGCTTTCACTTGTTGGCAAATCAGACACTTTGCCACAAACTCTGAAATATCTCTTTTCATACCCGGCCACCAATACAACTTCCTCAAATCATTGTACATTTTAAATCATCGCCCGGATGTACTAACAAGCATCCTTTGTGGGCCTCATACAAAACCTTTCGAATCAACTCCTCATTTTTAGGAACACAAATTCTGTCACGATGCATCAGACAACCATTCAAATCCACTCGAAAATCAGAATCACTTTCTAATCTGCACTTAGCTATCTTAGCTTGCATCCCGCTGTCATTTCTCTGAGCCTCACATATTTGTTGAACAAATAGTGGCCTAGCTCTCAACTCGCCAAAATAGCACCATCATTAGACAATGCTAAACTCGCTCTCATAACTCTTAGAGCATACGAGGATTTCCTACTTAAGGCATCCGCAACCACATTCGCTTTTCGGGTGGTAATCAATGACTAAATCATAGTCTTTCAACAATTCAAGCCCTGCATCTGTCTCGATTGAGATCCTTACGATCCATCAAATACTTTAAACTCTTATGACCCGTAAAGATTCGGCACTTTTCGCCATACAAATAATGTCGCCAAATCTTTACGCGCAAACACAATCGTAGCCATCTCCAAATCGTGAGTCGGATAATTCTTCTAAATGCGGTTTTAAGCGCCTCGAGGCGTAAGCGATTACCTTACCCTCTTGCATCAACACGCAATCGAGACCATTAAATGACGCATCACTATAAACCACGAACTCCTTCCCGATTCGGTTGAACCAAAACCGGTGCCTCAGTCAACATTGTTTTCAGTCTCTTGAAGCTCTGTTGACATGTCTCAGTCCATTCAAACTTGACATCTTTATGCAATAGTTTCGTCATCGGGTAGCAATCACGAGAGAACCCCTTTTACAAAATGTACGTAATATCCCGCTAATCCCAAGAAACTTACGATTTACGACACGTTCTCGGCGGTTTCCAATCCATAACGGTGATATCTTACTCCGGTCAACTCTGACACCATCACCTGACACCACGTGTCCAAGGAATCCGACCTCTCGGAGCCAAAACTCACTCTTGCTAAACTTAGCATACAGCTGCTTATCTCTCAAAGTTTGCAAGACAATTCTCAAGTGCTCTTCATGATCGTTCTCATCCCGAGAATAGATCAATATGTCGTCAATAAAAATAACCACAAACTTGTCCACATATGGTCTGAAAATACGATTCATCAGATCCATAAAAATCGCAGGTGCATTCGTTAAACCAAACGGCATAACCAAAAACTCATAATGGCCATACCTTGTCCGAAACGCAGTTTTCAACACATCTTGCTCTTTCACTCTGAGCTGATAATAACCAGACCTCAAGTCTATCTTGGAGAACACTATAGCTCCCTTCAGTTGATCGAAAATATCATCAATCCTTGGTAAAGGATACTTATTCTTAATCGTCACTTTGTTAAGCTGTCTATAGTCTATACACAACCTCATAGACCTATCTTTCTTCTTCACAAACAATACCAGAGCTCCCCACGGCGAGTAGCTCGGTCTTGCAAAACCTTTATCATCAACTCTTGTAATGAACCTTGATTCTTTCAACTCTACTGGTGCCATTCATGCGGAGCAATCGAAATAGGTGCCATTCCCGGAACCAACTCAATTCCAAACTCGATCTCTCTCACTGGAGGTAATCCAGGTAACTCTTCTGGAAATACATCTGGGTACTCACATACCACTGGCACTGTTTCAAATTCTACTCCAACCTCTTGAGCATTCAACACGAACGCAAGATAGGACTCACACCCTTTTCTTAAACATTTCTCAGCCACTAAGGAAGAAATCATCACGGGTAGGACTATCGATCCACACGATTCAACCCGAACCACATCTCCACTCTCACATTTCAATTCAATGTACTTACTACCACAGTTCACTAAAACGCTATGGGTAGTCAACCAATCCATGACTAGGATTAAATCGAACTCATCAAACAGCAACAACATAAGGTTTGCCAGAAAACAATGATTCTCAATCAACAAAGGATAATTCTTACACACTTTGTCCACTAACACATACTTTCCTAATGGGTTTGTCACCTTAATCACAATGTTCGTAGACTCAACGGTCATACTCAAACTAAATGCTAATCTCATGCAAATATAAGAGTGAGCAGACCCTGGATCTATCAAAGCAATGACAAGGGTGTCAAAGGGAGAAAAAGTACCCGTTATCACATCAGGGGAGAATGCCTCTTCGCGAGCGCGAATGGCATACATCCTTACAGGTGCCCGACCCTCTGGTCTCATAGTAGAATCTCTGGGTGCACCTCTACCACTAGCCCCACCTCTTGGGTTCCTTGGTGGTCTACCCCTCGTAGACACATCACTAGGTCACACTTCTTGTTTCTCTTCCTTATCATCCCTCTCGGGACAGCTACGAATAAAGTGGTCAGGGGAACCACACGTATAACATTTCTAACTGTTTCCCCAACACTCTCCGGTGTGACACCTACCACAACTAGGAAACTCCGATTTACTCTTTGTATTGCTCACACATTCCATCGAGGGGGCTTGGACTCTCGAACCCGAACAAGTATTACCCAAGTCTCGATGCGAATAACCCACTGGTACCGTCGTCCGAGGATTCACTTCCTTGGATCTTTTCGACTGGGCTTGGTATGACTTGCCCATCGGTCTCTTTCTAGCATCTCGGGCTTCACTCACAACCTTTCTCTTCTCTGAACTCAGTTCCTCGGCCTTACTTGCCCTCTCAACTAGCACCACAAATTCTTTCAACTCCAAAATGCCCACTAGGAGTTTGATATCCTCATTTAGCCCATCTTCGAACCTCTTGCACAAGATGGTCTCTGTCGACACACATTCTTGAGCATATTTGCTAAGCCTAACAAACTCACGCTCGTAGTCAGCTACTGTCATCCTTCCTTGCTTCAGCTCAAGGAATTCTTTCCTTTTTCGGTCAGTAAACCTCTGGCTTATATACTTATTCTGGAACTCTTACAGAAAGAAGTCCCATGTCACCCGCTCTTTTGGGACCACTAACGTCAACGTCTTCCACCAATGGTATGCCGAATCTCTCAGCAACGATACGACACACTTCAAACTCTCCTCAGGTGTACATGAGAGCTCATCGAACACCCTCATCGAGTTCTCTAACCAGAACTCTGCCCTCTCAGGGTCATCATCTACCTTAGCCCAAAACTCCTCAGCCCCGTGCTTCCTAATCTTATCCACCGGGGGTTTCGATATCCTCACTACATCCATACCCTGAGGAGCCACTGGATTTGGCTGAGGTACAAGAGGAGGAGGTGGAAGAGGTTGAGCATTAGGGTTCGCTCGAACATAATCCGAGTACCAATTACTCATCATTTGGAGAAAGGCTTCCCGTGCCTCTTCCCCTTGACCCCTGACCTCGAGTCCACTCTCAACGGGCGCGGTCCCTTGCGCAGGAGCCGGCACCTTACTCGCTGCTTCATCAGCAGTCAATGGATCGAAATCCATATACTATATAAAACAAGTTTTTAAATCATCAAAAACCACCACATTATCATTGTACACTTATGGCATGTATAGCTCGACTCTTACACCCGCTACGGTAGTCCTAGAAACGGCTAAACTTGGCTCTGATACCATTAAATATAACACCCTTTACACGGGTTCTACATCGGGAATCGGGCCCAAGGCGTTACCAAACTCAAACCACTTAATTGTCACTTAGGCTCAACATCATTACTCATTATAACCTTATTCTCGACTTACGTGGCCTCACTCATACACACGAGGGCTCTCGAGACTAATCCAGAACTTTTACGATCCTTAAAATTTTTCTCTTTTATACAGGTCTCACACGTCCGTGCAAGATTAGACACGCTCGTGCATGGACACACACGCCCATGTTCCCTAGCCATGCTAAAAACTCGAGCATTCTGCCAATTGCCCCACAGCCATGGCACGCCCGTGCTCCCCAACTGTGGTGAACATTGACTTTCCTCGCACGGCCTAGAGTCTAGACACACGCCCGTGTGGCTAGCCCGTGGTCAACACTGATTAATCCCACACGCCCTAGGCACACGCCCGTGTGACTATTCTGTGGTCTATTCTATTTTAAAATATTAACATGCAGGGGACGCACGGCCACAGCACACGCCCGTGGGCTGACCGTGTGTCAAACATGGTCTAGACACACGCCCGTGTGTCTAACCACATGGTCAAGAACAAAGCTAAGTGCCAAGTTCTTTTCACCCTTCTAGCATACACAACAAATACTCATCCAACACAATCATTATCAACTAAAATTGAATACAATCTCACATAGAAAACTATATCTTTTTCATATAATGTAATAGCCAACAACTATGGCATTATACAAAATACACTTCCTATAAAAAGGCTAACACATCTTATCCATTTACAACAAAATTGACTAACTTGTCTAGCCCCTATACATGCCATATACAAAACATTAAGTTTCATGTACCAAAGTGTGCTGATATGTGGGCTATCTTTCAATGATCCTCGTATCTCGATTCACCACTTTTAACCTATAAGACAAGGGAAAAGAAAGGCAGTAAGCTTTGAGCTTAATAAGTTTACACATAAACAATTAAGCATCATAGTATAAGCCAAACCACAATTAGCATTATACCAACATATAATATACAACTATGCTTACTCTTTCTATCCCTTACCATATTACCAACACATCATGAGTCACATGCTCATAACTATTGAAATGCACCCCTGCATTCAATATCACATTTACACAATATACAACACATCATTATTGCTCAATAATACATCCACATAGCTAAATCACATAGCTAATCCACACAGCCAATATCTCGGTGGTTTCGCACTTAGCACACCACAATCAATTTATAAGGTGGTATCACAGTTAGCCTACCATAAAGGTAATCATAGTGATCTCGCACATAGCCACTAAATGATATACCTAACGATAGCATCGCACATAGCTTGACTCATCGTCAATATGCATTTGGATGGTATCGCACTTAGCCCACCATCTAGCATTATCACAACACATGCACAAGTCTATTTACTCAATTATTCATCCATTCAAATCTATATTACATTCATTGTACTTGAACCACATAGGTTCCCAATCATTCTCATTCATTCTCATTCATGCTACACCCTAGCTAGCATTAACAAATTATAAGTATGAGTGCATTGTTTATGCATAGACTTACCTCGATACTCAAAAGTATTGAAATGTGCAATTTAGTCCTCCACCTTGCTTTTGCCTCGGTTTCGATCCGGGCTTTGTCTTTCTTGATCTATAATGAATAAATTAAATTATTCAATACACACATTGACTAAATTGACCCACATCTCATACTTTAGCAAAATTACTATTTTGCCCATAAACTTTCCCATATTTACACTTTAGTCCCAAAGGCTCGTAAAGTGATTTTTATTCAACTTTCTACTCTTTCATGCTTAGCTGAACCACTTACTCAACTAAAGCATTCATCAAGTCTCACTAAATCACACATGTATGATCAAACTAAAGTTTTTCACAAACTAGTCCCTACCTTCATTTTCATGGAAAATCACTTAACAAAAGATGTTTCTACTACATCAAGCTTTCATAATCTTCCATAAAACAACAAAATACATGCATGTCATACATATGTACATTTTTGAACATCCCAAATAGCTAAAAATAGCTTACTCATGATACTAGGACTTCAAAAATACGAAGAATATCAAAAATCGAGCTTAAGAGCACTTACTAGCAAGCTTGAAAAATTGAAAGAGCCCTAACAATGGCTTCTCTAATTTTTAATGACTTTGGGGGAGAAGATGAGTGAATTTTATCATCTTTTCACCTATTTAATCACTTATTTGATAAATGACCAAAATGCCATTTTTGATAAACTTCAAATTTTGACTCATCCCTGCCCATTTTTGTCTAAAAAGTAGAATTTGGATAAATTACTATTTAAGGACCTCTAATTAATAATCTAAAGCTATTTCACACATATAGCTTCTAGAAACACATATTTTGCAACTTTTGGAATTTAGTTCTTTTGGACAATTCAACCACAATTTCAAAAAATTGCTTCATGAAATTTTTACACTAGCATGCATATATAATGTAAGCCTCAAAAACTCATTCATAACCCTCGAATTTGTGGTCTCACACCACCATTTCGACTAGGCCCTAAACTGGGATGTTACAGTATGAATGTGGTAAGAAATAGAATGAGTAAGCTTCAAGTGTGGTTGAGTAAGTAACCATGAGTTTATGAGAAAAACCCATTATAATACCTTGCAGTCATGAATATTCGATGAATATCAATATTTTTCATATTATGCAGATGAACTTACTAAGCATTATTGCTTACTCCTTTACTTTTCTCATCCCTTATAGGTTATTTTAACTAGATCGGGTTGGAGACTGCCGGAGATGCTTTTACACTATCGAGCAGACACTTGGCATGAGGTATCAAGTCCTTATGAGTCATGGCATGTATAGGGATTCTTTTAAAGTTGATTAAGTTCTAACTAATGTAGCCAAATTGTATTGGCCTAAGAGAATCTAGGGTTGGTTGTGTATGACCATAGATGATGGCTTAAGTTGGTTGTATTTTTATTGGGAGTAGTTCTCCCTAGTGTATGGGATAAAGACTTTATCTCTTTAATGATTATATGTGTTAATTCATGTGTTTTAATTGATGATTTGAGAATGTTTTGAAGTAGTATATGAATGTATGCAAGCGGGAGTGGTAAAGGCTTGGTAAGATAGCCTCTAAGTGCCCACGGATAGACACTGCAGGCGTGTGTCTAAGCCGTGTGTCTCCTGCACCTTAGTATCTTAAGTCAGATTAGACCATGGGCTGGTCACACGACCGTTTGTTCAGGCCGTGTGATACACACGGTTGGTACATGGGCGTGTGCCAAGGTCATGTGAAGTTTGCACTTGACACTTAGAAATTCAATTGTCACACGGCTGACGCACACGGGCGTGTGTACAGACCGTTTGGATAAGTCAGAGCGAAGGTTTGGCACACGGGCCAGGGCCACGGACGTGTCCAGGCCGTGTGGATTTAGTCAGTGTCGACCACGGGTGGAAGGCACGGGCATGTCTTAAGGGCACACGGGGGTGTCCCTATACCAACACGGGCGTGTGACCCCTGTTTTAAAAAAAAGTTTCTTTTGGCTTGTAAAGGTTTCCGGACTCAAGTTCAAGCATAGTAATGTCTCGTATCCGGTTTTAGCCTCGAAATCGGGTATGGGGTGTTACAGTTTCCGTACCACATGACCTTGTGCATGGACGTGGCCGTGGCCGTGTGGACATTGCGGATTTGTACACTGGCGTGGCAGAGATCATACGAATCAAGGACGAAAGAAATCCCCAAATCACAGATGGTGATAAAATGCAACAACCGTGGGATACGGCCGTGGTCGACACTGAGAAAGTCACACGGGTATGAGACACGCCCGTGCTTTGAGGCCGTGGCCAACACAGAGAAAGATACACGAGCGTGGGGAAGAATGAAATGAGTGTGGGAGAAGCGAACGAAGCTCGGCACGACCGTGCGACACGGTTGTGTGGGAAAACACGCCCACGACACACGGAAGTGGGCCACGAACCCAGGCATACCAAAACCCTAATTTTTGAAGCACACGGACTCAAAACGACTCACACGGGCATGTGACACGCCCGTGTACCCCTGTTTCTATATAAACCCCTCACTATTTATCTTCTCCACCAAACACTTTTCTCTCAACCCTAAACACCATAGTTCTTTTTCACATCCTCACCACCATCCCCATGTCGAAGAAGCGAAAGGACCCTAGCACAGTCTCCCCGTGCGAGACCGATCTACATAAGTTCATGTCGGCCGCTTCATCGACTCGACAAGCCAAGGACATTTGAGTCCATTTAGTTTTTATTTTTCTTTTCTCTTCTCCTTTATTTTCATTCTCTTTATCTTTCTTATCTTTAAATACATATTTGGTATATTTTGAATTATTTTTATTATTTACTGGCTATTTCTTTACAAGTCACCCAATTTCTTCATCTAGTGCAGTGATTGTTGGCGGCCACCATACCACCACTAGAGACGCCTCCTCCAACTTATCTTTCACCTCCGAATCAAGTTTCCACACTTCCAACTCAAGATATCCATCCGAAATCCAGGAAGTTTCACCTCTCTCCCTCTCTTATGATCTATTACTACATGGTTATTATCTTTATTTGTACATTGAGGATAATGTACATCTTAAGTGTGGGGGGTGAATTTTATCTTGCAAAGTTCCTAACATTTTGCATTATTCTCAAATCCCTGAAGTATATCTTGTTCTTAAGTAAATGTTCTCATATTACTATTAGAATGAAATTTCCTTTGATTTATGATTTTCATTGATATGTTTTGGATTAAGGCATAGGTAATTGTGCAGTGATGATTTAAACTTTAGGAGAAATAGAATCAAGCATGATGAATTTATTTTCAGAATTAAAAATTGATAGGTTGTCTACCTGAATCTAATTATTACCTTGAAGTTTTAAATTTACAAGGCTGACATCAGAAACCATAATTTTTGTGAGATTTTGAGCCTTTTAGGGCATACATTTTTCTTGCTCACTTTATTATTGGTTATGAGTGTGTCAACATTGATTTGTTATTCTAGAACTTGCTTCGATTATACATGTCGAGACCACACTTTTGATTTGATATACAAAGATGATAAAGGCACCTAGGTTTTAACCTACTTACTCCATAAAAAGCCTACCTTCATAATTAACCATTAGTGAACCCCTTTGAATCCTAACAAACCATTTCTTGACTCACCCATTAATATTAACCCAAAAACCCACTTTGTATTTTTTATCACCATTTCTCTTGACTACCCCTATATTGAGATTTGATTTGATCGGTTACTTAACTATTTTCTTTATTTCAGTTGTTAAATTCTATCTTATTATTAGTGTACTTGATTTGTTCTAAAAATAATGAAGTATATTCATTATTAGTTCTATGTTATTTGAGCTTAAACTGTTAATTTCATTATCTTTAGAAGAAGCTCATGTTATTAGTATTAAGTTTTCAATTGATGTAATTATTTAAGCTTTAGTTATTCTTCTAGTTAGGTAATTTATCAATTCAATCTCGATACTAACCCTCTAATTCAGCCTTTATCCACACCTTTAACCCAAGCCCCGTTACAACCCATAAAAGACCTTTTGATTTGTGTATCATATCATTTTACAGTGGTGGAGATTTGATTTCCATGCAAGCCTATGGGATTAACTTTTCATGTTTGACTCTTGAGTGCTTATTTTTGAACCTTAAACACCTTGAGTGATTTGAGTGAACCCTTAGTGAGGATGTCAATTTTTGTTGATTTTGAATTAAAGGTGATTATTTAGATAAGGGGAAACACCTATTTTTTGTACTATAAAAACTATGACTTTGATTGTTTTAATCTTTAGGAACCTTCTGGTTAAATTATCAATGTATGAATTACCTATGGATTATGATGGAACATTATTGATGAAGGTTATGAATTGAGGGAAGTTAATTTTAATTGTGAGTTGAGAATTTTGCTTGAGGATAAGCAAATGCTTAAGTGTGGGGGTATTTGATAAACCGTAATATATACATATTTTAATCCCACATTTGGCATACTTTTGGAAGATTTATCCCTTGAATTGTGGAATTTGATGCTCCTAATCCTTTAATTTCATGTTTTATACTTAGGGGAGCATCGAGAGTCGAAAGGAACGAGAAACGGGCCGAAAACGGATAAAATGGGCCAAAGTGAGAAATCAACACGGCCTGGAGTTCACCACACGGTCGTGCCACCTTAGCAGGCCCAAACACAGCCTGGGCTCAATTCACACGGGCGTGCTCTACGGGCGTGTCTCTGCCATGAGCCATTGTAATTCTACTCAGAAAAGGATACTTAGGGGCAAAGAAAGACATTCCAAAGTCTATATAATCACCCTAAGTATGACCTAAAGAGTGGGCGAAGCCAGAGAGGGCTGAACACGGGGAATCACTCCAAGAAAGCCAGTTGATTCATCTCAGAAGCCGAAATCATGCTCAAGACGGAAGATCTTCCCTTCAATTTCCTTCAGGGGGTTTTAGGGTTTGTCTTATGTTTTGTTATTTACTTTCTTCTGAGATGTATTCTTTATTAAACATGAACTAAACCCCTCAAATACCTGAGGGGGATGAAACCTAAGACGAATCTTGTTATTGTTTTCTGAATTGTATGATAAATACTTGATTTGTTCTTAATTATGTGTTCTTAATTCTTGTTTTAATATTTCAGGATATTGATTCAACTATTGATATGCTTAGGTAGTGGAGAAAAAGTCCCTGTTTAAGAGTAGATCTTGCATAGTTAAGCGGAGTTGATCGCAACCCTAGAGATAGGATGACGAAAATCTGCCGGATTAGGGTCAAACCTAATATGGGAGTCCATAGATCGAGTTAATACAATGCTAGGGGTTTTAATTAGAAAGAGATTTCAATTAATCAACCTAGGGTTAGACGTTATTAGTCTCGAAAGGGATAATAATATAAATTAGGGAATCCTACGGATCAAGTCAAGTGAATAAATCGTCTGGTTCAGAGTTAGATAACAAGTGAAGTCTAGGTGGATTCTTCCTCGGGTATTGCCTTAATCAACTGGTTTTCCCAAAAGTATTTTCCCAATTCACTCTCTATGTCTTAGCATCCTTAGTTTAGTAATTAGTTAATTAAACATCGATTGTCTTAATACTTAGGCTAGATAATAAAAAGATAGTAACTACTAGTACTCTTAGTCCTTGAGGATACGATATTTCCGGTCTTGCCATAGCTATACTACCGAACGATAGGTGCACTTGCCTTATTCATTGTCATAGTTTGTTTGGACGCGATCAGCATGTCTAAGGCCGTTGGAGGCACACGGCCTGCCCACACGGGCGTGTGACCTCTGTAACTTAGAAAAAATTTTAAATTTCTAAGAACTTTCGTAGGTGTTTGGTTTAGTCCCGTCCCATTTCTAAAGCATGTTTAATGTCTCGTAGATCTATTTAAGGAACACTTTGATTTGGTTTATTGAATTATGATATGAAATGTCTATGAATGTTTTTGTTTGTTCGGTAATATCTCTTAACCCTATTCCAACAACGGTTATGGGTTAGGGGTGTTACAATTCTCACCCGTTTCATTTTCATAACATAAAAGACATAAGCATAAACATCAACCAACCACAAACTAGTGCATTTAAAAACAACTCTTTCACATTTAACTAATAATCATTCTGTAATTCATCATTCATCTTAAACTTTCCTAAAAACATATCATTATGGAATAATTTACTTTCACTAAACAAGATTAAAGCTAAATGAATAAATTAATCACACCTGTTATACATTTACGAAGCATTTATAGGCTTAGTATTGAAAATGATTCATCGTATGCTTCCTGTACTATAATAATTCAATCCAAACTCATTCATATATGTATATAAACTTATATCTTTAACTGAATAATCATCAATACAATGATACTCACATAGGATTAAGTAATTCATTGAACATTTAGCATTTAACATTTACTAATATCTTGACTATACATTAGCCATTAACATTAAAATAATTTTGTAAATTCCATTCACATTTAGCCCGACGAACTAGTAACTTGACTCGGATACTTGGGTAACTACACCACACCAAAGGCATCATAGATGTATAACAGTGGCATCGAAGTGCAGATAAGGGCACCAAAGTGCAAATCCCGTACAAGCGTGCATTCTAACCCTATTGGCATGCCAATCATATCCTAATGATTACTACGTTCAATCGGGTATTTCATGTAATCCATTTACTTTAAACATATTTATCATTCAAGGGCACTTTATCGTTTTCGTAAACATAATATAATATCAGTACATATATTCATATTGTTAATGTACCATCACAAAGATCGACATCATCAATTAATCACTTTCTTATTTCTCAATACACATGCTGTAACAATTCATAATCATTCTGAAATCACATATCTCATATTTCATAAATATTCAATAATTTTCTAATAAATCCTTTCTAACCTTATACTCAGTTATAATATTTTGAGTTCCAACTTGCATTTTAAACATCATCTATAAGTATATACATTCATAAATCAACAATAACATTATATACATCTATAGGTATGTACAATTCTATACCTACGAACTTACCTGCCTAAATTGTAGAAATAACTAGGTACAGGAGCTATTTGGTAATTTTCTCTTCTCCTCGATTTTCCACTCGTTCTTAATCTAAATTAAGAATTTTATTCAATTCATTAATTTAGATAGTAAATTTTTTTTTATGTAATTTAGTAATTTTTGACACTTTTAAAAAATTGCCCCTAACATTTTACTTTTATTCAATTTAGTCTCTGAGCCTAAAACATGCAAATTAACTATTTTTATTGCAAACATTTGCCAATCGAATATTGATAGCATCCATTTCATCCCATTTCTGTAACAATTTTACATGAAGTCATTGAACTATTACTATTTCAATAATTTAGTCCCTAATCGAAAAATTCATCAAAAATCATTTGATAAAATACTTTTAAATACTAACCAACAGTTCAAATTCATCATTTAACATCTAAATTCACAAAGATTCATCAATGGCAACATTCAAAATCTTTAATAGTTTCAAAAACGAAGACACGGGTTAGTTAGACCTAGTTTCAATGATCTCAAAAACATAAAAAAAGTATTAGAAACGGGTGAAAAATGATTTATCATGCATGAATTGAAGCATAGTCGAACCTTGGTTCTTCTTGCCATGGTGTTTTAGTGTTGAACATCACAAATGAAGAAGAAAACCCTTTTGTTTTCTTATTTAATTAACTTTTATTTCTTTATTTTACCTTTATCTTTTAATAATAATGTTATAACGTATAAATCACATCTAAAACTAAAAGAAACTAAAGGTTTAACTGTCCACCAACTTAAGAATTGTAACACTCCAAACCCGGCCTAGACGTTACGACCGGATCTAACGTGTCACATCATAGTGTTGTTTGAAACTATGAGTTCAATGAAAACCCTTCTACAACTTTAAAACTTTTTATCACTTAAAACCCCAGTTTCAGTTGCTTTAAATCGAAACGAGATTTACTGAGAGTCATTCTCTTACAAAATGTTATTATGTTTAAAACCTTGTTTATTGAAGAAGTTTGGTTCAAACAGTTGCGGAAACGTGATATTTTGAAAACAGTAGTTATTGTTTTAAAAACCCATGTTTAATAGACTGGCAGGTTGTAATTAAAAGAAACACCATATAAAAGTTAAAAATCCCAATGGCCTTATTACATAATTATTAACCCAATAAAATAAAATAAAATAAAATAAAGTCGCTAAGTTTAACTTCAAAGCATATCGGATGTGTGGCCACCTCCGAGTCCCTCTCAGCTCCAAATCCTCTAAGGCTGGGGATTACCTGCGCAGTTAAAGGAAAGGGTGAGTTACTAGAACTCAGTGTGTAATCCCCTATCACAAACACAGCCTGGGCCCAAGCCCATACGGTATCATTCTGGGCCTAAGCCCTATCCAGTAATAGTCTGGGCCTAAGCCCTATTCAGTAACAGTCTGGGCCTAAGCCCTATTCGGTAATAGAGTGGGCCAAAGCCCAAATACATATCAATACAACATAGAAATATACCCCAACCCAGTCCAGCCAACACACCACCCGTACCAACCAGCACACCTTGTAGGGACCAAGTCAACCCACCCACTCAGCATACCAATAACGCAGTCTAGCTGCTAATAATAACGCAGTAAAGCTGCCAGTAATAGAAAACGTGGCTGAGCCACCAGAATCAGTATACGTGGCAAAAGCCACTAAATCAGTATAACATGGAAGAGCCACCAGTACAGTGCTTCTTCCAAAATCCATAACCTAACCCAATGCAGTATGTCATGTCATATTTAACTCAATTATGCAGTGCATCACAATCAAAATCGGTCATACAACTAATACTCATACATCAATGATATTACCACTAAGGGTATAACGATCATTTGGTCAGTTGGGGTTAAATCAGTAATTCACCCCTCAGGGGTATGGACAATAAATGTTGGGCCGAATCTAACATGGCTTGTGTAGGGATTTTGACAACCTTCAAGATCAAGTGAGAGCCTTCGAGATTTAGGTCGACTTTGGTAAGAGTGTTCTTTTGATCTTAGTATTCAGTTGGTTTTGCTATTCTTTCCTATTCAACGTTTTAACCCGGGTCTTCTGACCAAGACTTTGTTTCATGGATGCGAGTATCAGCCTAGGAGAGAAAGGGGTTGGACACGTAGTTCCTACCCCTAAATTCAAGAAGCGGTCAATTTCAGCGGTTCGGGATTGGCCACCGGGGTGTGGGCCAGCGTCGGAGCAGGATCGTAGGCAAATAGCAGTAGTGTCGTTTAGTGATAGTGTCGACATAGAGGGTGTGGTGTTACGAGTTATCAGGTGTGTAATTAACACACTGTTTACTTACTTGCTTTAATTAAATTACGTATTATGAGTGGTAGCCGAAATAGTGGCTATGGTGATGCTATTACCTAATTTGGGTGACCCGGTAACCAGGTTAGTATACTACCTATGTTGTAGTTGTGGTTAAATATTTTGGATACATGTAAGCATGTCATATGTGCCTATCTGGTATGTTCATAAATTATCTTACCATATCATTATAATATGTTGCATGTGCATGGGGTTCGGGATATATTGAATAAGGGGAAGTGTGTACATTTATGTATGTGGATTGATGATGGCCTCGAACCTCATTGTGGATTGATGACGACCTAGAGTCTCATCGTGGATATTTGTGATGTAATCACGTGGATCAGTGGCTAGACCACTAAGTGGACTTTGAACAGTGTTCTGCCAAAGAGGTGTGTAGTGGATGGAGGGTCGATTTAGTAATCCCCCGGTGTGTGGTGGTTGGATGTACGGGTGGTGTGTAGCGGATGGATACTAGGTGGGTTGGGTTAGCATAATGCACTATAACTTTGTGGTATATCGATTTGATGTGGTTTGGGGCTAAGCCCATTTGTGGACACATATGGATTAATTTCACACTGAGTCAAAATGACTCACCCTGTTTTTCAAACAATGCAGGTAGCACATGATACTTTGGACTGGGTTGGAGGGGATTTGAGGTGGCCATGCAGAAGCTGTTTTTATTTCAATATACATTCTGGATTTTCAATTTGTTTTTTTTTGGATATTTTATTGTAATAAGGCCGCTTTAAATGTTTCGGGATTTTTATTATGGTTTTAAGTTAGAATTATTAGTGGATTAATAATTAAAAATGACTTTGAAACATTTGCAACTTAAAAATCAAATTAAAGTTTTCAAATTCAGATTACACACAAACAACTCGTTTTCCCGTAATTTCACGAAAGTAATGACTTGAACTTTACTCAAATTTGGAAGTTTTACTCTTCGGCAAACTACTATTTTCAAACGACAAACCCCTTATAAGCTGAATATTTGTTTTAAGACTTAACACTTATTTTCACCCTCAAGACAGAACTCTTTTCAAACATTTTTCCCGGTAACATTCCAAATTCGGCCGTGGTGTTTTGGGCCGGGTTTGGGGTGTTACATCACTTGTTATCTTAACCTGAACAAGACGATTTATTCACTTGACTTGATCCATAGGATTCCCTAATTTATATTAATACCTCTTTCGAGACTACTAACATCTAACCCTAGGTTGATTAATTGAAATTTCTTTCTAATTAAAACCTCTAGTGTTGTATTAACTCGATCTATGGACTTCCATATTAGGTTTGACCCTAATCCGGCAGATTTTCGTCATCCTATCTCTAGGGTTGCGATCAACTCTGCTTAACTATGTTAGATCTACTCTCAAACATGGACTTTTGCTCCACTGCCTAAGCACATCAATACTTGAATCAATATCCTAAAATATTAAAACAAGAATTAAGAACACATAATTAAGAACAAATCAAGTATTTATCATACAGTTCAAAAAACAATAACAAGATTCATCTTAGGTTTCATCCCCCTCAGGTATTTGAGGGGTTTAGTTCATGTTTAATAAAGAATACATCTCAGAAGAAAGTAAATAACAAAACATAAGAAAAAGTAAATAACAAAACATAAGAAAAACCCTAAAACCCCCTGAAGTAAATTGAAGGGAAAATCTTCAGTCTTCACCGTGATTCTGGCTTCTGAGATGGATCAACTGGCTTTCTTTGAGTAATTGCATAGATTCAGTCTTCTCTGGCTTCTCTCTTCATCAAAAGCCTTGACAGAAGGCTTCTGTCGACTCCCCCTTTAGGTTGCCCTCTAGGGTGTTTATATAGACTTTCGGGATGCCTTACTTGGCCCCAAGTACCCTAATCCAAATGGAATTAAAACAGGTCAAGGAAGGGGCACGCCCGTGTGGAACGCCAACGTGAGTCGAGCCTAGGCCGTGTTCGGGCCTGCTAAGGTGGCACGGTCGTGTGGTGAACTCCAGGCCGTGTGAATTTCTTACTTTGGCCCATTTTCTTCATTTTCGGCCCGTTTTTCATTCTTTTCATCCTCTGATGCTCTCCTAAGTATAAAACATGAAATTAAAGGATTAGGAGCATCAAATTCCACAATTCAAGGGATAAATCATCCAAAAGTATGCCAAATGTGGGATTAAAATATGTATATATTACGGTTTATCAAATACCCCCACACTTAAGCATTTGCTTATCCTCAAGAAAAATTCTCAACTCACAATTAAAATCAAATTTCCTCAATTCATAATCTTCATCAATAATGTTTCATCATAATTCATAGGTAATTCATATATTGATAATTTAACTAGAAGGTTCCTAAAGATTCAAACGATCAAAGTCATAGTTTTTATAGTAAGAAAAATATGTGTTTCCCCTTACCTAAATAATCACCTTTAATTCAAAATCAAAAAGAATTGACATCCTCACTAAGGGTTCACTCAAATCACTCAAGGTGTTTAAGGTTTGAAAAATAAGCACTCAAGAGTCAAACATGAAAATTTAATCCCATAGGCTTGCATGAAAATCAAATCTTCACCACTGTAAAATGATATGATACACAAATCAAAAGGTCTTTTATGGGTTGTAACGGGGCTTGGGTTAAAGGTGTGGATAAAGGCTGAATTAGAGGGTTAGTATCGAGACTGAATTGATAAATTACCTAACTAGAAAAATAACTAAAACTTAAATAATTACATAAGAATTCTTCACTAATAACACGAGCTTCTTCTCAAAATGTAAAATTAACGCTTAAGCTCAAATAACATAGAACTAATAATGAATATACTTCGTTTTTTTAAGAACAAGCACATACAATAATAATAAGATATAATTTAACAACTGAAATAAAGAAAATAGTTAAGCAACCAATCAAATCAAATCTCGATATAAGGGTAGTCAAGAGAAATGGTAATAACGAATACAAAGTGAGTTTTGGGTTAATATTAGTGGTAAATCAATAAATGGTTGATTAGGCTTAAAAGGGGTTCACTGGGGGTTAATTACGAAGGTAGGCTTTTTGTGGAGTAAGTGGGTTAAATCCTAAGTGCCTTTATCATCTCTGTATATCAAATCAAAGGTGTGGTCTCGACATGTATGATCGAAGCAAGTTCTAGAATAATAAATCAATGTTGACACACTCATAATTAATAAAGTGAGCAAGAAAAGAATATGCTCTAAAAGGATCAAAATCTCACAAAAATTATGGTTTTTGATGTCAACCTTGCAAATTTAAAACTTCAAAGTAATATTTAAATTTAGTAAAACAGCCTAGAAATTTTAATTACGGAAAATAGACTTATCATGCTTGATTCTCTAATATCTTAAAGTTTAAATCATCAATGCACAATTAACTATGACTTAATCCAAAAAATATCAATGAAAATCATAAATCAATAGAAGTTTCATTCTAATTTGTAATATGAGAAAGTGGCTTGAGAAAAAGACAAAATTCAGTGATTTGAGAATAATGCAAAAAGTTAGGAACTTCTTTTTTTTTTGAATAAAATTCCCCCCCCCCCCACACTTAAGATGTACATTGTCCTCAATGTACAAAGATAGATAATGATAAGATAATAATGAGAATATCGTAAGAGAGGGAGAGAAGTGAAACTTCCTAAATTATCGATGAAATCCTTAGAAAGTGAAAAGAAGTCTGATGAACTAGGCAGAGGTGAAGGTGGGGGAGAATACTCCGGTAGTTTGGTCATTCCTTAGTAGCACATTGAACCTTTTGAAACTGCGGATTCATTAGTAAAGTTTTAGGGAGTTTTATTAATGGTCATCGATGTAACATCCCAAAATTGGGCCTAGTAGGATTGGGCCCAATGGGCCTTGTTTTAAAATTTTTGAGAACGGCATTAATGCAAGTTAGACTTATTAGGTAAGTTATTTTGGAAGGTTAGAGGGCTTCTATGAAGTCCCGGGATCAAATATTAGCTTTGGGGAAATTTTGGTTTTAGGTGAAAAAAACCCGGAAGTTGGCGGGTAGGCCTTAAGAATAAAATGTAGAGGAAAATGACACAAGTGGAGTGTGTGGTGTAGTGGCAAAGTGACGCCACTTAAGAGGCAAGGGGGTGACATACAAGGAAGGAAGGAGGTCCAAGGTTCAAGTCTTGGCTTTTGCATTTTGGTTTTCTTTTACTTGGACCTCGAGAATTTGGCTATAGATTTATATTTAGTTGCGCATGGTTTAAGACACAAGAGGAGCTTGTGGCCAAGTGGCTAGCAGCGTGGATTATGTTTGCAGGGAGCCAGGTTCGAATCTCATGAGAAGCAAAGGAGTATTTATTTTGCGGTGCAGGACGGGAAGAGTTTGAGTTGAATTTAAACTCATTGTGAAGGATCCCACATCGGAAAGATACAAAGAAGGAAGGTGAAGAGCTAGCTATATAAAGAGCATTCCAGAGGAGAGGTTGAGACACCTTGGAAGGCGTTTGGGCACAGGAGTGGTCGGAGCGCGGATTAACACCAGAGTCCTATCAGGTGTGTAACTCTCTCTACTCTAGTTGTAGAGCGGCAAATGCCGAAGTGCCGGTCACGGCAATAGTAGCCACACGAGCGTGCGAGCGCACGTGTGGGGCTTCGACGCGATAGTTGAGGCCATAAGTAGTATTCTTGTGGGTTGGGGCTGCTTGGGCCGCGATGGGCCGAAGTGGGCCCAATGGGCCCGTGGGCCCTTATGAGTAAATTGTGCGATTGTGTAGTATATAGTGAACTAGACTAGGTGGAACTTATATACATGGCTAGATTTGTGCTAGGTGGGCCACACGAGCGTGTGGGCCCGAATGGGCCGGAATCGAGTTTTAGGCCCAATCGTTCGGTACGACCGAAAATGGTAGCTGAGTCGCTCGGGGTGGCATTTGGGCCTTTGGGTAAGGCCATTGTAGGTGCAAAATTACAAAAATACCCTTGGTGGGTAAATTACCAAAATACCCCTGAAGGGTATATTACGAACATACCCTTAGTGGGTAAATTACTGAAATACCCTTGGTGGGTAAATTACTGAAATACCCTTAGTGGGTAAATTACCAAAATATCCCTGAAGGGTAAATTATCGATATGCCCTTGGTGGGTAAATTACGAAAATGCCCTTGGTAGGTAAAATTACGGTTATACTATACTTAGAGGTTGATTAGGGTGATTATGTTGTTTTATGTCTATCGATTATGATGGTAATTCATGTTATACTTATATTTGATATATGTCTAGCATACATGACATACTGCATACACGAATTATTATGTCATATTGCATGGGTATGATGAGAGGAGGGGGAATATGATATCCGTGTCTTTGGGACACCAGTGGTTTGGCACCACCAGTGGTTTAGTACCACGGATTGATTATTGTGACTTTGGGTCACAGAGGTTTGGCACCTCAGCGTCTCGTCCCGTGTGGCTTAGCACCACAAGTGGGTTGGCCCCACGATTGATTATACTGGGATTGGCGCCCGGTGATTTGGTATCACACGATGGGTTGGCCCCATCATTGGAATCGTGACTTTGGTCACGGTGATTTGGTATCACATTCGTGTCTTTGGGACACCGAGAGGTTTGGCACCTCATAGCGTCTCGTCCCGGTGGCCGTACCACGCGTGGGTTGGCCCCACAGATGATATCTGGGATTGACGCGGTGATTTGGTATCACACGATGGGTTGGCCCCATCATTGGATTATTCGTGACTTTGGGTCACCGGTGGTTTGGCACCACAATTATGGATATCGTGAATTTGGGTCACCAGTGGTTTGGCACCACCAGTGGTTTGGTACCACATGGGGTAGAAATGGAGTGCGGATGGCTAGGTTTGGGTGCATGATATGCATATTTTCATATGAAATTGTGTAAGGGCCTGTTGGATGGGGATTTACACACTGAGTCTCGATGACTCACCCCTTAGTTAAATTTTGCAGGTAATCATTAGATCACGGATTTGGGAGCTGAGGTGGACTCGTGGAGGCCATACATATGTTCACTCGTAAATTCGTTTCTTTTATTTGGACTTATTTTTATTGGAGTTTTTGTTATGTAATAAGGCCTTGGGTATTTTATTTGGTTTCAGCTTTCAATTTTTTTTGCTCATTATTAAATGATCAATATGGGATTTTCCTAAAATGATAATAAACCATTTCTTATTCAAAATTACTTAAACTCGATTTCTCACCATAACTATAAAGAATATGAGCTTTTAACGAGCATACGTTTTTAGACATTCCTTTCATGTGACATGCAGATTCGATTCGTAACGTTTAAATTTGGGTTTGGGGTGTTACAATTTTGGTATCGAGCCTAGATTCAAAAACTCTATTTGTGGGTTTGGGTTCAAAAATGTTTTCAAAAGATGGTTTGGAAAATGGTTTAGAAAAATATATATCTGTTCTTTTTGTTGAAATATGGCACCCGAGTCTCCGGCACCAATCCGCACTTTGTAAGTTTCTGATACTTTTCTTTGTTATATCTTTGTATTTTGAATATCTATTACGTGTGTTTGGGTTGGATGTGATGTTGGATATAGAGTTGATTGCGTCTGAAATATTTGTGCGCTTTAATGGTTAGTTTTTTTAGTATGTGTAGGATTTCTAAATTCTAGTTAAAAGTATATTAGGGTTATTGGAATCAGAGTGCGCAGCGTGAGCACAGCGTTGTAGGTTAGGTTGTACGAATGTTCCTGTAGTTGGAAATTTCGAGGATGAAATTTCTTTAAGGAGGGTAGATTTGTAACATCCCGAAATTGGGCCTAGTAGGATTGGGCCAAATGGGCCTTGTTTTAAAATTTTTGAGAACGGCATTAATGCAAGTTAGACTTATTAGGTAAGTTATTTTGGAAGGTTAGAGGGCTTCTATGAAGTCCCGGGATCAAATATTAGCTTTGGGGAAATTTTGGTTTTAGGTGAAAAAAAAACCCTGGAAGTTGGCAGGTAGGCCTTAAGAATAAAATGTAGAGGAAAATGACACAAGTGGAGTGTGTGGTGTAGTGGCAAAGTGACGCCACTTAAGAGGCAAGGGGGTGACGCCACAAGGAAGGAAGGAGGTCCAAGGTTCAAGTCTTGGCTTTTGCATTTTGGTTTTCTTCTTACTTGGACCTCAGAATTTGGCTATAGATTTATATTTAGTTGCGCATGGTTTAAGACATAAGAGGAGCTTGTGGCCAAGTGGCTAGCAGCGTGGATTATGTTGCAAGGGAGCCTGGGTTCGAATCTCATGAGAAGCAAGGGAGTATTTATTTTATGATGCAGACGGGAAGAGTTTTTGATTGAATTTAAACTCTCATCTTGTGAAGGATCCCACATCGGAAAGATACAAAGAAGGAAGGTGAAGAGCTAGCTATATAAAGAGCATTCCGGGGAGGAGGGTTGAGACACCTTGGAAGGCGTTTGGGCACAGGAGTGGTCGGAGCGCGGATTAACACCAGAGTCCTATCGGGTGTGTAACTCTCTACTCTAGTTGTAGAGCGGCAAATGCCGGAAGTGCTTGTCCACGGCAATAGTATCCACACGAGGCGTGCGGCGCACGTGTGGGCTTCGGACGCGATAGTTGAGGCCATAAGTAGTATTCTTGTGGGTTGGGGTCGCTTGGGCGCGATGGGAAGTGGGCCCAATGGCCCGTGGGCCCTTATGAGTAAATTGTGCGATTGTGTAGTATATAGTGAACTAGACTAGGTGGAACTTATATACATGGCTAGATTTGTGCTAGGTGGGCCACACGGCGTGTGGGCCCGAATGGGCGGAATCGAGTTTTAGGCCCAATCGTTCAGCACGACCAGAAAATGGTATTTGAGTCGCTCGGGGTGGCATTTGGGCCTTTGGGTAAGGCCATTGTAGGTGCAAAATTACAAAAATACCCTTGGTGGGTAAATTACCAAAATACCCCTGAAAGGTATATTACGAACATACCCTTAGTGGGTAAATTACTGAAATACCCTTGGTGGGTAAATTACTGAAATACCCTTAGTGGGTAAATTACCAAAATATCCCTGAAGGGTAAATTACCGATATGCCCTTGGTGGGTAAATTACGAAAATGCCCTTAGTAGGTAAAATTACGGTTATACCCTTAGAGGTTGATTAGGGTGATTATGTTGTTTTATGTCTATCTGATTATGATGGTAATTCATGTTATACTTATATTTGATATATGTCTAGCATACATGACATACTACATACAGATTAGGGTGATTATGTTGTTTTATGTCTATCTCGATTATGATGGTAATTCATGTTATACTTATATTTGATATATGTCTAGCATACATGACATACTACATGCAATTATTATGTCATATTGCATGGGTATGATGAGAGGAGGGGAATATGATATCCGTGTCTTTGGGATACGGTGGTTTGGCACCACCAGTGGTTTGGTACCACAGATTGATTATTGTGACTTTGGGTCACGGAGGTTTGGCACCTCCTCGTCTCGTCCCAGTGGCTTAGCACCACAGTGGGTTGGCCCCACAGTTGATTATACGGGATTGACGCTAGTGATTTGGTATCACACGATGGGTTGGCCCCATCATTGGAATTGTGACTTCGGTCACCAGTGATTTGGTATCACATTCGTGTCTTTGGGACACAGAGGTTTGGCACCTCATAGCATCTCGTCCCGGTGGTTTTCGTACCACAGTGGGTTGGCCCCACTGAGATGATAATCTGGGATTGACGCCCGGTGATTTGGTATCACACGATGGGTTGGCCCCATCATTGGATTATTCGTGACTTTGGGTCACCGGTGGTTTGGCACCACAATTATGGATATCGTGACTTTGGGTCACCAGTGGTTTGGCACCACCAGTGGTTTGGTACCACATGGGGTAGAAATGGAGTGCGGATGGCTAGGTTTTGGTGCATGATATGCATATTTTCATATGAAATTGTGTAAGGGCCTGTTGGATGGGGATTTACACACTGAGTCTCGATGACTCACCCCTTAGTTAAATTTTGCAGGTAATCATTAGATCACGGATTTGGGAGCTGAGGTGGACTCGTGGAGGCCATACATATGTTCACTCGTAAATTCGTTTCTTTTATTTGGACTTATTTTTATTGGAGTTTTTTTTATGTAATAAGGCCTTGGGTATTTTATTTGGTTTCAGCTTTCAATTTTTTTTGCTCATTATTAAATGATCAATATGGGATTTTCCTAAAATGATAATAAACCATTTCTTATTCAAAATTACTTAAACTCGATTTCTCACCACAACTATAAAGAATATGAGCTTTTTAACGAATGTATAGTTTTTAGACATTCCTTTCATGTGACATGCCAGATTCGGTCGTAACGTTTAGGCCGGGTTTGGGGTGTTACAATTTTGGTATCAGAGCCTAGGTTCAAAAACTCGGCTGTGGGTTTGGGTTCAAAAATGTTTTCAAAAGATGGTTTGGAAAATGGTTTAGAAAAATATATATCTGTTCTTTTTGTTGAAATATGGCACCCGAGTCTCTCGGCACCAATCCGCACTTTGTAAGTTTCTGATACTTTTCTTTGTTATATCTTTGTATTTTGAATATCTATTCTGTGTGTGTGGGTTGGATGTGATGTTCGGATATAGAGTTGATTGCGTCTGAAATATTTGTGCGCTTTAATGGTTAGTTTTTTTTAGTATGTGTAGGATTTCTAAATTCTAGTTAAAAGTATATTAGGGTTATTGGAATCAGAGTGCGCAGCGTGAGCACAACGTTGTATGTTAGGTTGTACGAATGTTCCTGTAGTTGGAAATTTCGAGGACGAAATTTCTTTAAGGAGGGTAGATTTGTAACATCCCGAAATTGGGCCTAGTAGGATTGGGCCCAATGGGCCTTGTTTTAAAATTTTTGAGAACGGCATTAATGCAAGTTAGACTTATTAGGTAAGTTATTTTGGAAGGTTAGAGGGCTTCTATGAAGTCCCGGGATCAAATATTAGCTTTGGGGAAATTTTGGTTTTAGGTGAAAAAAAACCCTGGAAGTTGGCAGGTAGGCCTTAAGAATAAAATGTAGAGGAAAATGACACAAGTGGAGTGTGTGGTGTAGTGGCAAAGTGACGCCACTTAAGAGGCAAGGGGGTGACGCCACAAGGAAGGAAGGAGGTCCAAGGTTCAAGTCTTGGCTTTTGCATTTTGGTTTTCTTTTTACTTGGACCTCAGAATTTGGCTATAGATTTATATTTAGTTGCGCATGGTTTAAGACACAAGAGGAGCTTGTGGCCAAGTGGCTAGCAGCGTGGATTATGTTGCAAGGAGCACAGGTTCGAATCTCATGAGAAGCAAGGAGTATTTATTTTATGATGCGGACGGGAAGAGTTTCATTGAATTTAAACTCTCTTGACGAAGGGATCCCACATCGGAAAGATACAAAGAAGGAAGGTGAAGAGCTAGCTATATAAAGAGCATTCCGGGAGGAGGTTGAGACACCTTGGAAGGCGTTTGGGCACAGGAGTGGTCGGAGGGCGGATTAACACGAGTCCGATCGGTGTGTAACTCTCTCTACTCTAGTTGTAGAGCGGCAAATGCCGAAGTGCTGTCCACGGCAATAGTAGCCACACGAGCGTGCGCGCGCGTGTGGGGCTTCGACGCGATAGTTGAGGCCATAAGTAGTATTCTTGTGGGTTGGAAATTTTGCTTGGGCGCGATGGGCGAAGTGGGCCCAATGGGCCCGTGGGCCCTTATGAGTAAATTGTGCGATTGTGTAGTATATAGTGAACTAGACTAGGTGGAACTTATATACATGGCTAGATTTGTGCTAGGTGGGCCACACGAGCGTGTGGGCCCGAATGGGCCGGAATCGAGTTTTAGGCCCAATCATCCGGTACGACCGAAAATGGTAGCTGAGTCGTTCGGGGTGTCATTTGGGCCTTTGGGTAAGGCCATTGTAGGTGCAAAATTACAAAAATACCCTTGGTGGGTAAATTACCAAAATACCCTTGAAGGGTATATTACGAACATACCCTTAGTGGGTAAATTACTAAAATACCCTTGGTGGGTAAATTACTGAAATACCCTTAGTGGGTAAATTACCAAAATATCCCTGAAGGGTAAATTACCGATATGCCCTTGGTGGGTAAATTACGAAAATGCCCTTGGTAGGTAAAATTACGGTTATACCCTTAGAGGTTGATTAGGGTGATTATGTTGTTTTATGTCTATCTGATTATGATGGTAATTCATGTTATACTTATATTTGATATATGTCTAGCATACATGACATACTGCATACACGAATTATTATGTCATATTGCATGGGTATGATGAGAGAGGGGAATATGATATCCGTGTCTTTGGGACACCAGTGGTTTGGTACCACAGATTGATTATTGTGACTTTGGGTCACAGAGGTTTGGCACCTCGCGTCTCGTCCCGGTGGCTTAGCACCACGGTGGGTTGGCCCATGTGATTGATTATACGGGATTAGCGCCAATGATTTGGTATCACACGATGGGTTGGCCCCATCATTGGAATCGTGACCGGTCACGGTGATTTGGTATCACATTCGTGTCTTTGGGACACGAGGTTTGGCACCTCATAGCGTCTCGTCCCGGTGGCCGTACCACAGTGGGTTGGCCCCAGATGATAATATCTGGGATTGGACGCCGGTGATTTGGTATCACACGATGGGTTGGCCCCATCATTGGATTATTCGTGACTTTGGGTCACCGGTGGTTTAGCACCACAAAGTGGTTTGGTACCACATGGGGTAGAAATGGAGTGCGGATGGCTAGGTTTGGGTGCATGATATGCATATTTTCATATGAAATTGTGTAAGGGCTGTTGGATGGGGATTTACACACCGCGAGTCTCGATGACTCACCCTTAGTTAAATTTTGCGGGTAATCATTAGATCGCGGATTTGGGAGCCGAGGTGGACTCGTGGAGGCCATACATATGTTCACTCAGTAAATTCGTTTCTTTTATTTGGACTTATTTTTATTGGAGTTTTGTTATGTAATAAGGCCTTGGGTATTTTATTTGGTTTCACTTTAAATTTTTTTGCTCATTATTAAATGATCAATATGGGATTTTCCTAAAATGATAATAAACCATTTCTTATTCAAAATTACTTAAACTCGATTTCTCACCACAACTATAAAGAATATGAGCTTTTAACGAATGCACAGTTTTTAGACATTCCTTTCATGTGACATGCCAGTTGATGGTCGTAACGTTTAGGCGGGTTTGGGGTGTTACAATCGATATTAGACAGCTAGAGATATAAAGAAATCAAAATATACTAATAAAAATTTAAGATAAGAAAAATAAAGAGAAAGAGTTCAAATTTTAAAATAAAAGAAACAATAAATGGACTCAAGGGTTCTCCCACGCCCGTGTAGAGGATCACACGCCCGTGTTAGTTAATCAGTATCGACCATGGTCCATAGGCACGGGCGTGTCTCATGCCTGTGTTCTTTAGTCAGTGTCAACCACGGCCGTATCGCACGGCCGTTGTAACATCCTGAAAGTGGGCCTATGCATTTTTGGTTTAATTGTACGAAATGACATATCTTATGTGTTATAAATATATTTTGAACACTTTTGGAAACCTGGAAATGTATGGAAATGTTAAGTTTAAAAGAGGAAAGTGAACATTTTTAGAAGTTTGGAAATGTAAGGAAATGTCATGGAAATGTAAGGAAATGTAAGGAAATGTCTTGTAAGGAAATGTCATGGAAATGTAAGGAAATTTCAAGTTTACAGAGCCGATCGAAAATTTTTGAAAACTTAGAAATGACCTAGAAATGACGAGTTTTAAGGTTTAAAAGGGGAAATTAAGGCAAGGTGGCCTTAAAAGAAAAAGTTTGTGAAATTTGACACACAAACAGGCTTGGAAAAGTGGTATCAGGACAGTTAAGGACTTTTCGGATGTTTTTCCTGAAGAGCTACCTGGGTTACCTCCGGATCGTGAAGCAGAGTTTGGGATTGAGCTCCTTCCTGGTTCAGCTCCGGTGTCCATTGCCCCTTATAGAATGGCACCGAAGGAGCTTGTAGAGCTTAAGGCCCAGATTCAAGAGCTACTGGATCGTGGGTACATCTGCCCTAGTGTGTCTCCATGGGGAGCACCGGTTCTATTCGTGAAAAAGAAAGATGGATCCATGCGTATGTGTATTGACTACCGTCAACTGAATAAGTTGACTATAAAGAATAAGTACCCCTACCGAGGATAGAGGATGCGGTTGACCGATTCAGGGGCTTCAATTTTCTCCAAGATTGATCTACGATCAGAATATCATCAGTTGAGGGTTAAGGAGACTGATGTGCACAAGACAGCATTTAGGACTCGATATGGTCATTACGAGTTCCTAGTGATGCCATTTGGACTTACGAATGCACCAGCAGCTTTTATGGATCTGATGAACTGAATGTTCCAGCCCTATCTGGATCGGTTCGTAGTGGTATTTATTGATGATATCTTTGGTGTATTCAAAGACCGAGGATGAGCACGATGAACACCTCAGAGTGGTTCTACAGATTCTGCGAGAGAAGCAACTGTACGCCAAGTTCAGTAAGTGTGAGTTCTGGTTACGTGAAGTAACGTTTCTAGGACATGTAGTTTCTGCTGAGGGGATTAGAGTTGATCTTTGAAAGATTGAGGCTATCTTGGATTGAAGCGACCTAAGGCGTATCTCGAGATCCACGGTTTTTACGGGACTAGCAGGGTATTATCGACGATTTGTAGAGGGGTTTTCACTGATTGCAGCACCTTTGACTAAGCTGCTACGCAAGGGTGTGCCATTTAACTAGACTGATGTGCAGCAAAAGAGAAGGAAGAATAAAGATGGAGGATTCGGCTATGGCTTCTAATGGAGAGGAAAATATTTGGCTAGGTTCCAACAATTACTTAATTTCGACTTGACAAAAGAAAAGAAAGAAAAGAAGAGAAGAGAGCACTAAGAATTCGGCAGAGAAAGGAGGAAGCACAAATTGATGAGTAGCCCTCCTTCCTTCCTTTTATAGCCAAAATTATCATCTAAGGAGTCCTTACTTGGCCACCTCCTCTATCTGATAACTTTATCCTTTAATTATCACTTAAAATAAAAGATAATTCAGCAATTATCCTTACTTAGCCGAAATTATTAAACTCAAAGTCCCTTACTTGGCCATCACTTCTCCCTTATTTTGCTCTTTATCTCTTTATTCAAATTAAAAGAATTTAATCCAACAATTATCTCTTGAAAATAATGATAAATAAATCCCTTATTTATCCACTATTTCTAATAAAAGCTCCTAATTTATAGCCATGTGCCGAATCTCTGAAGGTTGAAGTGAAGGTGCAATCGATTTCTTCAAGTAAGGAGATCTTTCAGGATTTACAAAGTGTCGACTACAAGGAAGGAGAAGTTCTTTTCCCAAAGGTACACCATAGGCCACGTGATCCCTAGTTATTCAGTGAGTTTCAAAATTTAAAATCCACAAGGTAAGTGTTTATAGTATTCGGCCAAGGCCATGTTTGGTAAATATATGTGTTCATTAATTATTCAAAAGCCGAAAACTAACCAAGTTAATTGATTCAATGCTTGGCCGAATGCAACAAGAGTATAGCAAAGATTTCAAGACTTGATTCTTAAGTCAAACGGCAACAAGGTAAGTTTAAGTATACTAATCCTACTAGGATTTGGATTTATGGCCGAATGGCTTTTTATTAAAGTAGTAGGTGATTAATCAAATGTAGGGATTAAGGATCTAAGCATTAGATCAAGCTTTTCGGGATTTCAAGACCCTTTTAAGTAAGTATGATAAGTTGTGGATATTTGGTTAAGAATTTGTATATTGATAATTAAATCGATTGTTACGATTAAGTGTGTTGATGGAGGCGAATACCATTCAAGAAGGGAAAGGGAAGGTCCCTATCCCGAAGTTTAAGAAGAGATCTGTCTCGTAGTTAGGGATTGGCCACCGGGGTGTGGACCAAAGCGTCGAGAATAAGAAAGTAGGCAAATAGTCGTAGTATCGCCTAGTGATAGAATCGATGATCGAAAGCATAGTTCTCCAAGTGATCGGTGTGTGATTAACCCACCGTTTTTCGGAGTATATGATATGTATGTGAAATGTGTATGTATTATGAATGTGCTAACTAGTGCGAGTGGAAATTGTGATAAGGATACCCTCAAGGGGTATGTCGATAATCCGGTAAGTACCAAACACGAAGATATGTGATTATTAATATGAATATGTGATAATATGCTTGATGAACATGCTCATGCATCATTACATTGTATCATTATTTTATGTGGCATGTGCATGGGTTGGGATATGAAAGAAGGTATGGGTGTACTTGAGTACGTGGGTTGATGTTAGCCTTGAGCTACATCGTGGATTGACGTTGACTGAGGTCACATTGTGGATTAATTGTGATTTAGTTCGCGTGGCTTGATGAGTGGCTATGTGCCTCATCGTGGTTGATATCGGCTATGTGCCATATCGTGGTTGATGAGTGACTATGTGTCCCATCGTGGTTTTTGATGTTAGCCTTGAGCTACATCATGGATTGACGTTGACTGAGGTCACGTTGTGGATTAATTGTGATTTAGTTCGCGTGGCTTGATGAGTGGCTATGTGCCTCATCGTGGTTGATATCGGCTATGTGCCATATCGTGGTTGATGAGTGACTATGTGTCCCATCGTGGTTTTGGTGTTAGCTACGGTTACATCGTGGATTGGCGCTGACTGAGGTCGCATTGTGGACTATTGTGCTTAATTGCACGTGGACGGCAGTGATTGCCTTTGGAGTGAAAAGGAGAGGGTGATTTGATAATCCCCTAGTGTGTGGTAGGCTGGATAAGGGGGTGTGTAGCGGATGGACCCTAGGTTTGGGTTGGGCTTCATAATTGCATGATTTCATATGTGAACATATGTGGAAATGGGCCAAGCCCAATATGATATGTGGATTAATGTGGAAATGGGCTAAGCCCAGTATGTGGAAATTATGTGGTCAACTACCCTATTAGATGAATGTGATATGAATATGGGCCAAGCCCAGAATGTGATAACATGTGAATTTGATAATTGATATCTGATATATGAGTTAATATGTGGTTAACATGTGGGTGGAATTCAGTGGACTAATTACACACTGAGTCTGTATGACTCACCCAATTTTTATTAAACATCGCAGGTGATCGTGATTTTTGGACCAGGTTGGAGCGGATACTAAGGTGGCCATGCAGAAGCAGATTTCCATGCAGAAAGATATTTTAATTAATTAAGTAGTTATATTTTCAGTATTTTGATTAAGTGTTTATTGTAATAAGGCCCATTAAAGTGATTGAACATTTTTATTATGTTTAAGCTAGACGACTATTAAATTATTATTTGGAAGTGCTTTTAATTTTGGCAACTTAAAAGCTTCTAATAAAGTTTTAATTTGGATATTTCTATCAAGCTTATATTATTTAGAATTTTAATTGGACATGGTTTTCAAATGACAAAATTTTTAATGTTTTTCCCAAAAGTGAAATCAGTCTTCAAACGTTTTTCCGCAGTGGCATACCAGATCCGGTCAGGGCTTGTGGGCCGGGTTTGGGGTGTTACAGTCGTGGCATTGTATCGTAGCCCGTGTTTTGGGGAAAATTTTCTTCCTTGACCCGCATGGTCTCCGTCACACTGGTGTGCCTCCTCGTGGTGTCCACACGGCTACGGCCACGCCCGTGTGCACGGCCGTGTGGTAGGGAAAACTGTGCCTAAAATATGAACGAAAGTGAAAACAAACTAATTAGTAGGGTTAGTGCTCGGGTTGCCTCCCAAGAAGCGCTCATTTAGATTCTAAGCTCGACTTACCTCTTATTCGTATGGTCATGGTGGTTTACAGAGTCGAATCTCCTTTTTCTTACTATTAATTCTATTAACATATGGTTTGAGTCGGGTAATATTTACCTTAAAAGTGCCGAAATTAGAATGAGTTACCTCGACCGTTTTGTATGGAAAGACCTTAAGTACCGTAAAAGGAATTTCTCCGTTCGCTTTAAGCTCTGAGGTGGCAATTCGAGGATCGGTTGAATCTAACAGTACCTGGTCCCCAACTTTGAAGTGATTTGTTCCACAAGCTCGCCATGGAGTTGCTTTGGTTTTGCTTCGTGTGTTCTTGGTTTCTCCTTGTAGTGTGTCTTCCACTCGTCTAGTTCATCGATCTGAAGCCTTTGTTCCTCATGAGTTATTTCCTTGTTGGCACGAGGTTTAGGATGTTGCTCAGATGTGTAATTTTGTGGTGCTTCCTGAAAAGAAGGCTGAACCGAATGGTCATTTATAGAATTTATGTTCTCACCTTTATTACTCGATGTCCTAGCCGTGTCAAGAGCCTGAAGAGTGATCATTTCATCACCTACACGAAATGTGAGCTCACCTGTACCAACATCAATTTTAGTTTTGGCAGTTGCTAAAAAGGGTCTTCCTAAAATTAAAGGGACATTGTTGTCCTCATCCATGTCTAAAACGACAAAGTCTATTGGAATATGAATTTATCAATTTTTACTTGTACATATTCAATTATACCCCTAGGAACTCTAATAGTCTTATCAGCTAATTGAATGCTCATCCTAGTTTGTTTGGGTTTCCCTAGACCTAGTTGTTTAAACATTTTATAAGGCATGACATTTATGCTTGCCCCTAAATCAGCTAAAGCATTATCCACAGATAAACTACCAATTAAACAAGGAATTGTAAAACTCCCTGGATCTTTTAATTTTTGTGGTAGTTTGTTTTGCAAAATTACTGAGCACACTGCATTTAGCTCCACATGTGACGCCTTGTCTAATCTCCGTTTGTTCGTCAAAAGCTCTTTTAAAAATTTCCTTTAATTTGTCATCTGTGAAAGAGCTTCAAGGAACGGTAAGTTAATATGTATTTTGTTTAGAAGTTTAAGAAACTTACCGAATTGTTCATCTATGTTGTCTTTCTTCATCGCATTGGGGTATGGCACTCGAGGTTGGTACTCTGTAATTACCGATTTTAGTTTATCATGGCTTACCTCAACCTTTCCTTCCTCTGCCACGTTTTCTTGCCTTGGTTTTGGTTCATCTAACCCTTCACTTTCGTGAGTAGTTATAGCTTGAAGTTGCTCCTTTGGGTTAGGCTCGGTATTACTTGGCAAGCTACCTTGTGGCCATTCCGAGATCAGCTTAGCAAGCTGACCTATTTGATTTTCGAGCCCTTGATTGGATGCCTGTTGATTTTTGAGTGCTGTTTCAGTGTTTCGAAAATGGGTTTCGGACACCGCTATGAATTTCATGAGCATCTCTTCAAGGTTCGGCTTCTTTCCTTATGGGTAAGGTCGCTGTTGGAAACCTGGAGGGGGTTGCTGTCTTTGATTTCCTTGACCACCCCACGAAAAATTTTGGTTGTTCCTCCAACCTGGATTGTAAATGTTACTATAAGAATTATTTTGAGGTCGAGAGTTATTACCCATATAGTGAACTTGCTGGTTTTCAGCGCTCGGGTTGTAAGGTGGATATTCTGTATTACTCATTCCTCCTCCATTTACATCGCACTGCATCACTGGGTGTACCTGCGAGGAACCACACAAACCATCAATTTTCTTACTTAAAAGTTCTACTTGGTTTGATAGCATGGTGATTGCGTCGAGGTTAAAAACACTGGCGGCTTTTGCTGGCCTTGTCCTTGTGACTTGCCACTGATAGTTATTCGGTGACATCTCTTCTATAAACTCATAAGCCACTTCAGGGTGTTGTTATTTATGGTTCCACCAGCGGCTGAATCGATCAATTGCCTGGTTGAGGGGTTCACACCGTTGTAAAAGGTTTTAACTTGTAGCCATAAGGGTAACCCATGGTGAGGGCACCTTCTTAATAGATCCTTGTATCTCTCCCATGCGTTATAAAGTGTCTCTAAATCCATCTGCACAAAAGAAGAGATATCATTCCTCAACTTAGCCGTTTTAGCCGGCGGAAAATATTTTAATAAAATTTTTCAGTCATTTGATCCCATGTAGTGATTGATCCTCATGGTAACGAGTTCAACCACTGTTTATCTTTGTTCCTCAATGAAAAGGGAAATAACCGAAGACGAATGGCATCATTAGAAACGCCATTTATTTTGAAAGTGTCGTGAAACTCAAGAAAATTTGCTAAGTGATTGTTTGGATCCTCATCTTGCAAACCATCGAACTGAACAAATTGTTGAATCATCTGTATAGTGTTAGGTTTCAGTTCAAAATTATTTGCAGCAATAGTAGGTCTAACAATACTTGATTCGGTTCCTGTTAAATTAGGTTTAGCATAATCATACATAGTTTGAGGAATAGGATTTTGATTAACCGTGTTTGCAGCAACTATAGGAGGTAGCGGATTATTATCAGCCATCTCTTCGGTAGTGTTGGTATCATTCTCTTGCTCTTCTTGTATTTACTGTAGGCTTTGCCTTATTTCCCTACGGTTTCTGCGAACGGTACCTTCTATATCACTATCAAAAATCAAGGGTCCTGACGGGTTCCTTCTAGTCATAAACTAAAAGTTCCTACCAGAAGCACAGAAAGAAATATTAGAAATGTTAAATTAAAATAAATAATAAATAAAAATGGCTAAAGTAATAAAAATCAAGCATTCCTAATATCTTAGTCCCAGGCAACGGCGCCAAAAACTTGATCGTGTCCAAACTAACTATGACAACGAATAAGGCAAGCGCACCTATCGTTCGGTAGTATAGCTATGGCAAGACAGAAAATATCGTATCCTCAAGGACCAAGAGTACTAGTAGTTACTATCTTTTTATTATCTACCCTAAGTATTAAGAGAATCGATGTTTAATTAACTAATTACGAAACTAAGGATGCTAAGACACAGAGAGTGAATTGGGAAAATACTTTTGGGAAAACCAGTTGATTAAGACAATACCCGAGGAAGAATCCACCTAGACTTCACTTGTTATCTAAACCTGAACCAGACGATTTATTCACTTGACTTGATCCGTAGGATTCTCTAATTTATATTAATACCTCTTTCAAGGCTACTAACATCTAACCCTAGGTTGATTAATTGAAATCTCTTTCTAATTAAAACCCCTAGTGTTGCATTAACTCGATCTATGAACTCCCATATTAGGTTTGACCCTAATTTGGCAGATTTTCGTCATCCTATCTCTAGGGTTGCAATCAACTCCGCTTAACTATGCTAGATCTACTCTTAAACAATGACTTTTGCTCCATTTCCTAAGCACATCAATACTTGAATCAATATCCTGAAATATTAAAACAAGAATTAAGAACACATAATTAAGAACAAATCAAGTATTTATCATATAGTTCAAAAAACAATAACAAGATTCATCTTAGGTTTCATCCCCCTCAGGTATTTGAGGGGTTTAGTTCATGTTTAATAAAGAATACATCTCAGAAGAAAGTAAATAACAAAACATAAGAAAAACCATAAAACCCCCTGAAGGAAATTGAAGGGAAAATCCTCAGTCTTCAGCGTGATTTCGACTTCTGAGATGGATCAACTGGCTTTCTTCGAGTAATTCCCTAGATTCAGCCTTCTCTGGCTTCGCTCTTTGTCAAAAGCCCTGACAGAAGGCTTCCGTCGACTCCCCCTTTAGGTTGCCCTCTAGGGTGTTTATATAGACTTTCGGGATGACTTACTTGGCCCCTAAGTACCCTAATCCGAATGGAATTAAAATAGGTCAAGGCAGGGGCACGCCCGTGTGGAACGCCCGTGTGAGTCGTGTAAGAGTATGCCCAAAGATCAATCATGAGATGGTTGTAATAACATACTTGATTTACCATGTTTATTAATATAAAGCGTTGTCATTATTATTTCAGTTTTTCTTTCTGTGTGTACAAATAAACTGTTTTATAATAATGTCATGAGAATAATATGATTACTCTTAAAAGATCCTTAGTCAAGTATTATTGTTGACTAGGACAACAATAATGCATTAAGACTAACATGTAGTTGATTGATGATAAAGAGTTGTCATTGATATGGAGTGTCAAAATCAATGCATGAATATGTGTGTTAGAGAACAACATATTGGGTGACCGCTATGAGTATGTTTCTTGGATTGTTATGTAATTGTCACAACATTACTCATAGTGATTAATATGTATATGATCCTCAGACTTGAGATCATCATTATCCCAACATCGTGAGTTGTATATTTTGATACAGTCAAATGTACACCGTAACAGGTTATTCTATAAAGGCTAATGTTGGATATACCACAATCTATGTAGAGGGATATGGTTGATCAATATAGGATAAGTCCCTCCTACATAATAGGAGTAATATCTTAGGCCACTTGATTGAGTGAGACTAGAAATGCATGGCCATGCTCAAATAAGTTGATAGGAGATGTCATACTAATTTTTATATCATAGTCTACTCAAGATATCAAGAAACATGGGATGGACTATGCAAGTGTGACTATTCCATGACTTGTGTCCGTTCCAAAGATAAAGGACTTAAGGATTAATGCATGAAAGGTTAATCAAAAAAGGTTATGTCGAATCATGACTTCTTGTAACTTAGGTAGCAATGATGCATTGCTAGATGCCACTCATTGTTTGTGACATTAGAATCGTTCTAGTATTACTGCTAACATTACAAAAACCTATAGGGTCACACCCTACGGTTGAAATGAACAGAATAAAACATAGTTGGTATTGTGTTTGGTTGTCACATGAATTAAATTAATTAAAGAATTAATTTAATTGGGCAATCAAATATTGAACATATTATATGTACAAGGATGTTGTACACATAATGACAACATAGTTCTATTAATATATGAATTTGGTTCGTATATAAATTTAAATAAATATAGTTTACCGATATCCTTGTTATAGTTAATGTAATTATAATTTTCGGATATAATTAATGTAATTATAATTTTCGATTAAAAACTTTATTGTATTTATTTAATTTTATGAGTCATTAAAGATATACCAATTATAAAAGGTAATAAAAGATACAGAGCTTAATATAAACCCAAAGAGATTGCTTGTGAGGTCTAGCAGCCATCAAGCAAATAAACCTCCAAAACAGTTTTGGAGATTTCTTCCGTTCATAGTCAAACCGGGTGGATTACGTAGAGGCCGACATCGGAAAAGGTTGCGGCTTGGTTCGACAGTAGATCAAAATTCTTGTTGCCGAGGCGTCGCTGTCTACTCAGATTAAAGTTTCGGTAATTTTGAAACCTTTATTTCACCCCGATTCGTTCCTCACACATGGATTCATGGTTTGGATCGCCGAAATTAATTTTATTTTGCTGCGCCAAGGGGTGCCGGCGTTCCAACAGGTCGAGCCCAGGCTGTCTTCGGGCCTGCTAAGGTGGCACGGTGTGTGGTGAACTCCAGGCCGTGCGAATTTCTTACTTTGGCCCATTTTCTCCTTTTTCGGCCCGTTTTTCGTTCTTTTCATCCTTCGATGCTCTACTAAGTATAAAACATGAAATTAAAGGATTAGGAGCATCAAATTCCACAATTCAAGGGATAAATCATCCAAAAGTATGCCAAATGTGGATTAAAATATGTATATATTACGGTTTATCATATACATCAACAAAAGAACTCATAAATGGGAGTCATCCACTGAAGATGCAATGAGCAAGCAAACAATAAATTTACCAAATATGGAAACATGAGGTGGTTGAGCCTGACACCAGCCAAGTTATTCACTTCCCTAAAATGGATAAAAACCAACTAAATTAAAAATATATATAAATTTCTTTTATATTCTAAAGATAAATAATTTCATAGTCCATTATCAATAGTCTAAAAAATCACTTGTATATCACTTTAACTCAAATAGTTACGATGAGTGAATTGAAGGAATCCCACATAGAGTCCAAGGCCACCACTCTGCATGCTTGGAAAATGACAATCCTCTAGGTGACTCTTCATCTCAATCTTTATTTTCTTCTGTAATTTTTTTACCTTGTATAATATTCTATTTAGATTAACTAAACCATGCCTTGCTTAAATTTATTGAGAAATGGTTTTATTGTGTTTATTTTTTTTCTTGAATTCAATTTTACTAGGTTAAAAATTGTTGGATTAATCTATTTGTTCTTTCTTTTAATTTTTTTTTATTTATCATTTTATTGTGCTTATTTTTGTTTAAATTAATTTATGATAATTATAATTTTTATTGTTGTTGATTTTGTTGTTACAAATATTATAAGATCATTGCACAAATCTTCTTTTGGCATAGTTGATAATATAGACAATTTCTTTTCTTTTCATTTTGTATTTGTAAGTTATACTAAGATTGAGTTTATTGGAATAAAAGCTCAATGTTGTCCTAAATATCTTGATAAAAAATTGAAGTTGTTTACTCTCTAGAATTCCTTTTTCTTTTATAAAAATTGGAAACTAAGATAAAAAAAATATTTTGTAATGAAAATGCAAACATATAAGTTAGCACAAATGTTGGTAGATAGAAGAGTACAATATTATTAAAAAAACAAACAAAAAAAAATGTCACCAAACAGAATCTACAGTATCAATAATTCTTATAAATTGTATTGAAACCACCCAGAAAATCGGTATCAAATTAACATTTTGTTTCTCGCTTAAAATTAAAACTCAAGATTTTATCAGTACATTTCAAAAAGTGTCGATGTTTTTACCTTGATTATCAATACTCGTGATATGGTATTGATACCAAATTTTGTTACTGACTTCTTGCTCATTCAAAATATCATGGAGGTATCGATATTAAAACATGGATACTGATACCTCTGCTCCAAACACAAAAAACACAAGATATTTAAGCGTTTAGTCCATTCTAATTTATCTATACTCAACATGTATCTATTACCTCATCAAGCAATCATCAAAACAACTATAATGGCAGTTCTAAACATTGCAAATATGTCCGAACAAGCAATAAATATACCAAGATCAATATCCACAAATCCTAAGAGCAATAATTTCATGAAAGCATTGAAAACATCATGGCAATAATCAGCTAAAAGTCAACCACATTGCCTTATTCCCACAATTCAAAATAAGAACTATAAAACACCTATTCAAATGTTAAATCTATTTGGATCAATCCCTTGGAATTTTTTGCACCGCTTACACCGTAACGCTAATAGTTTACAATTGTTTAAAAAGAGTGGGTGAGCTTAACAATCTCAGTGAATGGTTCGAATAACCACCAAGTAAACATGAAGTCATACGTTAAATGAAAACGAAAAAGGCACATTCAAATACTTAGTTTACCATATCAACCTATTATAACATTCATGCAATATTTAACAGCTCATTCAACATTATGGCCACACATTTATGCATACATCACATTTTACAATATTACATTTAATGATACATTGGTGCTTGAGGTTATGAAACATAAGAGTGGGCTCTATCACCACACATCAGACACACGGATCTCCAACAAACCAAATGACTTATTGAGTCGAACAAATCCCAAAAGCATAGCATATAGCTAACACTCTCTGACACACCAACATATCCCAGTGAATGGAGCTTAGCTCACATTTGCTTATCTCTCCAAAATTGTCCCGTGCCTCAATGCCCCAAAAAACACAACACAAAAGTGAGTACCCACAATCCTATGGCAAGCCAACTATATCCAATGGTCCCATAAAGTCACAAGGAAAAAGCATCCACATGAAACCACATAATCACTTACAATTTTTCTGCACTTTTTCACTGCATATTTACATTATAAACACTACATTATCTCTGTCAATCGGCATATTCAACATTCTAACAATTACCACTTTCAAAATAGCTATCCCAAGGCCAAGAACAATTGTACGTATGGTTCGCATCGATACAGTGTATGGAATCTAACTAGTTTGGATTCATAAAATAATTATAATTTCAATGATTGGTTTAAACTCATAAGTGGATGTTTTGGGGTTAGTTTAATGGTAAATATTTTGAATTTATACTAAATTTTGGTTTAGGTTCATTTTTGGAATTATTAAGGAAAATTGGAAGATTCGCCAGTGTGCTGCGAGGAAGCGAAAAATAAAGTGTGGGTCCTAAACTCATAAAATTGCTTGAAAATGTTAAATATGTTATATTTGATAAATTAGCTTACTTATTGGATTGGATTAATAGCCAAATTATTGATTTTGTGAGTGACCGAACTAGGTATGTTTCGAGCCTTAAAAGATTGACATGTTGGAAAAATTGCTAGTTTGATAGTATGAATGTTTGATTGAGTTTGTAATTGCATATTTGAGTTATGAGATATGAGAATGTTTGACTGAATGATATAATGTGTTGAGATATTAAGCTTATGTATGATTTAAACGCATGAGATATTTGTTATATTGTATACTGAAAAGGGTGCTATTTATGCACAATGAAAATCCGTAAAGTATGTGAAACTGAACGATATTGATTGATACCAACACAATGGTAATTTGAAAGATTGGAAAACTGTTTCAATTTACTAAAAGTATGTGATTATTGAGGACATGCTGAGCATGTCAAATGAATGTGAAAATTATTGAGATATGATTATGTATGAGATTGTGTGACATATTGCATATGCATAGGGTTGGGATTTTGTGGTTGACGGAGGAGTTCCGTGGAGTACCGGTGACATATTAAGTCCCTATTATTCGTAGTCAGTGCATTGCACCCGGAGTACTGAGGGGAATGGCAATTTATCGCATTTTTACTTGCAGCCTGTTTGCATTTTTACTGGCAGAATTTTTTGCGTATTATTATCGGTGGTTTTAACCACAACAGGCTTAAGCCCATAATGTTTTGGAGTTCGGATGACGAGCTTTAGGGAACTCATGGTGTGTAGTGGATGGTATAGGTAGGAACCTTTTTGTATTACATCATGCTCACGAGATATTCGAATGTTATTGATTTATGATATGTGTTGTATTGAATGGTATTGAAATTAATGATTGTAACTCGAATGAATGATGTCCCATGCTCATACACCGTTTGACCTCAATTTGATAATGGCTATATAATGATATGAAATTCCTATGATGGTTCTGTTTTCTTCTGTTAAAGCTAATTTGTTTCACTGTATTTGATATTTATGTTTGTTTAAATAATTGTTCGACTCACACTGATCTTTTCATAAGCTCACCCCCAATAGTGTTTAACTTTTCAAGTAAACCTCGAAATTAGGACTGGACTCAGCATTCAGAGAATCACCTTGGAACTTGGATTATTTTTTAATAAGTATTAATCAATCTCTATTGGTTTTGGTTTGAAATTGTTAATGACTTCTATCCGTGTCTTGGTAACTTTTCTTCTGGGATTTTTGCATGCATGGATTACTTAAGCATAATAACTAGCTAATGCATGATATCGAGCTTAAGTAAAATTTGATATTGTTCCATAGATTCCATTGCATTGCAAAGGAACTGTTTTTGAAAAACAAATCGATAAGGCAACTAAGTTTCCAAAATGACTTGAAAAATGGTTTTTCTACTGCATTAGTTTAACATCGAGTTTTTTTTTAATAAAAAGAGCGACAAGCAAATGGTTTTTTTAAAACAACACTATCAATAATAAAATGAATCCTAAGTATACACAACCTGATGAATTAATGCTTTTAAGCTAACTCAAAGGACAATTACAGGTTTCCTTAAAATGAGTTTATTTAAGGTCTTCAAAAGCAACGTAAGTTAGCTTTTCCATTTCGGTGGCTAATGTAGCCTTCTCAATCTAGCGAAAACATCTAGGTCAGGTTTGGGAAGTTAAATTTAGTGGTATTAGAGCCTAGGTTCAAAGTCTCAGACTGAGGTCTAATTTTCGAAAATGACTCTACATGCATGATACAAGAAAAGGTCTAAATTTGGGAAAAACAAGCCTAGAGAATTTTGAAAATGATATTCTACAAAGAAAAATGAGTCCGAGAGTCCGATGACAATTACTATAGAAAAGTTACTATTAAGATATAGGTAATGTAACACCCCTTACCCGTATTCTATCTTTGGCAAGCACGCAGGCGTACTGCATTTAACTCGCACAATCATACAATTTTGGGCTATCAAACTCATTTCAATTTAAAACTATTCCATTCATAGGTCTATCATTCTTATCATAAGCCTACGAGGCCCTAAGCATGCTTCCAAAAGGTTTCAGAGATAATTTGGAAACTTTTACCTAAACAGTGGTCACACGCCCGTGGGCGAGATGACACGCCCGTGTATCATCTCACACGCCCGTGTTCGACGCCCGTGGTCGACACTGACTAATCCACACGGCCTGGGCACACCGGTGGCCCTGGCCCATGTGCCAAACCTTGACATTCTGCCATATCCACACGGCCTATACACACACCCGTGTGCTTCAGCCATTTGGCAATTTGAATTCCAAGTGCAAGGTGCAGACTTCACACAGCCTGGGCACACATCCATGTGCTAGCCATGCCTCCCACACGGTCTAGACACACGCCCGTGTGTCTACCCATGTGGACAATTAGCAGGCTATTTACCAAGCCTTTGCCACTCTTCATTGCACACATGAATACACCATTACTAAATGTTCACATATTGCCAATTATAAATCTTGAATTATCACATTTAAACTATACAATAACGTCTTCATCCCATACACGAGGGAAAACTATTTCTAATATAATTACAACCGACTTAAGCCATCATCTATGGCTATACACAATTGAACCTTAAACTCTCTTAGGCCAACACATTTGGCTATATCAACTATGACTTAATCAACTTTAAATTCTATCCCCGTACATGCCATAACTTATAAGGACTAGAAACCTCATACCACGTGTCTACTCGATAGTGTGAAACATCTCCGGCAGCCTCCAACCCGAGCTAGCTAAATTAACCTATAAGAGATGAGAAAGGCAGAGGACTAAGCGATAATGCTTAGTAAGTTCATATGCATAAAACAATCAACTATTGATATTCATTGATTATAATCAAACGTAAGGTATTATAATGAGTTTTACTTTTAAACTCATGGTTACCTACTCAACCATCCTTGAAGCTTACTCTTTCTGTCTTTTCCCATATTCTAACCATGTCACAAGCCAAATGCTCATGTTAATTTGCATACATCTCTGCACTTGCCATGTAACACCCTAAACCTGACCTAGAAGTTAGGCCCGAATCTGGTGTGTCACACAAAAAAAAAACTCGTTTGAAAGTTTCAGCCTCTTTGTTAAAACCCAAAGCACTTAAGCAATTTATTAACTACATGAAAACGTAATTATCTTTTTTAAAAAAAAAAACCTTTTTTGTGGCAAAAGCATATTTGAGATAAACAATTTACAAAAATGTGACGTTTAGAAATAGAGCTGCAAAAGCATTTTGAAGTCGTTGCGGAAACATAGATAAAATACAAATATTTTTGAGAGATTGATTGATGAGTCAACAATCAAGGTAGTGAACTTTAAAACCGTGGCTTTTGAAAGTATCGTTGAATATTTGTAGGAAAATTCAAGTTAAATTATTTATACAAGTTTGTTTAAAAATCCATTTGTTGATCAATTTTGGAAAAAACCATTATTTATGATTTTAGAAAATCCCCGTTAAAACAATTCAAGCAATATAATAAGTACGACTAAACATAAAGCAATTTCAAACATATCCCAGAGGCCTTATTACAACTTAAACCAAAATAGCAAAATAATAAAATAAACGGAAATAGAAATTTAAAATTCAATAAAACCATTTTTGAAGTATGGCCTCCACCGAGTCATCCATGGGCCCAAGTCCTCATTACGGAGCATTACCTACAAGGGTTAAGAAAAGGGGGGGTGAGTTACAAGAACTCAGTGTATAATCCCCTTACCGTTGCCCACTGGGCCTAAATCCCATATAGCAATCATCTTGGGCCTAAGCCCATTCACAATAATAATAATATATCATTTATGTCATGTGTATGAAATGCAATTCCCAAACCAAACCTAGTATTCCATCCGCTACACACCACCTGTACCAACCAACACACCTGTGGGTGATCTTTAGTCAACCCATCCCGCCAACACACCAAACGTAGGCATTAAGCCATTTATATCAAATTTGTGGACAAGCCACCAGATGAACAGAATTTACATGGCATTGCCATTTTTTAGATTTGTGACAGAGTCACTAGATTTATGTAGCAGAGCTACCAGAACTTCTCTTCATCATTATCCCATCCCATGCGAAACATGTATATAATGCATAACAATTCACAACAATGTATTCAAATATTTCTTACAAAAATTTATGTCCCATTATATCAATATATCAAATTGGCCCAAATATCAAATTGGCCCATATATCCAAATATCACATCGACCCATATAGCAAATCTCAAATTGGCCCATATAACAAAATATCAGATTGGCCCATTTATCAAAATATTAGATTGGCCCATTTATCAAAATATCAAATCGACCCATTTATCAAAATATCAGATTGGCCCATTAAACAATTTCGTAATTTGGCCCTTTAGGGGCATTTTCGTAATTTTGACCTATAGGGGCATTTTCGTAATTTCGACCCATAGGGGCATTTTCGTAATTTCGATAATTTACCCACTAAGGGTAATTCAGTAATTTCGCAACCTAAGGGTATTTTGGAAATTTCACAACCTAGACTTAACTACTAATGTGGAGCATAAAAATCGAAACTGTCCATCTGCATTGTACTAACTAAATTTGTAACATCCTTAAATCGGGGTCTCTGCATTTTGCTTGTGTTGCATGTGATGAATTGTTTATAATGTTGATTTAACATGTTTTGGGGTCTAGTTATAACCCTAGGTTAGGCTTGAGTTAGGGCTAAGAATTTTGTTTTAGCACTTAAGGAAATGGAGCAAAGGGAAATAGGGGTTAAAAGAATTTATTGGAGGTTTTAGACACAAGAGGAGTTTTGGTAAAGTGGCAAGCAGGCGCCACTTAAAGCTTTGAGGAGGTGACGCCACAGGGAGCAAGGGGGCGTTGGTTCGAGCTGCAGAAATCCCTCTTTGTGTCTTTATTTTTGACGCCACAAGCAGGAAGTGGAGTGTTCAGGAGGGACTCTTGAAGATGAGGATGGAATGGGTCAAACAGATTTGAATTGGTGGAGGGGAGGAATTTAGGAGTTTGAATTATTTCAAACTCACTTGGGAAGAGTTGGCCGAATGGTGGACTGTGGGCAATGAGGCTATCGGTTTTGGGGAGCTTTTGGTGTGGCCGAATGTCAATAGGGGTTTTAGGGAGTGTTTGGCTAGCACACCAAAGTACTTTTTCTTTTCTTCTTTTCGGCAACTCTAATCTATTGGCCGAATTACCCCTTTGCAAGTTTTGCCAAAGTGCTTGAAACTCAATGCTCACACTTTCTTTCTTTACCTTTTGGTCATTCATTGTTAGCCATATTGCCGAATTCACCTTTCTCCTTCTTCTTCCTATTGTGTTCAAAACCGAAACCACCATTGCTCATCTTCTCTTCCTCCCACTTTTGATCATAGCCAAAACTTTATCCACTCTTCCTTGCCGAAATCGATCCCATCCCATCCTCTTCCATCTTTTCCTTATTTTGAAAACCCGAAGCCAATACCCTCTACTCCATTCGACTTTTTTTTTTAGTCCCCTTGTGCCGAAATACTCAACCTTCTTCTCTTCTACCATTCGGCATCATCACTCTTCTTCTTTTACATTTCATTTTTCTTTTCTTCTCTTTTGGACTCATAGCCGAATCCTCCTGGTGAGTAGATTCTTTATTTTCTCTTTCTCAGTTGCTTTGGGTTAAGCCAAAATCTCTTTTATCATGATTCTTTTATTTTCCATTCGTTGTAGATTGAGATCTCTTTGTTTTGTGGAGTAGTCGAAACCCCTAACATCACTTAGGGGTGCCGAATGTTGGTCCTTGGTAGCTGAACTTGTCATTAAGGTAAGGGGCATCAACTCACGTGGTTTCGGGATTTGTTAATCATGGCCGAATGGCCTATGGATTCTAAGCGTTGTGCAAAATCGATTGTAGGGAGGAGTAAAGCCAAACGCAGTGAATCTCCAGGATTGGTGGTCGATCTAGGTAAGGGTTTTAACATCTCAAGATCTATTTCTTGATTGATCAAAAGCCGAAGGCTAATTATTTCTATGTGTTAGTGGTTGGCCGATTGTGAAGGAGATCAGCACGTAGCTTCGGGATTTGGTTGGAAACCAAATCAGCTTTAAGGTGAGTACAATATTGGGTGACATATCCCTTGGGTTTCTAATAGAGCCGAATGGGCTTTTGGATTACTAACTAATGTTGGCTGGATGTAGGAGGGAGCAACATTCGGAATTCTTACTTAGATCTGCGATTAGTCAGGTGTGTAAACTCTTACACACTTTATTAGTATAATGATGCTTACTATGTTATTTGTATAACCATTGGTATTAGTGGCTTGCCTTGTGGGCACGAGCTTGGATTAGGGTAAGTCCTGTTATGTGATTTATGATATACATCGTCATGTTTTGTTAAATGCTATGCTATGCCTTAAATGCATGATACATGATATTATGACACGTATGATATGAGCATGATGATGATGGGATTGATGAGAGGAGGGGGATGATTTATATGGACTATCACCAGTGGTTTTGACCACAAGATGGGTTGGCCCCATCATTTGATTTGTGACTACGGTCACCAGTGGTTTTGACCACACTACTATTATTATTTGTGACTAAGTCCCAGTGGTTTTGACCACCAGTGGTTTTGACCACACTATTGATATTTGTGACTACGGTCACCAGTGGTTTTGACCACACATGGATTATTGTGACTCGTCCCAGTGGTTTGGTACCACGAAAGGTTGGCCCACATGATATATTATGGGATTGTCATCGGTGGTTTTGACCATACGATGGGTTGGTCCCATCATTTCATTTGTTACTACGGTCACCAGTGGTTTTGACCACAACGATATATATTTGTGACTTCGGTCACTAGTGGTTTTGACCACGGTGGTTTTGACCACACGGGTAGTTAAAGGAGATTGGATGGCTAGGTTATGGGTTGCATAATCTGCATGTTTTCTCGATGATCTGTGTAAGTGCTTGAATTATCGGGTTGGGGATTATATACTCGAGTCTTGGTGACTCAACCCTTCCCTTATATTTTGCGGATGAGGCATAGATCGCGGATATGGAGCCGGAGAGGACTCGAGGTGGCCATGCATCTTAGTTGGGTTTGATTTTAAACTGCTATTTCAATTTTAGTAATTTTCCTTAAATTTGGTTTTGGTTTTGTAATAAGGACGCTAAGTTTATTTTGGGTTTTTGTTATTACTTGCTTTTATTCTGCCTATATTTTACATATGTTGGATTTATGGACTTGATAAAATTAACCGGTAAAAAGCAATGTTTTCTAAACTATATCTCTTCGGGTTTTCAAACGTTACCATCGGGTACAAAATAATAAGATAACTTGGATATTTTTATAACTCAAATTTTCAAATCACTTTAAAGGCAAATGGTTCGGAACTTGATTTCACTTATCGCGTTTAGTTCTAATAAGTATCCAATGTTTTCTAAAATCGGCAATCACAAATGGGATTTAATCACTAGTTTTTTTCAAGTATTATGACAACTACTAGAACAACTTCAGCATCAATTATTATTGAGTTTTCTAAACCCTAAAACAAAACTAGAGTCTTTTTTAAAGATTTTTCTGACAAACTTATGATTTTAAAATGATTTCACTCCGTAACACACCAGATTCGGTCGTGGTATGTTGACCGGGTTTGGGGTGTTACAATTGTGGTATCAGAGCCAGGTTCAATAGCTCGGCTGTGGGCCCAAGGCCCAAAAATGTTTTAAAAAGAATTGTGAAAGGCTTTTATGGGAAAAGTGTAGTGATGGAAAGCATGGCACCGAGTCTCCGGCACCCATCCGCCCAGGTAAGTACCCCGAACTATTGATTGCTGAGTATATGATTATGATGATGGCATGATGGAATAGTAATAGGAACTACTTAGAGACATAAACTATAGGATGATGTGTATTCCCGAAACAACCCCTTATTAAAACTTCTCAGAAAACTGTGTTCTAAAAGACAGTGGAACAAAAGCCTAACGCACAAAACTTTTAAACAGCTTGAATATATCAGTATATTTGAGTGCACGTGGGCGTGAGCGTAACACTCGTGGACGAGGTAGGGGTAGGATGACAGTCTCGGAACCGGTAGGGTTCGAACATGGGTTAGAAAATAAGGTACCACCGCCGCCAGTTGTGGGCGCGGAATATTAGGATCAGACGGGTGGTAATGACGCAGTTGTCGCAGTCGCGGCCGCGAGTCTTTGGAGAGGGTTGCGAAGTGCGGGAGAGTAGGAACTAGAGCTCGTAAACTGCGTGACCGAGCGACTCAAGGCTAATGGTGCGAAGTATTTAGAGGTGTATCCGGTGTGGCACCTAGTACAGTGGAATATTGGTTGGAGGCGACGGAACGCATCATGGATGATCTCGGATTTTTCGGTGAGGAAAAGTCAAGGGCATAGTATCTCTCTGCGAGATGAGTCGATCGGTGGTGGCTCACGATTAGGGATGGAACGAGCAGAGATGACCTCACTTGGGAGTTCTTGAGCATGACCTATCGGAGGAAGTACATAGGGGCTAGTTATGTTGATTCGCAGTGTGAGCTTTCTTGAACTTGGTCGGGGTAATAAGATCGCAGCAGAATATGAGGCGGAATTCCTTCGGTTGAGTCGGTATGCTCGGGGTATTGTGGGTACCGAGCATGAGCGCTGTGTTAGATTTGAGGATGGGCTGAGAGACGAGCTGCGGATGATAATTGCCCCACAGCAGGAACGAGAATTTGCCGTTCTAGTGGAGAAAGCTAAGGTTGCTGAAGGGGTAAAACAGTCTGTAAGGCGGAATCAGGATAGGGGTTGGAATAAGAGGAGTTCTGGATCATCCGGGTTTTCGAAACCAACGTAAAAGGGTTAGATATAGTGGGCCGAATCAAGTCGCTTAGGCCTCACTGCCGCCAACACTCGGTGGCGCGCGGTGTGCTCGATGCGGGAAGTCTCACACGGGAGAATGTTGGACTGGTAACAGGGGATGCTTTGAGTGTGGATCGATGGGGCATCGAGTTAGGGATTGTCCACAGAGATCGCCTAGGTTGCGACCGAGGATCGTAACTGCGTACGCTTTAGGAGGGATGATCGCAGACCACAGAGGCCGTGGTGGTTCGGTCGGGGAGGTAATGGCTCTGGTAGGGTCGTGGAGCATCAGCAGAGTGCGGGTGGTGCAGAGGTAAGACGGCACTGGGTTGGTCTCACGCAATGAGGCGTCGAGAGGAGGGCGCATGACCGGACGTCATAACCGGTACATTCTTAATTTTTGGAGTACCTTATAATGCTTTAATTGATGTTGGTTTGACGCACTCGTATGTTGCTAGTAGCATAGTGGAAACCATGAACTTAGACTCTGAGATTACTTCTAGGAAGATGACTGTGATAAGCCCTCTGGGTCACTCTGTAGAAGTAAGTAAACTATATAGGGATGTACCCCTAGAACTTCAAGGGGTTGTACTTCTGGCTGACTTGATAGAACTGCCATTTGGGGAGTTCGATCTGATTCTCGGGATGGATTGGCTAGTTAAGTATCAAGCTAGTTTAGATTGTACGGCTAAGCGCATGGTGTTGAAGACCATGGAAGGTGTTGAGGTGGTGATGATAGGTAATAGGAGAGATTACTTATCTAATGTTATCTCTCTGATCAAGGTCGAGAAAATGGTTAGAAAGGGTTGTGAATCATTTTTGGTGCATGTTTGTGCTTTGGAAGTTAAAGATGCAAATGTGTGAAGAATGTCCGAATCGTAGGGGAATTTGCTGATGTTTTTCCAGAGGAACTCTCGGGTATACCCCCTGACCGCGAGGTTGAGTTCGGTATAGACTTGTTACCCGAAACAGCGCTAGTATCTATTGCTCCATATAGGATGGCACCAAAGGATTTGGTGGAGTTGAAGGCCTAGATTCAGGAATTGTTGGATAGAGGTTTCATCCGACCGAGTGTATCACCTTGGGGAGCTCCAGTGCTTTTTGTTAAGAAGAAGGATGGTACGATGCGGATGTGTATAGACTACCGCCAGCTGAACAAGTTGACAATCAAGAACAAGTATCCGTTGCCTAGGATTGACGACTTGTTTGATCAACTCAGGGATGCATCGGTTTTCTCTAAGATCGACCTTAGGTCGGGTATCATCGACTTAAAGTGAAGGAGGTCGATATTCATAAGGCGCATTCCGTACTCGGTATGAGCACTACGAGTTTACGTAATGCCTTTTGGTTTGACCAACGCCCAAAGGCATTCATGGACATGATGAATCGGGTGTTCGGTGATATCTGGACCGATTTGTCGTAGTATTTATAGACGGTATTTTGGTGTACTCGAAATTTGAGGAGGAGCATGACGCGCATCTTGAGTGGTTCTCGCAGTTCTAAGGAGAAGCAGTTGTACGCTAAGTTTAGTAAGTGCGAGTTTTGGCTTAAGGAGGTAACTTTCTTGGGTCATGTGGTATGGTGAGGGAATTAGGGTAGATCCTCGTAAGATCGAAGCAGTATTGGATTGGAAACCACCTAAGTCAGTTGCAGAGATTCGAAGTTTTCTGGGTTTGGCAGGATACTACAGAAGGTTTGTAGAAGGGTTTTCCTTGATTACAGCACCATTGACTAAGCTATTGAGAAAAGGGATTCGCGTTTGTGTGGGTGAAAAAAAAGAAGAGAGTTTTGACAAGTTGAAGAAGATTCTAAGCGAAGCTCCAGTCTTGATTCAACTCGAGGGGGAAAGGAATTTACGATTTATTGTGACGCATCACATACTGGTTTAGGGTGTGTGCTGATGCAAGATGGAAAAGTGGTAGCGTATGCATCTAGGCAGTTGAGGCCTCATGAAGGTAACTATCCGACGCATGACTTAGAATTAGCTGTAGTGGTTTTCGCCTTGAAGATTTAGAGGCATTACTTGTATGGGGAGAAGTCGATAGTGTATACGGATCATAAGAGTCTGAAGTACCTCTTGACTCAGAAGGATTTAAACTTGAGGCAGCGAAGGTGGATGGAGTTGTTGAAGGACTACGATTGCTCGATTGAGTACCATTCGGGTAAGGCTAACGTAGTAGCGGATGCATTGAGCCGTAAGGTGATAGCTGACTTGCGAGTGATGTTTGCTCACCTCAGTCTTTATGATGATGGAAGTCTTTTGGCAGAATTTCAAGTAAAGCCGTCTTGGATTGATCAGGTTAAGGAGAAACAGCTGACAGATGAGGTTTTGAGTGCTTGGAGGTTAAAAGTGCAGGATGGTGAATCTGAGGGGTACAGCTTGGATAGTGATGGAGTAGTGCAATTTTAGGGGAAGGTATGTATGCCTAAGGATATTGAATTGACACAACGGATTCTTCAGGAAGCTCATAGCAGCCCATACGTTATGCATCCTGGAGGCAGTAAGATGTATCATGATTTGAGGGAACAACCGGTGGCAGTGTCTTAAGCGGGAAGTAATCGAGTTTGTAAGCAAGTGTTTGACATGCCCAGCGAGTTAAGGGTGAGCATCGGTTGCCATCGAGTACATTGCGGCCGGTAAAGATTCCACGATGGAAGTGGGAAAGGATTACGATGGATTTTGTAAGTGGGCTTCCCCTCACGCCTAGCAAGAAGGACTCGATCGGGTTATAGTGGATCGTTTGACTAAGTCGGCTCATTTCATACGGTGAGGTTGATTATTCGCCTTGTAAATTAGCCAAGTTGTATGTGGCGAGAGATAGTGCGGTTACATGGGGTGCCAGTGTCCATTATCTCGGACAGGATCCGAGTTCACGTCGAGGTTTTGGAAAGATTTGCATCAAAGCTTTGGGTACCGATTGGATTTCAAAGACGGCTTTTCATCCGCATCTAATGGATACTGAAAGGGTAATTTGATTTTGGAAGATATGTTAAGGGGTCGTGGTTCGGATTTCAATTGGTAGTTGGGAGGAGTATCTACCATTGGCGAGTTCACTTATAACAATAGCTATCAAGCGAGTATTCAAATGGCACCGTATGAGGCACTATATGGACGGAAATGTCGTACTCCTACGTGTTGGACAGAATTGGGTGAACGGCAGATGTTGGGTCTGGAGTTAGTGACAGAAATAGAGGATAAGGTTAAGGCGATTCGGGCTCATCTTAAGGAAGTGTCGACAGGCAGAAGTCTTACGCCGATCTTAAGCACAGAGATATTGAGTATGCAGTGGGTGATAAGGTCTTTTCGAAGGTATCGCCTTGGAAGAAAGTATTGAGATTTGGTCGGAAGGGCAAGCTAAGCCCTAGGTTCATCGGGTCATATATGTTGTTGAAGAAGAGTGGGACCGGTAGCTTATCGCCTTGAGTTGCCGTGAGAACTGAGTCGGATGCATGACGTCTTTCACGTTTCAATGCTTAGCGCTATCGGTCGATCCGTCACATGTGGTACCCGATTGAGGAGATAGAGGTGAGCCCCGATTTGTCTTTCGAGGAGGAACCGATGACGGATTTTGGATCGGGATGTCAAGGTTCTGCGCGGACAGTCGGTTCCCTTGGTGAAAGTATTATGGCGAAACCATGGTACGGAGGAGGCCACGTGGGAACCAGAGGATGTGATGCGGCAGCAATACCCTCAACTCTTCTGACCAGGTAATTTTGAGGCCGAAATTATTTTAAGGGGGTAGAGCTGTAACATCCTTAAATCGGGGTCTCTGCATTTTGCTTGTGTTGCATGTGATGAATTGTTTATAATGTTGATTTAGCATGTTTTGGGGTCTAGTTATAACCCTAGGTTAGGCCTGAGTTAGGGCTAAGAATTTTGTTTTAGCACTTAAGGAAATGGAGCTAAGGGAAATAGGGGTTAAAAGAATTTATTGGAGGTTTTAGACACAAGAGGAGTTTTGGTAAAGTGTGCTGTGCGCCACTTAAAGCTTAGAGGAGGTGACGCCACGAGGAGCAAGGGGCCTTGGTTGAGTTGTAGAAATCCCCTTTGTGTCTTTATTTTTGACGCCACAAGCGTGAAGTGGAGTGTTCGGGAGGGACTCTTGAAGATGAGGATGGAAGGGTCAAACAAATTTGAATTGGTGGAGGGAGGAATTTAGGAGTTTGAATTATTACAAACTCACTTGGGAAGAGTTGGCCGAATGGTGGACTGTGGGCAAGGAGGCTATCGGTTTTGGGGAGCTTTTGGTGTGGCCGAATGTCAATAGGGGTTTTAGGGAGTGTTTCGGCTAGCACACCAAAGTACTTTTTCTTTTCTTCTTTTTCGGCAACTCTAACTGCTGGCCGAATTACCCCTTTTGCAAGTTTTGCCAAAGTGCCGAAACTCAATGCTCACACTTCCTTTCTTTACCTTTTTGGTCATTCATTGTTAGCCATATTGCCGAATTCACCGTTCTCCTTCTTCTTCCTATAATGTTCAAAACCAAAACCACCATTGCTCATCTTCTCTTCCTCCTATTTTTTATCATAGCCAAAACTTTATCCACCCTTCCTTGCCGAAATCGATCCCATTCCATCTTCTTCCATATTTTCCTTGTTTTGAAAACCCGAAGGCAATACCCTCTACTCCATTCGACTTCTTCTTTTAGTCCCCTTGTGCCGAAATACTCAAACTTCTTCTCTTCTACCATTCGGCATCATCACTCTTCTTCTTTTACGTTTCATTTTTCTTTTCTTCTCTTTTAGACTCATAGCCGAATCCTCCAGGTGAGTAGATTCTTTATTTTCTCTTTCTCAGTTGCTTTGGGTTAAGCCGAAATCTATTTTATCATGATTCTTTTATTTTTCCATTCGTTGTAGATTGAGATCTCTTTGTTTTGTGGAGTAGCGAAACCCTAACATCACTTAGGGGTGCAGAATGTTGGTGCTTGGTAGCCGAACTTGTCATTAAGGTAAGGGGCGTCAACTCATGTGGTTTCGGGATTTGTTAATCATGGCCGAATGGCCTATGGATTCTAAGCGTTGTGCAAAACCGATTGTAGGGAGGAGTAAAGCCAAACGCAGTGAATCTCCGGGATTGGTGGTCGATCTAGGTAAGGGTTTTAACATCTCAAGATCTATTTCTTGATTGATCAAAAGCCGAAGGCTAATTGTTTCTATGTGTTAGTGGTTGGCCGATTGTGAAGGAGATCAGTACGTAGCTTCGGGATTTGGTTGGAAACCAAATCGGCTTTAAGGTGAGTAAAATATTGGGCGACATATCCCTTGGGTTTCTAATAAAGCCGAATGGGCTTTTGGATTACAAACTAATGTTGGCTAGATGTAGGAGGGAGCAACATTCGGGATTCTTACTTAGATCTGCGATTAGTCAGGTGTGTAAACTCTTACACACTTTATTAGTATAATGATGCTTACTATGTTACTGTATAACCGTTGGTATTAGTGGCTTGCCTTGTGGGCACGAGCTTGGATTCCGGGTAAGTCCCCTGTTATGTGATTTATGATATACATCGTCATGTTTTGTTAAATGCTATGCTATGCCTTAAATGCATGATACATGATATTATGACACGTATGATATGAGCATGATGATGATGGGATTGATGAGAGGAGGGGGATGATTTATATGGACTGTCACCAGTGGTTTTGACCACAAGATGGGTTGGCCCCATCATTTGATTTGTGACTACGGTCACCAGTGGTTTTGACCACACATGGATTATTGTGACTCGTCCCAGTGGTTTGTTACCATAGTGGGTTGGCCCCACATGATATATTACGGGATTGTCATCAGTGGTTTTGACCACACGATGGGTTGGTCCCATCATTTCATTTGTGACTATGGTCACCAGTGGTTTTGACCACAACGGTATATATTTGTGACTTCGGTCACCAGTGGTTTTGACCACCAGTGGTTTTGACCATACGGGGTAGTTAAAGGAGATTGGATGGCTAGGTTATGGGTTGCATAATCTGCATGTTTTACTGATGATCTGTGTAAGTGCTTGAATTATCGGGTTGGGGATTTATACACTGAGTCTTGGTGACTCACCCCTTCCCTTATATTTTGCAGATGAGGCATAGATCGCGGATATGGAGCCGGGGAGGACTCGAGGTGGCCATGCATCTTAGTTGGGTTTGATTTTAAACTGCTATTTCAATTTTAGTAATTTTCCTTAATTTTGGTTTTGGTTTTGTAATAAGGCCGCTAAGTTTATTTTGGGTTTTTGTTATTACTTGCTTTTATTCTGCCTATATTTTACATATGTTGGATTTATGGACTTGATAAAATTAACCGGTAAAAAGCAATGTTTTCTAAACTATATCTCTTCGGGTTTTCAAACGTTACCATCGGGTACAAAATAATAAGGTAACTTGGATATTTTTATAACTCAAATTTTCAAATCACTTTAAAGGCAAATGGTTCGAAACTTGATTTCACTTATCGCGTTCAGTTCTAATAAGTATCCAATGTTTTCTAAAATCGGCAATCACAAATGGGATTTAATCACGAGTTTTTTTCAAGTATTGCGACAACTACTAGAAAAACTTCAACATCAATTATTATTGAGTTTTCTAAACCATAAAACAAAACTAGAGTCTTCTTTAAAGATTTTTCCGACAAACTTATGATTTTAAAATGATTTCACTCCGTAACATACCAGATTCAGTCGTGGTGTGTTGACTGGGTTTGGGGTGTTACAAAATTGACTATAACTTGAGTTAGGAATCTCGAAATCTAACTCCGTAAGTTTTCCTTGAGACTAGACTCATATATCTTCTTACTATAATTTTTCCGAAATTTTTTACTTAGCCATTTAGTACAGTTTATTCCTTAAATATTCCCTTGTTTCACTGACCAACGATTCTGACCTCTCTTAACTAAAATTAAAATATCTCACTATAGAGTTTTCATATGTTGCTCTTGCTTGTTTCTATTGAAAATAGACTCACTAAGGAATCTGTAAATATAAACTATAACTCATAATTCACTTTGTACAATTTTATAAGATTTTTTCAAGATAGATCAGGGAACCACGAAGTCATTCAGAACCAGTCTCACTAAAATTAAGATATCTCAAAATATAAAATTTCTTTTCCTTCTCCGTTTCTTCCATATCAAAATAGACACCGTAATTTTTAATCTGATATCTTATTCACTTTGTAATTCCTTTTCTCCTATTTTTCGTGATTTTTCAAATACACATCACTGTTTCTGACCGAAACTATTTTATTACAACATACGATTACTACTACGATCATGCGCACGCCCGAGTGATCACGGATGCCAGTTTTCGATTTTCTTCGGTATTCCAACCGATTCATAGAATATTACACACCAGTTCAGATATGTATACGGAAGATACGGGATTACACACCTGATTTTGATTTCCTAAAGAACCACTCGTCGATGACCTAGAACAATACCAACCAAAAGTTAGCCTCGGATTTCCCAAAAGATTTCGTATCACTTACACTTGAATCACTTACCACTATGTCCGAAGGTAGAATATATCGAGTGATTTCGTCCCTAAAACATAATCGATTAGTCACAAGCACTATTATCCTTTAAACAAATAAAGAACGATTTCAAATAATCCATGAAGAACTCCTTACCTTATCGATATTGGATCAAATTTCCACCTTTTGACTTAGGGCTAGAATGATATACGGCCACCCACTTAGAACACTACGAAAAAGAGGGTGATTACAATATGAAGGAATGTAAGATAACACCATCTCGGTTAAGATCAAGATTTACAACCTAATAGTGATAAATACCTATTCGGCTAGAAAGAAAAGAATATGAACATAGAAAAGAATTCACTAACTGATTCAATCGAAGAAAAGAGTGTCAACCCACTTGAGAAAATGATAAAGAAGAGATGAATGAACAAATTTTGGTCTCAATGGTTTGGGTACATTCGGCAACAAGAAGAAACAAAAGAAGAGAATATGCACACTCAAAGTTGAAGATTCGACAAGAAGAAAATTTGGAGAGAAGAGAAAAATGTCACAAAAGTTGCATAAAGGAAATCTTGGCCAAAACAATACTAAAACATTACCAAAACACCAAGCAAAATTCGGCTATCCCTCCTAACACACAAAACCGTCCACATACATGGCCATAATGGACAAAATTTGTGAAACACCCCACACCCGGCCCACGAGCTTTGACCAGATTTGGTATGTTCCTAAAGTAAACCGGTTCAAAATTCTTTTGTTCTTAGGAAAACTTGTGTGATTTTAAGAAAAATATTGTTTTGGGTTGGGCTTGTGTTGAAAACAGGTTCGTTTTATATTGAAATCCCTTTTATCTTAAGTGAAAAAATATTTAGGGTTTAGTTTAAAAGAAATTTTAATTAAATTTTAATAGATAAAATTCATAATCATAATAAATAAAAATAAGTGTAAAGTAATTCAACTATGGCCTTATGGCCTTATTACATCAATTAATTCCAAAAATAATTCAAAGTACTAAAATGAATTCAAGAGTCCTCAAAAATATAAACTTCATGTTGAGCATGGCCACCACAAGTTCTCGCCGTCCCGGTCCATCACTGCATTCATCACACGAAAAATGTTCCCCAACAGGGTGAGTCAACAGACTCAATGTGTACACGACACTAAATCATAATAGAGTCGGGCATATCACATATTACACATTCAAAACATAGAATATAGGTTATGATGCATTCCCAAACCCAAACCTAGTTGTCCATCCGCTACACACCCCGTGCACTGCCGGTCAATACACCGTGGGGACTACTAAGTCAACCCTCCATCCGCTACACACCATCAAAGCGATGCGCTGCGATCGGCGTGCTCATCGCCCATATAAAATTTGTGGCATAGCCACAGATAATTGTGTCATGAGACACCACATTGAGATAATGTAACCGAAGTTACCACATTCGGATAAGGTGACCGAAGTCACCACATTCGAGATAGTGAGACCGTAGTCATCACCTTCACTTCCCCCTTTTCATATATCCCGAATGACCCATATTATTCATATCATGCATATCATACTTAAATTCTCATTCTTATAAATTTTCACATGTCATAAATAACATATTTCATAATCCTAGTGGAAGTAGGAAACGTACCTGAGTACTTTGTACCATATCATGGTACCTTAGCCACTTTCATATTCTTAATATCACATATTTTAATTAAACACAGCCATAAAACATATTAAGAATTAGTGTGGGGTACACACCTGATTCGCTTAAAATTTCCTTGAGATCCCGAAAAGCTTGATCTAATGCTTAGATCCTTAATCCCTACATCGATTTATCACTTATTACCTTAATAAAAAGCCATTCGGCCATAAATCCAAATCCTAGTAGGATTAGTATACTTAAACTTACCTTGTTGCCGTTTGACTTAAGAATCAAGTCTTGAAATCTCTGCTATACTCTTCTTGCATTCGGCCAAGCATTGAATCAATTAACTTGGTTAGTTTTCGGCTTTTGAATAATTAATGAACACATATATTTACCAAACATGGCCTTGGTCGAATACTATAGACACTTACCTTGTGGATTTTAAATCCCAAAACTCACCGAATAACTAGGGAACACGTGGCCTATGGTGTATCTTCGGGAAAAGAACTTCTCCTTCCTTGTAGTCGACACTTAGTAAATCCCAAAAGATCTCTTCAAAGTTTCGGCAACAAGATATTAATGGGGTTAGTCCTAGATTTCGGCAAATCTTAAGAAAAAAAGGATGAAACCGAATGAGATCTTACCCTTACTTGAAGAAATCGATTGCACCTTCACTTCAACCTTCAGAGATTCGGCTATGGCTAGATGATGATCTCACAACTTTCGGCTTTTGGAGGGATTAGAAAGAAAAGAGAAGGAAGAATAAAGATGGAGGATTCGGCTATGGCTTCTAATGGAGAGGAAAATTTTTGGCTAGGTTCCAACAATTACTTAATTTCGGCTTGACAAAAGAAAAGAGAAAAAAAAGAAGAGAAGAGAGCACTAGAATTCGACATGAGAAAGGAGGAAGCACAAATTGATGAGTAGCCCTCCTTCCTTCCTTTTATAGCCGAAATTATCATCTAAGGAGTCCCTTACTTGGCCACCACTCCTCTATCTGATAACTTTATCCTTTAATTATCACTTAAAATAAAAGATAATTCAAAGCAACTATCCTTACTTAGCGAAATTATTAAACTCAAAGTCCCTTACTTGGCCATCACTTCTCCCTTATTTTCCTCTTTATCTCTTTATTCAAATTAAAAGAATTTAATCCAACAATTATCTCTTGAAAATAATGATAAATAAATCCCTTATTTATCCACTATTTATAAAATAATAAAAGCTCCTAATTTATAGCCATGTGCCGTTCACCTCTTTGCTCCTTGTAGCAAAATAAAATTTCTTTTATTTGCTTCCCATGTGACTTGAACTTAGGCCCATTCCTCTTGCATATGGCGCCATTTCCATAGGCCCTAAGTGGCATCTTCAGACCACTTTTCCAAGCCTGTTTGTGTGTCAAATTTCACAAACTTTTTCTTTTAAGGCCACCTTGCCCTAATTTCCCCTTTTAAACCTTAAAACTCGTCATTTCTAGGTCATTTCTAAGTTTCTAAAAATTTTCGATCGTCTCTGTAAACTTGACATTTCCTTACATTTCCAAGTTTCTAAAAATGTTCACTTTCCATTTTCCTTACATTTCCTAGTTTCCAAAAATGTTCACCTTCCATTTTTAAACTTAACATTTCCATACATTTTCAGGTTTCCAAAAATGTTCATTTCTAACTTATTTTCACTCATTTCCGGGTTTCCAAAAATATTCAAAATTTATTCATAATACTTAAAACATGTCACTTCATACAATTAAACCGAAAATGCATAGGCCCTATTTTAGGATGTTACAGTTCTACCCTCCTTAAAAATAATTTCGTCCTTGAAATTACTTATTAACGAATAATCGTACCTCTTAACTCACCGCACTATGCTTATCTTTGCGCACTCTGATCTTAATAGAATCATCATACTTCCTATGCACAATTTTTTTAAGTTCACGTCCCCTAGAACTCATTTCTAACGTCGCGACTTATCCGATTAAAAAGTTTTATGCATCGTAATTTTGTTCCACTTATTAACCATGAACAATTTTATGAAGTAAAGTATTTAGAAGTAGTTCTTTCGATTACACAAAGGTTGGTTCAAGTTCACTACTCTAACTCAGGAGTCACATTCACATTCATAAGCAGAGACACATTCATTTTTCCATGAAGTCACATTCATTCACAACATCATTCACTACACTTTTATGGCCATTCCATCCATTTCCCTACCCAGAGTAATTTCGTCATTTTCCCTACGAGGGTATTTTGGTAATAAATCGGGGTCAATTCGAAAATATTTTTCAAATTAAAGGTATTTCAGAATTTAAAAAAATCTGCAGGTTATTTTGTTTTGAAATCAGAGGTGTTGCAAAAATTTCAGAAATCGAGGTTATTTTTGTAATTTTGGAAGTCGAAAGCGATTCAGTAAATTTTCCATATCGGGGTATCTTGTTATTTGTAAAAGCAGAAGTTTTGATATCTTTGTAAAGTAGAAATATTGTAGCAAACGTCGAGGTATTTTTGAAAATCTTAAGAACTAAGGGTATTTTAGTAATTTACAATACTGAGGGCATTTTTGTAATTTTGTAAATCGGAGATATTTTGGAAAAAAATTTCACAATAATCTTTTACTACAATTAAAAGGGTAATTTAGGGATTTTAAAACTAGGGTTTTTATAAAACTACATGGCTAGTCCCTTTCGGGTTTTAATTATCGGGTTTAGCCCGTGAATAAGTCATCTTGGTTAGGGTGAACCGTAGCTACGCACCAGGTAGGATTCGAGTAAAGAGGAGGTGAGTCGCTAGGACTGCTTAAATACCAAGCTCTTCATGAATCCACTCCTAGACATGCGCACTGTGATTTGCCACACCCTAGCGGCGACTTACTTCACTGAGTTTATTTAATAGTCCTTAAGTCTTATGCATGTGTTTGAGTGCACTAGCCCTAGGGTTCAATAGTCCTAATATTCTAATCTTCGAGCCCAAATAAGCCCATAACAGTTCACATAAACAAGTCACTTCAACAATTAGAAGTACTTACAGTGGACTTGGGTAGGAGAGATACAGGTGCCATGCTAGAATAACCTGAAAAGTTTATGAAAGCCCATACTTTTGAAAAGCCCATCTTTGAAAAAAAATATTTTTGGACCCAAAACCCTCAAAGCCGAGTTTTGAACCGGGCTCTGATACCAATTTGTAACACCCCACACCCGGCCAACGAGCTTTGACCAGATTTGGTATGTTCCTCAAGTAAACCGATTCAAAATTCTTTTGTTCTTAGGAAAACTTGTGTGATTTTAAGAAAAATATTGTTTTGGGTTGGGCTTGTGTTGAAAACAGGTTCGTTTTATATTGAAATCCCTTTTATCTTAAGTGACAAAATATTTAGGGTTTAGTTTAAAAGAAATTTTAATTAAATTTTAATGGATAAAATTCATAATCATAATAAATAAAAATAAGTGTAAAGTAATTCAACTATGGCCTTATGGCCTTATTACATCAATTAATTCCCAAAATAATTCAAAGTACTAAAATAAATTCAAGAGTCCTCAAAAATATAAACTTCATGTTGAGCATGGCCACCACAAGTTCGCCATCTGGTCCATCACTTTGTTCATCACACGAAAAATGTTCCCCAACAGGGTGAGTCAAACAGACTCAATGTGTACACGACACTAAATCATAATAGAGTCGGGCATATCACATATTACACATTCAAAACATAGAATACGAGTTATGATGCATTCCCAAACCCAAACCTAGTTGTCCATCCGCTACACACCCCCATACCGCGGTCACACCGTGGGACTACTAAGTCAACCCTCCATCCGCTACACACCACCATCGGCGATCAGCTGCGATCGGCGTGCTCATCGACCATATAAAATTTGTGGTATAGCCACGAGATAATTGTGTCATGAGACACCACATTCAGATAATGTAACCGAAGTTACCACATTCGAGATAAGGTGACCGAAGTCACCACATTCAGATAGTGAGACCGTAGTCATCACCTTCACTTCCCCTTTTTCATATATCCCGAATGACCCATATTATTCATATCATGCATATCATACTTAAATTCTCATTCTTATAAATTTTCACATGTTATAAATAACATATTTCATAATCCTAGTGGAAGTAGGAAAGCATGCACTGAGTACTTTGTACCATATCATGGTACCTTAGCCACTTTCATATTCTTAATATCACATATTTTAATTAAACACAGCCATAAAACATATTAAGAATTAGTGTGGAGTACACACTTGATTCGCTTAAAATTTCCTTGAGATCCCGAAAAGCTTGATCTAATGCTTAGATCCTTAATCCCTACATTGATTTATCACTTATTACCTTAATAAAAAGCCATTCGGCCATAAATCCAAATCCTAGTAGGATTAGTATACTTAAACTTACCTTGTTGCCGTTTGACTTAAGAATAAAGTCTTGAAATCTCTGCTATACTCTTCTTGCATTCGGCCAAGCATTGAATCAATTAACTTGGTTAGTTTTCTGCTTTTGAATAATTAGTAAACACATATATTTACCAAACATGGCCTTGGCCGAAGACTATAGACACTTACCTTGTGGATTTTAAATCCCAAAACTCACCGAATAACTAGGGAACACGTGGCCTATGGTGTACCTTCGGGAAAAGAACTTCTCCTTCCTTGTAGTCGACACTTAGTAAATCCCAAAAGATCTCTTCAAAGTTTCGGCAACAAGATATTAATGGGGTTAGTCCTAGATTTCGGCAAATCTTAAGAAAAAAAGGATGAAACCGAATGAGATCTTACCCTTACTTGAAGAAATCGATTGCACCTTCACTTCAACCTTTAGAGATTCGGCTATGGCTAGATGATGATCTCACAAATTTCGGCTTTTGGAGGGATTAGAAAGAAAAGAGAAGGAAGAATAAAGATGGAGGATTCGGCTATGGCTTCTAATGGAGAGGAAAATATTCGGCTAGGTTCCAACAATTACTTAATTTCGGCTTGACAAAAGAAAAGAAAGAAAAGAAGAGAAGAGAGCACTAAGAATTCGGCACAGAAAGGAGGAAGCACAAATTGATGAGTAGCCCTCCTTCCTTCCATTTATAGCCGAAATTATCATCTAAGGAGTCCCTTACTTGGCCACCACTCCTCTATCTGATAACTTTATCCTTTGATTATCACTTAAAATAAAAGATAATTCAGCAACTATCCTTACTTAGCCGAAATTATTAAACTCAAAGTCCCTTACTTGGCCATCACTTCTCCCTTATTTTCCTCTTTATCTCTTTATTCAAATTAAAAGAATTTAATCCAATAATTATCTCTTGAAAATAATGATAAATAAATCCCTTATTTATCCACTATTTATAAAATAATAAAAGCTCCTAATTTATAGCCATCCATTAGTTCACCCTCTCTGCTCCTTGTAGCAAAATAAAATTTCTTTTATTTGCTTCCCATGTGACTCGAACTTAGGCCCATTCCTCTTGCATATGGCGCCATTTCCATAGGCCCTAAGTGGCATCTTCAGACCACTTTTCCAAGCCTGTTTGTGTGTCAAATTTCACAAACTTTTTCTTTTAAGGCCACCTTGCCCTAATTTCCCCTTTTAAACCTGAAAACTCGTCATTTCTAGGTCATTTCTAAGTTTCTAAAAATTTTCGATCGGCTCTGTAAACTTGACATTTCCTTACATTTCCAAGTTTCCAAAAATGTTCACTTTCCATTTTCCTTACATTTCCTAGTTTCCAAAAATGTTCACCTTCCATTTTTAAACTTAACATTTCCATACATTTTCAGGTTTCCAAAAATGTTCATTTCTAACTTATTTTCACTCATTTCCGGGTTTCCAAAAATATTCAAAATTTATTCATAATACTTAAAACATGTCACTTCATACAATTAAACCGAAAATGCATAGGCCCTATTTTAGGATGTTACAATTTGGCCATCCAAACTTTCCATAACACTCTCCTCTTTTTGTGCCAACATGTTCCCTATACTTGCCTTTTTCTTTTGATTCCTTTCCTTACCTTCATCCTTTCCTTGTTTCCTTAGCCATCATACCATAATAATGAAGTCAACCTTGCCATGAATGCCTCTTGGCCGACACTTAAGGAAAGGGTGCAAAAATATAAGTCAAAATTTGCACACAAAGTGATTCGAACCTCTTCCCTAAAGGTACTACATGTGGCGCCATAACCCTTTTACCAATTGCTCATTTATGCTAGCAATTTACTCTTTTATTTCCATAAGCCTTGATGCCACTTACTATCTCTCCTTAATAGGCTTAAACACAAAATTTTACTAAGGCCCAACTTGAACCCGGAACTTCATAGAAACCTCGTAACTTTCCAAAATTACCTTCTTAATAAGTCCAACTTGAAATAATGTCGTTCTCTTGTTCTCAAAATTTTAAAACGCTTCTACGCTCAAGGCCCATTGGGCCCAATTCTACTAGGCCCAATTTCGGGATGTTACATGCCACCACATCATCACATAAAACAACGCATCAAACATTTTAAATAAGCCATTCATACTACCAATTACTCGGTGGGTTCGCACTTAGCCCACTAATCATCTATAATTACGGTGGTATCGCACTTAGCCCACCAATCATCTATAATTACAGTGGTATCGTACTTAGCCCACCAATTATCTATAATTACGGTGGTATCGCACTTAGCCCACCAATTATCTATAATTACGGTGGTATCGCACTTAGCCCACAAATCATCTATAATTACAGTGGTAACGCACATAGCCCACCATTAATATGCATCTCTATTTCAAATGTTCATCCCGGAACATCCTCACACTCTACCATTCTTACTTAGCTTTCTACGATAATCGTTCGCATTCACACAATGCATTAATAGTTATAACTTATGCAACCAAGGTGCATCATTTACACATAACCCACTATGGGTTCATCATATACTGAATTCATCTCAATTCAGCTCTAACACATACATGTACCTCTCGTGGTACAACAACATTCATTCTCATTTTCAACATACTTATTGAATCACTCAAATTGTTAAGTAACTCCTTTGAGTCTCATAAACATAAAGTCACACTGACATCATACCCCCGATAGGGTCATACATGAATTAACATATCGATGCCATGTCCCCGACATGGTCTTCTACAAAATCCCATACCGAGGCCATATTCTAAATATGGTCTTACACGGGACCTTAATTACCATCGTATCACCCTAATTACATTTCCACTATTCATGGATTAAATCAAGACTTTCATGTCTTGACATCATATCAGAACATATTTAACGTACACATGGAGGAAATAACCAATTTATAAAACATTGAAATATTGAAAATACTTCACTCAAGGTTGTAAAATTTAACACATGAACCTACCTCGATACCAAAAAGGGTAGAAAGGGACCTTTTTGCCCACATTTCTCTTTTCACCCGTTCTAGGTTCGAATTTCATTTTGTTCGATCTAGAACAATAGATCTTACTCATTTAATCACTTATGAATCATAATACATCATAATCTACACTTAGGCAAAAATGACTATTTTGCCCCTATACTTTGGCAAAATTACGATTTTGCCCCTAGGCTCGTAAATCACTTTTCATCACATTTTCTTATTAAACAAGCCTAGCTGAACATTTAATCCTCTTACAACTATCCACAATTCCAACTATTTCATGCATAATGAACAAACTACAACATTTGCATCTTAATCTAAAATTAGGTGTTTTCATGACAACACATTTCACAAAAGTTGTTTCTTATCTTTCTAACATTCATTTTATTCCATAAAAATTCAGCAACCTACATAAACTCTTTCATGGCAAGTCCCTATACTTTCAACCATATTACAAATTAGTCCCCTCATTAGCTAGCTTAAGCTTTGGGGACTCCAAAAGTACAAGATTTATCAATTAAAATCATCAAAATCACATACTTGAGTGAAGAAAAGCTTCCTGAAATTTTTAGCTGCAAGAACCCCCATTCTTGCTTGTATTTTCGGTGGAAGAAGAGAAGAAAATAAAAAAAATGATAGCTTTTTGCTCATTTCATCTTATTTTATTCATTTTTCCACCTAATTTCCACCAATTTTGACCAAAATTAAATGCTCTTGTCCCCTATGTCACATGGCCGGCCAACTAACTTAAAACAAGGCCAAATTGCACATTTGGGACCTCGAATTGATATTCTATAGCTATTTGGTACCTCTAGCAAATAAAATAGAACTTTTGCACTTTATGCGATTTAGTCTTTTTTCGCGATTAAGCAAGAAATCGCTAAAATTAAAGCACCAAAATTTTCATGCACCCTTATAAACATGTTATAACACATAAAATAACATGAAAATATTTTTCTCTAACCTCGGATTAGTATTCCAGAGATCACTGTTCTGACTAGCCCCTAAATCGGGCAGTTACAATTGTAACACCCCTTGCCCGTATTCTATGCCGGAACCGGGCACGAGGTGTTACCATACTTAACTCGCACAATCATGCAATTTTGGGCTATCAAACTCATTTCAATTTAAAACTATTCCATTCATAGGTCTATCATTCTTAAACTAGGCCTACGAGGCCCTAAGCATGCTTGCAAAAGGTTTTGGAGATAATTTGGAAACTTTTACCTAAACAGGGGTCACACGCCAGTGGGGGAGATGACACGCCCGTGTATCATCTCTCACGCCCGCGTTTGACGCCCGTGGTCGACACTGACTAATCCACACGGCCTGGGCATGCCCGTGGCCCTGGCCCGTGTGCCAAACATTGACATTCTGCCATATCCACACGGCCTATACACACGCTAGTGTGCTTCAGCCGTGTGGTGATTTGAATTCCAAGTGCAAGGTGCAGACTTCACACGGCCTGGGCACACGCCCATGTGCTAGCCGTGCCTCCCACACGGTCTAGACACACGCCCGTGTGGCTACCCATGTGGACAATTAGCAAGCTATTTACCAAGCCTTTTCCACTCTTCATTGCACACATGAATACACCATTACTAAATGATCACATATTGCCAATTATAAATCTTGAATTATCACATTTAAACTATACAATAACGTCTTCATCCCATACACGAGGGAGAACTATTTCTAATATAATTACAACCGACTTAAGCCATCATCTGTGGCTATACACAATTGAACCTTAAACTCTCTTAGGCCAACACATTTGGCTATATCAACTATGACTTAATCAAATTTAAATTCTATCCATACAATTGCAATAACTTATAAGGACTAGAAACCTCATACCACGTGTCTACTCGATAGTGTGAAACATCTACGGCAGCCTCCAACCCGCGCTAGCTAAATTAACCTATAAGAGATGAGAAAGGCAGAGGAGTAAGCGATAATACTTAGTAAGTTCATATGCGTAAAACAATCAACTATTGATATTCATTGATTATACTCAAATGTAAGGTATTATAATGAGATTTACTCTTAAACTCATGGTTACCTACTCAATCATCCTTGAAGCTTACTCGTTCTGTCTCTTACCATATTCTAACCATGTCACAAGCCAAATGCTCATGTTAATTTGCATACATCTCTGCACTTGCCACCACATCATCACATAAAACAACGCATCAAACATTTTTAATAAGCCACTCATACTACCAATTACTCGGTGGTTTCACACTTAGCCCACTAATCATCTATAATTACGGTGGTATCGTACTTAGCCCACCAATCATCTATAATTACGGTGGTATCGCACTTAGCCCACCAATTATCTATAATTACGGTGGTATCGCACTTAGCCCACCAATTATCTATAATTACTGTGGTATCGTACTTAGCCCACCAATTATCTATAATTACGTTGGTATCGTACTTAGCCCACCAATCATCTATAATTACGGTGGTAACGCACATAGCCCACCGTTAATATGCATCTCTATTTCAAATGTTCATCTGGGAACATCCTCAAACACTACCATTCTTACTTAGCTTTTTACGATAATTGTTCTCATTCACACAATGCATTAATAGTTATAACTTATACAACCAAGGTGCATCATTTACACATAACCCACTATGGGTTCATCATATACTGAATTCATCCCAATTCAGCTCTAACACATACATGTACCTCTCGTGGTACAACCACATTCATTCTCATTTTCAACATATTTATTGAATCACTCAAATTGTTAAGTAACACCTTTGAGTCTCATAAACATAAAGTCACACCAACATCATACCCCCGATAGGGTCATACATGAATTAACATATCAATGCCATGTCCCCGACATGGACTTATACAGAATCCCATACCGAGTCCTTATTCTAAATATGGTCTTACACGGGACCTTAATTACCATCGTATCACCCTAATTACATTTCCACTATTCATCGATTAAATCAAGACTTTCATGTCTTGATATCATATCAAAACATATTTAACGTACACATAGAGGAAATTACCAATTTATACAACATTGAAATATTGAAAACACTTCACTCAAGGTTGTAAAATTTAACACATGAACTTACCTCGATACCGAAAAGGGTAAAAAGGGACCTTTTTGCCCACATTTCTCTTTTCACCCGTTCTAGGTTTGAATCACGTTTTCTTCGATCTAGAAAAATAGATCTTACTCATTTAATCACTTATGAATCATAATACATCATAATCAACACTTATGCAAAAATGACTATTTTGCCCCTATACTTTGGCAAAATTACGATTTTGCCCCTAGGCTCGTAAATCACTTTTCATCACATTTTCTTTTTAAACAATCCTAGATGAACATTTAATCCTCTTACAACTATCCACAATTCCAACTATTTCATGCATAATGAACAAACTACAACATTTGCATCTTAGTCCAAAATTAAGTGTTTTCATGACAACACATTTCACAAAAGTTGTTTCTTATCTTTCTAACGTTCATTTTCTTCCAAAAAAAATCAGCAACCTACATAAAATATTTCATGACAAGTCCCTATACTTTCAACCATATTGCAAATTAGTCCCCTCATTAGCTAGCTTAAGCTTTGGGGACTCCAAAAGTACAAAATTTATCAATTAAAATCATCAAAATCACTTACTTGAGTGAAGAAAAGCTTGCTGAAATTTTTAGCTTCAAGAACCCCCATTCTTGCTTGTATTTTCGGTGGAAGAAGAGAAGAAAAAAAAAAGATGATAGCTTTTTGCTTATTTCATCTTATTTTATTCATTTTTCCACCTAATTTCCACCAATTTTGACCAAAATTAAATGCTCTTGTCCCCTATGTCAAATGGCCGGCCAACTCAGTTAAAACAAGGCCAAATTGCACATTTGGGACCTCCAATTGATATTCTATAGCTATTTGGCACCTCTAGCAAATAAAATAGAACTTTTGCACTTTATGCGATTTAGTCCTTTTTCGCGATTAAGCAAGAAATCGCTAAAGTTAAAGCACCAAAATTTTCATGCACCCTTATAAACATGTTATAACACATCAAATAACATGAAAATATTTTTCTCTAACCTCAGATTAGTAATCCCGAGATCACTGTTTTGACTAGCCCCTAAATCGGGCAATTACAATTGTAACACCCATTGCCCGTATTCTATGCCGGAACCGGGCACGAGGTGTTACCATACTTAACTCGCACAATCATACAATTTTGGGCTATCAAACTCATTTCAATTTAAAACTATTCCATTCATAGGTCTATCATTCTTATAATAGGCCTATGAGGCCCTAAGCATGCTTGCAAAAAGTTTCGGAGATAATTTGGAAAGTTTTACCTAAACAAGGGTCACACGCCTGTGGGGGAGATGGCACGCCCGTGTATCATCTCTCACGCCCGTGTTTGACACCCGTGGTCGACACTGACTAATCCACATGGTCTGGGCATGCCCGTGGCCCTGGCCCGTGTGCCAAACCTTGACATTCTGCCATATCCACACGCCCGTGTGCTTCAGCCGTGTGGCAATTTGAATTCCAAGTGCAAGGTGCAGACTTTACACGGCCTGGGCACACGCCCATGTGCTAGCCGTGCCACCCACACAGGTTAGACACACGCCCGTGTGTCTACCCATGTGGACAATTAGCAGGCTATTTACCAAGCTTTTGCCACTCTTCATTGCACACATGAATACACCATTACTAAATGTTCACATATTGCCAATTATAAATCTTGAATTATCACATTTAAACTATACAATAACGTCTTCATCCCATACACGAGGGAGAACTATTTCTAATATAATTACAACCAACTTAAGCCATCATCTGTGGCTATACACAATTGAACCTTAAACTCTCTTAGGCCAACACATTTTGCTATATCAACTATGACTTAATCAACTTTAAATTCTATCCCTATACATGCCATAACTTATAAGGACTAGAAACCTCATACCATGTGTCTACTCGATAGTGTGAAACATCTACGGTGGCCTCCAACCAGAGCTAGCTAAATTAACCTATAAGAGATGAGAAAGGCAGAGGAGTAAACGATAATGCTTAGTAAGTTCATATGCGTAAAATAATCAACTATTGATATTCATTGATTATACTCAAACGTAAGGTATTATAATGAGTTTTACTCTTAAACTCGTTGTTACCTACTCAATCATCCTTGAAGCTTACTCGTTCTGTCTCTTATCATATTCTAACCATGTCACAAGCCAAATGCTCATGTTAATTTGCATACATCTCTGCACTTGCCACCACATCATCACATAAAACAACGCAGCAAACATTTTGAATAAGCCACTCATACTACCAATTACTCGGTGGTTTCGCAGTTAGCCCACTAATCATCTATAATTAAGGTGGTATCGTACTTAGCCCACCAATCATCTATAATTACGGTAGTATCCCATACCGAGGCCATATTTTAAATATGGTCTTACACGGGACCTTAATTACCATTGTATCACACTAATTACATTTCCACTATTCATAGATTAAATCAAGACTTTCATGTCTTGACATCATAGAAAAACTGATTTAACGTACGCATAGAGGAAATAACCAATTTATACAACATCGAAATATTTAAAATACTTCACTCAAGGTTGTAAAATTTAACACATGAACTTACCTCGATACCCAAAAAGGTAGAAAGGGACCTTTTTGCCCACATTTCTCTTTTCTCCCGTTCTAGGTTCGAATCTCATTTTCTTCGATCTAGAACAGTAGAATTTACTCATTTAATCACCTACGAATCATAATACATCATAATCTACACTTAGGCAAAAATGACTATTTTGCCCCTATACTTTGGCAAAATTACGCTTTTACCCCTAGGCTCGTAAATCACTTTTCATCAAATTTTCTTATTAAACAAGCCTAGCTGACACATTTAATCCTCTTACAGCTATCCACAATTCCAACTATTTCATGCATAATGAACAAACTACAACATTTGCATCATAGTCTAAAATTAGGTGTTTTCATGACAACACATTTCACAAAAGTTGTTTCTTATCTTTCTAACATTCATTTTCTTCCATAAAAATTTAGAAACCTACATAAAATTTTTCATGGAAAGTCCCTATACTTTCAACCATATTGCAAATTAGTCCCATCATTAGCTAGCTTAAGCTTTGGGGACTCCAAAAGTACAAAATTTATCAATTAAAATCATCAAAATCACTTACTTGAGTGAAGAAAAGCTTGCTGAAATTTTTAGCTTCAAGAACCCCAATTCTTGCTTGTATTTTCGGTGGAAGAAGAGAAGAAAATAAAAAGATGATAGCTTTTTGCTTATTTCATCTTATTTTATTCATTTTTCCACCTAATTTCCACCAATTTTGAGCAAAATTAAATGCTCTTGTCCCCTATGTCACATGGCCGGCCAACTCACTTAAAACAAGGCCAAATTGCACATTTCGGACCTCCAATAGATATTCTATAGCTATTTGGCACCTCTAGAAAATAAAATAAAACTTTCGCACTTTATGCGATTTAGTCATTTTTCGCGATTAAGCAAGAAATCGGTAAAATTAAAGCACCAAAATTTTCATGCACCCTTATAAACATGTTATAACACATAAAATAACATGAAAATATTTTTATCTAACCTCAAATTAGTGATCCCGAGGTCACTGTTCCGACTAGCCCCTAAATTGGGCTGTTACAATTGTAACACCCCTTGCCCGTATTCTATGCCGGAACCGGGCACAGGGTGTTACCGTACTTAACTCGCAAAATCATACAATTTTGGGCTCTCAAACTCATTTCAATTTAAAACTATTCCATTCATAGGTCAATCATTCTTATAATAGGCTCACTAGGCCCTAAGCATGCTTCCAAAAGGTTTCGGAGATAATTTGGAAACTTTTGCCTAAACAGGGGTCACACGCCCGTGGGGGAGATGACACGCCCGTGTATCATCTCACACGCCCGTGTTCGACACTCGCGGTCGACACTGACTAATCCACACGGCCTAGGCATGCCCGTGGCCCTGGCCCGCGTGCCAAACCTGGACATTCTGCCATATCCACATGGCCTATACACAAGCCCGTGTGCTTCAGCCGTGTGGCGATTTGAATTCCAAGTGCATGGTGCAGACTTCACACGGCCTGGGCACACGCCCATGTGCTAGCCGTGCCTCCCACACGGTCTAGACACACGCCCGCGTGTCTACCCATGTGGACAATTAGCAGGCTATTTACCAAGCATTTTCCACTCTTCATTGCACACATGAATACACCATTACTAAATGTTCACATATTGCCAATTATAAATCTTGAATTAGCACATTTAAACTATACAATAACGTCTTCATCCCATACACGAGGGAGAACTATTTCTAATATAATTACAACCGACTTAAGCCATCATCTGTGGCTATACACAACTGAACCTTAAACTCTCTTAGGCCAACACATTGGCTATATCGACTATGACTTAATCAACTTTAAATTCTATCCATACACATGCAATAACTTTTATGGACTAGAAACCTCATACCACGTGTCTACTCGATAGTGTGAAACATCTACGGCGGCCTCCAACCCTAGCTAGCTAAATTAACCTATAAGAGATGAGAAAGCGATAATGCTTTGTAAGTTCATATGTGTAAAACAATCAACTATTGATATTCATTAATTATACTCAAACGTAAGGTATTGTAATGAGATTTACTCTTAAACTCATGGTTACCTACTCAATCATCCTTGAAGCTTTCTCGTTCTGTCTCTTACCATATTCTAACCATGTCACAAGCCAAATGCTCATGTTAATTTGCATACATCTCTGCACTTGCCACCACATCATCACCTAAAACAACGCATCAAACATTTTCAATAAGCCACTCATACTACCAATTACTCGGTGGTTTCGCACTTAGCCCACTAATCATCTATAATTACGGTGGTATCGCACTGAGCCCACCAATCATCTATAATTACGGTGGTATCACACTTAGCCCACCAATTATCTATAATTACAGTGGTATCGCACTTAGCCCACCAATTCTCTATCATTACGGTGGTATCGCACTTAGCCCACCAATCATCTATAATTACAGTGGTAACGCACATAGCCCACCGTTAATATGCATCTCTATTTCAAATGTTCATCCGAGAACATCCTCACACACTACCATTCTTACTTAGCTTTCTACGATAATCGTTCGCATTCACACAATGCATTAATAGTTATAACTTATGCAACCAAGGTACATCATTTACACATAACCCACTATGGGTTCATCATATACTGAATTCATCTCAATTCAGCTCTAACACATACATGTACCTCTCGTGGTACAACCACATTCATTCTCATTGTCAACATACTTATTGAATAACTCAAATTGTTAAGTAACACCTTTGAGTCTCAGACACATAAAGTCACACTGACATCATACCCCCGATAGGGTCATACATGAATTAACATATCGATGCCATGTCCCCAACATGGTCTTATACAAAATCCCATACCGAGGCCATATTCTAAATATGGTCTTACACGAGACCTTAATTACCATCGTATCACACTAATTACATTTCCACTATTAATGGATTAAATCAAGAATTTCATGTCTTGACATCATATAAAAACTTATTTAACATACACATAGAGGAAATAATCAATTTATACAACATTGAAATATTGAAAATACTTCACTCAAGATTGTAAAATTTAACACATGAACTTACCTCGATACCCAAAAGGGTAGAAAGGGACCTTTTTTGCCCACATTTCTCTTTTCTCCCGTTCTAGGTTCGAATCTCATTTTCTTCGATCTAGAACAATAGAATTTAGTAATTTAATCACTTACAAATCATAATACATCATAATCTACACTTAGGAAAAAAATGACTATCTTGCCGCTATACTTTGGCAAAATTACGCTTTTACCCCTAGGCTCGTAACTCACTTTTCATCAAATTTTCTTATTAAACAAGCCTAGCTGAACATTAATCCTCTTACAGCTATCCACAATTCCAACTATTTCATGCATAATGAACAAACTACAACATTTGCATCATAGTCTAAAATTAGTTGTTTTCATGACAACACATTTCACAAAAGTTGTTTCTTATCTTTCTAACATCATTTTCTTCCATAAAAATTTAGAAACCTACATAAACACTTTCATGGCAAGTCCCTATACTTTCAACCATATTGCAAATTAGTCCCCTCATTAGCTAGCTTAAGCTTTGGGGACTCCAAAAGTACAAAATTTATCAATTAAAATCATCAAAATCACTTACTTGAGTGAAGAAAAGCTTTCTGAAATTTTTAGCTTCAAGAACCCCCATTCTTGCTTGTATTTTCGGTGGAAGAAGAGAAGAAAAAAAAAAGATGATAGCTTTTTGCTTATTTCATCTTATTTTATTTATTTTTCCACCTAATTTCCACCAATTTTGACAAAAATTAAATGCTCTTGTCCCCTATGTCGTATGGCCGGCCAACTCACTTAAAACAAGGCCAAATTGCACATTTGGGACCTCTAATTGATATTCTATAGCTATTTGGCACCTCTAGAAAATAAAATAGAACTTTTGCACTTTATGCAATTTAGTCCTTTTTCGCGATTAAGCAAGAAATCGCTAAAGTTAAAGCACCAAAATTTTCATGCACCCTTATAAACATGTTATAACACATAAAATAACATGAAAATATTTTTCCCTAACCTCGGATTAGTAATTCCGAGATCACTGTTCTGACTAGCCCCTAAATCGGGCAGTTACAATTGTAACACCCCTTACCCGTATTCTATGTCGGAACCGGGCACGAGGTGTTACCATACTTAACTTGCACAATCATACAATTTTGGGCTATCAAACTCATTTCAACTTAAAACTATTCCATTCATAGGTCTATCATTCTTATAATAGGCCTACGAGGCCCTAAGCATGCTTGCAAAAGGTTTCGGAGATAATTTGGAAAGTTTTACCTAAACAAGGGTCACACGCCTGTGGGGGAGATGGCACGCCCGTGTATCATCTCTCACGCCCGTGTTTGACACCCGTGGTCGACATTGACTAATCCACACGGCCTGGGCATGCCCGTGGCCCTGGCCCGTGTGCCAAACCTTTACATTCTGCCATATCCACGCGCCCGTGTGCTTCAGCCGTGTGGCAATTTGAATTCCAAGTGCAAGGTGCAGACTTTACACGGCCTGGGCACACGCCCATGTGCTAGCCGTGCCTCCCACACAGTTTAGACACACGCCCGTGTGTCTACCCATGTGGACAATTAGCAGGCTATTTACCAAGCTTTTGCCACTCTTCATTGCACACATGAATACACCATTAATAAATGTTCACATATTGCCAATTATAAATCTTGAATTATCACATTTAAACTATACAATAACGTCTTCATCCCATACACGAGGGAGAACTATTTCTAATATAATTACAACTAACTTAAGCCATCATCTGTGGTTATACACAATTGAACCTTAAACTCTCTTAGGCCAACACATTTGGCTATATCAACTATGACTTAATCAACTTTAAATTCTATCCCTATACATGCCATAACTTATAAGGACTAGAAACCTCATACCATGTGTCTACTCGATAGTGTGAAACATCTACGACGGCCTCCAACCAGAGCTAGCTAAATTAACCTATAAGAGATGAGAAAGGCAGAGGAGTAACATATAATGCTTAGTAAGTTCATATGCGTAAAATAATCAACTATTGATATTCATTGATTATACTCAAACGTAAGGTATTATAATGAGTTTTACTCTTAAACTCATGGTTACCTACTCAATCATCCTTGAAGCTTACTCGTTCTGTCTCTTATCATATTCTAACCATGTCACAAGCCAAATGCTCATGTTAATTTGCATACATCTCTGCACTTGCCACCACATCATCACATAAAACAACGCAGCAAACATTTTGAATAAGCCACTCATACTACCAATTACTCGGTGGTTTCGCAGTTAGCCCACTAATCATCTATAATTACGGTGGTATCGTACTTAGCCCACCAATCATCTATAATTACGGTAGTATCACACTTAGCCCACCAATTATCTATAATTATGGTGGTATCGCACAAAGCCCACCAATTATCTATAATTAAGGTGGTATCGCACTTAGCCCAAAAATCATCTATAATTACGGTGGTAATGCACATAGCCCACCGTTAATATGCATCTCTATTTCAAATGTTCATCCGAGAACATCCTCACACACTACCATTCTTACTTAGCTTTCTACGATAATCGTTCGCATTCACACAATGCATTAATAGTTATAACTTATGCAACCAAGGTGCATCATTTACACATAACCCACTATGGGTTCATCATATACTGAATTCATCTCAATTCATCTCTAACACATACATGTACCTCTCGTGGTACAACCACATTCATTCTCATTTTCAACATACTTATTGAATCACTCAAATTGTTAAGTAACACCTTTGAGTCTCATACACATAAAGTCACACTGACATCATACCCTCGATAGGGTCATACATGAATTAACATATCGATGTCATGTCCCCGACATGGTCTTATATGAAATCGCATACCGAGGCCATATTCTAAATATGGTCTTACACGGGACCTTAATTACCATCGTATCACACTAATTACATTTCCACTATTCATAGATTAAATCAAGACTTTCATGTCTTGACATCATATAAAAACTGATTTAACGTACGCATAGAGGAAATAACCAATTTATACAACATCGAAATATTTAAAATACTTCACTCAAGGTTGTAAAATTTAACACATGAACTTACCTCGATACCCAAAAAGGTAGAAAGGGACCTTTTTGCCCACATTTCTCTTTTCTCCCGTTCTAGGTTCGAATCTCATTTTCTTCGATCTAGAACAGTAGAATTTACTCATTTAATCACTTACGAATCATAATACATCATAATCTACACTTAAGCAAAAATGACTATTTTGCCCCTATACTTTGGCAAAATTATGCTTTTGCCCCTAGGCTCGTAAATCACTTTTCATCAAATTTTCTTATTAAACAAGCCTAGCTGAACATTTAATCCTCTTACAGCTATCCACAATTCCAACTATTTCATGGATAATGAACAAACTACAACATTTGCATCATAGTCTAAAATTAGGTGTTTTCATGACAACACATTTCACAAAAGTTGTTTCTTATCTTTCTAACATTCATTTTCTTCCATAAAAATTTAGAAACCTACATAAAATATTTCATGAAAAGTCTCTATACTTTCAACCATATTGAGTGAAGAAAAGATTGCTGAATTTTTTACCTTCAAGAACCCCAATTCTTGCTTGAATTTTCGGTGGAAGAAGAGAAGAAAATAAAAAGATGATAGCTTTTTGCTTATTTCATCTTATTTTATTCATTTTTCCACCTAATTTCCACCAATTTTGAGCAAAATTAAATGCTCTTGTCCCCTATGTCACATGGCCGGCCAACTCACATAAAACAAGGCCAAATTGCACATTTCGGACCTCCAATTGATATTCTATAGCTATTTGGAACATCTAGAAAATAAAATAAAACTTTCGCACTTTATGCGATTTAGTCCTTTTTCGCGATTAAGCAAGAAATCGCTAAAATTAAAGCACCAAAATTTTCATGCACCCTTATAAACATGTTATAACACATAAAATAACAAGAAAATATTTTTATCTAACCTCAAATTAGTGATCCCGAGATCATCTGTTCGACTAGCCCCTAAATCGGTCATGTTACAATACAATTGTAACACCCTTGCCCGTATTCTATGCCTAAGCAAGACATGTATGCGTTACTGCACTTAACTCGCACAATCATACAATTTTGGGCTCTCAAACTCATTTCAATTTAAAACTATTCCATTCATAGGTCTATCATTCTTTTAATAGGCCCACTAGGCCCTAAGCATGCTTCCGAAAGGTTTCGGAGATAATTTGGGGTCACACGCCCGTGGGGGAGATGACATGCCCGTGTATCATCTCACATGCCAGTGTTCGACACCCGTGGTCGACACTGACTAATCCACACGCCTGGGCATGCCCGTGGCCCTGGCCCGCGTGCCAAACCTTGACATTCTGCCTTATCCACACGGCCTATACACACGCCCGTGTGCTTCAGCCGTGTGACGATTTGAATTCCAAGTGCATGGTGCAGACTTCACACGGCTTGGACACACGCCCATGTGCTAGCCGTGCCTCCCACACGGTCTAGACACACGCCCGCGTGTCTACCCATGTGGACAATTAGCAGGCTATTTACCAAGCATTTTCCACTCTTCATTGCACACATGAATACATCATTACTAAATGTTCACATATTGCCAATTATAAATCTTGAATTATCACATTTAAACTATACAATAACGTCTTCATCCCATAGACGAGGGAGAACTATTTCTAATATAATTACAACCGACTTAAGCCATCATCTATGGCTATACACAATTGAACCTTAAACTCTCTTAGGCCAACACATTTGGCTATATCAACTATGACTTAATCAACTTTAAATTCTATCCATACACATGCAATAACTTATAAGGACTAGAAACCATATAACACGTGTCTACTCGATAGTGTGAAACATCTACGGCGGCCTCCAACCCGAGCTAGCTAAATTAACCTATAAGAGATGAGAAAGCGATAATGCTTTGTAAGTTCATATGCGTAAGACAATCAACTATTGATATTCATTAATTATACTCAAACGTAAGGTATTATAATGAGATTTACTCTTAAACTCATGGTTACCTACTCAATCATCCTTGAAGCTTTCTCGTTCTGTCTCTTACCATATTCTAACCATGTCACAAGCCAAATGCTCAAGTTAATTTGCATACATCTCTTCACTTGCCACCACATCATCACCTAAAACAACGCATCAAACATTTTCAATAAGCCACTCATACTACCAATTACTCGATGGTTTCGCACTTAGCCCACTAATCATCTATAATTACGGTGGTATCGCACTTAGCCCACCAATCATCTATAATTACGGTGGTATCGCACTTAGCCCACCAATTATCTATAATTACAGTGGTATCGCACTTAGCCCACCAATTATCTATCATTACGGTGGTATCGCACTTAGCCGAACAATCATCTATAATTCAGTGGTAACGCACATAGCCCACCGTTAATATGCATCTCTATTTCAAATGTTCATCCGGGAACATCCTCACACACTACCATTCTTACTTAGCTTTCTACGATAATCGTTCGCATTCACACAATGCATTAATAGTTATAACTTATGCAACCAAGGTGCATCATTTACACATAACCCACTATGGGTTCATCATATACTGAATTCATCTCAATTCAGCTCTAACACATACATGTACCTCTCGTGGTACAACCACATTCATTCACATTTTCAATATACTTATTGAATCACTCAAATTGTTAAGTAACACCTTTGAGTCTCATACACATAAAGTCACACTGACATCATACCCCAGATAGGGTCATACATGAGTTAACATATCGATGCCATGTCCCCAACATGGTCTTATACAAAATCCCATACCGAGGCCATATTCTAAATATGGTCTTACACGGGACCTTAATTACCATCGTATCACACTAATTACATTTCCACTATTCATGGATTAAATCAAGACTTTCATGTCTTGACATCATATAAAAACTTATTTAACGTACACATAGAGGAAATAATCAATTTATACAACATCGAAATATTGAAAATACTTCACTCAAGGTTGTAAAATTTAACACATGAACTTACCTCGATACCCAAAAGGGTAGAAAGGGACCTTTTTGCCCACATTTCTCTTTTCTCCCGTTCTAGGTTCGAATCTCATTTTCTTCGATCTAGAACAATAGAATTTACTCATTTAATCACTTACAAATCATAATACATCATAATCTACACTTAGGAAAAATGACTATTTTGCCCCTATACTTTGGCAAAATTACGCTTTTACCCTTAGGCTCGTAACTCACATTTCATCAAATTTTCTTATTAAACAATCCTAGCTGAACATTAATCCTCTTACAGCTATCCACAATTCCAACTATTTCATGCATAATGAACAAACTACAACATTTGCATCATAGTCTAAAATTAGGTGTTTTCATGACAACACATTTCACAAAAGTTGTTTCTTATCTTTCTAACATTCATTTTCTTCCATAAAAATTTAGAAACCTACATAAAATCTTTCATGGAAAGTCCCTATACTTTCAACCATATTGCAAATTAGTCCCCTCATTAGCTAGCTTAATCTTTGGGGACTCCAAAACTACAAAATTTATCAATTAAAATCATCAAAATCACTTACTTGAGTGAAGAAAAGCTTGCTGAAATTTTTAGCTTCAAGAACCCCAATTCTTGCTTGTATTTTCGGTGGAAGAAGAGAAGAAAATAAAAAGATGATAGATTTTTGCTTATTTCATCTTATTTTATTCATTTTTCCACCTAGTTTCCACCAATTTTGAGCAAAATTAAATGCTCTTGTCCCCTATGTCACATGGCCGGCCAACTCACTTAAAACAAGGCCAAATTGCACATTTGGGACCTCCAATTGATATTCTATAGCTATTTGGCACCTCTGGAAAATAAAATAAAACTTTCGCACTTTATACGATTTAGTCCTTTTTCGCGATTAAGCAAGAAATCGCTAAAATTAAAGCACCAAAATTTTCATGCACCCTTATAAACATGTTATAACACATAAAATAACATGAAAATATTTTTATCTAACCTCAAATTAGTGATTTCGAGATCACTGTTCCGACTAGCCCCTAAATCGAGCTGTTACAATAGTAACACCCCTTGCCGGTATTCTATGCCGGAACCGGGCACAGGGCGTTACCGTACTTAACTCGCACAATCATACAATTTTGGGCTCTCAAACTCATTTCAATTTAAAACTATTCCATTCATAGGTCTATCATTCTTATAATAGGCCCACGAGGCCCTAAGCATGCTTCCAAAAGGTTTCGGAGATAATTTGGAAACTTTTACCTAAACAGGGGTCACAAGCCCGTGGGGGAGATGACACGCCCGTGTATCATCTCACACGCCCGTGTTCGACGCCCGTGGTAGACACTGACTAATCCACACAGCCTGGGCACGCCCGTGGCCCTGGCCCGTGTGCCAAACCTTGACATTCTGCCATATCCACACGGCCTATACACACGCTCGTGTGCTTCAGCCTTGTGACGATTTGAATTCCAAGTGCATGGTGCAGACTTCATACGGCCTTGGCACACGTCCATGTTCTAGCTGTGCCTCCCACACGGTCTAGACACACGCCCACGTGTCTACCCATGTGGACAATTAGCAGGCTATTTACCAAGCCTTTTCCACTCTTCATTGCACACATGAATACACCATTACTAAATGTTCACATATTGCCAATTATAAATCTTGAATTATCACATTTAAACTATACAATAACGTCTTCATCCCATAGACGAGGGAGAACTATTTCTAATATAATTACAATCGACTTAAGCCATCATCTGTGGCTATACACAATTGAACCTTAAACTCTCTTAGGCCAACACATTTGGCTATATCAACTATGACTTAATCAACTTTAAATTCTATCCATACACATGCAATAACTTATAAGGACTAGAAACCTCATACCACGTGTCTACTCGATAGTGTGAAACATCTACGGCGGCCTCCAACCCGAGCTAGCTAAATTAACCTATATGAGATGAGAATGTGATAATGCTTAGTAAGTTCATATGCGTAAAACAATCAACTATTGATATTCATTGATTATACTCAAACGTAAGGTATTATAATGAGATTTACTCTTAAACTCATGGTTACCTCCTCAATCATCCTTGAACCTTTCTCGTTCTGTCTCTTTCCATATTCTAACCATGTCACAAGCCAAATGCTCATGTTAATTTGCATACATCTCTGCACTTGCCACCACATCACCACCTAAAACAACGCATCAAACATTTTCAATAAGCCACTCATACTACCAATTACTCGGTGGTTTCGCACTTAGCCCACTAATCATCTATAATTACGGTGGTATCGCACTTAGCCCACTAATCATTTATAACTACGGTGGTATCGCACTTAGCCCACCAATTATCTATAATTACAGTGGTATCACACTTAGCCCACCAATTATTTATCATTACGGTGGTATCGCACTTAGCCCACCAATCATCTATAATTACGGTGGTAACGCACATAGCCCACCGTTAATATGCATCTCTATTTCAAATGTTCATCCGGGAACATCCTCACACACTACCATTCTTACTTAGCTTTCTACGATAATCGTTCGCATTCACACAATGCATTAATAGTTATAACTTATGCAACCAAGGTGCATCATTTACACATAACCCACTATGGGTTCATCATATACTGAATTCATCTCAATTCAGCTCTAACACATACATGTACCTCTCGTGGTACAACCACATTCATTCTCATTTTCAATATACTTATTGAATCACTCAAATTGTTAAGTAACACCTTTGAGTCTCATACACATAAAGTCACACTGACATCATACCCCCGATAGGGTCATACATGAATTAAAATATCGATGCCATGTCCCTGAAATGGTCTTATATGAAATCCCATACCGAGGGCATATTCTAAATATTGTCTTACACGGGACCTTAATTACCATCGTATCACACTAATTACATTTCCACTGTTCATGGATTAAATCAAGACTTTCATGTCTTGACATCATATCAAAACATATTTAACGTACACATAGAGGAAATAACCAATTTATACAACATTGAAATATTGAAAATACTTCACTCAAGGTTGTAAAATTTAACACATGAACTTACCTCGATACCGAAAAGGGTAGAAAGGGACCTTTTTGCCCACATTTCTCTTTTCTCCTGTTCTAGGTTCGAATTTCATTTTATTTGATTCAGAACAGTATAATTCACTCATTTAATCACTTATGAATCATAATCTATCATAATCTACACTTAGGCAAAAATGACTATTTTGCCCCTATACTTTGGTAAAATTACGATTTTGCCCCTAGCCTCGTAAATCACTTTTCATCACATTTTCTTATGAAAAAGGCCTAGCTGAACATTTAATCCTCTTACAACTATCCAAAATTCCAACTATTTCATGCATAATGAACAAACTACAACATTTGCATCTTAGTCCAAAATTAGGTGTTTTCATGACAACACCTTTCACAAAAGTTGTTCCTTATCTTTCTAACATTCATCTTCTTCCATAAAAATTCATCAACCTACATAAACTCTCTCGTGGGAAGTCCCTATACTTTCAACCATATTGCAAATTAGTCCCCTCATTAGCTAGCTTAAGCTTTGGGGACTCCAAAATTTAAAAAATTTTCAATTAAAATCATCAAAATCACTTACTTGTGTGAAGAAAAGCTTGCTGAAATTTTCAGCTTCAAGAACCCCCATTCTTACTTGTATTTTTGGTGGAAGAAGAGAAGAAAATAAAAAGATGATAGCTTTTTGCTTATTTCATCTTATTTTATTCATTTTTCCACCTAATTTCCACCAATTTTGACCAAAACTAAATGCTTTTGTCTCCTATGTCACATGGCCGGCCAACTCACTTAAAATAAGGCCAAGTTGCACATTTGGGACCTCCAATTGATATTCTATAGCTATTTGGCACCTCTAGCAAATAAAATAGAACTTTCGCACTTTATGCGATTTATGCGATTTAGTCCTTTTTCGCGATTAAGCAAGAAATCGCTAAAATTAAAGCACCAAAATTTTCATGCACCCTTAGAAACATGTTATAACAGATAAAATAACATGAAAACATTTTTCTCTAACCTCAGATTAGTGATCCCGAGATCACTGTTCTGACTGGCCCCTAAATCGAGCTGTTACAGGTAAACACTTAAGGTGTATTACAATAGACATAGAACTAAAATATTTAGTATTTAATTTTTCTTTAAAACTGTAAGATAGGAAATTGAAATTTGATTGAAGTTAGCTAGTAATTATTTTTTCTAAAACTGTTGATCAAATTTAAGACCATAGGATACATAATGAACGACCGTAGAATGAGGAACTATGGGGCTCAGCGTCGAGCTACCAGGTTGAGTCATTTGATTTTCAAGGATGCCTAACCTTGAGGCAAATGGCATCGTGATTGTGCCTACTTCTGAAGGCAAAAACCAGAAGGTTGGGGATGATGCAGTGTCTCAAGTGACATTGGGAATCTTAGAAAGGGTTTTCAAGATGATGGTTGAAAGGACTTATATGGAGGAAGAGAGTAAACGCTTAGAGTGCAAGAGAAAGGAAGAGATTAATGTTCAAAAAAGGAGAGAGTCTGCTTCCACTAGTCCAAATCTGTGACCTTTAAAGTGGGCCAAAGGATCCAGACCTCAGCAAAAGGTTGTAGTAGTTATTATTTGAGAAATTGTTAGATCAAATAAGGTTTCTATTTGTATATATTGTGGTAAGTGTAATCTAGTAGAGCTTCTGCTAAAATTAGGAATTGGGGTAGAGGAATCTATTAGTAACGTGTCCGTAATAAGATCTGGAAGATATATGTTGGGAATTTAAGGAGACGCATTGTCTGGAATTGTGTTCGAGTTAGAGTTGCACAGTGAAAGCTTGGTGGCTTGGTTTGAAGGAAAACGGGTAACATATTTTGTGACAAAGAAAATTTTGTGGACGAAACTTCTTTAAGGAGTGGAGAATTGTAACATCCCAAAAATTAGGGGTTAGTAGAATTGGGTTTGTGAATCGAGAGAGAGTGGTCATCCTTTCAACATTATCCCAAACCCCATGCAATATGTCATGGAATTGCACATATGTAAACTCAAAATTATATAGGGCTTTTTTATATGTTTTTACCACCTTTTTACTTAATTATTATGTTTATCTCGAGTAATTATTATTGAAATAAGTGAATTTACTTAATTAGTAATTTTAGACATGAATTTTGGAAGTATGTGAAATTACGCTTAATTACATGATTTTCATGCATATTTTGTACTAATTCATGTTAATTTAATAATGTTTGTACTTTTCATTATGTAGGAGGTCCACTGAAGATATGATTTAAAAAAATTAACGATGGCCATGAACAAATTGTCCATGTGGACGGCAAGACCATGAAATTTTTGGCATGGGGTTGACTACTTGACCCAGTAAAGAAGGTGATAAAAGATGGACATGTCTGCTAAGTTATTGGACTGAAAAAACCATCCAACAAGGGGAATTAAAAGCCCAATTTCGGCACTTGATGTTGGCTGCCCAAAATGTATTTTGGAATATTTAATTGAAGGTCCATGCAGTTGGAAAATAATCAAAATTTAGCCCAAGAACTTTCCTATTGAAACTGTCCACTCTATAGCTATTTTTAGCTTGAAATTTAAATTCAAAATTGAGAAGACTTGGTCATCCCTTTTCCTTGAAGCATTGCCAGCAACATGAGAGAGAGAAGGAAGGAAATTTAAACCTATTTTTAGTAAATTAAAGCCCTTACCTTCACCTACAAATACCTTTCCATTCCTCACTTTTCAATCATCCCTCATTTATCAACATTCCTCTCTCACTCACTCTAGTTTTCTCTCAATTATTTTTCTCTTTTTCCCTTGCATAGCCGTCCATCCCCTCTCCCTTCTTTAGCCTCAAAAGCTTTGTTAAAAGCACTCTTTAGTCGACTACCTTCTAAAACCTTAGAAAAAGAATCTTCAATCAGAACGAAGGAGCGCTTTTGTCAGAATAGATTCAAAAGGCTACTGAACTGAGCAGACTTGAGCACATCAGTCAGAATATATCCAAAAGACTACTGAATTGAGTCTACTCTTTCCTCTTGATTTTCTATTTTAACATGTTTTCTTTGAGTTTTATGCTTTTGACATCAACTATGAAGTTTTAAATCCTATTTGCTGGGATAATTATATTAAGTTAATGATATTTATTTAATTCATGTTAACATGTTTTGTGCCTCAGTCAATTATGCTTTCAATTAATATCATGATGTATTTCATTCATACGTGATTAGGTGCACTCAGATTAGCTGAGCGATCCTAACCAGACGACCGCTAGTAGATGCATAATTGAAAAGTGCAATGCTTAATTTAGGTCATTAAAACCGACTAAGTTAAGGTTTATGATATCTTTAGTTAGTTCCATTATCTTGGATGGTTTTTAGATTTATGTAATTAAACTAATGCAAACGTAAATGTCCCTGTGACCTTGCATAAATTCAAAGAAACCCTTAGTCTATTATGATTGGTAACATGCATCTTTAACTAAGTAAAAGATCCGAGAGCACATAATTTGGTTTCTATACCCATAAGAGATCGAGTTGCCATAAAAGTAATTCTGAACATGTTAATGATGAAAGTAAGTTGATTTGATTATTATAATTATTCTAGCCCATTTAATGTTGATTATTTTTGTTGGTAAAGCCTTCATTCATACATTTATGTAAATTGCATTTAGATTAGAAATTGCATTAGGGATCACTCTTGCATTTAATTAATCTAATCATCACCATCCAAATTTATTGAGTTTTTTTTTACATCAAATTGTTAATTATAATTTTGCAATTAATTATTTAAGCTTATATAGTCCTTGTGGAGACGATAACTCATTTTTACTTACTTATTACTTGAACGACTGCGTACACTTGTGTAAACACGTTACAATCCATTTCAAGTTTTTGGCGCCGTTGTTGGGGACTGTTGCCTTAATCATTCTTTGTGAAATTATTTTTACAATTTGGTTCTTATTTTTCTATTTTATTTAATTTCTAACTCTACTAATTTATTCTTTGTTCTTTACTATTTATTTATTTATCAGGTCTTTTATGAGCATAGATCGAATCATTGATCTATTACCCGTAGACCCTGAAATCGAGCAGACTTTTAGACAAAGAAAACGCGAAAGAATTGCTCAAAGATAAGCCAAGATGGACCTTGGAAATCAGAACGATGGACAAGGTAATGGAGACAATCATGTGCACTACCCAATCCTTATTGCTGATGATAGGGATCGTGCCATCAGACGATACACTGTGCAACTCTTTAATGAGTTAAATCTGAGAATTAGAAGGCTGAATATTGAGGCACCTTAATAAGAATTGAAACCAATGATGTTTCAAATGCTCCAAACGGTAGGCCAGTTCAGTGTTATGCCCATGAAAGATCCACACTTACCCCTTTGTTTGTTCATGGAGGTAAGTGATTCATTCAATATAGCTTGTGTGACAAAAGACACACTGAGGTTGAAACTATTTCCATACTCATTGCGAGATCAAGCACGAGCATGGCTAAATTCATTGCCACCCAGTTCAATATCTATTTGGATGATGAGTCTTTGTATGAGGCTTGTGAAAGATTCAAGGAATTACTTCGTAAGTGTCCTCATCATGGGATTCCTCATTGTATCCAATTGGAGACATTTTATAACAGTCTCAACGTACATACAAGATTAATGGTGGATGCTTCTGCAAATGGTGTGATTTCGTCCAAGTCTTATAATAAGTCTTATGTGATCATTGAAAGGATCGCAAGCAATAAGTACCAATGGCGGACAAATAGAGTAGTTTTAGGAAGACGTGTAGCCAGAGTGCATGAAGTGGACGCATTGACTTCACTCTCTGCTCAGGTATCTTCTATTTCCTCTATGTTAAAACAATTTACTACTAATAATTTAAATAATTTTGCATCTCAATCACCAATTCAATATGATGTAGTTTCATGTGTATATTGTGGGGATAGTCATTCTTTCGAGAATTTCCCTTCGAATCTCGAATCAGTGTACTATGTAAGGAGCCAGTATAAAAATAGAAATAGACACGGACCGTAGCCCAATTTCTACAATCCATTGTGGTGGAACCCTCCAAACATTTCCTGGAGTAATTAAGGAAATGGACCAAACAATAATGAAGTGCTGCATAGACCCAACCAAACCCATGGGTTTAACCAACAAGCCCCAAAACAACCCCAATTAGAATCCTCGAGTAGTTTGGAGGACTTGTTGAAGGAATAAATAGAAAAAAATTACACCTTGATCTAAAGTCAAGTAGCAACGCTGAAAAATCTTGAGAACTAGTTGGGTCAATTAGCTACTGAGCTTTGTAGTAGACCACAAGGAGCCTTGCCGAGCGATACAAAAAATTTGAGAAATTTGGGTAAAGAACATTGTAAAGTGGTAGAGTTACGGAGTGGTAAAAATTTGGAGCTTAATAAGGTTGTGGTTGAAGATGAGCCTACTGGAATGGAGGAAAGTCAACCAACAGTTGAAGTTCCTACAACAGAAAAATTAGAAGCTGAAAAATCTGATGAGGTACAATTCAAAAAGTTCTTGGATGTTTTAAAGTAGCTACATATCAACATACCATTGGTAGAGGCTTTAGAACAAATGCCCAATTACGTGAAGTTTATGAAGGATATCTTGTCCAAGAAGAAATGACTTAGTGAGTATGAGACTGTCGCTTTGACGAAGGAGTGTAGTGTGTACTTACAGAAAGAACTACCTCTAAAACTGAAGGATAGTAGAAGCTTTACGATACCTTGGAACATCGATGAATCCTACTACGGTAAAGCTTTGTATGACTGAGGAGCAAGAATCAACTTGATGCCCAAATCCATTTTCAAGAGGTTGGGAATAGGAGAAGTAGGACCCACTACTATAATACTTCAACTTCCAGGTCAATCATTAGCATATCCCAAAGGACAGATTGATGATGTTTTAGTAAGAGTCAATAATTTTTTTTTCCTACTAATTTCATTGTTTTGGATTTTGAAGCAAATAAAGAAGTTTCAGTCATCCTAGGGAGACATTTCCTAGCCACGGGAAAAACCTTGATAGATGTGCAAAAAGGCGAACTCACCATACGAGTTTAAGACGATAAGGTAACGTTTAACATTCTGAAAGCAATAAAGTTTCGTAATTTGTTGGAAGAGTGTTTCGTAATAGAGGAATTATAAGCCTTAGTTTATATGGGAAGCAATTCTTAAGAAGACCCGTTGGAAGAAATCTTAGGGTCTGAACCATTTGAAGATGAAAAAGGTAATTAAGGTTTGGTTTTGATGAAGTCAATCCGAGGAGTTATATTCAACCACCGCGGTTTGAACTGCTAGAGTTGGAAGTTAGAGAATTTACACAACCCAAGTTTTCAATTGAGGAACTGTCCAAACTCGAACTAAAGGTACTTCCGTCTCACCTAAAATATGTTTATCTTTGTGATAGTTCTACTTTTCCTATGATTATTTCAGTGGAACTGACAGAACATCAAGAAGGCAATTGATTATTCTCTTAAATAAATTTAAGAAGGAAATTGGTTAGACCATAGCTGACATATGAGGTATAAGTCCTTCCTTCTGCATGCATAAAATTATTTTAGCGGAAGGTGAAAATGGTAAGATTGATGGATGAAGGAGACTTAACTCTATCATGAAAGAAGTGGTTCGGAAGGAGGTAATTAAGTGGTTTGATGTGGGAATTATTTACCCCATCTCAAATAGTTCTTGGTTAAGTCCAGTATAATGCGTACCAAAGAAAGGTGGGATCACGATTGTTGAGAATGAGTGAAATGAGTTAATTCTGGTGTGAACTATCACGGATTATAGAATCTGTATTGACTACAGAAAGCTGAACAAATCCACTCATAATGATCATTTTCCTTTACCTTTAATGGATCAAATGTTAGATCGTCTAGCATGTAATGAATTTTATTTCTTTTTAGATGGATATTCAGGATACAATTAAATAGTTGTAGCCTTGGAAGACTAACATAAAACTACATTTACCTTTCCATATGGTACATTCTCTTTTAGGCGAATGTTTTTTTGCCTATGTAATGCACCTACCACATTTCAGCGATGTATGATGGCAATTTTCACTGATATGGTTGAATATTATGTCGAGGTTTTCATGGATGATTTATCTATGTCTGGTAATACTTACGATATTTGGTTGAATAATTTGGCTAATGTACTCAAAAGGTGCGAGGAGACTAATCTCATCCTTAACAGGGAGTTTTATGGTTAAGGAGGGAATTATCTTAGGGCTTAAGATTTCCAAAAATGGGATTGAAGTGGATAAAGCAAAGGTGGATGTAATTGAGAGATTACCACCTCCAGTTAGAGTGACAGGAGTTTGAAGCTTCTTAGGCCATGTTGGTTTTTATCGTAGATTTATATAGGATTTTTCAGAAATTTCTAAACCATTTTGTATGCTTTTAGAAAAAGATGTTTTTTTTTTAAAAAAAAAACATGTTTAAAAGCTTTTGAAAATTTGAAAAATCGGTTACTTTCAGCCTCAATAATTATCACACTTGTTTGGAACATGCCTTTTGAGTTAATGTGTGATGCAAGCGATTTTGCTCTTGCAGCTGTGATGGGCCAAAGGAGGAATAAAGTCTTCCATCCTATCTACTATGTAAGTAGAACTTTGACAGGAGCCTAGATCAATTATATGGTAATTGAAAAAGAACTCTTTGCTATTGTTTTTGCTTTTGAAAAGTTTCGTTCATATCGTATAGGTACCAAAGTTTCAGTATTTACCGACTATGCTACCATTAAGTACTTACTCACAAAGAAAGATGCTAGACCAAGGCTAATTCGATAGATACTTTTGCTCCAGGAATTTTGAAACACCCCAAACCTGGCCCACAAGCCTTGACCGGATCTGATATGTTCCTTCAGAAAACTTAACTAAATCGTGTTTCATGATTTGATAAAATATGTCAACTTATTAAAACAAGTTTGAAAATTTAGCGAGTTGGAAACCGAGTTGTAGTTCAGTTTGTATTTCTTTAAAAAAAAAACGTTTCCTTCATTTCTAACAAATTGAAAACAATGCCTGATTTTAGAGCTTATTAAGTTGAAAACCGTAGTGGACTAAGTGTTAAAACATTTGAAGTTGTTTAAGAAAAATGTTTAGTTATTTATTTGCCGATTATCGTGTGAAAAATAAAACTTAGAACATAAAACTTAAACAATTAAATAGTGGCCTTATTACAAACTTTAAAATACCAAATAAATCCCGAAAGAAAAGTATGCGAATATAACGGAAAATTCAACCATTCGAAAACCTAAAAAACGTTGGGCATGGCCACCCCGTAGTCCTCGCTGACCCGATCCATAATACTAGGCATCACCTGCAAAAAGTTAGCCCACGAAGGGTGAGTCAACAGACTCAATGTGTAACGCAGCTACACCAAAAACCCAACAGATCATAGCCTTAACCATAACATTTTAAGCAAAGCCCATTTTAGTCACATTCGGCCATAAGCCCACACATAGCATATCGGATCATAGCATATCAAATCACAGTTAAATAAGATGAAAATGAAATCCCGAGCCCACCTAGATATCCATCCTCTACACACCACCCATACCTGCCAATCACACCGTGGGGATTACTAAATCGACCCTCCATCCGCTACACACCCTCGAAGGCAGTCGCTGCAGACAACTACACATCGCCCTTATAATGTGGCATAGCCACCAGATAATGTGACAGAGTCACCGGATTCATAATATGTGACATAAGTCACCGGATAATGTGGTAAAACCACCAGAACACTTCCCCTTTATCATTATCACCCATATGCCCATGCATCACACAAAATATACAGATATCATGCAATATACCTTACCCCAAAGCCATAACGAAATTACACATATTTCCATATCAATGTTTATAAACATTATTAACGGAGTGTTAAGGGGTAACGTACCTGAACGCACTATACCATTGAATGGTACCCTTAGCCATGTTATTCATATTTTTATTAACATATATTTAACGTAATACTATTAATCTATCGGGAATTAGTGTAGGGTTACACACCTGATAACAGTGAGAATGACACTCGACATCGACACTCTCGCCATCGGGGATAACAAATGATCTACTTATCCCTTTCGATCTTTGGCCCACAACCCGATGGCCAATCATCATGCAAGCAGAAACCGAGCGTTTCTTGAATCTAGGGGTAGGAACTACCCCTTTCTCTCCTCCACTAGTACTCGCATCCATTGAGGAACACTTAATCAAAACCCAGTTAATTAATATGTAAGATCTAAACAAAACATAATCTATAACTTAAACACCCTTACCGAAATAGATCTGAATCCCAAGCCTCCTCCTTTATCTTTGTGGAAAACCCCCTAAAATACCATAGTTAGAATCGGCAACTCTCAATAAGTAATATGGCCTTTGGCCGAATATTACAACTCCATTACCTTGCTTTCTTAAATCCCGATAACTATTGTCTACTCTTGTAGTTGTCGAAATCCCTACATGGCTTAAGTTAGAATCGGCTTAGTGCATTAAAACCAGTAGAAGTGGCCCTTGGCCGAATGGTATACCTTACTTACCTTGAATCTCCAAAATCCTGAAAGATCTCCTTCTAATCGTCGGCTACAGAGAATCCCGAAATCCACCTTCATGGTTTCAGCCAAATGAGATCTAGGGATTAGTGTCCTTGATTTCGATAGGCTAAAATAAGAGAAAGAGATTTGAACCAGAAGAGATCCCTTACCGAACAAGAGTGACCAAACACAATGATCACTGGCTCTAAGAAATCGACAAGAGGAGAAAGATGATCGGCTTTTAGTGCTTCAGAACAATCGGCTATAGTCCAGAGATACCTTCGGCTTTTGAAAGAATCGCGAGAAGAAGAAGAGAAGAATGATGGTGTGGCTCAAGTTAGGATTCGGCTTAGGGGATTTTGGCTACTAGGTGAATTCGGCTTTTATCAAAAGAATGGAGAAGAGATGTTTGGGACCTTAAGAGTTGCGGCAATGGTGGGAATGAATGAAAGAGAGGTGTCGGCCTTAGCATAATAAAGGAGAAGAAAAGGGGTGAGGGTTTCGGTCTAAAGATGAGTAAAGTGAAGAAGAGAATGGAGAAGAGAGTGGCCTTAATGGTCTTCCCAAATTCGGCTAAAGCAAAGAAAATAGAGGAGACTTTGAAAGGTTTCTGACTACCACTTTCGGCACAAATCTAAGGGAGGAAAAGAAAGCTAAAATGTACCTAAAACCCCTTAAGCCAATTCTGCACTTAACTCCCCCTTGTATGACCGAATATGCCCCCTCCAAATTCCCTTTGCCGGCCAACTCTTCCCCTCTTCTCAAATCCCTTCTTCTTCTCCTACTTTTCCTCTTCTCCCCTCATTCAAAAGTATTTGAATGAGTCAACACTTATCTTTCTCTCTTAGCCGAATTTTCAAATGAATTTGACCAAATCAAATGCTCATCCATTCAGTGTCCCTGTGCCGTCCAACACTGCACTTCCTTGCCGAAAAATAAAAGCCCAAAACGCTACCTGTGCTGCTCGAACCTAAGTCCCTTCACACTCCCTGAGGCGTCACTCTCCTGTGCTCTAAGTGGTGCCTCCCTTGCCACTTTACCAGTTAAGTTCTTGTGTCTTAATCCACATACTAAACTCCTTAAGGCCTAGCTCCCTTAGCTCTCCTTTAAGACTTAAAAATCCAATATTTTTCTAAGGCATCTACCTACTCCCCAGGGTTTCCGAAGCCCTCAAAACACATACAAACCACACACAAGCATGCTACTACATACACTCAAGTTAAAACGCATAACCCCTAAATCCCAGATATTACAGTTCTACCCCCTTAAAAATAATTTCGGCCTCGAAATTACCTGACTACAATAGGTGAGGGTATTGCTGCCGCATTGCTTCCTCCGGCTCCCAAGAAGCTTCTTCCGATCCATGGTTACGCCATAACACTTTGCCTAGAGGAACTAATTTCCTCCATAACACCTTCACATCTCGTTCTAGAATCTGAATCGGGTCTTCCTCATAGGACAAGTCTGACCTCAGCTCCACCTCCTCAACTGGCACTACATGAGATGGATCCGATCGGTAACGACGTAGCATCGAAATGTGGAACACATCGTGCATCTGCTTCAATTCCGAAGGCAACTCTAACTAATATGCCACTGGTCCAACCCGCTTCAAAACCCGATAAGGTCCTATAAACCTGGGACTTAACTTACCCTTGCGACCAAATCTCATCACCTTTTTCCACGGTGAAACTTTCAGAAACACCGATCCCCTACGCAAACTCTATCTCCTTCCGTTTGAGATCTCGCATACGACTTTTGTCCGTCGACGCTTCCTTCAAACCGTGCCGAATTACCTTAACCTTTCTTCGGATTCGCCACAACTGCGGACCTAAAACATGACGTTCCCCATTACCGTCCAACACGTAGGAGTGCGACACTTCCGTCCATACAGTGCTTCGTACGGTGCCATCCAAATACTTGCTTGATAGCTGTTGTTGTACGCAAACTCTGCTAAAGGCAAGAATTCCTCCCAACTTCCTCTGAAGTCTATCACGCAACCCCTCAACATATCCTCTAACACTTGAATTACCCATTTCAGATTGGCCGTCCGACTGCGGATGAAATGCCGTGCTAAAATCTAATCTGGTGCCCAATGCCTGATGCAATGCTTTCCAAAATCGAGACGTAAACCTCGGATCCCTATCCAAAATAATTGACACTGGCACTCCGTGCAGCCTCACAATTTCTGCCACATACAATTTTGCCAACCTTTGCAGAGAATAGTCAACCCATACTGGTATGAAATGTGCAGACTTTGTCAACCGATCCACTATCACTCATACCGAGTCCTTCTTAGTAGGCGTAAGGGGAAGCCCACTAACGAAGTCCATGGTAATTCTCTCCCACTTCCACTGCGGAATCTGTATCGGCTGAAGCAACCCCGAAGGTACTTGGTGTTCAGCCTTGACTTGCTGACACGTTAAACACTTCCTTACAAATTCTGTAACTTCCCGCTTAAGACCAGGCCACCAAAACTGATCCCGTAGATCCCTGTATAACTTACTTCCTCCAGGATGCATAGCATAAGGACTACTATGCGATTCCCGAAGAATTCTCTATCTTAGTTCCTCATCCTTCGGCATACATACACTACCTTGGAAACACAACACTCCGTCGCTGTTTACCCCATAGTCTTCCAATTCCCGTGGCCGCACTGCGCAGAGCTTAGCACTCGATCATCATCTACCGCTTGTTTTTCTTTCACCTGACTTAACCATGTCGGCTTCACCTGCAACTCTGCTAGCAGACTTCCGTCGTCATAAAGGCTAAGATGTGCAAACATCGCCCTCAGCTCCGACACTACTTTCTGACTTAGGGCATCTGCCACTACATTCGCCTTACCCGGGTGATACTCTATAGAACAATCGTAGTCTTTCAATAACTCCACCCACCTTCGCTGTCTCAAATTTAGCTCCTAATGAGTCAACAAATACTTCAGACTCTTGTGGTCCGTGTAGATCACCGACCTTTCTCCATATAAATAGTGCCTCCATACCTTAAGAGCAAAGACTACCGCTACCAATTCCAAGTCATGCGTCGGATAGTTAACCTTATGTGGCCTTAATTGCCGAGACGCATAAGCGACCACCTTCCCGTCTTGAATCGAACACATCCCAATCTGTGTGAGAAGCATCACAAAGACACCACAAAATCCTTCCCCGCCTCAGTTGAATCAAAATTGGAGCTTCACAAAACCCTCTCAAGCCTTCAAGCTCTCGCCGCTTATCTCGCCCATACTGAAAAAGGTACCTCCTTTCTCAACAATTTAAATCAGAGGTGCCGCTATTGATGAGAACCCTTCTACGAACCTTTCAGAGTAGTAGCAACAACCGCAAGAAATCGTGAACCTCACCCACAGCACTTAGGTGGTTTCCAATCTAGCATCGCCTCAATCTTCCGAGGGTCTACTCTTATCCCTTCTGCAGACACCACATGACCCAAAAATGCAACTTTCTGCAACCAAAATTCGCATTTGCTAAACTTGGCATATAACTTCTTCTCCCTTAACACCTGCAATACTACCCGAAGATGCTCATCATGTTCTTCCTCAGACTTGGAATACACTAGGATGTCGTCTATAAACACAACGACGAACTGATCCAAGTAGGGTTGGAAAACCCGATTCATCATATCCATGAACGCAGCTGGGGTGTTCATCAATCCGAACGGCATTACTAAGAACTCATAATGCCCGTATCTTGTCCGGAAAGCTGTCTTATGGATATCTGCTTCCTTCACCTTAAGCTGATGGTATCCCGACCTTAGATCTATCTTTTAAAATACTACGGCTCCCTTAAGCTGATTGAACAAGTCGTCTATCCTTGGCAAAGGGTACTTGTTCTTGATGGTCAACTTATTCAACTACCGATAATCTGTGCACATACGCATAGTCCCGTCCTTCTTCTTCACGAATAGGACCGGTGCTCCCCATGGAGACACACTGGGTCAGATAAACCCACGATCAAGCAACTCTTGGATCTGAGCCTTGGGCTCAACTAACTTCTTTGGTGCCATTCTGTACGGAGCGATAGATACTGGCGCTGTACCAGGCAACAAGTCAATCCCAAATTCAACCTCACGATCCGGAGGCAATCCTGGAAGTTATTCTGGAAAGACATCCGCAAACTCCCTTATCGCCCTGACCCCTTCCACAGCTGCTTCCTTAGCCTCCAAGGCACTAACCAACATCAGAAAAGCCAGACATCCCTTTCTTACCATCTTCTCTGCCTTAAGGGCAGATACTATATTCGACAAGTAATTCCGTCTCTCGCCCATCACCACGACTTCATTGTCGTCAAAAGTTCTCAATGACATACGGATAGCAACACAGTCCATATTCGTACGGTACTTCACTAGCCAGTCCATGCCTAAGATTAGGTCAAATTCCCTGAACGGCAACTCCATTAAGTCAGCCGGACACTGCGCCCCCTGAACTTCTAAAGGCACTTCCCTAAAGAGTTTATCTACTACTACTGATTGCCCTAAAGGACTAAGTACAGTCATCTTCCTAGGTACAGTCTCAAAGTTCACATGCAGAGTTCCAGACACCTCACTAGCGATGTAAGAATGAGTTGACCCTATATCTATCAGAGTAATAAAGGGTAATCCAAAAATAAGGAACGTACCCGTTATGACATCAGGTGCATCACCATCCTCCCTCTGACGAACCGCATATACCAGACCTGGCTGTCTCGCCTCCGTGTTACCATCACCTCTGCCCAGTGTTTCGCGACCTCTACCAGAACCATTACCTCTACCAACCAGACCACGACCCCTCGATGGCTGCTGTCCACCTCTGCCAGCCTGATTAAAACCCTGACTTGCTGGTCGGCCCCTATCTGTATCCACCAGACAGTCTCTAATCATATTGTAACAACCCAAACCCGGCCCAAACATTACGACCGAATTTGATTTGTTACGGAGAAAAACCTTTTGAACACCATTTTAAAACCAATTTAAGTTTTGTTGAAAACTCCTCGTTTTTGGTTATCTTGCCGAGCTATACTTAGAATTAATTTGGAAACTTAGTTGAGTCCGGTTATTATACAAATTACGAATGTGCCCGATGGCACGATAAAACATTTTCGTGTTAATTTAAGAAAAACATGTGATATCAATTCAGTTTTAATAATATAGTTTAAACAAAATATCCAACATATAAGAAATAACAAAAATAAAGTTTATGGAGGCCTTATTACAACCAGAATAAAAACAACCCAATAAAATAAAATAACTAAGTTTAAAGTTCGGTTTATGCAAGTCCACCGCATGGCCACCTCGAGTCCAACCGGCTCCTCAACCGCCATCTACGAGTCACTGAAAAATGTTAAAGGAGAAGGTGAGTCACCAAGACTCGATGATGTAACCCTTCCCCGTATGTAAACAATTTCATACACGACATATAATCAATCATCATGTACTAAGTCATGCACCGACCTAGCCAACCAAACGCCTTTGTCTACCCCATGTGGTACCAAAACCTTTGGTGACCGTAGTCACAATGTGTTACCAAAACTTTGGTGGTGCCAAACCATCGGTGAAATATAGTCACGATGGTGTCCAGAGACACAAATCGGGTGATGGGGCCAACCCATCGTGTGATACCAAATCACCGCGGACGATCCCATATCTCAAGTGGGGCCAACCCACGGTGGTGTTAACCACGGGGACGAGTCGCTATGAGGTACCAAACCTCCGGAGGTACCAAACCTCTCCGGTGACATATAGTCACGGTGTGTTACCAAAACATCGGTGCTCACAAGACGAAATATCACCGCCTCCACTCATCAATCCCACATCAACATTTATATCACATAATTTATGCTACCATATACTTAATCACATGTACAGGTTTTATCACCAGCAATAAGCAACGTGTATTAGACACACCATGCTTCCCAAAAGCATCTTAAAATATTTCATAGTCAACAAGGACTTACCTGGTTCCTTGCTTATACCATTCATGGCATTAATCCGGAATCTACACAGATCCGGTTAGCACACACAACAGTTTAGTACATTTAATTAATTATAAGTGTGTATGTACACACCTGTCACCCTTGGATGTTCTAAATCCCGAAAAGAAACGTTGGCCACCCTAGATCTACTGATCCCTATATTCGGCCAAATACCCAGGTTAGTACTATGGCCTAATCGGCCCACCAATTAAGTTGAGAGGGGTTCCTTGTGAACCCGAATCCTTACCTTCACACCTTTGGATACTAATCGCAACACTTGATTCCCGAATCTGCTCGTCAATCACCCTTGATTAGTAAGTAAAACTAATAGCCTTCGGCTTTTAATCGAATTGTTATAAATAAGAAATTGATCTTACCACCACTTACCAAAACCGAATGCTAGAGATTAGGAGCTTGGGTCGACTGCTTCACGAACTTGGGGTACCTAGGAGAGATCATTTACCAAAACGTTTAGAAGCCTTGTTAACCTTTGCCGAAATCGGCACCTCCCCTTGTAAAAGAAATCGACAAAAAGAGAAGGAAAATGGGAGATAGATATTCGGCCATTACTTACCTTTTACAACTGATTGGAGAGGAAATCTTGAGAAGAACCTATGCCCACTTGATATTCGGCCAAAGTACACTAAAATAGAAGAAGGGAGTTTCGGCAAACTACTAGATTGTATTCGGCCAACAGAGAGTTTAATAAGAGGAAAAGAAATCAGCACTTCCAAGGGAGTGTATTCGGCCAAGGGGAGAAAGAAAATAATGAAAAAGAAAGGTGCTAGAAATTTCTGGCTTGAAGGGGTTTGAGAGAACAAAGAAAATAAAAAGAGCACAAAGGGAGAGGGGTTAGGGATTTTCGGCAACTAGCAAGAATGGAAAAAACCAAAACAAGGTGGTAGGGTGAGGTTTTTATAAGCATTCGCCCCTCCTTAAGCTTGCCGTCCACCCTTGGCAACAAGGAGTTCAACTCCTAGCCAACTCCTAATTTTCTCTTGGCCTCTCATTTGAATTAATTCAAACAATTTGAATTAATAAATAATAATCCCTAATAATCCATCAATTATCCATGAATATCCTCTTATTATTACTATAATTAAACAAATAAAACTCTCATATTATCCTTTAATAATAATACTTAATAAAAGAGTTTGAAGGAGAAAACTCTCCCACTTGTGCCGTCCAAATAAAGAGCAAAAGGAGGATTTATGTGACTCAACCAAGGTTCTCCCTTGCTCCTTGGTGGCGTCACATGCTAGCTCTTAAGTGGGCTTGCTTTTGCCACTTATTCTAGGCTCATCTTATGTCCAATTTATCCCCATTTATTCTTATAACACCCACTGCTGATGCTCCTTGCCTTTAAAGTTAATTCTGAAATTTTTCTATCAAACCGGGCACACTCAAAGCCTTAAATTAAGCTCTATTATTCCATTAATAATATCACAGCAGTTCATAATAAGAAAATAATCAAATTCCAAATAACCCCATATTTGGGATGTTACTGATTCTACCCTCTTAAAATAAATTTCGTCCTCGAAATTCCTTGATCAAAAGAGATGGGGGTATTGCCGCCGCATCACCTCCTCGGGCTCCCACGTAGCTTCTTCCACTCCGTGGTTCCGCCATATCACTTTCACTAAAGGCACTGCCTTCCTACGTAGAACCTTCACATCTCGGTCTACAATCTGAACCGGTTCCTCTTCGAATGATAAATCCGATTCACCTCAATCTCGCTCATCGCACGACGTGCGAAGGATCTCGACCGATACCGCTCTCGGCATTGATACATGAAATACGTCATGAATCGATTCGATTCTGCGGGCACTCTAGCCGATAAGCTACCGGTCCTACTCGCGCTTTACAATCAGATATGGCCCGATGAACCTTGGGCTTAGCTTCCCTTTTCGTCCAAATCTCAACACCTTCTTCCAAGGCGACACTTTCGTAAAGACTTTGTCTCCCACAAAGATACTCCATTTCCTTGCGTTTGAGATCGGCATAAGACTTTCGCCTATCGATGCTTCCTTGAGACGAGACCGAATCACCTTGACTTTGTCTTCGCCTCTCGTTACCAATTACGGACCCGTAACTTGTCTTTCCCCAACTCCGTCCAACATGTAGGAGTACGGCACTTTCGTCCATATAGGGCCTCATATGGAGCCATTTGAATACTCGCTTGATAACTATTGTTATAAGCGAATTCCGCTAATGGTAGGTACTCCTCCCAACTACCACTAAAATCCAAGACACAACCTCTTAACATGTCTTCTAAAATCAGTATAACCCTTTCGATTGTCCGTCGATTGTGGATGGAAAGCCGATTGAAATCTAACCAGTGTACCCAAAGCTTGATGCAACGCTTTCCAAAACCTTGACGTGAATCGGGATCCCTATCCGAGATAATCGATCATCGCACACCATGCAACCTCACTATTTCACCCACATACGCCTTCGCTAGCTTTCGGAGTGAGTAATCCATTCTTACCAGGCATGAAGTGAGCTGATTTAGTCAAAGCGATCCACAATTACCCAAATCGCATCCTTCTTGGTGGGCGTAAGGGGTAGCCCACTAACAAAATCCATGGTGATCCTCTCCCATTTCCATTGAGGAATCTTTATCGGTTGAAGTAGTCCCGATGGTAAGCGATGTTCAGCCTTAACTTGGCCGGGCACGTCGGACACTTCCTCACGAACTCCGTTATCTCACGCTTCAACCTGTGCCACGTAATCAAGCTTTCGCAAATCTCCATACATTTTATCGCCTCGGGATGCATAGCGTATGGGCTGCTATGTGCATCTTGGAGAATTTTCTGCCTTAATTCGGTATCCCTTGGCATACAAGCTCGTCCTTGAAAACAAAGCACTCCATCACTAGACAGACTGTACCCTTCCAAGCCACCATCCTGGACTTGTACCTCTTAGCGCTCAAGCCTTCATCCACTAACCGCTTTTCCTTAATCTCCTCAATCCATGTTGGCTTTACTTGGAGTTCCGCTAAAAGACTCCCATCATCATATAGACTCAACCGAGCAAACATTGCCCTTAAGTCCGTCACCATCTTCCGGCTCAATGCGTCAGCTACCACATTAGCCTTACCCGGATGGTACTCGATTGAACAATCGTAGTCCTTTAGTAGTTCAATCCACCGACGCTGTCTCGATTCAGATCCTTACGAGTCAAAAGATACCTCAAGCTTTTGTGATCCGTAGACTATCGACTTCTCTCCATACGGTAATGTCTCCATATCTTGAGAGAAGACGATCGCCGCTAACTCCAAGTCGTGCGTTGGGTAGTTAACCTCATGCGGTCTTAACTGACGGGATGCATAGGCTACTACCTTCCCTTCCTGCATCAACACACATCCCAAACCAGTGTGAGATGCATCACAATAGACTGTGAATAACTTTCCTGCTTCAGGCTGTACCAAAACCGGAGCTTCCGTCAAAATTTTCCTTAGCTTATCAAAGCTTCCTTGCTGCTTCTCCGTCCATACAAATGGGACACCTTTCCTTAGTAACTTAGTTAACGGCGCTGCTATTAGAGAGAATCCTTCCACGAATCTCCGATAGTACCCTGCTAAACCCAGAAAACTTCGTATTTCAGCCACCGACCTAGGTGGTTTCCACTCCAATACTGCTTCAATCTTGCGAGGGTCTACTCTAATTCCTTCCGCCGAGACCACGTGCCCTAAGAAAGCCACTTCCCTCAGCCAAAATTCGCACTTACTGAATTTGGCATATAACTGCTTCTCCCTCAATACTTGCAGAACTATCCGTAAATGCTTGTCATGCTCCTCTTCTGTCTTTGAATAAACCAATATGTCGTCTATGAACACCACGACGAATTGGTCCAAGTACTGTTGAAATACTCTATTCATCAAGTCCATAAATGCCGCCGGTGCATTGGTCAACCCGAATGGCATCACCAAGAACTCGAAATGCCCATACCGAGTTCGGAATGCCGTCTTGTGAACATCAACCTCCTTCACCCTTAATTGATGATAACCTGACCTAAGGTCAATCTTTGAGAATACCAACGCACCTTTCAGTTGGTCAAACAAATCATCGATCCGATGCAACGGGTACTTGTTTTTGATCGTTAACTTGTTTAACTGACGGTAGTCGATGCACATCCGCATAGAACCGTCCTTCTTCTTGACAAACAACACAGGTGCTCCTCACGGAGATATACTTGGTCGAATAAACCTCTATCCAAGAGAGCTCCACGAATTTGAGCCTTTAGCTCCACCAATTCCTTTGGTGCCATTCGGTATGGTGCTATAGACACACGGTGTCGTTCTGTAGCAAGTCTATACCGAATTCAACTTCTCGATCGGAGGCGGACCGGAAGTTCTTACGAGAACACATCGACCAAATTCCCCAACCGTTCGAACCTTTCCAACTACTACCCCTTAGCTTCCAAAGCATGATTTGAACCAAAAACGCCTCACAACCCTTCTTGACCATCTTTTCAGCCTTCAAGGTAGTCACTACATTGGATAGGTAGTTCCTTCTATCTCCTATCATAACCACTTCATCACCTTCAGCCATCTTAAGAACCATGCGCTTGGCCGCGCAATCCAAATTCGCTTGATACTTAACCAGCCAGTCCATTCCAAGGATCAAATCGAACTCCCCAAATGGTAGTTCCATCAGATCGGCTACAAATACTACCCCTTGAAGTTCTAGGGGTACGCCTCTATAAAGTTTGTCTACTATTACAGAGTGACCTAAAGGGCTAACTACAGTCATCTCCCTAGAAGCAATTTCAGAGTTTAGGTCCATAGTTCCTACCACACTACTAGCAATGTAATGCGAGTGCGCCGAGCCCACATCAATCAATGCAACATAAGGAAAAACAAAAATTAGAAACGCACCGGTTATGACATCCGGCGCGTCACCTTCCTCGCGACACCTCATTGCGTAAACTAAGCCGCCGCCTAGCCTCGTGTTGCCCGAACCTGCGCCTTGAGTTCCATGACCTCGGTTAGGACCGTTGTTTCCTCTCGCCATTACCACGACCCTCCGTGGTCCCACACTTCTATTTTGAGTACGATTCGCCTCCGGTGATTCTTAGCTAGTTTTCGGGGACAATCTCTCGACACGATGCTCCAAAGACCCACACTGAAACATCCTTTATCACCGGTCCAACAACCTCCCCAATGGGTCTTTCCACGCGGTTACACGAGTCGGCCCTCGATTAGTAGTCGTGGGCCTTGCCGCCTGATTTGGCCCACTCGGCCTAGCCTTTTCTCGAGCACTCCCGCTTGATCCAGCTGACCCAAATCCTCTCTTCTGATTGTTCCTACTATAGCTTTGCCTCACAGCCTCCTTGATCCCTTCGGCTACCTTAGCCTTTTCCACTAGAGATGAGAACTCACGAACCTATTGTGGGGCAATCAAGAACCTCAAATCATCTCGAGTCCGTCCTCAAAGCGGACACACGGCGCCATGTTCGATGAGACACGATGCCTCTCGCATACCTACTCACTTTAAAAATTCCGCCCATATTCCGACACGGACTTAGTTCCTTGCACTAATCCCGAAAAGCCTTTCTCTGCAGCGTGCGGTGTAGCTGGTACCCACATACTTCTTCCGATAGGTGGTTCTCGAAATACTCCCAAGTCAAATCATCTGCTGTAGCCCCATCTCGAACCGTAAGCCACCACCGTCACGCTTCATCCTTTAGAAGCGACACTACCCCCTTTCGCCTTTTCTTCCTCGGTCGGTCAAGGTCATCCATGATTCTTTCGGTTGACTCTAGCCGATATTCGCCGCACTGGTGCCACTCTCGACACACCTCGATACCTCCGCTCCGTTAGATCGAAGTCGCTCGGGGACGATTTCCGAGCTCCCACATTTCCACCCACCCGACCACCATCTCCAAGACTCGCTGAAAGCGACTTGCGATACCGCCTCGCCACCGGGCCCGATCCGGCTCCTCACTCTAAAAGTAGGAGGTGGTGGTGGCGATGGTACCTCATTTTCCGAACCTTGTCTCCGACTGACGGGTTCAGACACCGTCATCCTACCCCTACCACGTCCACGATGTCCACGTCCTCTAGAACTCATTCTATCTATCGCGCTTTTAATCTGATTAAGAAAAATTTTATGCGTTAGCATTTGTTTCACTTTATTACTCGCGAAGAAATTTTATGGATAAGGTTTAATCAGAGATTCTTTCGAGCAAACAATGTTTTAGTCTTCTTTCCTAGCTCACACAAAGAAGTTCATGCATCCATTCCTTAATACTTTCCATACCTATTCGCTCATCGGACATTTCTGCCCATTTCTAACCCAGGGGTATTTTCGTCTTTTTCCTACCGGGGCATTTTCGTAATTTTCTAGAACCAAAATATTTTGTTGATGATTTCCAAAGCTAAGTTGTTGAATATTTGTAAAATAGTTGAAATTCTTGGCAAAACCATTGAATTAATATTTTATGGGTCAGGGGCATTTTGGTAATTTTGCTCCTAAGGGTATTTCTGTAATTTTTCACAAGTCAAGTTTTTCGAGAAAAACGTTGTAAAAGTAATGTTCTAGGATTTGAGAAAGTTATTGCACAAGTTTTGAAAACATTAGGGTTTGTTGTTTCATTCTATTTCGAAAAACAAGGCTAATTCCCTTTTCGGGTTTTAATCATTGTGTTTAGCCTATGACCGAGCCCTCCGGTCAGTAGGAACCAAAGCTACGCACGAGTGCAGAATTTGAGTGAAGAGGAGGTGGGTCACGCGGACCGCTTAAATACCAAGCTCTTCTTATCGAACCTTTCTAGACATGCGCACAGAGGTTGCAACACCACCGAGCACTCACGAGTTAGGGTGAACCGAAGCTACGCACTGCAGGATACTGCGAAGAGGAGGTGAGTCACGAGGACCGCTTAAATACTAGGCTCTTCCGGATCCAATCCTAGACATGCGTGTTGAGGTTACCACACCCTAGCTCATTGACTAAGTCATAGGTTGGTTTAGTTCCTTAAGTCTTATGCTTCGTTTGTGTTTGAGTAATCTAACCTTAGGGTCCAAGTCCTATAAGTCTATCTACGTTCCATGCTTCCTACCCTTCTACAGAATATAATTCACCAAGAGGTTTAGATGTACTTACCTGGGCGGATTGGTGCCGGAGACTCGGGCCATGCTGTTCAAAAACCAAAAAAAATCATTCCATAAGGCCTACCAAAACATTTTTGGGCCTTGGGCCCCAGTATGAGCTTTGAACTGGGCTCTGATACCAATTTTGTAACAACCCAAACCCGGCCCAAACATTACGACCGAATTTGATTTGTTACGGAGAAAAACCTTTTGAACACCATTTTAAAACCAATTTAAGTTTTGTTGAAAACTCCTCGTTTTTGGTTATCTTGCCGAGCTATACTTAGAATTAATTTGGAAACTTAGTTGAGTCCGGTTATTATACAAATTACGAATGTGCCCGATGGCACGATAAAACATTTTCGTGTTAATTTAAGAAAAACATGTGATATCAATTCAGTTTTAATAATATAGTTTAAACAAAATATCCAACATATAAGAAATAACAAAAATAAAGTTTATGGAGGCCTTATTACAACCAGAATAAAAACAACCCAATAAAATAAAATAACTAAGTTTAAAGTTCAGTTTATGCAAGTCCACTGCATGGCCACCTCGAGTCCAACCGGCTCCTCAACCGCCATCTACGAGTCACCTGAAAAATGTTAAAGGAGAAGGTGAGTCACCAAGACTCAGTATGTAACCCTTCCCCCGTATGTAAACAATTTCATACACAGCATATAATCAATCATCATGTACTAAGTCATGCACCCGACCTAGCCAACCAAACGCCTTTGTCTACCCCATGTGGTACCAAACCACTGGTGACCGTAGTCACAATGTGTTACCAAAACACTGGTGGTGCCAAACCACTGGTGACATATAGTCACGATGGTGTCCGTAGACACAAATCGGGTGATGGGGCCAACCCATCGTGTGATACCAAATCACTGGCAGACGATCCCATATCTCAAGTGGGGCCAACCCACGGTGGTGTTAACCACAGGGACGAGTCGCTATGAGGTACCAAACCTCTGGAGGTACCAAACCTCTGGTGACATATAGTCACGATGTGTGTTACTAAAACACCGTGCTCGTCAAGACGAAATATCACCCCCTCCACTCATCAATCCCACATCAACATTTATATCACATAATTTATGCTACCATATACTTAATCACATGTACGAGTTTTATCACCAGCAATAAGCAACGTGTATTAGACACACCATGCTTCCCAAAAGCATCTTAAAATATTTCATAGTCAACAAGGACTTACTGGTTCCTTGCTTATACCATTCATGGTATTAATCCCGAATCTACACAGATCCAGGTTAGCACACACAATGATTTAGTACATTTAATTAATTATAAGTGTGTATGTACACACTGTCACCCTTGGATGTTCTAAATCCCGAAAAGAAACGTTGGCCACCCTAGATCTATCGATCCCTATATTCGGCCAAATACCTGTGTTAGTACTATGGCCTAATCGCCCACCAATTAAGTTGAGAGGGTTCCTTGTGAACCCGAATCCTTACCTTCACACCTTTGGATACTAATCGCAACACTTGATTCCCGAATCGCTTTCGTCAATCACCCTTGATTAGTAAGTAAAACTAATAGCCTTCGGCTTTTAATCGAATTGTTATAAATAAGAAATTGATCTTACCACCACTTACCAAAACCGAATGCTAGAGATTAGGAGCTTGGGTCGACTGCTTCACGAACTTGGGGTACCTAGGAGAGATCGTTTACCAAAACGTTTAGAAGCCTTGTTAACCTTTGCCGAAATCGGCACCTCCCCTTGTAAAAGAAATCGACAAAAAGAGAAGGAAAAGGGGAGATAGATATTCGGCCATTACTTACCTTTTACAACTGATTGGAGAGGAAATCTTGAGAAGAACCTATGCCCACTTGATATTCGGCCAAAGTACACTAAAATAGAAGAAGGGAGTTTCGGCAAACTACTAGATTGTATTCGACCAACAGAGAGTTTAATAAGAGGAAAAGAAATCAGCACTTCCAAGGGAGTGTATTCGGCCAAGGGGAGAAAGAAAATAATGAAAAAGAAAGGTGCTAGAAATTTCGGCTTGAAGGGGTTTGAGAGAACAAAGAAAATAAAAAGAGCACAAAGGGAGAGGGGTTAGGGATTTTCGGTAACTAGCAAGAATGGAAAAAAACCAAAACAAGGTGGTAGGGTGAGGTTTTTATAAGCATTCGGCCCCCCCTCCTTAAGCTTGCCGTCCACCCTTGGCAACAAGGAGTTCAACTCCTAGCCAACTCTTAATTTTTCTCTTGGCCTCTCATTTGAATTAATTCAAACAATTTGAATTAATAAATAATAATCCCCTAATAATCCATCAATTATCCATGAATATCCTCTTATTATTACTATAATTAAACAAATAAAACTCTCATATTATCCTTTAATAATAATACTTAATAAAAGAGTTTGAAGGGAGAAAAACTCTCCCACTTGTGCCGTCCAAATAAAGAGCAAAAAGGAGGATTTATGTGACTCGAACCAAGGTTCTCCCTTGCTCCTTGGTGGCGTCACATGCTAGCTCTTAAGTGGGCTTGCTTTGCCACTTATTCTAGGCTCATCTTATGTCCAATTTATCCCCATTTATTCTTATAACACCCACCTGCTGATGCTCCTTGCCTTTAAAGTTAATTCTGAAATTTTTCTATCAAACCGGGCACACTCAAAGCCTTAAATTAAGCTCTATTATTCCATTAATAATATCACAGCAGTTCATAATAAGAAAATAATCAAATTCCAAATAACCCCATATTTGGGATGTTACACATATGATCTTTAGACCCACACTTAAAACATCCCCATGTCTTTTTCCAACATTCTCCCGGGTGCATCTTTCCACACTGAGCACAAGTACGGTGATCGTCCTCCCGCAAAGAACCCGCCGACCTCGCGCCCATCAACTCTAGGTCTCTTTTAAAAATTTTCGGATGACCCTGAAGACCCATAGCCCCTCTTATTCCTACCCTGGCCTCTGTCGCGGTTCTGTCTCTCGGTCCGCTTAACTTCTTCAGCTATCCGAGCCTTATCCACTAAGATTGCAAAGTCTCTTTCCCGCTGCGGGGCAATCAACACTCGCAGCTCATCTCGCAATCCATCTTCGAATCTGACACATCGCTCGTAATCAGTAGCCACAATCCCCCTGGCGTACCGACTTAACCGCAGAAACTCCGCTACCGACTTACTTCCTTACACTAAATTTAGAAACGCCTTTCTCTGCGAGTCTATCTAGCTAGCTCCGACGTATTTCTCAAACTTAGTCTTAAAATACCCCAATCCACTCAATCTACTGTGGGTACCTCTCTCATGCTGAGCCACCACCTGGTTGGCCCCATCCCGGCAAAATAAACAAAGACCTTTCGGCTTCTCTCGGCAGTGCGGTCCAAATCATCCATGATCCTCTCGACTGCCTCTAACCAATACTCCACTACGTTCGGAGCTACCCCAGATACTCCTCTAAAAACCTCGGCTCCATTTGCTCTAAGTCTCTCAGATACTGACTTTCGAGCCCCATTTCCCATACTAGCTCCTGCCACTCGCTCTAAAACTCGTAGCATAGCCTGCGATACAGCGTCATCTCCTCCTGTCTGCTCCTGAAATTCTGCCCCTACAGTTGGTGGCGGCGCCTCATTTTCGGAACCCTGACCAGACCCGACTGGTTCCGACATAGTCATTCTGCCTCTGTCGCGCCCACGAGTATTGCGACCACGTCCCCTAAAACTCATGTCTACCGTCGCGGTTTATCTGTTTTTACGAAATTTTTATGCATTAGAATCTTTTCACTTCTTGTTTAAAGAGAAGTTTTATGCAATAGAGTTTTAATCAGTGGTTTTTTCGTAGAAGTACACATATACCTAAAGTCCATGTCTCTATAATATAGTTTCCCTATGCCTATTATCTAAAGCATCATACGTTAGCATATTCAAACAAATTTACTAACTACAGTACTTACCTGGCGGACCTGGGCCGATAACTCGGGTGCCATGCTTCCATAGGACAATTTTAACAGAAATTTTAAAAAACCCTATTTTGGCTCAAATTTTTTTATTTAAAAACGTTGTGGGCTTCAAAACCCAAGGCCGAGTGTTTAAAACTGGGCTCTGATACCAAGTTGAAACACCCCAAACCCGGCCCACAAGCCTCGACCGGATCTGATATGTTTCTTTGGAAAACTTAACTTAATCTCGTTTCATGATTTGATAAAATATGTCGACTTATTAAAACAAGTTTGAAAATTTAGCGAGTTGGAAACCGAGTTGTAGTTCAGTTTGTATTTCTTTTAAAAAAAATGTTTCCTCCAATTCTAACAAATTGAAAACAATGCCTGATTTTAGAGCTTATTAAGTTGAAAACCGTAGTGGACTAAGTGTTAAAACATTTGAAGTTGTTTAAGAAAAATGTTTAGTTATTTATTTGCCGATTATCGTGTGAAAAATAAAACTTAGAACATAAAACTTAAACAATTAAATAGTGGCCTTATTACAAACTTTAAAATACCAAATAAATCCCGAAAGAAAAGTATGCGGATATAACGCAAAATTCAACCATTCGAAAACCCAAAAAATGCTGGGCATGGCCACCCCGTAGTCCTCACTGACCCGATCCATAATACTAGGCATCACCTGTAAAAAGTTAGCCCACGAAGGGTGAGTCAACAGACTCAATGTGTAACGGCTACACCAAAAACCCAACCGATCATAGCCTTAACCATAACATTTCGGCAAAGCCCATTTTAGTCACATTCGGCCATAAGCCCACACATAGCATATCGGATCATAGCATATCAAATCACAGTTAAATAAGATGAAAATGCAATCCCGAGCCCACCTAGATATCCATCCTCTACACACCACCCGTACCTGCCAATCACACCGTGGGGATTACTAAATCGACCCTCCATCCGCTACACACCCTCGGCGCATTTGCTGCACAACTACACATCGCTTCTTATAATGTGGCATAGCCACTGTGATAATGTGACAGAGTCACCGGATTCATAATATGTGACATAAGTCACTGGATAATGTGGTAAAACCACCGGAACACTTCCCCTTTATCATTATCACCCATATGCCCATGCATCACACAAAATATACAGATATCATGCAATATACCTTACCCCAAAGCCATTACGAAATTACACATATTTTCATATCAATGTTTATAAACATTATTAACAGAGTGTTAAGGGTAACGATCAACGCACTATACCATTGAATGGTACCCTTAGCCATGTTATTCGTATTTTTATTAACATATATTTAACGTAATACTATTAATCTATCGGGAATTAGTGTAGGGTTACACACCTGATAACAGTGAGAATAACACTCTTGATACCGACACTCTCGCTATCAGGGATAACAGTGATCTGCTTATCCCTTTCCGATGCTAGCCCACAACCCGGTGGCCAATCACGCGTGCGGCAGAAACCGCGTTGCTTGAATCTAGGGTAGGAACTACCCTTTCTCTCCTCCATCGGTACTCGCATCCATTGAGGAACACTTAATCAAAACCCGGTTAATTAATATGTAAGATCTAAATGAAACATAATCTATAACTTAAACACCCTTACCGAAATAGATCTGAATCCCGAGACTCCTCCTTTATATTTGTTAAAAACCCCCTAAAATACCATAGTTAGAACCAGCAACTCTCAATAAGTAATATGGCCTTTGGTAGAATATTACAACTCCCTTACCTTGCTTGCTTAAATCTCGATAACTATTGTCTGCTCTTGTAGTTGTCGAAATCCCTACATGGCTTAAGTTAGAATTGGCTTAGTGCATTAAAACCAATAGAAGTGGCCCTTGGCCGAATGGTATACCTTGCTTACCTTGAATCTCCAAAATCCCGAAAGATCTCCTTCTAATCGTCGGCTACAAAGAATCCCAAAATCCATCTTCATGGTTTCGGCCAAATGAGATATAGGGATTAGTGTCTTTGATTTCGATAGGCTAAAATAAGAGAAAGAGATTTGAACCAGAAGAGATCCCTTACTGAATAAGAGTGAACGCAATGATCACTGGCTCTAAGAAATCGACAAGAGGAGAAAGATGATCGGCTTTTAGTGCTTCAGAATAATCGGCTATAGTCTAGAGATACCTTCAGCTTTTGAAAGAATCGCGAGAAGAAGAAGAGAAGAATGATGGTGTGGCTCAAGTTAGGATTCGGCTTAGGGTATTTTGGCTACTAGGTGAATTTGGCTTTTATCAAAGGAATGGAGAAGAGATGTTTGGGACCTTAAGAGTTGCGACAATGGTGGGAATGAATGAAAGAGAGGTTTCGACCTTAGCATAATAAAGGAGAAGAGAAGGGGTGAGGGTTTCGGTCTAAAGATGAGTAAAGTGAAGAAGAGAATGGAGAAGAGAGTGGCCTTAATGGTCTTCCCAAATTCTGCTAAAGCAAAGAAAATAAAGGAGACTTTGAAAGGTTTCTGACTACCACTTTCGGCACAAATCTAAGGGAGGAAAAGAAAGCTAAAATGTACCTAAAGCCTCTTAAGCAAATTCGGCACTTAACTCCCCCTTGTATGACCGAATATGCCCCCTCCAAAGTCCCTTTTCCGGCCAACTCTTCCCCTCTTCTCAAATCCCTTCTTTTTCTCCTACTTTTCCTCTTCTCCCCTCATTCAAAAGTATTTGAATGAGTCAACACTTATCTTTCTCTCTTAGCTAAATTTTTAAATGAATTTGACCAAATCAAATGCTCATCCATTCAGTGTCCCTGTGCCGTCCAACACTGCACTTCCTTGCCAAAAAATAAAAGCCCAAAACGCTACCTGTGCTGCTCGAACCTAAGTCCCTTCACACTCCCTGAGGCGTCACTCTCCTGTGCTCTAAGTGGTGCCTCCCTTGCCACTTTACCAGTTAAGTTCTTGTGTCTTAATCCACATACTAAACTCCTTAAGGCCTAGCTCCCTTAGCTCTCCTTTAAGACTTAAAAATCCAATATTTTTCTAAGGCATCTACCTACTCCCCAGGGTTTCCGAAGCCCCAAAACACATACAAACCACACACAAGCATGCTACTACATACACTCAAGTTAAAATGCATAACCCCTAAATCTCGGATATTACAAATTTGACCTTGAGATCCAAGACAGAAAATGTGTTGAAAGTTAAGTAGTCGATCATATGTCAATGTTGGAACAAAATGAGGCAACTTCTTCTCTTGTTCCAATTAATGAGAACTTTCCTGACGAGCATATGTTTGAGGTAAGACCAATCTATGGAACACCTTGGTTTTCTGATTTTGCCAATTACTTAGCATGTGGAAGAATTCCTCGAGAAATAACGTACCAAAAAAGGAAGAAATTCCTTCATGATAGTCGGTACTATTTCTGGGAGGACCCGTTTTTGTTTAAACAATGTGCAAATAACATAATCAGGAAGTGCGTAGCTAGGAGTGGGATTGATAAAATATTATACCACTGTTATTCATCTCCTAGTGGGGGAAACTTTGGTGGTTCACGTACAGCAGCAAAGATTTTACAAGCTGGGTTCTTTTGGCCTACATTGTTCAAATATGCTTATGCATATGTAAGAAACTGTGATAGATGCCAAAGAACTGAAAACATATCAAAAGGAATGAGATGCCCTTGAAAAATATTTTAGAGATAGAACTTTTCTATGTATGGGGCATTGATTTTGAGGCTCGTTTCCTTCTTCCTATGGAAACAAGTATATCTTGGTAGTTGTGGACTATGTGACCAAGTGGGTTGAAGCTGAGGCTTACCCAACTAATGACGCTAATGTAGTCATGCAATTCCTACATAAGCTCGTATTTACATGGTTTGGGACTCCTAGAGCCATAATCAGCGATGAAGGATCTCACTTTGTAAATAAGTGGCTTAAGTGGTTGCTTGACAAGTACGATGTGTAGCATAAGATTGTTAATGCCTATCACCCACAATTGAATGGGTAAGTTAAAAGGGTGAATTGAGAAATCAAAGGTATACTATGGGCCTATCGAACTATTTTTAAGACACCACTTGGGATGACATCAGTTAGTTTTTGGAAAGACATGTCATTTGCCGCTCAAATTGGAGAATAAAGCTCATTGGGCTTTGAAGCAATTGAATTTTGATCTTAAGCAAGCCAGTGAGAGAAGGATGTTACAAGTCGATGAGTTGGAAGAGTTGAGGTTATTTTCATACGAGAATGCCAATATGTGTAAGGAAAAATATAAGAAATGGCATAACAGTCGTATTCAACCTCGTGAGTTTAAAGAAGGTCAGAAAGTGTTGTTGTTTAATTCGAGGCTAAGGTTATTTCCTGGAAAGCTCAAATCCCGATGGACAGGACCTTATACAATCTACAAAGTTTATCCATATGGAGCTATAGAATTGTACGAAAACCATAGAGGTATGTTTAAAGTTAATGGTCAACGTCTCAAGCACCATTAGGATGGTGTAGTTGAGCGAATTAAAATCTCGTTCAAATTAAGAGACCCTTAATCTTTCATAAACCTACTTTCTAATAAAAACTTAGAAATTATTTTCTTAAATTAGTACACTTAATTAATTCTATATACGAAGATTGGAGCTTAATCGGGACCATTGTGACCCCTCCAACCTTTCCTAGAATTAATTTAATGTAATATTTTAAGAAGAAAATTTCTAATTCATTTTAATCTTTTCTTAGTTTTATTTTTTATTTTTTATTTTATCTTTGTTATTAATTTTAATCTTTATATTTAATTTTAATGTTAGTTTTATTTATTTTAATAAAGGGGTCAAAATTGGCCCAAGTACTAATAAGTTTGTTTATTTTTAAGCAGTCCAATTTTTAAATAAAGTTTGGGCTCAAGGCCTGAAATAGCTAAGAGGATAAATTTAACCCATGTTGCCATCCATAGGGTTCCCTAAACCCCTAATTTTTGCCACCACATCATCCCTCCATCTTAGTTGTCGTCCAAGTCACTTAAATTAGCTAAATTTTAGCTACAAATTTTCCCTAATTCATCACTATATAAATCCCTTTGTACCTTCATAATTTTCACAACCCTTCAAGTTATTTTACATTCATTCTTGTCCCTCTTAATCATCGGCCTAAATCCAAAAATTTCTCCCCAAATTTCTTCCTTGTCACAAGCCCCTAGTATTGCTGCCGTACGACTTTTGCCGGAGCAGCCGCTTCACCGTCGTATCCTATCGCCGTAGCAAGCTTCGCGCCATTGCAAGCTCATCACTACCGCAAATCGATCACCACCGTAACACCTTGCTCTCATCCTTTGCCGATTGCTTTTATTTTTTTAGTTTTTTTTTCAATTCCTTGTGCCAAAATTTTGCTTCATTTTCGGGAAAAATGTCCACATCTTGCAAAAGAACTATATCTTCCAAGACCTCTGCCAAAAATCTCATTGTTATTCAAGATGAAGAAGTGAAAGAAAGGTTTAATTCAATCTTTAAGAACCAACCTATGATGCCGAAAAAAGGTTTCAACTTGGAAAGCAATGATAAGATGGTTGTGCCTTTGCCGATTCAAAAGATGATTGATGCCCTCAATTGGAATTATTTTTGTGATGAACGATTATTGTCGGAAGAGGAGTTAGTTTAAGAGTTCTATGCAAATTTGACTAAGCCAGATCCTATTGAAGTTCTTGTTTGGAAGAAGAAGGTACCCCTTGTAACAGTCTGGTTTTGACCCTAGTCGAAACAGTGGTTTCGGGACCACAAATCTGAGTCCGTAAAATATTTTAATATTATTTTCTGTGCCTACGATACGTGATTAAGCATGTGAGTTAATTTATATGTTTGTGTGCTTAATTTGAGAAAAGGGCTAAATCGCATTGTAACACCCCTAACCCGAAACCGTCGCTGGAATAGGGTTAAAAGGCATTACCAAACAATCGAAACATTTCACATCCATTTTACAACACATAGTCAATCATCACTAAGATGTATCACAACATAATCATATAGTCCCTTCTCGAGGTCCACGAGACCTTAAATACGTGTTAGAAAGAGATCGAGACTAAACCGAACACTTACGAAAATTTTCAGAAATTATAAACATTTTTCAACACTACAAAGGTCACACGCCCGTGTGGGCAGGCTGTGTGCCTCACACGACTACCAGACACGCCCATTTGTCCAAGCCGTGCCAAAACAAAGCATACATACCGACTTGTTCACACGGCCACCAGACATGCCCGTGTGCCATGGCCGTGTGAAATTAAGCTAGCTACTGACTTGACCACACGGCCACCAGGCATGCCCGTGTGCCACAACCATTTAATCTGCCCAGACACATTTCAAAATGGTCTTTGAACCACACGGCAGAGACACACGCCCGTGTCCCTTGACCGTGTATGCAAAATAGGCCATTTGCAAGGCCAATTTGCCACCCACACAAGGGTCATCCCTACAAGCACAATTAAAAATCTTCCCACACACAATTTGGCAACCAAATACATGTCAAATGATAAACATATCATCCCCTCCAATCTCGTTTTCTAATCATGTCAACTTATATACCAAATTTCATAACTAGAACTCATACATTACCTAGTATGTTTCATCCACCATATCACTAGATCATAATAGCATCAATCCATCACTAAGCTTACCATTCATAAGACATATTCATTGCCATCAAGCCATACCATAACATGCATCATATACAAAATCCACACATGTATATTGCCAACATTTATCTAGCCACATGACATGGCTATTTACACATCTCAAATATGTTTCAAAACAACTAGCCTATACATGCCATATTGAAATGTACACATCTTCAAAAATACCAAAATAGATTGCCGATAGTGTGAGAGAGATGCTGACGATCCCCGAATCCGAGCTAGCTTTACAGACACTGTAAAATAGAGAAACAATCAGACAGTAAGCTTTAAAAGCTTAGTAAGTTCATAATGTAATACATATTGCTCAATAACACCACATCAATACATAATTAAACCATCACATAGATAAATGCACAACTAGGCTCATCATCAATCTCAACCATATGCTCAAATATCTATTCATTCAACTTTTAAGGCTATCATCAAACACATAGGTTCAAACGTACCTTGATCAACACATAGTTACTCACCATTCATGCAACTCTCTTGCTCGATATTACCTCTCGTTTAACCTTTGCTATTACTTTGATTCATTCACACACTTAGTGCCACTTTCATAACCGAAACATAATCATCATCGCACACTTAGTGCCAATATGATAAACTGTGTTTTATTGGTATCACACGTATAGTGCCAATTTGATAAGCCGAAGCTTCTATCTTTTCGCTCACACAATGCTAATCATCTCTGTCTCATTTCTAATTTTGCACACTTAGTGCCCTCCAATTCAATTCAGTACATAGCATTTCTAATCTCATAATTATATATATATATATATTCATTCAATTCACATCACATAGATATAATTTACAACTAGTATTATATCCGAACTTACCTCAGACGTCGAAATATCAAAATGGTCGTTTAATGGAGCACTTTGTCTTTGCCTCGATCTCGATCCGAACTTCTCCTTTCTTGGTCTATACACATTCAAACTCAACTCATTCAATCACCAATTCATTCAATTTAGTCCACACACATATATTTAAGGCATTTTGCAAAATAGCCCTCACATTTTCATATTTCGACACTTTAGTCCCTATTTCATCAAATCACAAAATACACCAAATTTCTATTCACATAAGCTTAGCCAAATTCTTCCCATGCTAATACAAGCCCACACATTTCATTTATTTCACATTTAAGTCCCTCAATTTACACTTTTTTCAATTTAGCCCAAATTACTCAATTTTACCAAAAATCCAAATACAAACTATGTTAACCCAACACTAAGCTTTCATATTTCACCAACTATCAACACAAAGCTCACATATTCATCAATGGCATATCTAAAAATCACCATCAATTTCTAAAATTTAAGCATGGGTTTGATAGTACACTAAGCAACGATCACAAAAACGTAAAAATAATCAAAAACCGAACAAAAATTTCATACCAATTGAAGCTTCAAAGAACCGAACCCTAAATAGCCATGGTTATCTTCTTCCTTCTAAAATTTTTGGCAACAAAGATTAACACTCCCCACTATCTTTTGATTTTGTTTTATTATATTCACATTAATATACTTTTTACCATTTTGCCCGTTTTTATTAAACATATATAACCTTTATATAATAAGGTTATTCTAGTCCATTGCCACCCACTATCACTAAATATGGCCAAATTACATCATAAAGCCTCCATATATAAAAGACAACAATAATTAGGCACTTATAAATCAGCACACAGCTTTTACATTTTATGCGATTAAGTCATTTCTCATAATTAAGCACTCAATCGATAAAATCTTCACACAGAATTTTCACACATACTCAATCTCATACTGTTAACACATATAATAATATTAAAATATTATTTCGACCTCAGATTTGTGGTCTCGAAACTACTGTTCTGACTAGGGTCTAAATCAGGCTGTTACAACTCTCCCCCCTTAGGGATTTTCATCCCCGAAAATCTTACCAGTGAATAGATGTGGATATTGCTCTCTCATAACGGTCTCAGGCTCCCACTTAGCCTCTTCTACTCCGTGTTTTTGCCACAACACTTTCACTAATGAAATAATTTTGTTTCTCAACTCTTTAGTCTCTCGTACCAAAATTTGGATCGGTTCTTCACTATATGACAAGTCTGACTGAATCTCTACCTCAGTAGGAACAATTACATGAGATGGATCAGATCTGTACCGTCGAAGCATCGACACATGAAACACATTATGAATCTTTTCTAACTCAGGTGGCAACATTAATCTATAAGCAATCGGCCTGACTCGATCAATGATCTCATACGACCCGATGAACCTCAGACTCAGCTTGCCTTTTCGGCCAAATCGAAGTATTTTCTTCCACGGAGACACTTTCAAAAATACTTTGTCACCAACTTCGAATTCAATATCTTTCCGTTTCAAGTCTGTATAAGACTTACGACGATCAAGTCGCTTTCAAAGCATCACGAATCACTTTCACTTTCTGCTCAGTCTCTTTTATTAGATCAACCCCGTGAATCTTATTCTCACTCAGCTCAGTCCAATACAATGGAGTTCGACATTTTCGACCGTAAAGAGCCTCATATGGTGCCATTTTGATACTAGTTTGAAAACTATTATTGTATGCAAAATCAATCAACGGCAAATGCTTCTCCCACGTACTTTCAAAATCAAGAACACAACACCTTAACATATCTTCGAGAATCTAAATGATCTGCTCGGATTGTCCATCCTTTTGTGGATGAAATGCAGTGCTGAAATGCAATTTTGTTCCTAAAGCCTCTTGCAATTTCTTCCAAAATCGCGAGGTAAATCTCGGATCTCTATCAAATACAATAGATAGTGGCTCCCCGTGCAATCTCACAATCTCAGCAATATACAATTCAGCTAATCTATCGAGTGAATAATCTGTTCTCACCAGAACAAAATGAGCTAATTTTGTCAATCTGTTCACTATCACCCAGATTGCGTCTTTCTTTCCCGGAGACAAAGGCAATCCCGACACAAAGTTCATCGTGATTCTCTCCCATTTCCACTCAGGAATCATAATCGCTTGTAATAAACCAGATGGAACCTGATGTTCAGCTTTAACTTGCTGACAAACTAAACACTTCGACACAAAGTCAGAAATGTCTCTTTTCATGCCATGCTTCCAATAAAACTATTTCAGATCGTTATACATTTTTGTACTCCCCGGATGAACAGTCAAACGACTACTGTAAGCTTCATTCAAAATCATCTGAATCAACTCTAAATTCTTCAGAACACAAATCCAACTTCTGAATCTCAAACAATCATTACTATCAACTCGAAACTCTGAATCAGAATTCAAATCACATTGAGCTCGTTTTGCTATTATCTCATCATCACTTTTCTGAGCATCACAAATCTAACGTACAAACATCGGCTTCACTTTCAATTCAGCCAAAACCACACTATCATCACACAGATCTATCTGAGCATTCATTGCTCTCAAAGCACATATAGACTTTCAGCTCAAAGCATTAGCGACAACATTAGCTTTACCCGGATGATAATCAATCACAAGTTCGTAGTCTTTCAATAATTCTAGCCATATTTTCTGTCGCAAATTTAATTCTTTCTGAGTCATTAAGTACTTCAAGCTCTTGTGATCGGTATAAATATGACATTTCTCACCAAATAGATAGTGACGCCAAATCTTCAATGCAAACACAATCACTGCTAATTCAAAGTCATGCGTCGGATAGTTCTTTTCATGCGGCTTTAATTGCCTCAAAGCATAAGCGATGACTTTGCCTTCTTACATCAGCACACAGCCCAAACCATTCAATGATGCATCACTGTAAACTATGAATTCTTTGCCTGATTCAGGTTGAACTAACACTAGCGCTTTCGTCAACAACGCTTTCAACTTCTCGAAACTCTGATAGCAACTTCGTCAATGGAGTCGCAATCATCGATAAGCCTTTCACAAACCGTCTATAATATCCCGCTAGTCCCAGAAAACTGCAGACTTCAGACACATTTCTCGGAGGCTTCCATTCTAAAATAGCTGAGATTTTACTAGGATCAACACAGATTCCCACAGCTGACACAATATGTCCCAGAAAACCAACCTCACGCAGCCAAAACTCACATTTGCTAAATTTTGCATACAATTACTTCTCACGCAGAGTCTGTAGCACAATTCTCAAATGCTCGGCATATTGTGTCTCATCACATGAATAAATCAGGATATCATCAATAAACACGACAACAAAGCGATCCAAATACGGTCTGAATATTCGATTCATCAAATCCATAAACACTGCAGGAGCATTCGTTAGTCCAAAAGGCATCACTAAGAATTCATAATGTCCATATCTCGTTCTGAAAGCAGTTTTCGGCACATCAGATTCTTTAACCCTCAACTGATAATAACCCGATCTCAAATCTATTTTCAAAAACACTGTAGCTCCTTTCAGCTGATCAAACAAATCATCGATCGAGGCAACAAATATTTATTCTTTATCATTACTTTGTTCAATTGTCGGTAATCAATACACATTCTCATTGTGCCGTCTTTCTTTTTCACAAACAACACAGGAGCACCCCAGGGCGAGAAACTCGGTCGTGTAAATCCTCTATCAGTCAACTCTTGCAACTGAGACTTTAACTCTTTCAATTCTGTTGGTGGCATTCTATACGGTGCTATTGAGATATGAGTCATTCCCGGCACTAATTCAATTCAAAATTCAACTTCTCATATTGGAGGTAATCCCGGTAACTCTTCAGAAAACACTTCTGGAAACTCACAAACCACAGGCACAGATTCAACTTTCTTTTCTGACACCTTTGTATCAATCACATACGCCAGATAAGCTTCGCAACCCTTTCTCACATAGTTCAAAGCTTTCATCGCAGATACAACCGCTGGTAACCCTTTCAAGTCACTGGATTTAATTCAAACTATCTCACCGTTCTGACTTCTCAATTCAATACACTTTCTTTTACAATTCATAATGGCATTATGCAAAGTGAGCCAATCCATACCCGGAATAATATCAAATTCATCGAATGGTAGTAGCATCAAATTAGTCGGAAAACAAACATCTCGAAACATCAACGGACAATTCTTGCACACCTTATCCACCAAGACACACTTGCCTAAGGGGTTTGATACTCTAATCACAATTTCAGTAGACTCAACAGGTAGAGTCTTACTTGACACTAAATTCACACACATATAGGAATGAGTAGAACCTGGATCTATCAATGCAATCACATCAGTATCAAATAGAGTAAAAGTACCATTGATGACGTCTGGAGATGACGTTTCCTCTCGTGTACGTATGGCATAGGCTCGGGCAAGTACGCTTACCTCTGATCTCACAACTGTATCAGTAGTCCCTCTTTGACTTCCACTCACATTCCCGGCATTTCTGGGTGGTCTACCTCTAGCCGTCACATTACTCGATCTCACATTCTGAGCATTTTCTTCCTCAGTCATCTTTGGACAGTCTCGAATGAAGTGATCTCGTGATCCACATTTATAGCAAACTCTATTGTTGTACTTGCCCCAGTATTCTTCCACATGTCGTCTTCCACACTGTCTACACTCAGGTTTGTTACTTTAAGCACTACCAAAACTTGATTCCATTGAAGCTTGATTTCTCGGACCAACACTTAGTCTTACGCTGTCTCTATTCAGATATCCAAATGTAGCATTTGATCGGTTGCTTACATCTCTAAATCTCTTCGTCAAAGGTTGAGACGACTTACTCATCAATCATTTTCTTTCATCTCGAGCTTCAGAATTAGCTTTCTTCTTTTCTTTACTGAGCTCCTCAGCTTTACAGGATCTTTCAACTAACACAACAAATTCATTTATGTCAAGTATCCCAACCAACAACTTAATATCCTCGTTCATCCCTTCAATGAAGCATTTACACATAGTAGCTTCGGTCGAAATACATTCCCTCACATATTGGCCTAGTCTCACAAACTCTCGTTCATACTCAGTAACAGACATACGGCCCTTTTTTAGCTCTAGAAACTCCTTACGTTTCTGATCTATGAATCGTTGACTGATATACTTCTTTCTAAATTCAACTTGAAAGAAATCCCAGGTGATTCTCTCTCTCGGAACCACGAATATCAATGTCTTCCACCAGTTATAAGCCGTGTCTCTCAACAATGAAACTGCACATTTAATACATTCATCAGGAGTCAACGACATCTCGTCAAATACTAGAATAGTATTCTCGAGCCAAAACTCAGCTCGCTCGGCATCATCATCAGCTGTGGCCCTAAACTCTTCGGCCCCATACTTTCAGATCTTATCTACATGAGCTTTATTCAATCAGATCGAATCTGTAACTTGTGGCACAACAGGCACTTGTAGGGGTGGAGGTTGTGGAGTAGCTAAATTCGTTCGAACGAACTCCGTAAATCACTCACTCATCATTCGGGAGAAGGCTTGCTTAGCCTCTCCTCCCTCACCACTATCATTTGGCCTAGATGTGGCCGGCGCTGTCCCTTGAGCGAGAGCAGGCGTGTTACTCTCAACATCGTCAGCAACTGCTCGATCGAGATCCACTACTATATGAAAAAAACATTTTCAACTGTCAGGATTCATCACACTATCGTAATTATATATATGGCATGTATAGCTAGACTCACACGCGCTACGTTAGTCCGAGAATCGACTAAACCGTAGCTCTGATACCAATAAAATGTAACACTTCTAACCCGAAACTGTCGCCGAAATAGGGTTAAGAGGCATTACCGAATAATCAAAACATTTCACATCCATTTTACAACACATAGTCAATCAACACTAAGACGTATCACAACATAATCATATAGTCCCTTCTCGAGGTCCACGAGACCTTATATACGTGTTAGAAAGAGATCGGGACTAAACCAAACACTTACGAAAATTTTTAGAAATTATAAACATTTTTCAACATTGCAGAGGTCACACGCCCGTGTGGGCAGGCCGTGTGCCTCACACGACTACCAGACACGCCCATGTGTCCAAGCCGTGTCAAAACAGAGCATACATACTGACTTATTCACACGGCCACCAGACATGCCCGTGTACCATGACCGTGTGAAATTTGGCTCGCTACTGACTTGATCACACGACCACCAGGCACGTCTGTGTGACATGACCGTGTAATCTGCCCAGACACATTTCGAAATGGTCTTTGAACCATACGGCAGAGACACACACCCATGTCCCTTGACCGTGTATGCAAAATAGGCCATTTGTAAGGCCAATTTTCCACCCACAAAAGGGTCATCCCTACAAGCACAATTAAACATCTTCCCACACACAATTAGGCAACCAAATACATGTCAAATGATCAACATATAATCCCCTCCAATCTCATTTCTAATCATGTCAACTTATATACCAAATTTCATAACTAGAACTCATACATTACCAAGCATGATTCATCCACCATATCACTAGATCATAATAGCATCAATCCATCACTAAGCTTACCATTCATAAGACATATTCATTGCCATCAAGCCATACCATAACATGCATCATATACCGAATCCACACATGTATATTGCCAACATTTATCTAGCCACATGACATGGCTATTTACACATCTCAAATATGTTTCAAAACAACTAGCCTATACATTCCATATTCAAATATACACATCTTCAAAAATACCAAAATAGATTACTGATAGTGTGATAGAGATGCTGACGATCCCCGAATCCGAGCTAGCTTTACTGACACTGTAAAATAGAGAAACAATCACACAGTAAGCTTTCAAAGCTTAGTAAGTTCGTAATATAATACATATTGCTTAATAACACCACATCAATACATAATTAAACCATCACATAGATAAATGCACAACTAGGCTCATCATCAATCTCAACAATATGCTCAAATATCTATTCATTCAACTTTTAAGGCTATCATCAACCACATAGGTTCAAACGTACCTTGATAAACACATAGTTGCTCACCATTCACGCTACTCTATTGCTCAATATTACCTCACGTTTAACCTTTGCAATTACTTTGATCCATTCACACACTTAGTGCCACTTTCATAACTGAAACATAATCATCATCGCACACTTAGTGCCAATATGATAAACTTTGCTTTTATCGGTATCGCACACACAGTGCCAATTTGATAAGCTGAAGCTTCTATCTTTTCGCACACACAGTGCTAACCAGCTCTGTCTCATTTCTAATTTCGCACACTTAGTGCCCTCCAATTCAATTCTGTACATAGCATTTCTAATCTCGTAATTATATATATATTCATTCAATTCACATCACATAGATATAATTTACAACTAGTATTATATACGAACTTACCTCGAACGACAAAATATCAAAATGGTCAATTAAACGAGCACTTTGTCTTTACCTCAATCTCGATCTGAACTTCTCCTTTCTTGGTCTATACACATTCAAACTCAACTCATTCAATCACCAATTCATTCAATTTAGTCCACACACATATATTTAGGGCATTTTGCAAAATAGCCCTCACATTTTCACATTTTGACACTTTAGTCCCTATTTCATCAAATCACAAAATACACCAAATTTCTATTCACATAAGCTTAGCTGAATTCTTCCCATGCTAATACAAGCCCACACATTTCATTTATTTTCATATTTAAGTCCCTCAATTTACACTTTTCTCAATTTAGCCCAAATTACTCAATTTTACCAAAAATCCAAATACAAACTATGTTAACCCAACACTAAGCTTTCATATTTCACCAACTATCAACACAAAGCCCACATATTCATCAATGTTATATCTTAAAATCACCATCAATTTCTAAAATTTAATCATGGGTTTGACAGTACACTAAGCAACGATCACAAAAACGTAAAAATTATCAAAAACTGAACAAAAATTTCATACCAATTGAAGCTTCAAAGAACCGAACCCTAAGTAGCCATGGTTATCTTCTTCTTTCTCAAATTTTTGGCAACAAAGATGAACACTCCTCACTATCTTTGATTTTGTTTTATTATATTCACATTAATATACTTTTTACCATTTTGCCCCATTTTTATTAAACATATATGACCTTTATATAATAAGGTTATTCTAGTCCATTGCCACCCACTATCACTAAATATGGCTAAATTACATCATAATGCCTCCATATTTAAAAGACAACAACAATTAGGCACATATAAATCAGCACACAACTTTTACATTTTATGTGATTAAGTCCTTTCTCATAATTAAGCACTTAATCGGTAAAATCTTCACACATAATTTTCACACATACTCAATCTCATGCTGTTAACACATAGAATAATATTAAAATATTATTCTAACTTCAGATTTGTGGTCTCGAAACCACTATTCTGACTAGGGTCTAAATCAGGCTGTTACACGCATAATTCGTAAAAGTGACTTTCTATTTGATTAATGGCCAAATTGATGTGGCTTTATTATGTGAAGTCCTTAATAAGCAGTTAGCCCATTAATAAGGTTAGTGGGTGGCACAGGTCAAGTATGCCCTTAATGTATATTTGTTTCAAATAATAATTGAAAGGTTAATAAGGTAAATAGATTAATAATATGATTATAACAAATAAAACATCAAAAATGGCCATTTTTCTTATCATCTTTAACCGAAATTTAGAAAGAAAAGAAAGAAAATTGTGTTATGGCATTTGGCTAGCTTTTGATTCAATTCAAGGTATGTTTTTAATCAGTTTTTGATAATTTTTACGTTTTCATAATCGTTGCTTCGAATGCTACAAGACCCATGCTTGAATTTTTGAAATTGATGATGATTTTGTGTTAGGCCATTGGTGGTAGTTTATGATTTGTGTTGTTTGATGATAGAATATGGAAGATATGTTTTGAATTAACATGCTTTGTCTTTGAATTTTTATGAAATTGAGCAATTTGGACTAAATTGATGAAATACAATTTTGAAGGACAAAATTGTGAAATAAATAGAATGTATGGACTTGTATGAGCTACATGAAAATTTGGCTAAGCATGGGTATATAGTGATTTTGTGTATTTTGTGATTTCATGAAATAAGGACTAAAATGTTAAAATGTGTAAATGTGAGGGCTAATTTGCAAATTACCCTAAATATGTGTTTTTGGATTGAATTGACTGAATTGATGAACAAATGAGTTAAACCTGAATATGTATAGATCAAGAACCGAAGAAAATGAACTTAGATCGCGGGAAATCGAAAGTTATTGAATAGCCGTTTATCTCCGTTCTTCCTGTACGAGGTAAGTCGATATACAAATAAATGTATTTGAATTGACTTATTTGTACATATATGAAATTTGGATTGCTATGATTAATGTTCGAGATGATAATATATGAAATTCGAGAATGTGTCGACAAGGTATCAAAGTCCGAAAAGTCCCGTTTGAACCTAGGAATAGATAGGAATACGTATGTCATGACATAGGTGTCTGATATTCGATATCATGTAAGACCATGTCTGGGACGTTGGCATTGATTTGAGATTTTGTGTAGGACCACGTCTGGGACGTTGGCATCGATATGAGATTTACGTGTAAGACCATGTCTGGGACATCAGTATCGTATTTGATTCGTCTAAGACCCTGTCTGGGACAGTGGCTTCAATATTTGGTTACACGTAAGACCACGTCTGGGACATTGGCATTGTATGACTATTCCGAGCAGTTTAGATATCCTATTTAGTTCTGAACGGTTCAACGGGCAAGTTCGAGAAATGAATGATTATGTGAATTGTACCTCCGTTTCAGGTACGTTGATATCTATGCTTTGTGTAAGCATGAAAGGTGAGTAAGTTTGTGCATTGATGCAAAGGAACATTTGAGATATATGTAGGTATGAGATATGAGCAAATGAGATACTTGAGATTTGATGAATTGGTAAGCAATGGCAAACCAAGTGAGCCAAAGAGATTATTTATGTGCTTGAAATGAAGATATGTTAATGAATTCAAATAGTTATGCTTATAAATGATTTATGTTAAGTTTATTTGTATATGGCTTACTAAGCTTTTGGAAAGCTTACTTTGTGTGTGTTTGTTCTATTTTATAAATCGTTAAAGCTATGAGTGGCTCGGGGACCGTCAAGGATCATCACCACACTATCAAATTCAACTTTGGTACTTTTGAATGTGTAAATAGCTAAATATGGCATGTATCGGCTAGTTGTTTTGGAGTATGCTTGAGACATGTGTTAATGTAGCCATGTGATATGGCTAGATAAGTGATTTTTTTTGGTATGTGATGCTATGCTATATGATGTTGGTTTTGGTATAATCTCATGCCTATGAAATTGTCAAGGTTATGGTAAGCATATGGATGCAATATGAGTATGTATGTTTGATCAATGAAATGGTTATATAAAAGGTAAGATGTGGATGTATCATGCTTGGCTATACATGTGTTTTAGTTGTGCAATTTGGTATACAAGTCAGTATGATTATAGATGAGATTGAATGGGATGATATTTATTGATCTTATGACATGATTTTTGTTGCCAATTGTGTGCGGGATATTACTTATTTGAGTTTGTAGGGATGACCCTTGTGTGGGTGGCAATTTGGCCTTGAAAATGGCCTATATTTTCTCACACGGTTGAGCAGACGGGCATGTGGCTCGACCGTGTCCCTCGTGGCTGTAATTCAAAACAAGTCAGTAGCGACCACAGGCTTGACACACGGGCGTGTGACTGGCAGTGTGGACAAGTCAGTATGTATTCCCTGGTTTGACACGGCTTAGACACACGGGCGTTCTGAAGCCGTGGGAGGCAGACGGCCTGCCCACATGGGCGTGTGACCTCTGTAACTTAGAAAAAGTTTTAAATTTCTGAGAAATTTCGTATGTGTTCAGTTTAGTCCCGGCCCTTTCCTAAAGCATGTTTAAGGTCTTATTGACCTATTTAAGGGACGTTTTGATTGCATTGAATGAATTATATTATGAAATGTCTATGAAAAATTTCATTTGTCCGGTAATGCCTCTTAACCCTAATTCGACAACGGATACGGGTTAGGGGTGTTACACCCCTAAATTCTAAGTCCATTAATGATTTGTTTAACCTACCTGATGTTGAAGAAGATAAGCATTTTGTAATGATGACAAACATAAAATGGGATTTTCTTCAACAAGTGCTTAATGTTGTGACAAATTTGGGATCCTAATGGATTATAAGGAAGTATGGTAGTCATTCTTGCCGAAGGGAATACTTAAAGTTGTTGGCTAAGGTATGGTTTTACTTTGTTCGATATAGTTTCATGCCTATCTTACACAGTTCCACCATCTTGATGGAGCGAATTCTTTTATTGTATGCAATTATATGAAAAAAAAGGTCTAATGTTGGGAAGATAATTCTTCAGGAGATTCATGACTGTGCCAGAAAGAAGACCAGAAGTGCTTACTTCCCATCATTGATCACTTCACTTTGCTTAAAGGCCCAAGCTAAGACAAAAGCAAACTTGAAGGGCCCATATGTTCAAGGTTGCATTACAACCCATGATCTTGAAAGTTTAGTGGAGAATTTCAATGAACTAAACCCAATTTAACCAAGTGAGCCGACAGAACCAGAAATCGATGAATCATCAAACAAGTCTAAAACTGAAGCTAACTCAGTTACTGAATTTGAAGAGGTAGAATCAGAGGAAGAACTGAATGAGACTGAACCGATAAAGGGATCGAAAAATTCTGAACCAAAAGATGAGCCGATTGAGCCAAGTATTGATGCACAGTTGACTAATCCAATGCCCACTTCTTCAAATATTGTGAATAAATCGTAATTGTCAATTATGATGGATATGATGAAATTTATGCATAACCAACAACAAGCTTATTGGAAATATGCAAAAGTTAGAGATGATTCCGTAAGAAATACATTTAAAAATATCTCTAACAAATTTCTTCTATAGTTCCCAGATTATATCTTCGAGTCATGGAAGGAAGATGAGAATGCAAGCGGGGATGAAACACCAAAGGAGGAAGACGAGGAGGATAAGTCAAATAAATAAAAGGGGGAATTTCTTATCTTTAGTTTTTATTTCTTTTTTGGTGTTTATTTTTTTTCCTAGTTAGTATTTTGCTTTCGCATAATCAATTAGCAAGTATGAATAAAATAAAATCAATGTCACTTAATAGAAAAAATAAAGTGATGTGGTAATGGGAATAAACATGTCTAGGATTGGATTGTGAGAAAGACTTGGTATTTAACCAGTCTTTATGATTCATCTCTCTTTTCTTGGAAACCTACCTGGTGTTCAGTTTTCATTCATTACTTTATTTTCGCAATGAGGACATTGCTTCGTTTTAAAGGGGGTAAGGTATATTTCGCATAAATTTTAAAGTATGTTTCAATATTTTTACCTAGGTATGTTGAAGTAAATGAATATTCAAAAATAATTATTTTTCATAAGTATGTTCAAATGCACGCATGATTTTTGATTATATCTAAGTTATTCGTGTGTTATCTTGAGTGATAGAATGCTTGTATGATCTTAGTCTTATGTAGGATTTGCCATGAAAATTTGATTTCTTTAAAAATAGGCATGTATTAAGGTTTAAGTCTTTAGAATTGATTTAGTAACTTTCTTGAGGCAAAATCCTAGGAGGTATAAGATTCTAATATGATATAGGCACACTTTCTTTGGATCGTTTGACCCTGTCAAGCCGACCTTATGAAATTTAACCCTTGGAACTTAATTTTGAGGTTAATGGTCTGTTTATTGCAAATTACCTACATTATAAGCCATATTAACATCTTTTTTTTTATTGTTATCCTATTCTTTTGCATCTATCTTAACCAAAATATTTTCTTGGTTATCAAAGTTTGAGGAAAATTAAGAGAAGATGTACATGCTCTTCACATGTTAAAAAAAAGAGAGAGAGAGAAAAATGAATAAAGAAGCAAAGAAAATTTTGCTCAAATGCAGAAAAATAAAAACAAATAAAGGAGTGTTCAAAGTCTCAAAAATAAAGAGCAAAGTTTGCTCAAAGTTCTAGAAAAATGGAGCATATATTTGAAATAAGTTTTGGGGTATTCCAAAGACCCATTTGTATGAAAATTGTGGTGCCAAAGAATCTAATAAAAATTTAGGGTTAAGATGTTTTGATCCTAAAGATCACTTCTCTTTATCCCTACCTTTAGCCTAGACCCATTACAACCTAATAAAAGACCTATTGATTAGATGATTATACCGACTACATAAGTGGAAAGGAATTATTGAGTTCAACACATGAAGACACTAATTAAACCTTGGGATTTCTATGTTTAGTTGATAAGGGAAGCATATTGATTGGTGAATGTTATGTATGACTTTGAAAATGCATGCAAACTATGATTCATGTTGACATTATGATGTACATAGTATAAAGTTTGGAAATAATATTTTTATTCAAGCTACTTATGAATAAAGAATATTTTTGAGCATGATTTTATTGAATTGTGATTATGGGAAAAGATTGATGCTGCTTTATCAATTTGTAAAAATTGCCTTAGCAAAAATTGTGCTGTGCATGAACATTACTAGGGACGAGCAAAGATTTGTTTGGGGGTGTGTAAACTCCAAATTATATAGGGTTTTTATATCTGTTTTTACCACCTTTTTACTTAATTATTATGTTTATCTCGAGTAATTATTATTGAAATAAGTGAATTTTACTTAATTAGTAATTTTAGACATGATTTTGGAAAGTATGTGAAATTATGCTTAATTACATAATTTTCATGCATATTTTGTAATAATTCATGTTAACTTATTAATGTATGTACTTTTCACTATGTAGGAGGTCCATTGGAGACATGATTTAAATAAATAAATGATGGTCGTGCAAAAATTATCCATGTTGACGGCAAGACCATGCAATTTTTGGCATGGGGTTAACTACTTGTCCCAGTAAAGAAAGTGATAAAAGATGGACATGTCTGCTAAGTGATTGGATTAAAAAAACCGTCCAACAAGGGGAATTGAAAGCCCAACTTTGTCACTTGATGTTGGTTGCCCAAAATGTGTTTTGGAATATTTAATTGATGGTCCCTACAGTTGGAAAATAATCAGAATTTAGCCGAAGAACTTCCTTGTTGAAACCGTCCACTCTATAGCTATTTTTAGCTTTAAATTCGAATTCAAATTGAGAAGACTTGGTCATCTTTTCCTTAATGCATGGCCAGCCACATGAGAGAGGGAAGGAAGGAAATTTAAACCTATTTTTAGTAAACTCAAATCCTTACCTTCACCTATAAATACCTTGCAATTCCTCACTTTTCCATCATCCCTCATTTCTCAACATTCCTCTCTCACTCACTCTAGTTTTCTCTCAATTATTTTTCCATTTTTCCCTTTCATAGCCATCCATCCCCTCTCCCTTCTTTAGCCTCAAAAACTTTGTTAAAAGACTTTTTAGCCGACTACCTTCTAACCCTTAGCAAAAGAAGCTTCAATCAGAACGGAGGAGCACTTCAGTCAGAATAGCTTCGTATGGCTGCTAAACTGAGTCTACTCTTTCCTCTTGGTTATCTATTTTAACATGTTTTCTTTGAGTTTTATGCTTTTGACATCAACTATGAATTTTTAAATCCTATTTGCTAAGATAATAATATTAAGTTAATGAGATTTATTTAATTCATGTTAGCATGTTTTGTACCTCAGTCGATTATGTTTTCAATTAATATCATGATGCGTTTCATTCATACATGATTAGGTGCACTTAGATTAGTTGAGCAATCCTAACTAGACGACGGCTTGTAGACGCATAATTGAAAAGTGCAATGCTTAATTTAGGTCATTAAAACTGACTAAGTTAAAGTTCATAATACCTTTAGTTAGCTCTGTTATCTTGCATGGTTTTTAGATTTATGTAATTAAACTGTTGCAAACGTAAATGTCCCCATGACCTTGTATAAATGCTAAGAAACCCTTAGTCTAATATGATCAGTTACATGTATATTTAACTCGGTAAAAGATCCGAGAGGACTTAATTTGGTTTCCAAACCCATAAGAGATCGAGTTGCCATGGATGTAATTCCAAACATGTTAGCATGATGAAAGTAAGTTGATTTGATTAATATAATTGTCCTAGCCCATTTAATGTTAATTGTTGTTGTTGCTAAAGCCTTCATTCATACATTTAGGTAAATTGCATTTAGATTAGAAATTGCATTAGGGATCACTCTTGCATTTAACTAATCTAATCATCACTATCCAAATTTATTAAGTTTTTTTTACATCAAATTGTTAATTATAATTTTGAAATTAGTTGTTTAAGCTTATACAGTCCTTGTGGAGACGATAACTTATTTTTACTTACTTATTACTTGAACAACTACGTACACTTGCGTAAACACGTTACAATCTATTACAATATACAAAATTAGAATGATATGCATGTATGACTTGTTGCCATACAATAACAGAAAATAGAAGGCATGGAAGTCCATTCTTTGCAGAACAAATTTATCATACCTTATTGAACACATCAGTTTTGCCTTGAAGTCACATGCACGGTTATATATAGATTCAAAGATATACAAATTAACATATTCTAACATCACATTCTCACATCCATAGTAACATTGAAACTTACCATCAAAATTGACGGAACACGAAACATACATGTATAAGTCACATACCTTAAACACAATACATAAAAAACATAATATCATATACCACGATTTCAAGTCTTATTTAGGTAGTATGGACCATATAGGGAGTCTAATTATGAATCTCAAATCAAATTGGGCCTAGACGAAAACTTTCAAAAGATGGGCTCACACTTTCGTGTGGCCCACACAACCCAATTGGCCAGCCCGTGTTGCACACACGACCTAATTAGCCCAAACCGTGTGGATAATAGGGCTTAGCACACGGCCGTGTGGCACTGACAGTTTCTGATTTCAACTTTTTCAATTCACTATTTTTTCGGGTTTTGTAACACCCTATACTCGGCTTGGTCACCAAGCTCGAATATAAAGATGCCACACCACTGTTTCATGTCATACTCATAGTAAATTATCACATTATTAAGGATTCATCCTCTTTATCAGTGATCTTATAAATTTTCAGTCAAACATATATCAACCATCATTAAAACATGTCAAACATACTATAAATAAAATTATAATAATAATTAAACATGCATTAGGACCACTTAGCAAAATTTCCAAGACAATCACGTAGGTACTAGAACATGAGTATCAATATTTTCCTAGCATGGTACTGATACCGTTTGCAAAATCGGTACCAAATGTGTATACTTTTTCTCATCTAAAATCGAAGTCTCAAAAATATCGTTACTTTTGTAAAAGTATCAATAAAATTACCCCGAGTATCAATACTCGTGATAGGGTATCAATACCAATTCATGATTCTAACTTCTTGCACATCTCAGAATCATAGAGGTATCATTTTTACATAGCAAATATCGATACCTCTGCTTCAGACCAGTAAAATACAATGTTTTAAAGCATATAATTCATTCCAACTTGTACAAATTCATCATTCTATCATAGCATCATCAAATAAACATCAAAACGACCATAATAATAGTCTCAAACATCGAAAGTGAGTTCAAATGATAATCAACATAATACGATTCAATTCTCAAAATCCTAAGAGAAATTAAGTTATGGATGTCCAAAGCATCATGAGAAATATCCTTAAAAGTATACCACATTGCCTTATTCGTAAAACGAAAACAAGTAACAATAACACCTACGAAAAGTTAAATGGACTTGCTTGGATCACCTCTTGGAAACCACACCGCTCACACCGATACACTACTAATCTGCAATGGTTTAAGAAGGGATTGGGTGAGCTTAATAAGCTCAGTGAATTCCTAGAACAACTACCATGCAAACAATTCATCAAGAATTAATGAGACAACCATACATCACAACCTCAAAAGTTCCAACTCTAGTGTCATATTATTCTTACTCGTTCATTATTTACTAGTTCATTTACATGGTAATCATATTCACTTTTAAGCAAATATCACATTACACATATAATAACAACCTCAAAGGTATCGATATCATTTGCAAGATCAGTACCAAATCAATATTCTATTTGTCGCCTAAAATCAAAGTCTTAAAAAATATCGGTACCTTTGTAAAAGTATCGATAAAATATCCCCGAGTATCTATACCAATTTACGATTCTCACTTCCTACACATCTTAAAATCACAGAGGTATCATTTTTTACATAGCGAATATCGATACCTCTACTTTAGACTAGTAAAATACAACATTTTAAAGCATATAAGTCATTCCAACTTTTACCAATCCATCATGCTATCATATCATCATCAAATAAACATCAAAAAAACCATAATAACAGTCACAAACATCGAAAGTGAGTTCAAATGATAATCGACATAATAGGATTCAATTCTCAAAATCCTAAAAGAAATTAAGTTATGGATCTTCCAAAGCATCATGACAAATATCATTAAAATTCTACCACATTGCATTATTCCTAAAATGAAAGCAAATAACAATAACACCTACAAAAATTGAAATGGACTTGCTTGGAGCACCCCATGGAAACCACAAAATAGTGTAAGGGAAGGGATTTGAGCTTTGGTTTCAATGATTGTTGCACTAAAACTTAACCAATAGACTAGTAACTCATTTATTTCCTAAAAAATGCATAGATAATCTCAAAAATTAGGGCATGATAACTCTCTCTTGGTTCACAAACCCGATTATGCTAACCCTCGATATTTGGGATGTCACAAGCTGATTGTGTGTTCGAACCAATAGCAACTTTACTTCATAGGTTAAGTGGTAAGGTTGTGAGGGCTCCTACCATGAGGTGATTGGATCGAAAAGGCTACTAGGTATATAGTTGGTGATAGAGTGAAATGACACATAATCAAATGTAGTGAATGTGATGGGCGAGTCTTTAGCATATCATTGGTAATATACGATGTAACAGCCTGATTTTGAGTCTAGTCAGAACAGTGGTTTCGGGACAACAAATTCGACGCAGTAAAATTTATTTTTATTATATTTTTATGGTCTACAGTTTTATGGAATGATTTCGTGAAAATTTCGTTCGAAAATTTTGACGTTTGGGCACTCAATTTAGTTAAAGGGACTAAATTGCAAAAAAGAGCAAAAATTGAGTTCTATATGTTAAAGGTGTCCAATTATTATGAGATCTTAAATTAAAGGTCCTTAGATGGTAATTAGACCATTATACTTTAGAATGGACAAAGAATAGACATGGTTAGGTAAATTTTAAAGTTTTAATTTAAGGGCATTTTGGTCATTTGGTAAATAAAGCCAAAATAACTTAATAAAGAGATGTCATCTTCTCAATTTCATCCCCCCATAGCCGAAATTTAAAAGAGAAGACATAGCTAGCGTTTGGCCAAGCTTCCAAGCTCGATTGTAAGTCTATCTTTGTCCCCTTTTTAATGATTTTTATGTTTTTAAGATCCTTGCAACCTAATCTAGCTATTTCAAGGACTAATTTGAAAAGAAGTCGAAGTCTAAAATTTTACCCATGTTAGACATTTGTTTATTTTTGATGTTTAATGGTAGAAAATGTATGTTTGATGTTAGATAAACAACATTTACCAAGTGATTTTTGATGAAAATGCCTAAAAGGACCTATTTGTAAAAGTTCTAAAATGTGTGTGAAAATGTGAATAAATGAAAAATGTGGGTTGTTATGATCATGAAATAGGTTCAGCTAGGCTTGGGTGTAATGAAATTGAATGAAAATCATTTTACGAGCCTAGGGACTAAAATATAAAAAGTTGAAAAGATAGGGGCAAAAATGTAATTTTTGCCATACGGTGTTTTTGGTATTAAATTGAAAAATGTGATAATTGAATAAGCTAAATTTGATATTATAGATCAAGAAAGATGAGGTTCTGACCTAGACCGGAGAAAGAACAAGATTGTGGACTAAATCGAATAATTATCCATTTTGTATCGAGCTAAGTTCGTATGTTAAAAATAAGCTTTAGAATAATTGTATTTAAATGCTTTAATATGGCATGAATTGTATGTTAGATTTTGTGAATGAGTACAATCCTACGAATGAGTCCGAAGATGAATCGACAAGCAAGAAATCTCGTTTGAACCTTAGGAATAGGTTAGGATACAAGTGACATGTCACTAGGGTCATTATGTGTCATGTGATTATGTGATCCAGATGCTGGTCTCGTACGTCCTACCTGTGGCTGAGTATACCGGCATATGTTACGGATTCTTGACAGCTTGTGTGAGCAACACCATGTAGCTACGTCTTGACTGACAGCTTGTGTGAGCAGGCCCGTCGACAGTTCGAGAGCGAGCGATTATGTGATATGAGACTTAGGTAGCTTTGGCTACAAATGTGGCACTTAGTGTGTAAATTTTTTTCGAGTATTTGACATTGTTATTCTGAGTGTTTCACGGGCATGTCAAAGATGAGAATATGTGTAAGTTCATTTTGAGATGGCTCAGGTATGTACATAAAGCTCATGTTTAATAAATATGTGAAGTGATGAATATGAGGTAAGTTTTTATGATGGAATAGATTATGATCATGAGACCATAGTAAGTCTACATTTAATTATGTTATAATAATTGAATGTTATATGCATGGTAAGGTTGCTTATTTCTTGCATATGAGCTTACTAAGCTATATAGCTTACTCCGTTTATTTTCCATGTTTTTATAGTGTCGCCAAGCTAACTCAGAATCGAAGATCGTCGGAGATTCAGATCACACTATCAAACTCTCATTTTGGGTATTAATGGTCTTAGCATTTTGAATGTATGGCATGTATAGGGACTTGGTCATTTTGTTATATGTGTCAGTAGTAATGTGGCCAAATGTATTGGCTTATATTGGTTAATGATTTCATTTTTGTATATGGTCATGTAAGTTGGCTAATATTGGTTATGAGTATATTCATATGTTGATACCATTCATGATTAAGGAATCTTGCATGAATTGTGTCGATAAATTAAGATGTTGAAGTATGTTAGATGTTAGCATGTTGATGTGATGTTGATACATTGGTTGTGGAAGTTTTGGTTGCCAAAGTGTGCTATAAATTGTGTCATTGAATTGGTGTAAGTGTAAGTGTAAATGAGGGTGGCAAATGGCTTGGTAAATAGCCTTATTTTTGTCCACACGGGTAGACACACGGGCGTATGTCTAGGCCGTGTGTGACACACGGCCTGTCCCACGGGCATGTATTTCAGCCGTGTGTCCCCTGCATCGTAATTGTTGCAAAACCAATGGTCCAGAATTGAGCACACGGGCAGAGACATGGGCATGTGTCTCAACCGTGTGTGCTATACGGCCTAGAACACAGGCATGTGTCTTGGCCGTGTGAAATCTACACTTAATTCGAGTTATATTAAATAACCACACGGCCTAGCACACGGGCGTGTGGCACGACCGTGTGGCACAAGTCAGAGAGCACCTTAATTTGAACACTGTCTGAAGCACGGGCATGTCCCTTGGACCACACAGGCATGTGAGCCCTGCTTCTATCAAAAAAAATCTACGTTTTGTAAAAGTTTCTTGAGTTCTCGGTTTAATCCCGAACCACTTCTAAAGTATGTTTTGGGCCTCGTAGGCTAGTAATAAGGACTTCATGATCGAATATGAATGGTTTTAATTGGGACGCAAATTTATGATTCAAAATTATCTAAATGCTTTTGTTGTAAGTCCGGTAATGCCTCGTACCCTATTCTGGCATTGAATATTGGTAAGGGGTGTTACATTTAGCGGTAACAGAGCTACAGTTTAGTCGGTTCTCGGACTAACGTAGCGTGTGTAAGAGTCTAGCTATACATGCCATATATGAATTTTGATAGTGTGACGACTCCTGACAATTTAAACTGTGTTTTCATATAGTAAATGGATCCTGAACGATAAGTGACTGATGACGTTGAAAGTAATACGCCGGCTCCCGCCCAAGGGACCACGCCATTCAAAAGTAGACCTGTGACAATTGGTCAAGGAGGAGAGGCTAGGGAATCCTTCTTCCAAAGATTGAATGAGTTGCTTGCCGAGTTAGTTCGGACAAATCTGGCCACCCAACATCCTCCACCCCCACCTAACCCTCAACCGGTTCCCGTAGCTCCTCACGGTGTGGAAATGGTAAGACTGAACAAGCCTCTAGTCGATAAGATTCGAAAGCAAGGGGCTGAAGAATTTAGAGCAAATGTCGATGATGATCCTGAGAGGGCAGAATTCTGGCTTGAGAACTCTATCCGGGTATTTGATGAGCTTTCTTGCACACTAGAAGAGTGCTTGAAATGTGCTATATCACTCCTGAGGGATTCGGCATATCATTGGTGGAACACTTTAGTATCGGTAGTACCAAGGGAAAGAGTTACTTGGGACTTCTTCCAAGAGGAGTTCAAAAAGAAATATATGAGCGAACGGTTTATTGATCAGAAACGCAAAGAGTTCTTGAAGCTGAAACAAGGTCGAATGACTGTGATTGAATACGAGCGAGAGTTTGTTAGACTCAGTAAGTATGCTCGGGAATATGTTTCAGCAGAGGCTATCATATGTAGGAGATTCGAAGATGGTTTGAATGAGGATATTAGACTATTAGTTGGGATTCTGGAACTGAAAGAATTTGTTGTGCTAGTTGAGCGAGCTTGCAAAGCCGAAGAGTTGAGCAAAGAAAAGAGAAAAGCTTAGTTTGAGGCTAGAGACTCGAGAAAGAGGCCAATGAATAAGTCATTTCAATCTTTGTCAAAGAAATCGAGGGATATGCATACTCGTTCGAATGCTTCAGCTAGTTATCCCAACAGAGATCGTGGGAAGCAATATTTAGGTTCTAAGGCCCAGACTACGACTATAGCAAGCGTTGGTAACGCCAGGTCTAATAAGCTTGAATGCCAACACTGTGGTTGGTGACACCCCGGTGAATGTAGGATGAACAACCAGGCTTGTTTTAAATGTGGCTCCCAAGATCACTTCATTCGGGATTGCCCTGAAATGGTTGAAAAGGATAATTTTTAGAATGCAAGATCAAGTAACTCTGCTGCTTGAGGGAGACCAGTGAGAAATACGGGAAATGGGACCAGTAGCAGAGGTTTATCCAATGATTCAACTGTGAGATAGGAAGCTAGAGCACCTACTAGAGCTTATGCCATTCGTGCTAGCGAGGATGCATCCTCCCCTGATGTGATCACTGGTACATTTTCTCTTTATGATACTAATGTAGTTGCATTAATTGATCCTGGACCGACTCATTCCTATATTTGCATGAATTTGGTATCTAGTAAGAATTTACCTGTTGAGTCTACTGAGTTTGTGATTAAGGTGTTGGACCCCTTAGGCAAATATGTATTAGTTGATAAAGTTTACAAGGGTTGTACTTTGATGTTTCGGGCTCACTGTTTTCCGGCTGACTTAATACTTTTTCCATTTGATGAATTTGATGTGATTCTTGGAATGGATTGGTTGACACTACATGATGTAGTAGTGAATTGTAGATGAAAAGTTATTGAATTAAAATGTCAAAATAATGAAATTCTTCGGGTTGAATTAGATGAGTCAGGTGAATTGCCTATTGTGATTTCATCTATGTCGGCTAAGAGGTATGTAAGAAAGGGTTGTGAAGCATTTCTTGCGTATGTACTGAATACGAAAGTTTTTGAATTAAAGATTGAATCGGTACCGGTAGTTTGTGAATATCCGGATGTGTTCCCAGAAGAGTTGTCAGGGTTACCAGCGGTCAGAGAGGTGGAGGTTGCTATTGACTTGGTACCTGGGACTGCACCGATATCGATTGCTCCGTATAGAATGGCTCCAACCGAATTGAAAGAATTGAAGTCTCAGTTACAAGAGTTGACAGATAAGGGTTTTGCAAGACCGAGTTTTCCCCTTGCGGTGCACCAGTATTATTCGTCAAGAAGAAAGACATATCCATGAGACTTTACATCGATTATCATCAGCTCAACAAGGTTACGATAAAGAACAAGTATCCCTTACCAAGGATTGATGATTTGTTTGATCAGTTGAAAGGGGCAACAGTATTTTCGAAGATAGATTTGAGATCCGACTATTATTAGCTGAGAGTTAAATACTCGGATATGTCGAAAACCACGTTTAGAATGAGGTATGGGCATTATGAATTTCTTGTTATGCCTTTTGGATTAACTAACGCTCCTGCTGTTTTTATGGATTTGATGAATCGGATCTTCCGATCGTATTTGGATAAGTTCGTGGTTGTATTTATTGATGACATTTTGATTTATTCTCGGGATGAGTCTTAGTACGCCGAACATTTAAGAATTATGTTGCAGACTTTGAAAGATAAGAATTTTTTTGCTAAGTTCAGCAAAAGTGAGTTTTGGCTCCGAGAATTCAGATTTTTGGGACATATTATTTCAGTAGATGGTATTCGGGTTGATCTAAGTAAGATTTCGACAATTGTTGATTGGAAGCCAGCCGAGAAATGTATCAGAGGTTAGAAGCTTTTTGGGCTTAGCCGACTATTATCGGCAATTTGTGAAGGGTTTTTCGATAATCACTACTCCTATGACTAAGCTGTTGCAAAAAGATGTTAAGTTTGAATGGTCCGAAAAATGTCAAGAAATCTTTGAGTAGTTGAAAGCATTATTGACTGAGGCGCCGATTTTAGTGCAACCTGAACCGGGAAAAGAATTTGTGAGCAATGTGTCACTGAATGGATTAGGATGTCTGTTAATGCAAGAGGGCAAGGTGATAGCCTATGCCTCGAGACAATTGAAACGCATGAGAAGAATTATCCGACGCACGATCTAGAATTGGCTGCCATAGTGTTTGCTTTGAAGATTTGGAGACATCATTTGTATGGTGAGAAATGTCATGTCTTTTCGGATCATAAAATTTTAAAGTAATTGATGACTCAGAAGGAATTGAATTTACGACAACGGACATGGCTTGAGCTACTAAAAGATTATGAGTTGGTAATTGACTATCGTCCCAGAAAGACGAATCTAGTCGTAGACGCTTTGAGCAGAAAGTCCTTTTTTGCCTTGAGAGCTATGAATACGAGGTTGACTTTATCTGAGGATAGTTTGATTCTAGCTGAGTTGTGAGCTAGACCGGTATTCCTTCAGTAAATTTGTGAAGCACAAAAAAGTGATAGTGAATTGCAAGGCAAAAGAGCTCAGTGTGAATCGAGTAGTGATTCAAACTTTCGGATCGGTTCTGATGATTGCTTAATGTTCCGAGAAAGAGTATGTGTACTGAAAAATGATGAGATTATTCAGAAAATTATTTATGAGGCGCATAATGGTTGTCTGTCTATTCATCGGGGAAGTACGAAGATGTATAATGATCTGAAGAAACTGTATTGGTGGTCAGGTATGAAATGAGATATCTCTGAATTTGTATCGAAATGTTTGATTTGTCAACAAGTAAAAGCCGAACACCAAGTACCTTCGGGTTTACTTCAGCCAGTAATGGTACGCGAGTGGAAATGGGACAGAGTTACGATGGATTTCGTAACGGGTTTGCCTTTGACTCCAAAAAAGAAAGATGTCGTATGGGTTGTGGTTGATAAATTGACGAAATCAGCTCATTTTATACCGGTACGTATGGATTATTCACTTGATAAATTAGCTGCGTTGTATGTTGATGAAATTGTTAGATTTCACGGAGTGCTTATTTCTATTATTTCAGGTAGAGATCCGAGGTTTTCTTCGCATTTTTGGAAAAAGTTGCAAGAAGCTTAGGGTACGAAATTGAACTTTAGTACCACATTTCATCCTCAAACCGATGGTCAATCTGAGAGAATGATTCAGGTACTCAAAGATATGCTTCGCTGTTGTGTATTAGAGTTTAAAGGTAGTTAGGAAAAATATCAACCTTTAGTCAAATTTCCTTATAACAACAGTTTTCAGTCAAGTATAAAGATGGCGCCATATGAGGCATTGTATGGCCGTAAGTGTCAAACTCTGTTGTACTGGACCGAGCTCAGTAAGAAACAGATTCACGGGGTCAATTTGGTTAAAGAGATCGAAGAAAAAGTGAAAGTAATTCGTGACTATTTGAAAGCAGCTTCAGATCGACAGAAATCGTACGCAGATTTGAAAACAAAAGAGATTGAGTTTCAAGTTTGTGATAAAGTATTTTTGAAAGTATCTCCGTGGAAGAAAATTCTGAAATTTGGTCGCAAAGGCAAGTTGAGTCCATATTTCATTGGGCCGTATGAGGTTATTGAAATAATAGGGCCAGTGGCATATCGGTTAGCTTTGCCGACAGAGTTGGAAAGGATTCACAATGTATTTCATGTGTCGATGTTGCGATGTTATCGATCAGAACCTTCGCATGTGATTTCTCCGACAGAGATTGAGATTCGACCCGATATGACTTACGGTGAAGAATCGATCAAGATTTTGGCTCGGGAAGTCAAAAGTGTAGCCCGAGTTAAAGTTTTGTGGCAACGACACGGGGTCGAGGAGGCTATGTGGGAACCTGAGGAAGCTATGAGAAAATAATACCCAAACCTCTTTTCTAGTAAGATTTTCGGGGATGAAAATCCTTAAAGGGGGAGAGTTGTAACAGGCTGATTTTGAGTCTAGTCGGAACAGTGGTTTTGGGACCACAAATTCGACAAAGTAAAATCTATTTTTATTATATTTTTATGGTCTACAATTTTATGGAATGATTTCGTGAAAATTTCGTTCGAAAATTTTGACGTTTGGGCATTCAATTTAGTTAAAGGGACTAAATTACAAAAAGTGCAGAAATTGAGTCCTATATGTTAAAAGGTGTCCAATTGCTATGAGATCTTAAATTAGAGGTCCTTAGATGGTAATTAGACCATTATACTTTAGTATGGACAAAGAATGGACATGGTTAGGTAAATTTTAAAGTTTTAAGTTAAGGGCATTTTGGTCATTTGGTAAATAAAGCCAAAATAACTTAATAAAAAGATGTCATCTTCTCAATTTCATCCCCTATAGCCGAAATTTACAAGAGAAGACATAGCTAGGGTTTGGCCAAGCTTCCAAGCTCGATTGTAAGTCCATCTTTGTCCCCTTTTTAATGATTATTATGTTTTTGAGATCCTTGCAACCTAATCTAGCTATTTAAAGGACTAATTTGAAAATATGTCAAAGTCTAAAATTTTACCCATGTTATATATTTGTGTATTTTGGTGTTTAATGGTAGAAAATGTTTGTTTGATGTTAGATAAACAACATTTACCAAGTGATTTTTCATGAAAATGCCTAAAAGGACCTATTTGTAAAAGTTTTAAAATTTGTGTGAAAATGTGAATAAATGAAAATTTTAGGCTGTTATGAGCATGAAATAGATTCGACTAGGCTTGGGTGTAATGAAATTGAATGAAAATCATTTTACGAGCCTAGAGACTAAAATGTAAAAAGTTGAAAAGATAGGGGCAAAAAATGTAATTTTTGCCATACGGTGTTTTTGGGATTAAATTGAATAATGTGATAATTGAATAAGCTAAATTTGATATTATAGATCAAGAAAGACTAGGTTCTGATCTAGACTAGGGAAAGAACAAGATTGTGGTCTAAATCAAACAATTATCCATTTTATACCGAGGTAAGTTCGTATGTTAAAAATAAGCTTTAGAATAATTGTATTTAAATTCTTTAATATTGCATGAATTTTATGTATGATTTTGTAAATGAGTACAATCCTACAAATGAGTCCGAAGATGAATCGACAAGCAAGGAATCTCGTTTGAACCTTAGGAATAGGTTAGGATACAAGTGACATGTCACTAGGGTCATTATGTGTTATGTGATTATGTGATCCGGGTGCTGGTTTCGTACGTCCTACCGGCGGCTGAGTATATCGGCATATGTTGCGGATACTTGATAGCTTGTGTGAGCAGCACCATGTAGCTACGTCTTGGCTGACAGCTTGTGTAACAACCCGATTCAGGGCCTAGTCGGAATAGTGGTGGGAGACCACAAATCTGAGTTAGTAAATTGAGTTCTTAAGGTTTATGACATGTTTGCATGATAGTATTAAAGTTCCTTGTAGAAATTTTGTGAAATTGACATGGAATGATCAAATAAAACTAAATTGCAAAAGTTGTAGAATATGAGTTTCTAGAAGCTTTTTGTATGAAATAGCTTTAGAATATTAATTAGAAGTCCTTAAATAGAAATTTTCCCAAATTATAAGTTTTGGACAAAAATGGACATGAGTTAGTAAATTGCAAATTTTTAAAGTGAAGGGCATTTTGGTCATTTACCAATTAAATGATTAAAATAGGAAAAAGATGATAAAAATTTCATTCATCTTCTTCCTTGTGCCGAAAATTGGGAGACTCCATAGCTAGGGTTCTTCAAATTTTTGAAGCTTGCAAGTAATTCTTCCTAGCCCCGTTTTTAATATTCTTCGTATTTTTGGAGTCCTCGTATTATGAATTAGCCATTTTTAGCTATAAGGTGAGCTATAAAGCATGTTCAAAAATCTACCCATGTGTATCATGCATGTAAAATGATATTTTATGGAAGATTATGGGAGTTTGATGTTAGATAAACATATTTTCCTTAGTGAATTTCATGAAAAATGATAGTATGGATTAATTTGTAATAGTTATGAAATTGGTCATACCTATTAGAAATAGTGAGAGTAGATGATTGTTATAGTAGAGAAAATGAATCAGCTAAACATGATGTTTAAGAAAGTTGAATGAGAATTATTTTACGAGCCTAGGGGCAAATGTGCAAATATGAGAAAGTTTAGGGGCAAAATAGTAATTTTGCCAAAGTATGAGTTAAGAGTCAATTTAGTCAATATGAGTATTAAATGATCTAATTATTATTATAGATCAAGAAAAACAAAGCCCGGATCGAAACTGAGGCAAGAACAAAGTCGAGGACTAAATTGCATATCTACATACATTTTATATATTGAGATAAGTTTGTATGATGTCTAAGCTTTATGATTATTATCATTGAATTGCTTAGTATAATGTACATTCTTATTGCTATGATAAACAAAGAAGATAATGAGATTAAGCATGAGAAAGTCCCAATTGAAGTCGAATTACCTAGGATACTCGATCTATCACATGAAATGAGAAAGTCCGTATAAGACCAAGCCAAGGCATGGCATCGACAATCAAGCAAGTTATCATGTAAGACCAAGACAAGTCTTGGCATTGAAAAGTTATTATGAGATGAAGACCCATATAAGCCCAAGCCAAGGCATGGCATTGGTGAGTCTCCAAGCAAAGTTATCATGTAAGTCCAAGACAAGTTCTGGCATTGAAAAGCTATAAAGAGATAGATATCCCATGTAAGTCCAAGCCAAGGCATGGCATTGGTGAGTAACAAGAAAGATTTCATGTAAGTCCAAGCCAAGGCTCGGCGTTGCCCAATTCATGAGTAAAGATACCAAGTAAGACCATGTCAAGACATGGCAATGGTAAGTTCCCAAGGGAGCACACAAGGAAGACTTTGAGTAAGTCCATGTCAAGACATGGCATCAATACCAAGATGAGAGATCCCATGTAAGACCATATCGAGGATATGGCTTTGGCATCGAGTTATGTGGGATGAGAATCATTATCCTCGGTTATTCGCAGAAATTCATCGGGCAAATGAGTAAAGTTAAAATGATAACAAGAAAGACAAGTAAGAAAAGCTACTATCAAGTTAGAAATGAGTATTACTCATATTATGAATGATGAACTAGAGATTATAATTATTATTGTAGAGTATGCTGATCTATGTGATCAAGTGATACAGGTACCTTGTTTACCTCACGAGTATGAGACTAGTAAGTATCATTAGATATGTAAGAATCAGTATGAGTAAGTAAGCTTAAATAGCTAAAATTTATGATACCATTGTTTATGTTAAATGGGTTATATTGAGCAAGTATGTTGCTATGTGCATTATATGCAAACTTACAAAGCTAAATGCTTACGTCCTCTATTCTTTCTTTCCATGTAGTCCTGCCAAGCTAATCTCGTGGATCATCGTCATCGGAGCTTGGAGCACACTATCAATCGCTATTTTGGTATAGCCAAGTTGTTTATATTAAGTATGTCATGTATAGGAAACATTTCATTTTGAGTTATGTTTTCAAACTAGCCAAAGTGTTGGCTTTCAAGTTTAGTATTCTTTTCGTATATGGCCAAAGAGATGAGTCATGAATGATTAAGTATGTATGTTTTAATCTATCAATGAAGTATGCATCCTTGTTCATGTTAGATGTAATACTTGAGTTGCTGAATTGAGCACGAGTTTGGTCTTGATTTCAGGGTGGCAATTGGCTTGGTAAATATCCTTTAAGTGCCCACACGAATGGACACACGGGCGTGTGTCTAGGCCGTGTACACCCTGCACCTTAGTGTCTCAAGTCATTATAGACCATGGGCTAATCACACGGCCGTTTGTTCAGACCTTGTGATACACACGGCTAGCACATGGGCGTGTGCCAAGGCCGTGTGAAGTCTGTACTTTACACTTAGTAATTGGATTGTCACACGGCTAATACACACGGGCGTGTGTATAGACCGTGTGAATAAGTCAGAATGCCAAGGTTTGGCACACGGGCCAGGGCCATGGGCGTGTTCAGGCCGTGTGTAATTTGCCAGTATCCACCACGGGTGAAAGACACGGGCATGTTTTAGGGGTGCACGGGCGTGTCCCAAGCCACATGGGCGTGTGACCCCTGTTTCGAGGAAAAGTTCCCGATTGTATTCCGAAAGTTCCCGGATATGTGTTTAAGGCCTCATAGGCCCATGATATGTACGTTTTGACTAAGAAAGAAGAGTTTCTATTTCGGAACAAAATTTTACAGCCCGTAAGTACATGTTTAAGTGAGTTCAAGCATGGTAATGTCTCGTATCCAGTCTTAGCCTTGGACTCGGGTATGAGGTGTTACAGCTTGTGTGAGCAGGCCCGTCGATAGCTCGAGAGTGAACGATTATATGATATGAGACTTAGGTAGCTTTGGCTACATATGTAGCACTTAGTGTGCAAATTTTCTCGAGTATCAGACATTGTTATTCCGAGTGGTTCACGGGTATGTCAAAGATGAGAATATGTGTAAGTTCATTTCGAGATGGCTCATGTATGTACATAAAGCTCATGTTTAATAAATATGTGAAGTGATGAAAATGATGTAAGTTTTTATGATAGAATAGATTATGATCATGAGACCATAGTAAGTCTGCATTTAATTATGTTATAATAATTGAATTTTATATGCATGGTAATGTTGCTTATTTCTTGCATACGAGCTTACTAAGCTATATAGCTTACTCCATTTATTTTCCATGTTTTTATAGTATGGCCATGCTAACTCAGAATCGGAGATCGTCGGAGATTCGGATCACACTATCAAACTCTCATTATGGGTATTGATGGTCTTAGCATTTTGAATGTATGGCATGTATATGGACTTGGTCATTTTGTTATATGTGTCATTGGTAATGTGGCCAAATGTATTGGCTTATATTGGTTAATGATTTCATTTTTGTATATGGCCATGTAAGTTGGCTAAAGTTGGTTATGAGTATATTCATATATTAATACCATTCATGATTATGGAATCTTGCATGAATTGTGTCGATAAATTAAGATGTTGAAGCATGTTAGATGTTAACATGTGGATTTGATGTTGATACCTTGGTTGTAGAAGTTTTGGTTGCCAAAGTATGCTATGAATTGTGTCATTGAATTGGTGTAAGTGTAGGTGTAAATGAGGGTGGCAAATGGCTTGGTAAATAGCCTTATTTTTTTTCAGCATGGGTAGACACAGGCGTGTGTCTAGGCCGTGTGTGACACACGGTCTGGAACACGGGCGTGTGTCTTGGCCGTGTGAAACTTGTACTTAATTCAAATTAAATTAAATAACCACACGGTCTAGCACACGGGCGTGTGGCACGGTCGTGTGGCAAAAGTTAGAGAGCACCCTAAATTGAACACAGTCTGAAGCACGGGCGTGTCCCTTGGACCACACGGGCGTGTAAGCCCTGCTTTTAGCAAAAAAAATTCTAGGTTTTGTAAAAATTTCCTGAGTTCTCGGTTTAGTCCTGAACCACTTCTAAATTATGTTTTGGGCCTCGTAGGCTCGTAATAGGGACTTTATGATCAAATATGAATAGTTTTAATTTGGACGCAATTTTATGACTCGAAATTGTGTGAATGCTTCTGTTGTAAGTCTGGTAATGCCTCGTACCCTGTTCCGGCATTGAATACGGGTAAGGGGTGTTACATACGAACTAGCAAGAATCGTCTGGTGAAATATAAGTACAGTAAAATTAAATTGATTGGGTAGATTTTTATTTTAAAACATTATTTATCATGTATTCTCTATATTTAAAAAAAAATCTTAATTAAATTTATTCAAAAAATTTAACTTGTTCCAATTTGATTAAATTATGCTTTAAAAATAAAAATAAAATTTAAATTAAATAGCTCTAGTGTAAAATTTAAATGATACAACTTGAAATGATTTAAATTTGAGAAATCCAAAGTTTTTCCCAAATATCATGTACAAAAAATAACCTAAATATATGTATAGATATCCACATTTACCATCCAATTATTACAATAAAAAATAGCAAAAACCTAGTTAACACTTCGAAATAAATCAACATTACATTCTTTTCCTATGCATGTTAGATACCTTCCACTTTTGGACTTTTTTCCTCTTTATTAGCCAAGTTCCTCGCTTCCCTACAATGGATAAAAAACCTACTAAAATAATATATATATAGATATATATATATAAATTTCTTTTATATTCTGATTATAAATAATTTCAGAGTCCATTTTCAATAGTCTAAAAAATCACTTGGATATAACTTTAACTCAAATACTTATGAGGTGTGAATTGAAGGAATCTGACATGGAGTCAAAGGCCACCATATCTACATGCTTGGAATATGACGATCCCTCAGGTGATTCTTCATCTCAATCTTCATTTTCTTCTTTCATTGCCGTTTACCTTGTAGAATCTTCTGTTTAGATTGTTGCGGTTCGACCCGTATAAATAATGAGATAATAAAAGTGAAGAAGAATGAACACAAATATTTTACGTGGAAAACCCTTAAAGAGGGAAAAACTATAGGCAAATGAAGCTTCGACTTTCCACTATATGACTAAACAAACAAGAGTAAAATACAGAGAAAATACTCTCCATAATTACAATGAAACTCTAACGAAAAGTCATTTGCAACTACATCTTGTCACCCATAAAGAAAAGCCTTTTTTTATTGGCATCTTGAAACGAAAACTAATTTTTTAAGCAAGCAGAGATGGTGGCCTTTGACTCCATGTTAGTTTCATTATCAATTTTTGCTGTTTTTTCTCCTTCTCCTTATTTTGTGCCGCCCATGCTAAATTGAATAGCTCTAGTGTAAAATCTAAATGATACAACTTGAAAAAATTTAAATTTGATAAACCTGAAGTTTTGCCCAAATACCATGTACAAGAAATAACCAAAATCTATGTATAGATACATACATTTACCATTCAATTATTACAACAACAAATAGCAAAAACCTGGGTAAGACTTCCAAATAAATTGGCAACATTAAATTCTTTTCTTATACATGTTAGATACCTACCACTTTTGGATTTTTTTACTCTTTTAAGACAACTCATATTTCCAATATTTAAATAATGATTTTAGAATAATAATTAGCCAAGTTTTTCACTTCCTTAAAATGGATAAAAAAACCAACTAAATTAAAAAATATATATAAATTACTTTTATATTCAGATTGTAACACCCCTAACCCGTATTCATCGTCAGAATAGGGTTAAGAGGTATTACTGATCAATACACATAATTTAACATACAATACTTATACATTTATGCATTCATACTCAAATACCATTCAACACAATTATATTGTCCCTTATAAGGGCCTACGAGGCCTTAAACATACTTTATAAGTGGTTCGGGACTAAACCGATAACATACAGAATTTTTGGAAAACTTAGAAATTTCTCATTCATTCAGGGGTCACACGCCCGTGCGAACAGGTCGTGTGCCTCACACGGCTTCAGACACGTCTATGTCACAGGCCGTGTAGAAACAGGGCATACATACTGACTTGGATCACACGGCCAACCACACGCCCGTATGTCTAGCCCGTGTACCCTTCAAAGTGGCCACACACGCCCGTGTGCTAGGCCGTGTACTGGGCCGTGCCAAACCTATAGGGTATACTGACTTATGCAACACGGCCAAGTCACACGACCGTGTGCTATGCCGTGTGCCATTTAGGGGGTATACTGACTTGTGCCACACGGTCGGTCACACGCCCGTGTGTGAGACCGTGTGGAGCATACTTACTTCATTTTAATTCAACACCAGGGGACACATGACCGTGTAGTATGACCATGTGTCGCACACGGCTGAGACACACATCCATGTCTCTGCCTGTGTGGACAAAAATAGGCCATTTGCAAGGCCAATTTTCCACCCTTACTCATGCTCACCTAAACAACCAAAATGGCACCATTTCATCAACCAATAAGCAGCCAAAATTAACAACCAAAAACACAATTAATACCATATCCATTTCAACCAACTTCAATACTCAATTCATTGCCAAATACCTATTCAAATACTTATCAACTCAACTACTAAAATCATACTTCACCAAAGCATTTCTCAATCATTAAACTTCATAAATCGATTTAACCATTTACAACTATATAACCATCACCATTTTCATTCTAAACATGCCAAAATAAGCCATCACCTATGGCTATATATACAACCAAAACATATGCATTTACAAGCCATTTCTAATAGCTAAACACACAACCATATTAACATCATTTACACGCCAACTCTCATGGCTATATTAGCAACCAAAATACAAAAAGTAGCTTATACATGCCATATACCATATATAAACAACTCAAAAGTACCAAATAGATGTCCGATAGTGCGATGATGTTTCCGATGACTCCTGGATCCGAGCTAGCCTTGATTCACTATAAAACATAGAAAAATAACACAAAGTAAGCTTCATAGCTTAGTAAGCTCGTATGTGAATAACTTAATTCATCAAATAAATGTAAATCAACCAAATTTACATAACATCACCATATACACATTAACTACAAACCTTTCTCATGTCTCGAAACATGATCAAATACCATTTCATCAACTTTCTCTATTTAATACTCGAATAGGTTTTGTACGTACCTGTATCGCCTCGTACTAACCTCTTTCTCAACTACATCATTCATTTACCCATTGAACTATTCGGAATAGAAGTTAGATACTCAAGAATCTCAATCGATAAGTACCTATACCATGGCTCGAAGCTAAATCAAGGTAACTTATCCCGGAGTACCTATACCATGGCCCGTAGCCAAATCAAGGTAACTCCTTTCTGAAATACCTATACCATGGCCCATAGCCAAATCAAGGTATCACTCGCACCCATAGTGCGGATATCGTGGCCCGAAGCCAACACATCCAATATGCATGGCCCGAAGCCAAATCGGTATATCATCTTATAACATATCATCAGTATCCAAAATCTAGTCCTAAGGTTCAATCGGGACTTCTAGCTTGTCGATTCCATCTTCGAATATATCCGTAGAATTGTATTTACAATTCATACATTAATAAAAACCACATAATTATAGTTTAGGCAATATCAAAGCATTTATCATACATTTATAAAGAAATCGTCACATATGAACTTACCTCATATTTGAAATTGACGGATCAGATCGACTACTCGATAACCTTGCTTTTCCCCGATCTAAATCTGAATTCTTTCTTTCTTGATCTATATGTATTCAAAATTAACTTCTTTAATCAACCACTCATTCAAATTAGTCCAAAACATGTATTTAGGCCTATTTGCACTTTAGCCCCTAAACTTTCACATTTAATCAATTTAGTCCCTCTTTCACAAATACATAATATTCACATCATTTCTTTAAACTCAAGGTTGGCCGAATTTCATATAAGTCCCTATAGCCCAAAACTTTCATTTATTTCACATTTCAACCACACAATTTTCACATTTTACAAATAAATCCCTTTTTGACATTTTTGTCAAAAATCACTTTACAAAACATGAAAATCTATCATCAAACTTTCATAATATATCATCAAACCTCAAAGAACACATAGATTCAACAATGGAAACTCTCAAAATCTTTAACAGTTTTAAAATCTAATGTACGGGCTAGCTAGAATACGAAGCAACGATTTCAAAAACGTAGAAATTATTAAAAACCGAGCTCAAAACACTTACCAATTGAGCTATGAAGATGCCGAACCCTAAAAGTTCATGAATGGCTTCTTTTCTTCTTCATTATTAGGTCACAAGAAAGAAAAATGGACAAAATTCCTTTTGTTTTTATTTTATCTACCTTTATTAATGAATTACTATATTAACCTTAATAATAAACATATAAAATCATATAATGGATGTCCATTATTGTCCATTAAAAGCTAAAATGGTCTAATTACCATTTAAGGCCATTATAATTAAAAGCTAAAGCCAATTGACACCTTTAACTAATAGGATGCAACTTTTCCATTTTACGCGATTAAGTCCGTTTTCTAAAATTGAGCAATTAAACGATAAAATTACTTCACGAAAATTTCACACATACATGCTATCATGCTGGAAACACCAAAAATAATATTAAAATAATTTTTTGACATCGTATTTGTTGTTCCAAAACCACTGTTTCAATTTAGCTAAAACCGGGCTGCTACAACTCTCCCCCCTTAGGGATTTTCGTCCTCGAAAATCTTACCAGTGAATAGGTTCGGGTATTGTTTTCTCATAGCATTCTTGGGTTCCCATGTAGCTTCTTCAACCTCGTGTCGATGCCATAATACTTTCACTAACTATATTCTCTTATTTCTCAGCTCTTTGATCTCACAAGCTAAAATTCAAATCGGTTATTCAACATAAGACATATCAGACTGAATTTTAACCTCGGTTGGGGAAATGACATGTATAGGGTCGGATCGGTATCGTTGAAGCGTCGACACATGAAACACATTATGTATCTTTGCCAACTCAGACGGTAAGGACAACCGATATGCCACTGAACCCAATTCGCTCAGTAATCTCATATGGTCCAATGAATCGCGGACTCAATTTCCCTTTTCTGCCGAATCTAAGTATTTTCTTCCATAGTGAGACTTTTAAAAATAGTTTATCCTTGATCTGAAACTCAATATCTGTAACGCCTCGAATTTTGGGCATAGAAGAATTGGGCCTTGGGAGTGGGAGCGTTTAATTTTTTTTAGAACAAGAGAACGGTACAATTGCATGTTAGATCTGTTAGGTGGGTGATTTTGGAAGGTTAAGGGGCTTCTATGAAGTCCTGGGTTCAAGCCATGTCATATGAAAAATTTTTATTTTTAGAATTAGGGGAACCATTACTCATGGTTTTAAGCCTTTTAAATAATTGTGATTAAAAAGAGACACAAAAGAGCCTGTGGTGTAGTGGCAAGCTGGCGACACAGTTGTGGCAAGGAGGTCAGAGGTTCAAGTCTCACTGCATGCAAATGGGATTATTTATTTTTCTCATGTGTGGGCAAGAGTTTTTATTGAATTTTAACTCTGTGATTGGATATTTTGAATGAGTCAATTGAGTGATTTAAGGAGTGGATCATAGAGGAAATCAAGGAGAGGGAGGTGAAGATTTTCAAGGAGTTTGAAGGGTTGAGAAGTTAGTGTCGAAATGGGGTCTTTCTATGGGAAATTTGGCTAGAGTATGGTAGGAATACTATTTTTCTTTTAGCCATTTTGGCTTTTGGCTCTTTTTTTTTCGTCTTTTTGCCTTTTTCCAAAATCGAGCAATACCCCTTTTCTCTGCTATTTTTCCTTTGCAACAATTGCTACTTGTGCCGAATCTCCCTTTATTCTCCTCCTCTTGGCACTTTTCTACTCTTCTTGTTTCTTAATATGACCAAACCAATTCCTTCTCTCCCTTCTTTCTTACTCATTCGAAGTTCTTCTTTTCACTTATCTAAAACTGAATTCCCCTTCTCTCTACTTCTTTTTCTGCAACTTTTCTCTGTCAACCTTGAGTATTCTTTCTTAATCTGGAGTTAGGCCGAACATTAGTTATCTTTTCTTCTTCTTCTTTTTGTTTTGGTCGGCATTTGATTGTTGTACTTGACTGATTCTCTTCCCCCCATCTGCTTTAATCTGCATCATCAAAACCTCTGAAGGGCCGAATCTGTTCTTCTCTTGAAGGTTGTCCGAGTGCAATTTATTTATTGGACGGTTGTTAGGGGTAAGTGGTTTGTGCTTTCAATCATTGACCGAATGCCAGTTCTCTTGTTGGCCGCGTGTTTTCCTAAGGTTAGTATTTGATTAACCTTGGTTATTGTATATTGATGCTTAAAAATGGTTGTGGTACAAATAAACCACAATGAGGTGAGATCGATCAATAATCAAACAGCTTAGGAAGTATAAGCCGATTCAGTTAAGGTAAGTATTAGTCTTGGGTTCGGCTTCTGTAGGCTTGTTAAATCTTATTAATGGAATGGCTAACCGAATACCTTAATCGAATATAGGTTCTACGCTCGTGGGCTACTGCATTTTTCTACAACAAGGTGTGTACACACACCACTCCAACTGTAGATCGGAAAATGTCAAAATGCCGAAAAGCCAAAAATACGAGAACAGTTACCATACGAGCGCACGAACGCTAGTGTGGGAAAGTCGATACAATGACAGAGGTCACAATGAGCATCTCGCGGTCTTAGGCCGTTTTGGGGCCAGATGGACCAGAATGGGCCGAGTGGGCCCAATGGGCTGTGGGCCCTACGCGTGTAAATCTTTTGAATGGATAGGAAATCATGAGCCAGCCATGACGATCACATGGCCAAAGGCATTTTTGGGCTTAGTGGGCCACACGAGCATGTGGGCCCACTTGGGCTGAATATTGGGCTTTGGGCCAAATTACACTGTTTGACCATATATGTTATACGTGTCGCCGAGGCGCATCAGAGCTGGGAAGTTATGAAATGACTGAAATACCCCCATAGGGAGTAAATGACCGAAATACCCCTATAGGGTAAATGAACGAAATACCCCTAGGGAGTAAATGAGCAAAATACCCCCCATAGGGTAAATAACCGAAATACCCCCATAGAGTAAATGACCGTTATGCCCCTGAAGGGCAAAATGACCAAAATGCCCCTACATGTTATATGATTGTTATTGTATGCTATTTATGGTATGTTGCATTCATGTGATATTATGTTGCATGGGGGATGGGATCATTGATTTGGAGGAAGTATATGATTTGTTAGGGTTGCATGTTCGCTTGACGACTGTGGATCCACCGATGGCTTAAAGTCGATTATAAGATTGGCAGCTCTGCTGCAATATTGGTTAGTGCTGCAACCGGTGCTACATAAGGAGTGTAGGGATGGGTGGGTCAATTAAATCCCCATAGGAGTGCAGGGTTGGACAGGAGACGGAGTGCAGGGTTGGTTTTCAGCATTTATTCATTTCATGTTTTGATTCTGATGATGAGATGGGCTCAGGCCCAGATAGATGTGATATGTGACATTTGTTATGGGCTAAGGCCCAGCTGAGGCTATTATGGGCTAAGGCCCAAATGCCACCATTACTGTAATGGGCTTAGGCCCGGACTGATATGATGCTTACTTTATGATCGATGAGGGTTGTACACACTGACTTTTCATAAAATCACCCCTTGTTTTTAATTTTTCAGGAAATCCTCAATAGGCAGTTCGACGTACTGGAGGACTCAGAGGTGGCCACACTACGAACATCTTTAAATTTTAGTAGTCTAGTTTACCTTACTTAAACCGCTTTCTTATTGGGTTGTAATAAGGACTTTTTAAGTTTCTAGTCTTTAATTTGGGATTTTTAGTTATTACATTTCTGATCGTGTCCAAACTAACTATGACAACGAATAAGGCAAGCGCACCTATCGTTCGGTAGTATAGCTATGGCAAGACTGAAAATATCGTATTCTCAAGGACCAAGAGTACTAGTAGTTACTATCTTTTTATTATCTAGCCTAAGTATTAAGGGAATCGATGTTTAATTAACTAATTACTAAACTAAGGATGCTAAGACACATAGAGTGAATAGGGAAATACTTTTGGGAAAACCAGTTGATTAAGACAATACTCGAGGAAGAATCCACCTAGACTTCACTTATTATCTAACTCTGAATCAGACGATTTATTCACTTGACTTGATCCGTAGGATTCCCTAATTTATATTAATACCTCTTTCGAGGCTACTAACATCTAACCCTAGGTTGATTAATTAAAATCTCTTTCTAATTAAAACCCCTAGTGTTGCATTAACTCGATCTATTGACTCCCATATTAGGTTTGACCCTAATCCGGTAGATTTTCATCATCCTATCTCTAGGGTTGTGATCAACTCCGCTTAACTATGCTAGATCTACTCTTAAACAGGGACTTTTGCTCCACTGCTTAAGCACATCAATACTTGAATCAATATCCTGAAATATTAAGACAAGAATTAAGAACACATAGTTAAGAACAAATCAAGTATTTATCATACAGTTCAGAAAACAATAACAAGATCCGTCTTAGGTTTCATCCCCCTCAGGTATTTGAGGGGTTTAGTTCATGTATAATAAAGAATACATCTTAGAAGAAAGTAAATAACAAAACATAAGCAAAACCCTAAAACCCCCTGAAGGAAATTGAAGGGAAGATCTTCCGTCTTGAGCGTGAATTCGGCTTCTGGGATGAATCAATTGGCTTTCTTGGAGTAGTTCCCCGTGTTTAGCCCTCTCTGGCTTCGCGTCCGATCAAAGACACTTTTTAGGTTATACTTAGGGAATTTATATAGGCTTCAGAATGTCTTTCTTGGCCTACAAGTATCCTATTCCCAATGAAACTCATCTTGGCTAGAGCAGGGACACGCCCGTGCGACACGCCCGTGGTCGACTCTCTTGGCCGTTGTCGATCCTGTTTGCCACACACGGCCGTGTGATCTGGCTGGTACAATGTTCTAGGCCGTGTCTCGGTTGTTACTCAAAATGCACGGTCGTGGGCGATAGTCCAGGCCGTGTAAGTCTCTAAGGTAAGCCCATTTTGCCCCATTTTGGCCCGTTTCTCGTTCCTTTCAACCTCCAATGCTCTCCTAAGTATAAAACATGAAATTAAAGGATTATGAGCATTAAATTCCAAAATTCAAGGGATTAAATCATTCAAAAGTATGCTAAATGTGGGATTAAAATATGTATATATTACGGTTTATCAGTTTCCTATATGTTAAAAGTAGATCGCGTTTTCCTAAACAATAATTATTTTCAAAACACTACGCTTTCACAATTTAATCTTTAAACTTCACGTTTTCGTTAATCGGTTACTTTTAAACTTAGCTTCTGCAACTGAAAAGAAATTTTGGGAATAAACTTAATAATTTTTCTATATACCACATTTAAAATAAAATAATAATAAACTAACGTAACTGGGATTTTAATCAAGCTTTTAATTAAGAAGGGTTTTCAATGAAAACATGGTTTTCGAAAAACACTTCAATGTGACATGCCAGATTTGGCCATAACATCTAGGCCGGGTTTGGGGTGTTACATTTTGTGGTATCAGAGCCTGGTTGCAAAACTCGACTGTGCAATGGGTTTCAAATCTTGGATTTCAATAAGTTATTTTTCAATATGTGAAGGGTTTGAGATATTTCCTTTGAAAAGTGTGGCACACCGAGTCTCCGATGTTGAACCAAGTAAGTTCTCCTGATACTGAAATCTATTCTAAATTGTTATACTGTAAATAGTTACTGGGCTTACTTTAGATGATAGACTATACTGAGACTCTTTAGCTAGAGTAAACTAAAAACTATAGGAAACTAAAACTGTAGTGAGCTTGCGATTGCGAAAACAACTCTTAACTACTACTTCCACAAAACATATGTTTAATTATTGAAACTATGAGCTAAATTTATAAAATTTTTAATTCAGATAATACGCAAAGTGTTAATGAGCACTAGAAGAGGTGAAGAGGCCGCGGTAGAGGCCGTGGAAGTGCTAGGGCTAGATCTTCGGCATCAGGCCATATGCCCAACGTTGAAGCGAGAGAGGCTCTGACTTCACCGGTACCCGAGACAGGGTCGTATGATCGGGCAGCTGGGGATGATGCATTGTCCCAAGCAATGCTAAGAATTCTGGAAAGGGTCGCTGGGCCCAACAATGGCATTGGAAGCCGTAGGTCAATTTCGGAACGACTTCGATCAAATGAAGCATAGATTTTCAAAGGTATCATGGGATTGGCCTCTAATGTGGCTGAATATTGGTTGGAGGCCACCGAAAGGATAATGGATGACTTGGATTGCACTCCAGAACAAAAATTGAAAGGTACATTATCGTTGCGGCGAGAGGAAGCCTACCAGTTGTGGCTTACCGTGAAAGAGGGCACTCAGCCTGACCGGGTCACTTGGGAGTTCTTCAAGTCCACATTTTAAGGAAAGTACGTGGGCGCAAGCTATGTGGATGCTAGGAGGAAAAATTTTTTAAACTTGACTCAAAAGATAGATCTGTGGCAGAATACGAGGCAGAGTTCCTACGACTTAGTCGGTATGCTAAAGGAATAGTGGAAACAGATTATGAACGTTGTGTTTGGTTTGAAGATGGCCTCAGAGACAATCTTCGGGTACTAATTGCTCCCCAAAGGGAGCGGGATTTTGCAGTATTGGTGGAGAAAGCAAAGATCGCTGAAGATGTGAAGCGCTTGGAGCGCCTAAACTGAGAAAGAGAAAGGCAGAAACGAGAGGGATTCAGAGCATTCCAATTCTGAGCAGAGACCTAAGAGAAGGGCCAGAGTGGATGGGCCAGTCAGAGCTGGGCCCCCTATTGCTGCTACTGGGTTACCACCTTGTTCTATTTGTGGGAAAGGTCATGTGGGCGAGTGCTGGAAGAGGACGAGAGCTTGTCTGAGTTGTGGCTCCATGGAGCATCGTCTCAGAGAGTGTCCCAGAAGACCGGATCAGATACAAGTTTTTGGTAGGGGTGATGTACAACCACCTAGGGGTGGACAGCAGCCGCCTAAAGGCTGTGGACAGGCCAGGGGTGGAAACGGCTTGGGTCGTGGAGCTCCAGGTAGAGGTGCTGGTCATGCGGTGGTGAGGCAGCCAACTTTGGTTTATACAGCACGTCACCGAGAAGACGAAGACGCTCCAGATGCAAATACTGATACGTACTTTACCCAAAGTGTACTATTTACCTAATTTGCAATTAGGATTAGATTGCGCAGCAAAAGCGTAGTCGTGTAACCTGTGTTGTGTGACTAGTAGATAGTTGAAAATTTTGAGGATGAAATTTCTTTAACGGGGTGGAGTTGTAATGCCCCGAATTTTGGGCCTTTGGCGTGGGAGCGTATAAAATTTTTGAGAACAAGAGAACGGTACAATTGCATGTTAGGTCTGTTGGGTGAGTGATTTTGGAAGGTTAAGGGGCTTCTATGAAGTCTTGGGTTCAAGCCATGTCATATGAAAAATTTTTATTTTTAGCATTAGGGGAACCATGACTCCTAGTTTTAAGCCTTTTAAATAATTGTGATTAAAAAGAGACAATAAAGAGCCTGTGGTGTAGTGGCAAGGTGGCGTCACTGCATGCAAATGGGATTATTTATTTTGCTCATGTGTGGGCAAGAGTTTGTGTTGGATTTGAACTCTGTGATTAGAGAGTTTGAATGAGTCAATTGAGTGATTTATGGAGTGGATCATGGAGGAAATCAAGGAGATAGAGGTGGAGATTTTCAAGGAGTTTGAAGGGTTGAGAAGTTGGTGCCGAAATGGGGTCTTTCTATGGGAAATTCGGCTAGAGTATGGTACGGATACCATTTTTCTTTTAGCCATTTCAGCTTTTGGCTCTTTTTGTTCGTCTTTTTACCTTTTTCCAAGATCGAGCAATACCCCTTTTCTCTGCTATTTTTTCCTTTGCAACAATTACTGCTTGTGCCGAATCTCCCTTTCTTCTTCTCCTCTTGGCACTTTTTTGCTCTTCTTGTTTCTTAATGTGACCGAACCAATTCCTTCTCTGCCTCCTTTCTTACTCATTCGAAGTTCTGCTTTTCACTTATCTAAAACTGAATTCCCCTTCTCTCTACTTCTTTTTTGCAAATTTTCTCTGTCAACCTTGAGTATTCTTTCTTAATCTTGAGTTAGGTCAAACATTAGTTATCTTTTCTTCTTCTTTTCTGTTTTGGTCGGCATTTGATTGTTTTACTTGACCGATTCTCTTCCTCCCCATCTGCTTTAATCCGCATCATCAAATCCTCTAAAGAGCCGAATCTGTTCTTCTCTTGAAGGTTGTCCCAATGCAATTTATTTGTTGGCCGGTTGTTAGGGGTAAGTGGTTTGTGCTTTCAATCATTGACCGAATGCCAGTTCTCTTGTTGGCCACGTGTTTTCCTAAGGTTAGTATTTGACTAACCTTGGTTATTGGATATTGATGCTTAAAAATGGCTGTGGTACAGATAAACCACAAGGAGGTGAGATCGATTCATAATCAAACGGCTTAGGAAGTATAAGCTGAATCAGTTAAGGTAAGTATTAGTCTTGGGTTTGGCTTCTGTAGGCTTGTTAAATCTTATTAATGGAATGGCTAACCGAATACCTTAATCGAATATAGGTTCTACGCTCGTGGGCTACTGTGTTTTTCTCCAACAAGGTTTGTACACACACCACTCCAACTGTAGATCGACAAATGCCGAAATGTCGAAAATACGGCAACGATTACCATACGAGTGCACGAACGCTCGTGTGGGAAAGTCGATACAACGAAAGAGGTCACCATGAGCATCTCGCGGTCTTAGGCCATTTTAGGGCCAAATGGATCGAAATGGGCCGAATGGGCCCAATGGGCCGTGGGCCCTACGCGTGTAAATCTTTTGGATGGATAGGAAATCCTGTGCCGGCCATGACGATCCAATAGACAAAGGCAGTTTTGGGCTTAGTGGGCCACACGAGCGTGTGGGCCCACATGGGCTGAATATTGGGCTTTGGGCCCAATTACACCGTTTGACCATATATGTTATCTGTGTCGCTCAAGGCGACTGTAGAGCTTCGGGAAGTTGTTAAATGACTGAAATACCCCCATAGGGAGTAAATGACCGAAATACCCCTATAGGGTAAATGACTGAAATACCCCTATGGAGTAAATGACCAAAATACCCCCATAGGGTAAATGACCGAAATACCCTCATAGAGTAAATGACCGTTATACCCCTGAAGGGAAAAATGACTAAAATGTCCCTACATGTTATATGATTATTATTTTATGCTATTATGTTGCATTCATGTGATATTATGTTGCATGGGGGATGGGATCATTGATTCAGAGGAAGTATGTGATTTGTTAGGGTCGCATGTTCGCTTGACGACTGTGGATCAACCGATGGCTTAAAGCCGATTATGAGATTGGCAGCACTACTGCAATATTGGTTAGTGCCACAACCGGTGCTACATAAGGAGTGTAGGGATGGGTGGGTCGATTAAATCCCCACGAGTGCGGTGGTTTGGACAGAGACTGAGTGCGTGGTTGGTTTTGGGCATTTATGCATTGCATGTTCTGATTCTGATGATGAGATGGGCTTAGGCCCAGATAGATGTGGTATGTGAAATTTGTTATGGGCTAAGGCCCAGCTGAGGCTATTATGGGCTAAGGCCTAAATGCCACCGTTACTGTAATGGGCTTAGGCCCAGATTGATGTGATGCTTGCTTTATGATCAATGAGGGTTGTACACACTGAGTTTTCGTAAACTCACCCCCTCTTTTTAATTTTTCAGGAAATCCTCAGTAGGCGGTTCGACGTACTGAAGGACTCAGAGGTGGCCACACTACGAACAGCTTTAAATTTTAGTAGTCTAGTTTACCTTACTTAAATCGCTTTCTTATTGGGTTGTAATAAGGCCTCTTTTAATTTCTGGTTTTTAATTTGGGATTTTTAGTTATCACATTTCCTATCTGTTAAAAGTAGATCGCGGTTTTCCAAAACAATAACTATTTTCAAAACACTACGCTCTCACAATTTAATCTTTAAACTTCACGTTTTTGTAAATCAGTTACTTTTAAACTTAGCTTCCGCAATTGAGAAGAAATTTTGGAAATAAACTTAATAATTTTTCTATATACCACATTTAAAATAAAATAATAATAAACTAACGTAACTGGGATTTTACTCAAGCTTTTAATTAAGAAGGGTTTTCAATGAAAACATGGTTTTTGAAAAACACTTCAATGTGACACGCCAGATTCGGCCATAACGTCTAGGCCAGGTTTGGGGTGTTACAATATCTTTCTGTTTCAGGTCTACATACGATTTCTGTCGATCTGAAGCTACTTTTAAACTATCACAAATCACTTTCACTTTTTCTTCTGTTTCTCTGATCAGATCAACTCCGTGAATCTTATTCTCGCTAAGCTCAGTCCAATACAACGGTGTTCGACATTTATGTCCGTATAGAGTTTCGTATTGTGCCATCTTTATACTCGATAAAAAGCTATTATTATAAGCAAATTCAATCAGCGGTAGATATTTCTCCCAGCTACCTTCAAACTCAAGAATACAACATCGAAACATATCCTCAAGTATTTGAATAACTTGTTCGGACTGACCATCCGTTTGAGGGTGAAATGCAGTGCTAAAATGCAACTTTGTACCTAGACCTTCTTGAAATTTCTTCCAAAATCGCGAAGTGAATCTCAGATCTCTATCCAAAACAATAGATAGTGGCACTCTGTGCAATCGAACAATCTATGAGATATACAACTCAGCTAATTTATCTAGCGACAAATTTGTTCGTACCGGAATAAAATGAGCTGATTTCGTCAATCTATCAACAACAACCCAGATCGCATCTTTCTTTTTCGGAGATAAAGGCAATCCCGATACAAAGTCCATTGTTACTCTATCCCACTTCCACTCGAGAATCATAATAGGCTGTAATAAACCTAACGGCACTTGATGTTCAGCTTTGACTTGCTGACAAATCAAACATTTTGAAACAAATTCTGATATATTTCGTTTCATGCTGTGCCACCAATAAAGCTGTTTCAAATCGTTATACATTTTTGTGCTTCCTGGATGTACTGATAAACAACTACTGTGTGCTTCGTTTAGAATTTTTTGAATAAGCTCGGGATTTCTTGGTACGCAAATTCTACCTCGAAATGTTAAACATTCATCAGGCCCTATTCGAAACTCTGAATCAGAAGTCGACTCACACTAAGTTCGTTCTGCTTGCAATTCATTATCAAATTTTTAAGTCTCACAAATCTACTGTAGAAATAGCGGTCTCGCTTTCAACTCGACTACTATTGAACCGTCGTTAGATAAGGCTAATTGTGTGTTCAAAGCACGTAAAGGAAATAAGGATTTTTGACTCAAAGCATCAGCAACTACATTTGTTTTCCCCGGATGATAATCAATCACTAATTCATAGTCTTTTAGAAATTCTAACCATCTTCGCTGTCACAAATTCAAATTCTTCTGAGTCATCAGATATTTCAAGCTTTTGTGGTCGGTAAAAATATGGCATTTCTCACCAAACAAGTAATGGCACTAAATTTTCAATGCGAACACTATCGCAGCTAATTCAAGATCGTGCGTCAGATAATTCTTTTTGTGTGGCTTCAACTGTCTCGAGGCATAAGCTACAACTTTTCCTTCCTGCATCAAAACATAACCCAAGCCATTTAATGATGCATCACTGTAAACTACAAATTCTTTACCTGACTCAGGCAGAACTAACACTGGTGCTTCAGTTAATAATGCTTTCAACTGCTCGAAGCTCTGTTGACACTTTTCTGACCATTCAAATTTAACATCTTTTTGAAGAAATCTTGTCATCGAATTCAAAATCATCGAGAAACCTTTCACAAATCGTCTATACTAGCCGGCTAGTCCCAGAAAACTACAGACTTCAGATATATTCCTCAGAGGTTTCCAATCTATAATCACAGAAACTTTGCTCGGGTCAACTCGGATACCCTCGACTGAAATTATATGTCCCAGAAAACCAACCTTTCATAGCCAAAACTCACATTTGCTGAATTTTGCAAACAATAGTTTATCTCTCAAAGTTTGTAACATGATTCTCAAATGCTCGGCATGCTCAGATTCATCACGAGAGTAGATCAAAATGTCATCAATAAACACAACTACAAATTGATCTAAATACGGCCTGAAATTTTGATTCATCAAGTCCATAAAAATAGCAGGTGCATTTGTTAGTCCGAAAGGCATAACAAGAAATTTGTAGTGTCCGTACCTTATTCTAAATGAAATCTTTGGCACATCAGAGTCTTTAACTCACAACTGGTAATTACCCGATCTCAAATCAATTTTTGAAAACATCGTTGCCCCTTTTAAATGATCAAACAAATAATCTATTCGTGGCAGAGGGTATTTATTCTTGATCATAACTTTGTTGAGCTATCGATAGTCTATACACATTCTCATCATGCCATTTTTCTTTTTCAAAAATAACACCGGTGCACCCCAGGGAGAGAAACTCGATCTAGCAAAACCTCTATCCGTCAATTCATGCAACTAAGCTTTCAATTCTTTTAATTCTGTCGGAGCAATTTTGTATGGAGCTATCAATATCGGCGTTGTTCCCGGTACTAATTCAATACCAAACTCAACATCTGAATACTCGTACACAACTGGTACTGATTCAATCTTTGTTTCTGTCACTTTCGTATCAAGTACATATGTCATATAAGCTTCACACCCCTTTCTCACAAATTTCTGAGCTAACATAGATGAGATCACAACTGGCAAACTATTCAGATCATCATGTTCAATTCTAATAGTCTCATTATTTTGATATTTCAATTCAATTGTCTTTCATCTACAATTCACTATAGCCTAATACATCGTTAGCCAATCCATACCCAGAATCATATCAAATTCATCAAATGGAAACAACATCAAATTAGCCAGAAAACAGAAATCCTGATACATTAATGGACAATTCTTGCAGACTTTGTCAACCAAAACACATTTTCCTAAGGGGTTCGATACTCTAATCACAAATTTAGTAGACTCTACAGGAAAATTCTTACTAAATACTAAATTCATGCATATATAAGAATGAGTTTATCCTGGATATATCAATGCAATCACATTAGTTATCATAAAGAGTGAAAGTACCGGTGATAACATCTGGAGGTGACACTTCTTTGCGAGCGCGAATAGCGTAGGCTCTAGCAAGTGCTCTGGCCTCAGATCTTACGGTAGAGTCTCTCGTCGCCCCTCGACTACCACTCACATTCTCAGTATTTCTTTTTGGTCTTCCTCTAGTCGACGTGTTACTCAGTCTCACATTTTGAGGTCTATCTTTCTCACCCATATCAGGACAGTCTTTAATAAAATGATCCGACGAGCCCTATTTGAAGCAAGCTTTAGTACTTTTATTCCAACATTCTCCAAAGTGTCGTCTCCCACAATGCTGACACTCGGGTTTGTTGTCTCTCACACTGCCAACACTCGATACTGAAGTAGCTTGAGTTTTAGGACCAGAGTATTGTTTTCTATGATCCCTATTCGAATATTCATTTGAAGCATTTGGACGAGCGTACGAATCTCGGGATTTCTTTGGTGAAGATTGATATGGCTTAGTAATTGATCTTTTTCTCGAGTCTCTAGCTTCTGAGTCTGCTTTTCTCTTTTCTTTGCTAAGATCCTCGGCTTTACAAGCCCTTTCAACCAAACCAAAAAATACTTTCAACTCTAGAATTCCAACTAGAAGTTTTATATCTTCGTTCAGACCATCAACAAACCACTACACATTCTTTCTTCAGTAGACACATACTCTCGAGCATACTTACTTAATCGTACGAATTCTCTTTCATACTCAGTAACCGTCATTCTGCCTTATTTTAACTCTAGAAACTCTTTATGCTTTTGATCAAGGAATCACTGACTTATATATTTCTTTCAGAACTCCATCTAAAAGAATTCCCAGGTAACCCATTCTTTCGGAACCAGAGATATTGTAACAGTCCAGTTTTAATCAAATCGGAACAGTGGTTTTGGGACGAAAAATCTGAGGTAAAAATATTTATTTTATTATTATTTTAATGTTTACAGCATGATTGAGTAATTGTGTGAAAATTTTGTTAAGAAATTTTATCGTTTAAATAGTCAATTTGATAAAAAGGACTAAATAGCGTAAAGTGTAAAAGTGGAGTTCCATTAGCTAAAGGTATTCAATAGCTATGGAATATTAATTTAGAGGTCCTTATGTGGTAAATATACCATTTACATTGTGAGTGGACTTTTATGGACACATTTTAGGTGTTTTAAATGTTTTTTAACAAAGGTTAATAAGGTAATTTAGTGATTAATAAGTTAAATATTAATAAAACAAACAAATTAAATGTGTTAATCTTCATCTTGCTATCGAATTTTGAAGAGAAGAAAAGCTTCCATTTAGGGTTTCATTTGGCCTTGCTATTTATGCTCAATTAGGTATGATTTTTGTCCCGTTTTTAATGATTTCTATGTTTTTTAGATCGTTACAGCTTATTCTAGCTAGCCCGGGGACTAATTTGCAAAAATGTTATAAATTTTGAATGTTGCCATTGATGAATATGTGTGAGTTTTGATGATTGATGATAGATTTTAAATGTTTGTTGTTAGTTACACAAGTTCTATAAAGTGATTTTTTTGTAAAAATGCAAATTACGGGCTAAATTGAGAAATGTTAAAAATCTGGGGTGGAAAATGTGAAATAAATGAGAAATATGGGCTAATATGAGTACTAGATAAATTTTTCTAGCATGGGTGGTGACTAAATTGCATGAATTTGTGATTTTATGCAATAAGGACTAAATTGTGAAAAATGTGAAATATGTGGGGAAAAAGTGTAAATGTGTCTTAAAGTATGTTTTGGACTAAATTGAATGAATAGATGATTGAATAAGTTAATTTTGAATATTTTTAGATCAAGAAAAATAGAATTCGGATCAAGATCGGGGAAAAACGAAAGTTATCGACTAATCGACTCGATTCGCCATTTTAGCATTCGAGGTAAGTTCGTATGTGATAAACATTGTTACAATTATGCTTTTAATGCTTTGATATTGCATAAATTGTATATGTGAGACTACGGTCAAGTTCAACGACAAAATCGACTGTATTTAGCACTTAGTGTGCGGGATTATAATAGCTTCGGCTATGCGATGGCACTTAGTGTGCGAAACATCGAGTAAGGCACTTAGTGTGCGGAATTATAATAGCTTCAGCTATGCGATGGCACAGGCACATAGTGTGCGAAACACGAGTAAGGTACTTAGTGTACGAAATTATAATAGCTTCAGCTATGAGATGACACTTAGTGTGCGAAACATCGAGTAAGGCACTTAGTGTGCGAAATTATAATAGCTTCGGCTATGCGATGGCACTTAGTGTACGAAACATCGAGTAAGGCACTTAGTGTGCAAAATTATAATAGCTTCGGCTATGCGATTGCACTTAGTGTGCGAAACATAGAGTATTCGACAGTGTTACGGGAAGGTATGAGTTCGTTATGAATTTGTACAGGTATGTACATGTAAGTATGAAGATCAAATAGAGAAGGTTATGACTTTGCATATAAGTATATGAATAAGCTTATGGAAGGTTTGATATTATCATGAAGTATACATTAACTTGTTCAAATTGATGATTTGTATTTTATGAATTTTTTAGTATATTTAGTACGAACTTACTAAGCTTTGTAGCTTACTTTGTTTGTTTTTCTCGTGTTTTATAGTGGATTCAAAGCTAGCTCGGATTCGGGGATCGTCAGAGTCTACGTCACACTATCCAACCATCTACTTGGTACTTTTGAATTGTGTATATATGGTATATTGCATGTATAGTCTTCAGTCATTTTGGTTATGTTTTGAAAGTGAATATTTCCATTTGAGATGACTTATGAATGGTTATGTTTTGTTTGTATTTATAGACATGAGATTTGGCTTAATTTGGCTAGTTTGATTAGGCATATATAAGTGTGCTTATGGCTTATATTATGAGGTTTGTGGAATTGGTATTATGCTTGTGAATTGGAACAAAATGATGTATGTTTGGTAAATGTTTTTAGATATGAACTAATGTCATTTTGAAAGGTGTTTAATGTTACTTGGAAATGGTTGGTAAATTGATGATGATTGTGATTGAAGTTTAGGCTAAGAAATGTTAGATGAAAGGTAAGAATTATGGTTGATTTGGTTGTTATGGATTGCCTATTTTGCTTTGTTTTTGTGCCATATCTGTAGGTGAAGTTTTGTACCAAATGGGTGGCAAAATGGCTTGGTAAATAGCCTATTTTTGCCCACAGGGTCAAATTACACGGGCGTGTGTCCCCTGATGTTAAAATTAAAATGAAGTCAATATGCTCCACACGGTCTCACACACGGGCGTGTGACTGGCCGTGTGGTTCAAGTCAGTATACCCCCTAAATGGCACACGGCCTAGCACACGGGCGTGTGACTTGGCCGTGTTGCATAAGTCAGTATACCCTACAGTTTTAGCACGGCCTAACACATGACCTGGCACACGGGCGTGTGTAGCCACTTCGAAGGGTACACGAGCGTGTGGTCGGCCGTGTGACCCAAGTCAATATGTATGCCCTAATTTCACAGGGCCTTTTCACACGGGCGTGTGACCCTTGTTTAAATGAAAAAATTTCTAAGTGTCCAGAATTTCCGTATGATATCGGTTTAGTCCCGAACTACTTCTAAAGCATGTTTAAGGCCTCGTGGGCCCTTATAAGGGACAATGTGATTGTATGGAATGATTTATGAGAATGAATACTTATTGTTGTATAAACGTATGCTTTATGTGTTGTGAATGAATTTGTAATACCTCGTAACCCTATTTCGGCATTGAATACTGGTGAGGGGTGCTACAGATATCAATGTATTCCACCATTGATAAGCGGTGTCTCTCAGCAAAGATACAACACATTTAATACGTTCATCAGGAGTACAAGATAATTCATCGAATACTCGAATCGTATTTTTGAGCCAGAACTCAGCTCTCTCTCGGCATCATCATCAGCAGTAGCCCGAAACTCTTCAGCCCCATGTTTACGAATCTTATCTACTGGTGGCTTATATAACCGTATCGGATTTACAACTTGAGGAATAACAGGGATTTGTTGAGGAATAGGTGGGAGTGGAGGTTGTTGAGCAGCCGGATTCGTTCGAACGAACTCCACGAACCACTCGTTCATCATCTGGAAAAAGGCTTGGTTAGCCTCTCTCTCGTGGCTACTTGTTACAGGCCTAGAATCTGATGGCGCTTCCCCTTGAGCGGAAGCGGGCGTGTTACTTTCTACATCATCAGCTACAGCTCGTTCAGGATCCATTACTATACGAAAGCACAATTTAAGCTGTCAGGAATCATCACACTATCGCAAGTAATATGGCATGTATAGCTAGACTCTCATACATGTTACGTTAGACCTAGAATCGACTAAATCGTACCTCTGATACCAAAAAATGTAACACCCCTAACCCGTATCAATCGTCAGAATTAGGTTACGAGATATTATTGATCAATACAAATCAATACATGCAACAGCCCGATTGAGGGCCTAGTCGGAATAGTGGTGCGAGACCACAAATCTGAGTTAGTAAATTGAGTTCTTAAGGTTTATGACATGTTTGCACGATAGTATTAAAGTTCCATGTAGAAATTTTGTGAAATTGACATGGAATGATCAAATAGGACTAAAGTGCAAAAGTTGTAAAATATGAGTTTCTAGAAGCTTTTTGTATGAAATAGCTTTAGAATATTAATTAAAAGTCCTTAAATAGCAATTTGCGCAAATTATAAGTTTTGGACAAAAATGGACATGAGTTAGTAAATTGTAAATTTTTAAAGAGAAGGGCATTTTGGTCATTTACCAATTAAATGATTAAAATAGGAAAAAGATGATAAAAATTTCATTCATCTTCTTCCTTGTGCCGAAAATTTGGAGACTCCATAGCTAGGGTTCTTCAAATTTTTGAAGCTTGCAAGTAATTCATCCTAGCCCCGTTTTTAATATTCTTCGTATTTTTGGAGTCCTCGTATTATGAATTAGCTATTTTTAGCTATAAGATGAGCTATGAAGCATGTTCAAAAATCTACCCATGTGTATCATGCGTGTAAAATGATATTTTATGGAAGATTATGGGAGTTTGATGTTAGATAAACATCTTTTCCTTAGGGAATTTCATGAAAAATGATAGTATGGACTAATTTGTAATAGTTATGAAATTGGTCATACCTATTAGAAATAGTGAGAATTGATGATTGTTATAGTAGAAAAAATGAATCAGCTGAACATGATGTTTAAGAAAGTTGAATGAGAATTATTTTACGAGCCTAGGGGCAAAAGTGCAAATGTGAGAAAGTTTAGGGGCAAAATAGTAATTTTGCCAAAGTATGAGTTAAGAGTCAATTTAGTCAATACAAGTATTAAATGATCTAATTATTATTATAGATCAAGAAAAACGAAGCCCGAATCGAAACCGAGGCAAGAACAAAGTCGAGGACTAAATTGCATATCTACCTACATTTTGTATATTGGGGTAAGTTTGTAGGATTTCTAAGCTTTATGATTTATATCATTGAACTGCTTAGCATAATGTACAATGTTACCATGAAAATGTTTGATGTTATGATAAACAAAGAAGATAATGAGATTAAGCATGAGAAAGTCCCGATTGAAGTCGAATTACCTAGGATACTCGATTTATCACATGAAATGAGAAAGTCCATATAAGACCAAGCCAAGGCATGGCATCGGCAATCAAGCAAGTTATCATGTAAGACCAAGAAAAGTCTTGGCATTGAAGAGTTATTATGAGATGAAGACTCATATAAGCCCAAGCCAAGGCATGGCATTGGTGAGTCTCCAAGCAAAGTTATCATGTAAGTCCAAGACAAGTCTTGGCATTGAAAAGCTATAAAGAGATAGAGATCCCATGTAAGTCCAAGCCAAGGCATGGCATTGGTGAGTAACAAGAAAGATTTCATGTAAGTCCAAGCCAAGGCTCGGCGTTGCCCAGTTCATGAGTAAAGATACCAAGTAAGACCATGTCAAGACATGGAAATGGTAAGTTCCCAAGGGAACACACGGGAAAGACTTCGTATAAGTCCATGTCAAGACATGGCCTCGAAACCAAGATGAGATATTCCATGTAAGATTGTATCTAGGATATGGCTTTGGCATCAAGTTATATGTGGAATGAGATTTAGTATCCTCGGTTATTCGCAGAAATTCATCGGGCAAATGAGTAAAGTTAAAATGATAATAAGAAAGATAAGTAAGAAAAGCTATTATCAAGTTAGAAATGAGTATTACTCATATTATGAATGATGAACTAGAGATTATAATTATTATTGTAGAGTATGCTGATCTATGTGATAAGGTGATACCGGTACCTTGTTTACCTCACGAGTATGAGACTAGCAAGTATCATGAGATATGTAAGAATCAGTATGAGTAAGTAAGCTTAAATAGCTGAAATTTATGATACCATTGTTTATGTTAAAAGGGTTATATTGAGCAAGTATGTTGGTATGTGCATTATATGCAAACTTACTAAGCTAAATGCTTACGTCCTTTATTCTTTCTTTCCATGTAGTCTCGCCAAGCTAATCTCGTGGATCATCGTCATCGGAGCTCGGAGCACACTATCAATCGCTATTTTGGTATAGCCAAGTTGTTTATATTAAGTATGGCATGTATAGGAAACATTTCATTTTGAGTTATGTTTTAAACCTAGCCAAAGTGTTGGCTATCAAGCTTAGTATTCTTTTGTATTTGGCCAAAGAGATTGGTCATGAATCATTAAGTATGTATGATTTTATTTATCAATGAAGTATGCATCTTTGTTCATGTTAGGTTCATTAATTTGAGTTGTGGAAATGAGCATGGGTTTGGTCTTGATTTTAGGATGGAAATTGGCTTGGTAAATAGCCTCTAAGTGCCCACATGGATGGACACACGGGCATGTGTCTAAGCCGTGTGCACCCTGCACCTTAGTGTCTTAAGTCAGTATAGACCACGGGCTAATCCCATGGCCATTTGTTCAGACCGTACGATACACACGGCTAGCACATGGGCGTGTGCCAAGGCCGTGTGAAGTCTGCACTTTACACTTAGTAATTGGATTGTCACACGGCTAATGCACACGAGCGTGTGTATAGACCGTGTGAATAAGTCAGAATGCCAAGGTTTGGCACACGGGCCAGGGCCACGGGCGTGTCCAGGCCGTGTGTAATTTGCCAGTATCCACCACGGGTGAAAGACACGTGCATGTTTTAGGGGTGCACGGGCGTGTCCCAAGCCACATGGGCGTGTGACCCCTGTTTCAAGGAAAAGTTCCTGATTATATTCTGAAAGTTCCCGGATATGTGTTTAAGGCCTCATAGGCCAATGATATGTACATTTTGACTAAGAAAGAAGAGTTTCTATTTCAGAACAAAATTCTACAGCCCGTAAGTACATGTTTAAGTGAGTTCAAGCATGGTAATGTCTCGTATCCAGTCTTAGCCTTAGACTCGGGTATGGGGTGTTACAATACAATACTTATACATTTATGCATTCATACTCAAATACCATTTAACACAATCATATTGTCCCTTATAAGGGCCTACGAGGCCTTAAACATGCTTTAGAAGTGGTTCGGGACTAAACTGATAACATACGAAATTTTTGGAAAACTTAGAAATTTTTCATTCATTCAGGGGTCACACGCCCGTGTGAACAAGCCATGTGCCTCACACGGCTTCAGACACGCCCGTGTCACAGGCCGTGTGCCTCACACGGCTTCAGACATGCCCGTGTCACAGGCCATGTGGAAACAGGGCATACATGCTGACTTGGGTCACACGGCCGACCACACGCCCGTGTATCTAGCCCGTGTACCCTTCGAAGTGGCCACACACGCCCGTGTGCTAGGCCGTGTACTAGGCCATGCCAAACCTGTAGGGTATACTAACTTATGCAACCCAGCCAAGTCATACAGCCAAGTCACACGCCCATGTGCTAGGCCTTGTGCCATTTAGGGGGTATACTGACTTGTGCCACACGGTCGGTCACACGTCTGTGTGTGAGACTGTGTAGAGCATATTGACTTTATTTTAATTCAATGCCAGGGGACAAAAGGCCGTGTAGTATGACCATGTGTCGCACACGGCTGAGACACACGCCCGTTTCTCTGCCCGTGTGGACAAAAATAGGCCATTTCCAAGGCCTATTTGCCACCCTTACTCATGCTCACCTAAACATCCAAATTTGCACCATTTCATAAACCAATAAGCAACCAAAATTAACAACCAAAAACACAATTAATACCATATCCATTTCAACCAACTTCAATACTCAATTCAATGCCAAATACCTATTCAACTACTTATCAACTCAACTTCTAAAATCATACTTCACTAAAGCATTTCTCAAGCATTAAACTCCATAAATCAATTTAACCATTTACAACCATATAACCGTCACCATTTTAATTCTAAACATGCCAAAATAAGCCATCACCCATGGCTATATATACAACAAAAACATATGCATTTACAAGCCATTTCTAATAGCTAAACACACAACCATATTAACATCATTTACAAGCCAACTCTTATGGCTATATTAGCAACCAAAATACAACAAGTAGCTTATACATGCCATATACAATATATACACAACTCAAAAGTACCAAATAGATGTAACACCCTGAACCCGGCCTAGAAGTTAGGCCCGAATCCGGCGTGTCACATTGAAGTGTTTTTGCAAAAACCTTATTTTCATTAAAAACCCTTCTAGAGAAAAGTTAAATAAAATCCAGTTTGCTTTCAAAACGAGGTGTAGCCAAAAACCATTTCCTTATTACTATGTAAAAATTTCCTTTGACAGCGGAAGCTCGTTCTTAAAACACAATTATTTTCAAAAACCTTGAAATACATTTAAAAGAAATAAATCCAGGTTCCGTTTCAAAATTTCAATGCATAGTAGAAGTAATGGAGTAATAACTAGAGGGAAAGCCTTATACATTTCAAAACAAATTAACTTAAAATAAATAACTTAGAATCCAGACTTTAGATATTAAGAAAAATAAGTCTAATCATCTTGCTAGTTGGCCACATCTGAGTCCCTCCATCCGTCGAACCGCCTACTGAGGATCACCTGAGAAAAATAAAAGAGGGACTGAGTTTTCGAAAACTTAGTGTGTACGACCCTCGTCAAAAAAAGTAGCATACATATCATATTATGTTACATGCAATGTTGTGCAAACCCTCCCCAAATAATCCATCTGATACACTTCGTCTCTGTCCAACCGAAACATATCTGTGGGGATTTCTAAATCGACCCACCCATCCGATACAATTCTAGGGTAGCCTGGTTGCGGTACTACCTAACATTACAGCAAAGCTGCTTATCATATAATAAGCTTAGAAAGCCATCGGTAGATCCACAGTTGTCAAGCAACCATGCGATCCTCATATACTTCCTCCCTTCCATAATTCCCAACCCATATGCAACCTAAACAAGATATCATATGAATGCAGCAAGTGTACCTGTAACATCCATAAATCTTACCTTCAACACATAAGGCATTTTAGTCATTTCACCCTTAGGGGCATTTCAGTCATTTCTCAGTGTTATGGGTCTATTACTTACCTTGGCCCGTTATCAAGTCCTTGTTGGCAAAAGTGAATAGACACTATGAACCAGGTAGGATTCCAAAGAAGAGGAGGTGAGTCATTAAGACTGCTTAAGTACCAAGCTCTCCCTAGATCCAATCCTAGACATACATATACCCATTGCCACACATTAACCTTATGACTTGTCCACGGTCACAATTAGTTAATAATATAAGTTTTATGCAAGGTCAAATAACTTACCACATACCAAGCCCAAGACTCCTTTCAAAGCCCAAACAAATTCACATACGGTCATATGGCCCACCAGGCCAAATCTCATTCGTATGGCCTATCTGGCCCAATCACGTTCATATAGCCCATCTGGCCCAATCACATTCATATGGCCCCTCTAGCCCAAATCAATTCCAAGCCATGTAACCAGCATGACTAGTTCATCACTTATTACCAAATCATCAAATTCGCCTATTTTGATCTTACGTCCCATCGGCCCCATTTTGCCCATTCTGGCCCGATTGGCCAGAACACGACCCAAGTCCATAAGATCGCACATGGGGTCTCTAATAACGTATCAATTCCATTTCCCTCAGACGAATGTTCGCACACTCGCAAGACTACCGAAGCCAAACTTTCGGGATTTCGGGATTTCCCAATCCATCGTGTGTATATAGTGTATGTACACACCTGATAACAAAACGCGCTGCGATCTCCTTAGCCACGATTCTACAAACGATGTCACTCAAAGATTAGTCACATAAACTTATCATATACTTTACCAAAAGCCGAAGTCTCACCTTAACCTTACCTGAAACACCAAGCCTTGATAGCTCTTCTTTGATCACTACTCACGCGTACTTCCTATATCTGCATCAATCTAAATTATTAAAAACTGAACCATAAGTGACTTATATCCATCTTAAGTCACCCTTACACTACTTACGACCATTCGGCCAACCTTCAAAACCAAAAGTGGAGAATACTTACCCAAATCCGAAACGCGTAAAGAGTAATTCGACAGAGATATGAAGAATAGAGATTCAATATCAATCCCTTACCAAAATTGATTTAGAAAGAGTGAGGGAGAGGAGAAGTCAGTTCTAGCAAGATCAATTGAAAGAGTAAAGTACTTTCACAAGAATAGGCTAGGTTGAAGAAATAGTGATGGCACAAAAAGAATTTCGGCAAAGGGAGGGTGGAATTATTCAGCTTTAGAGGGTTTGGAAAAGGTAACAAGAAGAAAAGAAAAAGATCAAATGTGCTTGTGTAAGGGTAACTACAGGATATTCAGTAATGAAAAGGAAGACTGACTTATTTGCAAAACTCTCCAAATGCCGAAAGCCACAATGAAAATTCGTAATACCCCCTAAAAGACCCAAAAACGACACTCATTCACCCTCCTAAGCCGAATTTATACACTTTCCCTTTCCCAAAACGACACCAACTCTTCACACTTCTCAGCTCCTAACTTTTCTCCAAGATAAGCTACTACAATCTCTCCATGACCATTTCAAACCTCTCATCCATCAAACTTTCACTGCAACACAAACTCTAGTCGTCCTGATAGCAAAATAAATACCCCAATAAAATACTATGCCACTACTTGAACCTTAAACTCCCTTGCCTGCTAATGACGCCACCTCTCTACTCCCTAAGTGGTGCCACTTTGCCACTAGACCACAACTCCTCTTGTGTCGTTTTTCTTCTTCATTTATTTAAAAGGCCTACTAACTGAAGTCACAGTTCCCTTGGGGCTAAAACAAAAATTTTTCCTATACCCTTACTTGATCCCAGGACATCTCCAACACCCCTAGACACTCCAAATTCACTAACCCTCAAAGCCCACATGCCAATTGTCATTTTCTCACTCACTTAAAAATTTTCTGAGACCCAAAGCCCAAAGCCCAATAGTCCCAATTCTACTAGGCCCAAATTCGGGGCGTTACAGTAGATGTCCAATAGTGCGATGATGTTCCCGACGACTCTTGGATCCGAGCTAGCTTTGATTCACTATAAAACATAGAAAAATAACACAAAGTAAGCTTCATAGCTTAGTAAGCTCGTATGTGAATAACTTAATTCATCACATAAATGCAAATCAACCAAATTTACATAACATCACCATATACTCATTAACTACAAACCTTTCTCATGTCTCAAAACATGATCAAATACCATTTCATCAACTTTATCTATTTAATACTCAAATAGGATTTATACAATCCTGTATCGCCTTGTACTAACCTCTTTCTCAACCACATCATTCATTTACCCGTTGAACCATTCGGAATAGAAGTCTGATACTCAAGAATCTCAATCGATAAGTACCTATACCATGGCCCGAAGCCAAATCAAGGTAACTTATCCCGGAGTACTTATACCATGGCCCGTAGCAAAATCAAGGTAACTCCTTTCTGAAATACCTATACCATGGCCCGTAGCCAAATTAAGGTATCACTGGCACCCGTAGTACTGATATCGTGGCCCGAAGCTAACACATCTGATATGCATGGCCCGAAGCCAAATCGGTATATCATCTTATAACATATCATCAGTATCCAAAATCTAGTCCTAATGTTCAACCGGGACTTTTAGCTTGTCGATTCCATCTTCGAATATATCCGTAGAATTGTATTTACAATTCATACATTAATAAAAATCTCATAAATTACAGTTTAGGCAATATCAAATCATTTATCATTCATTTATAAAGAAATCGTCACATACGAACTTACCTCGCATTTGGAATTGACGGATCGGATCGACTACTCGATAACCTTGCTTTTCCCCCGATCTAAATTTGAATTCTTTCTTTCTTGAACTATATGTATTCAAAATTAAATTCTTTAATCAACCACTCATTCAAATTAGTCCAAAACATACATTTAGGCATATTTGCACTTTAGCCCCTAAAGTTTCATATTTAATCAATTTAGTTCCTCTTTCACAAATACACATTATTCACATTATTTCTTTAAACTCAAGCTTGGCTGAATTTCATATGAGTCCCTAGCAGCCCAAAACTTTCATTTATTTCACATTTCAACCTTAAAATTTTCACATTTTACAAATAAATCCCTTTTTGACATTTTTTTTCATAAACCACTTTACAAAACTTGAAAATCTATCATCAAACTTTCATAATCTATCATCAAACCTCAAAGAACACATAGATTCAATAATTTAAACTCTCAAAATCTTTAACAATTTCAAAATCTAAGGTACGGGCTAGCTAGAATACGAAGCAACGATCTCAAAAACGCAGAAATTATTAAAAACGAGGTCAAAACACTTACCAATTGAGCCATGAAGATGTCGAACCCTAAAGTTCATCACTGGCTTCTTTTCTTCTTCAATATTCGGTCACAAGAAAGAAAGATGGACAAAGTTCCTTTTGTTTTTATTTTATCAACCTTTATTAATGAATTATTATATTAACCTTAATAATAAACATACAAAATCATATAATGGATGTCCATTAATGTCCATTAACATCTAAAATGGTCTAATTACCATTTAAGGCCATCATAATTATAAGCCAAAGCCAATTGACAGCTTTAACTAATAGGATGCAACTTTTGCATTTTACGCGATTAAGTCATTTTTCTCAAATTGAGCAATTAAACGATAAAATTACTTCACAAAAATTTCACACGTACATGCTATCATGCTATAAACACCAAAAATAATATTAAAATAATTTTTTGACATCGAATTTGTGGTTCTGAAACCATTATTCCGATTTAGCTAAAACCGGGCTATTACACATATGATAAATAATTTCAGAGTCCATTGTCAATAGTATAAAAAATCACTTGGATATCACTTTAACTCAAATAGTTACGAGGTTTGAATTGAAGGAATCTTACATGGAGTCAAATGCCACCATCTTTGCATGCTTGGAAAATGACAATCCTCTAGGTGATTCTTCATCTCAATCTTTATTTTCTTCTTTAATTTTTGTTTACCTTGTAGAATCTTCTGTTTAGATTGTTGGGGTTTGACCCGTATAAATAACCATATAATAAAAGTGGAGAAGAAGAAACACAAAAAAATTATTTTGGAAAACAATAAAAGTGGGAAAAACCACTGGCAAAGGAGGCTTTGAGTTTCAACTAAATGATTAAACAAACAAGAGTAAAGTATGGAGAAAATACTCTCCATAATTACAACGAACCTCTCACAAAAACTCATATGCGGCTACATCTTGTCGCCCCTAAAGAAAAGCTTTTTTTTACTGGCATCTTGAAACAGGGATACAAGACCCCTTTAAATAGGCTAAGTAGTGTTGTAATCATACTAAAATATCCCTGGAATAATCAGAGTTTAACTAAGAAAAGATAACAAAATTTAATTGGGAGAGAATATGAGGCACACCCAACATACAAGGTAAACAAAAATTATAGAAGAAAATGAAGATTGAGATGAAAAATCACTTGGAGGATTGTCATTTTCCAAGGATGCAGAGATGGTGGCCTTTGACTCTATGGCAGATTCCTTCAATTCACTCATCATAACTAGTTGAGTTAAAGTGATATCCATGTGTTTTTTTAGACTATTGAAAATTGACTCTGAAATTATTTAGCATAAGAATAGAAAAGCAATTTATATATATTTAGTTCAGTTGGTTTTTATCCATTTTAGGGAAGTGAAGAACTTGACTAACTTGTAGTCTAAATTCATCATTTAAATATTGAAAATATGAGTTATCTTAAAAGATTAAAAAATCCTAAAGTGGTTGGTAGCTTTTATCATTTTTTTAACAATAAAGTGGTAGGTATCTAACATGAATAGGAAAATAATTTAATGCTGTTTATTTTTTTTAGTAGTCTTAGCTAGGTTTTTGTTATTTTTGCTCTAATAATTGGATGGTAAATGTGGATATCTATACATAGATTTAGCTTATTTATTGTACATGGTATTTAGGCAAAAGTTGGATTTATGAAATTTAAATTATTTCGAGTTGTATCAGATAGATTTTACACTAGAGCTATTCAATCTGGCATGGGCGGCACAAAATAAGGAGAAGGAGAAAAGAATAACAAAACTTTACAAATTTCAAGAGAAGGAAATCAAACTTGAGTTTTAAAGCAAATTGCACTCTCTGCTTGTTTCTTTTAACCACTAAGCTGATTACTCATACTTGACATAACCTTCAAATATTTATTTTGAAAACAAGGCATGTCACATACTAGGGCTTGAAGCAAAATTTGCAAAATAACAAAAATGGTGCGATGGAAGGGATTTGAGCTTGGGTTTTAATGATAGTTGCACTAACCCTTAAGCAACAGAACGGTAACTCATTTATTTCCTAAAAATGCACAAATAATGTAAAAATTAGGGCATGACCACTCTCTCTCGGTTCAAAAACCCGATTCTACGAACCCCCAATTTTTGGGATGTGACAAGCTGACTATGGGTCCCAGCCAATAACAACTTCGCTTCATAGGTTTAGTGGTAAGATTGTGATGTCTCCTACCATGATGTCCTTGGATCGAAAAGGCTGCTAGGTATATAGTTGGTGATAGAGTGCAACGACACACAGTAAAATGTAGCAAATGTGATGGGAGAGTCTTTAGCATCTCATTGGTAATATACGGACTAGTATGTATCATCTAATGAAATATAAGTACAATAAAATTAAAATTACAGGATAGATATTTATTTTAAAACATTATTAATCATGTATTCCCTATATTTAAAAAAAACCTTAATTAAATTGATTCAAATAATTTAACTTATTCCAATTTGATTAAGTTATATTTTATAAAAAAAATTAAATTAAATAGTTCTAGTATAAAACCTAAAGGATACAACTCGAAATAATTATTAGAACAAAAAATAGCAAAAACCTAGGTAAGATTTCTAAATAAATCAACAACCTTAAATTCTTTTCCTGTGCATGTTAGATACCTACCACTTTATTATCAAAAAAATAATGAAAGCTACCTACCACTTTAAATAGCCAAGTTCTTCACTTCCTTAAAATGGATAAAAAACAAACTAAATTAAAAAAATATATACAAACTGCTTTTATATTTAGGTGATAAATAATTTCAAAGTCCATTGTAAATAATCTAAAAAAACACTTGGATATCACTTTAACTCCAATAGTTATGAGGTGTGAATTGAAGGAATCTAACATGGAGTCAAATGCCACCATCTCAGGATGCTTGGAAAATGACAATCCTCTAGGTGATTCTTCATCTCAATCTTCATTTTCTTCTTTAATTTTTTGTTTACCTTGAAGAATCTTCTGTTTAGATTGTTAGGGTTTGACCCGTATAAACAATGTGATAATAAAAGTGGAGAAGAACGAACACAAATGTTTTATTTGGAAAACCATCAAAGAGGTAAACACCACGGGCAAAGGAGGCTTCGATTTTCGACTAAATTGTTAAACCAACAAGAGTCAAGTATGGAGAAAATTCTCTCCATAATTACCACGAAACTCTCACAAAAACTCATAGGCGACTACATCTTGTTGCCCCTAAAGAAAGGCCTTTTTTTATTGGCATTTTTAAATAGGGATACAAGACCCCTTTAAATAGGCTCAGTAGAGTTCTAATCATAGTAAAAAATCCCTGGAATAATCATAGTTTAACTGGGAAAAGATAGCAGAATTTAATTGGGAGAAGAATACGAGGCACAACGCACATACAAGGTAAATAAAATTAAAAAAGAAAATGAAGATTGAGATGAAGATTCACTTGGAGGATTGCCACTTTCCAAGCATGCAGAGATGGTGGCCTTTGACTCCTTGTCAGATTCCTTCAATTCACTCATCGTAACTGTTTGAGTTAAGGTGTTATCGAAGTGATTTTTAAGACTATTGAAAATGGACTCTGAAATTATTTATCATAAAAGTAGAAAAGCAATTTATATATATTTTTAGTTCAGTTGGTTTTTATCCATTTTGGGAATGTGAAGAACTTAATTAACATTTAGTCAAAATTCATTATGTAAATATTGGAAATATGAGTTATCTTAAAAGATTAAAAAAATCCAAAAGTGGTTGGTAGCTTTTGTTATTTTTTGAACAATAAAGTGGTAGGTATCTAACATGTATAGGAAAATAATTAAATGTTGTTGATTTTTTTGGAAGTCTTACATAGGTTTTGCTATTTTTTGTTGTCATAATTTGATGGTAAATATGGATATCTATACATATATTTAGGTTATTTCTTGTACATAGTATTTAGGCAAAACTTTGGATTTGTGAAGTACAAATTATTTCGAGTTGTATCAGTTAGATTTTACACAAGAGCTATTCAATTTAGCATGGGCGGCACAAAATGTGGAGAAGGAGGAAAAATAGCAAAAATTGACAATTTGAAAAAGAAGGAAACCAAACTCGGGTTTTTAAGCAAATTGCACTCTCTCCTTGTTTTCTCTTAACCAGTAAGCCAATTACTCATACTTGACATAACCTTATAATATTTGTTTTCAAAACAAGGCGTGTGACATACTATGGCTTGATACAAAATTTGTAAAATAATAAAAATAGTGCGGGGGAAGGGATTTGAGCTTGGGTTTCAATGATAGTTCCACTAACACTTAACCAACACACCAATAACTCATTTTTTTGTTAAAAATGAACAGATAATGTCAAAAAAAGAGTGTGACCACTCTCTCTCAGTTCACAAACCCGTTTCTACTAACCCCTAATTTTTGGGATGTCACAAGCTGACTGTGGGTCTGAACCAATAACAACTTTGCTTCATAGGTTAAGTGGTAAGGTTGTGAGGGATCCTACCATGAGTGATTAGATCGAAAAGGCTACTAGGTATACAATTGGTGATAGAGTGCAACGACACATAAAAGAATGTAGTGGATGTGATGGGAGAGTGTTTAGCCTATCATTGGTAATATACGGACTAGCAAGAATTGTCTGATGAAATATAAAGTAAAGATAAATTTAAATTACATGATAGATATTTATTTTAAAACATTATTTATGATGTATTCTCTATATTTAAAAAGAAAACCCCTTAATGAATTGATTCAAATAATTTAACATATTCCAATTTGATTATATTATATTTTAAAAATAAAAAAATAAACTAAATTTCTCTAGTGTAAAATCTAAATGATAGAACTCAAAATAATTTAAATTTGCAAATCCAAAGTTTTGCCCAAATATAGTGTACAAGAAATAACCTAAGCCTATGTATAGATGCCCCCATTTACCATCCAATTATTACAACAAAAAATAGCAAAAACCTAGGTCAGACTTCCAAATAAATCAACAACCTTAAATTCTTTTCCTATGCATGTGAGATACCTACCACTTTATTATAAAAATATTAATAAAAGCTACCTACCACTTTTGGATTTTTTTACTCTTTTAAGACAACTCACATTTCCAAAATTTAAATAATGAATTCAGAATACTAATTATCCAAGTTATTCACTTCCTTAAAATGGATAAAAAAACGAACTAAATTAAAAATATATATAAATTCCTTTTATACTCTGATGATAAATAATTTCAGAGTCCATTGTCAATAGTCTAAAATATCACTTGGATGTCACTTTAACTCAAATAGTTACGAGTTGTGAATTGAAGGAATCTGACAATCCTCGAGGTGATTTTGCATCTCAATATTCATTTTCTTCTTCTTTTTTTGTTTACCATGTAGAATCCTCTACTTAGATTGTTGGGGTTTGACCCATATAAACAATAAGATAATAAATGTGGAGAAGAACTAATGCAGTCATAAACCAACTAAAAATTAGACAAAGGCAAGTGCACCTATCAACTAATAGTATAGCTACGGTGAGCATAGATATCGTTCCCACTAAGACAAAAAGTACTAGTAATTACCATTTTTCTATTATTTAACCAACAAATTGCAGTGATTGATTAAAACTAAAATTAACTAAATTAATTAGCTAAAGAACTCAACAAAGAATAAATCAAGAAAACAAACGATTAACAACCAAGAAGCGAAGCAACACCTAGGAAAGAATCCACCTAGATTTCATATGTCATTATCAATCTGAAATAAACAATTTCTTCACTTATTATCTTGATCCGTTGAAATCCCTAAATTATGCTAATATCTCATTGGAGAGTAAGAGCAACTGACTCTAGGTTGATTAATTGAAATTTTCTTTCTAATTAAAACCCCTATTATCACATTAACTCGACCTATGGATCCCCCTATTAGATTTGAGTCTAATCTGGTAGATTTATGTCATCATATTTCTAGGATTGCATGCAACTCCACTCAATTATGCTAGATCTACTCTTAAACAGGGTCTATTCGTCATCAAAATTAAGCACAACAAACATGGATTAATAATCTAGAAATATTAAACCAAGAATTAAGCACACATAATTGAGAATAAGATCCAAGTATTTATTGCGTAAAATAGAAATCAAAACACAGAATTCATCATAGGGTTCATCTCCCCTAGGTATTTAGAAAGTTAGCTCATAATTGCAAATAAAGACATCCCAAAGACAATATAACCACAAGAAATTAAGAAACTCATAATAAACTTCAAAGAAATCAAAAGGAGATCTTCAATCTTTATGGAAATTTGCTCCGGAGTCGGCTTCATTGGTGTTTTTCGAGTTGTTTTCTTCAATATTCTCTGACGGCTTACTCCCTTCTTCTTATATTTGGTATATATAGGTTTTAGAATGCTCGAAAAACCTACAAATTGCATTTTCCATGTTTTCGGAGTGCAGTTCGTGAAATCCACACGGTCTGGCACATGGTTGTGTTGCAGCCCGTATGTCTCACACGGTCGTGTGTCCAACTCGTGTGGATTGGCTTAGCCCGTGTGGCTCTTGAAACTTGCTTCAATTTTTAAATTTCTGCTTATTTTGTCCCAAATGCTCTCTTAAGTATAAAAAAATAAATTTAAAGGATTAAGAGCATAAAGTTCACCATTTTAAATAAAATATTCATCCAAAAATGTATTATGAATGAGGCTAAAACATGTTACTTTTAGAATTTATCAAATATCCCCACACTTAAGCGTTTGCTTGTCCTCAAGCAAAATCCTCAACCCACATTCAAGTTAACTTTCTCAATTTGTCATTTTCATCAATAATGCTTCAAGATAATTCACAAATAATCATGCATTGGAAATTTAGCTGAAAGGACACTAAAGACTCAAGTAGTCCAAGCTAAATTTTTTAAAACACAAAAGCATAGGTGTCACCTCTTATCTAAATAATTACCTTAAATTCAAAATCAACAAGTGTAACACCCTGAATTTAGGCTTAGAAGAAATAGGCCTTGAGCGTAGGAACACATAAAAGTTTGTGTGCAAGGAAATAACGTAATTGACTGTCTGCTTCAGAGGTTAAGTGATTTAGCAGTGTTTGAGAAGTCTTGGGTTCAAACCTGGGCTTTAGCAAAATTTTTATTTTTAGAGTATAAAATCCTTGGGATCTAGATAGAGGGATTTTAAATTTTTATGGTTAAATTATGACACAAGATGAGCTTGTATTCCAGTGGCAGTGTCGTGATTAAGGTGGCAAGGGAGCTTGAGTTCGAGTCTCCTGTTACGAAAGGGAGTATTTATTTTTCTTCCTTGCTGCATGAGAAGTGGACTTTGACTAGAACTCTGCAGGTGTGAATTTGAATGAGTCATGGAGAAATTCAAGGAGGAAAAATGGGGGGATTTGGATGGTGGTTGGTGTGGTTTTGGTGGAGAGAATTTGAGAGATAATAAGGGATTTGATGTTGGAAGTTGTGTAGCCAAATTGAAACTCTAATCTTACATTAGTTTCGGTTGAAGGGAAAGTTGGGATCTTTTGAGAGTGGGCAAAGTGTTGACTGCTCTTTGTGCATATTCGGTATTATGTTGGTTTTTCGGGATTGTGGTCTCTCGCCTCTTCTTTTCTCCGCTAGACAATTTTGTTGTCATTTTTTTTCTTCTTTGGCCGAATATGAATTTTTATTCTTGGCCTTACTTTGTTTCAATCCTTTTATGTGCCAAAGCCAAACTTTTCTCCTCCTCTTTCTATCCTTAACTGTATACTCTCTGAGTGCTCTTAATCTCTCCACATTCTCTGGCTGAATCTTTACTCTTCTCTTCTTGTAACGCCCCAAAAATGTGGGGTTCATAATTTTGCTGATTTGGCTTAAATTCTATGATGTGCTTGAATGGCTAGGAATTTGAGTGTATTTGGGGGTTCTTAGGAGGCCTGGGTTTGAGTCTGGGCCTCGAAAAATTTTTAGTTTTTGCTCTTAAGAGGAATAGGCTGTTAGCTGTAAGACTTATGTATAAATGTGTGTGTTTTTGTGTCACAAAGAGAGCCTGTGGCTTGGTGGCTGTGGCGTCACTGAGATGGCAAGGGGAGTGGGGTTCGAATCCTATGTCATGCATATGGGGGGCTTTTATTTTACAATTTGGTGGTGCAAGAGGTAGAGTTTGGATCAAACTCTGTAGAGGAGGTTGAAGACTTGGTCAAAAATTTTGAATGGGAGGCTGTGAGGAATTGTAGGTGGTTTTTGTCGAGAGTTTGAGGGAGTTGGATTGCGAGGGGAGATTGGCCGAATTTGGGAGAGCTTGAGTAGGGGGAATTTCGGCCAGAGGGTTTCAGTTGTGCAATTTCGGCAATTAAGGTGAGTGAAGAAGCCTGATTCTCTCTGTGGCATATTAAGTTTTCTTTTGTTGCATTTCGGGATTCTTTCCTTTTGTGGCATTTTGTGCAACCTTTTACCATTCAGGTAATCTCTTTTCTTTCTTCTTTCATCACTATTTCTCTGTTGCTGCCTACTTTTCGCCAAATCACCTTTTTTCTTTTGGTCTCTCCTTTGGGCCGAACACAGCTTCTTCTTTTCCCTCTTGCTAGTCTTTTCTTTTCTTTGCAAGATAGCCGAACATTACCTTGGTTCTTCTTGTGTTGGCCGAATCTTCTAAGGCCTAAGTATCTTCTTCTCTTTGTTCATAACCATTTTTAAACCTCGTTGATTGGTTGGTAAGTGGGGACTTTAGCCGAATCTAGGCTGGTTTTATTCTCCTGTTCAATTTTGTTTCTCTTAGGGCAAAAGGTTTTTCCCTAGTTGCCGTAGGGATGTGTATTGCTAACACTTTTTTTCTCGTTGAATGTTGCTAGGGACTCATTTTCCTTAACCAGGGGGTAGGTCGATTATTTGTTTCACTACAAGGGATCTTTCGTTTCGTGGTAAGTAAAGTTAGTTTGATTATAGCGTTTCAATACTATGGTTTAACAAGGGTTTTTGGCTAATTAATGGGCGGTTGTTATCATAGGTGTCTTGGAGGCGCTTCAAACTACAATTCGTAATAGGTGTGTAATCGTACACCCAATACCGTATTGTTCAAACAATGGATAAAGGTGTCTCACACTCTTATGCTACTGTGAATCAAAAAAAGACGAAAAGCCAAACTTTCGACATCTGAGGGCCTTCGAGCGTGTGAACGCTCATAGGGATTAATCAAGCCACAATCATTGGCGTTAGACTATAAAGGCCGCCACGAACGTTCCCGTGGGCTTAGGTCGTAATGGGCCACGTTGGGCCGAGATGGGCCATGTAGGCCCAATGGGCCCTACATGGGTAAAATTACTGAAATACCCTCGATGGGTAAAATTACCGAAATACCTCTGATGGGTAAAATTATCAAAATACCCTCGAAAGGTAAAATTACTAAAATACCCCCGAGGGGTGGAAATCCCGTTTTACCCCTAACCAAAAAAATGACCGTTATACCCCTAGTGGTAGTGTAAGTGATGTATCTGTGATATTTATATGACTGATTATGATTGTGACATACTGCATACACGAATTATTTATGACACGACATTCTGCATTGGGGTTGGGATTTGTATTTGGAGGAAGTACTATACTAGTGGCTCTGCCACGTTTTACTGATCTAGTGGCTTCGCCACGTATTCTGATTTTAGTGGCTTGGCCCACGTTTACTGCCATTAGCAGCTTTGCTGCGTTACTACTAGCAGCTATGCTGCGATATTGGTGTGTTGGCTGGATGGGTCGACTTGGTCCCCACATGGTGTGTTGGTTGGTACGGGTGGTGTGTTGGCTGGATTGGGTTGGGTTGCATTACTGTTCTGTTCTGAGATCATTTAGGCTTAGGCCCACACTGTTACTGTATAGGGCTAAAGCCCAGACTAAACTGATACTGAATAGGGCTCAAGCCTAGACTATTACTGCATAATTGGGGATTACACACTGAGTTCTCGTAACTCACCCTTTCCTTTAACTGTGCAGGTAATCCCCAGCGTTAGATGATTTGGAGCTGCGAGGGACTCGGAGGTGGCCACACGCTTGTTATGATTTGACCTTAGACTTAGTTAATTTATTTTTATATTGGGTTGATGATTATGTAATAAGGCCATTTGATGTTTTAACTTTTATTTGGTATTTCTTTTTATTTCAACCTGCTAGACTAGGAAACACGGGTTTTTAAAACAATAACTGTTTTCTTAGGAGAATCACTTGTTTTCCAAATCTTAAAGTTTACAACTAGAAAAGGCTTCTGCGATTTTATTTTAGATTAATAAGCTTATAACAATTGATACGACCTATAATTGGGCAACAAGGTTTACAACACTAACATTTTTAAAATAATTATTAAATGGGATTTAAAATTTAGTAACGAACTTTTATCAACAAACTCGATTTTCAAACGACACTTTGATGTGACACATCAAATCCGGTCGTAACGTCTGGGCCAGGTTTGGGGTGTTACATTTAGTGGTATAAGAGCCAAGTTGCAAAACTCAGCTGTGGAATGGGTTCTTGAAAAGTTTTCTAAATTTTTCTAAATTTTTCTTTTGAAAAGAAAAGTAAAAGGTTGTTACTGAAAGTGTGGCACACCGAGTCTCCGGTGCCAAATCTGTAAGTTCTCTGACACTGTATTCTGTTATATACTGAAATGTTATAGATTGTGGTATTGTACTGAAAATTTTTAGTTAGAGTAAACTGTAATGAGGTCTCGATCTACGAAAACAACTCTAAATTACTGTTTATAATAAGATATACGTTAATAAACATTGAAATTATTAGCTGATGCATAAAACTCTTAAAGAAGATAAATACGCGATATTGATATAAGCACAATAGGTCGCGAAAGGGGTACACATGGCCGCGGTAGAGGCCGAGGTGCTAAGGCTGGGTCTTTAGTATCGGGCCACATGCCAGCTAGGGAGGCACCAGCCTCACCAGTAACTGAGACGGGGTCCCATGACCGAGTAGTTGGGGATGATGCTCCATCCCAAGCAATGCTATGGGTTCTTGAGAGGGTTTTTGGGGCAAGTACTGGATCAGTGGGCCGAGGGTCAATTTCTGAGCGACTCCTGTCTAATGGAGCAGAAAATTTTAGGGGCATTTCTGGTGTAGCCCCGAATGTGGTAGAATATTGGCTAGAGGCTACCGAGTGGATAATGGATGACCTCGAATGTACTGTGGAACAGAAATTAAAGGGAGCAGTGTCCTTACTGGGGGACGAGGCATACCAATGGTGGCTTACTGTAAGGGAAGGCGCGCAGGTCGACCGCCTGACGTGGGATTTCTTTAAGAGGCCTTCCAAGGAAAGTATGTTGGGGCGAGTTATGTCGATGCCCGGAGGAAGGAATTTCTGAGTCTGGTCCAGGGGACTAGGTCTGTAGCAGAGTATGAGGCAGAGTTCCTACGGTTGAGCCGGTATGCTCGGGGCATAGTCGCGATTGAGTATGAACGCTGTGTAAGTTTGAGGATGGCCTCCGAGATGAATTGAGGGTGCTGATAGCTCCGCAGAGGGAAAGAGATTTTGCTGCCCTTGTTAAAAAGGAAAAAATTACCGAGGACATGAAATGCTCAGAGAGTCAGAATCGTGAGAGAGATAGGGGTAGAAGTAAGAGGGATTTTGAGCCCTCAGGTTCTTCTGGTGGGCCTAAAAAGAGGCCTAGATTTGATGGGCCAGTCCGAGCTGGGGTCCCTATTGTTGCTGCTAGACCACAGCCTTGCGCGAATTGTGGGAGATCTCACCAATGTGAGTGCTGGAAAAGAACTGGGGCATGCTTCAAATGTGGGTCCATGGATCATCAGGTTAAGAACTGTACTCAGAGGCCTATTCAGATGCAAGCCACAGGTCAAGGCTATGTTCAGCCAGGGAGAGGTGGTCAGCAGCCACCGAGAGGCCGTGGTCAGGCCAGAGGGGGATATGGTTTGGGTAGAGGTCGTGGAGCACCGGGCAGAGGTGCTGGTAACACTAACGTGAGACAGCCAGCTTTGGTCTATGCTGCTCGGCGCCGAGAGGATGGCGATGCTCCCGACGTCATAACTGGTACGTTCCTAATTTATAATGTACCTTACACTGCTCTAATTGACATTGAGTCTACACACCCGTATGTTGCATGCACTGGGTGTAACATCCCAGTTTAGGGCCTAGTCAGAATAGTGGTGCGAGACCACAAATCTGAGGGTTTTGAATGAGTTTTTGAGGTTTATATTATGTATGCATGCTAATGTGAAAGTTTCATGAAGCAATTTTGTGAAATTGTGGTTGAATTGTCCAAAAGGACTAAATTGCAAAAATTTAAAAATGTGTGTTTCTAGAAGCTATTTGTGTGAAATAGATTTATATTATTAATTAGAGGTCCTTAAATAGAAATTTACCCAAATTCTAATTTTTGGACAAAAATGGGCATGGATGAGTTAAAATTTGAAGTTTATCAAAAAGGGCATTTTGGTCATTTAGTTATTAAGTGATTAAATAGGTGAAAAGATGACAAAAATTCACTCATCTTCTCCCCCAAGCTGTCGAAAATTTCAATAGCCATTGTTAGGGCTCTTTCAATTTTTCAAGCTTGCTAGTAAGTACTCCTAAGCCCAGTTTTTGATATTCTACGTAATTTTGAAGTCCTAGTAGCATGAGGAAGCTATTTTTAGCTTTTTGGTGAGCTATTATGGATGTTCAAAAATGTACATAAGTATGACATGCATGTATTTTGATGTTTTATGGAAGAATATGAAGGCTTGATGTAGTAGAAACATCTTTTGCTAAGTGATTTTCCATGAAAATGCATGTAGGGACTAGTTTGTGAAAAACTTTAGTTTGGTCATACATGTGTGATTTGGTGAGAATTGATGAATGCTTTAGTTGAGTAAGTGGTTCGGCTAAGCATGAAAGGATAGAAATTTGAATAAAAACCACTTTACGAGCCTTGGGGCTTAAGTGTAAATATGAGAAAGTTTAGGGGCAAAATAGTAATTTTGTGAAAGTATGAAATGTGGGTCAATTTAGTAAATGTGTGTATTGAATAATTTGATTTATTCATTATAGATCAAGAAAGATGAAGCCCGGATCGTAACTGAGGCAAAAGCATGGTGGTGGACAAAATTGCATATTTCTATACTTTTGAGTATCGAGGTAAGTCTACGCATAAATAATGCATTCATAGTTACAATTTGTTAATGCTGGCTAGTGTGTAGCATGTTTCAGAACCTATGTGGAATGAATGTATGATCGAGAATGATTGAGAACCTATGTGGTTTAAGTAGAATGATTAAGTAAGTAGACTTGTGCATGTGTTGTGATAATGCTAGGTGGTGGGCTAAGTGCGATACCATCCTAATGCATATTGACGATGAGCTAGTTATGTGTGATGCTATCGTGAGGTATATCGTCTAGTGGGCTATGTGCTGAACTACTATGAATACCTTTGTGGTAGGCTAAGTGCGATACCACCTTATTAATCAATCGTGCTGTGCTAAGTGCGAAACCACCGAGATATTGGCTGTGTGGATTAACTGTCTGTACTAGCTGTGTGTGTGTAATAGCTGTGTGGATTAGTTATGTAAACTAGTAGTGTGGATAAGCTGTGTGGATCAGTTATGTGGATTGACTGTGTGGATGTATTACGAGAAATAATGATGTGTTGTATGTTATGTAAATGTGATATTTAATACAGGGGTGCATTTCAATGGTTATGAGTATGTGACTCATGATGAGTTGGAAATGTGGTAAGGAATAGAAAGAGTAAGCACAATGGTATATTATATGTTGGGTTAGTTTATACTATGATGCTTAATTGTTTATGTGTAAACTTACTAAGCTCAAAGCTTACTCCCTTTCTTTTCCCTTGTCTTATAGATTAAAAGCGTTGAATCGAGATACGAGGATCATCAGAAGATAGTCCGCATATCAGCACACTTTGGTACATGAAACTTAATGTTTTGTATATGGCATGTATAGGGGCTAGACAAGTTAGTAAGTTTTGTTGTAATAGGCTAAGAAGTGTTGGCCTTTAAATGGATAGTATATTTTGTATAATGCCATGGTTGTTGGCTATTACATTATATGAAAGAAAGTTATAGTTGTCTATGTGAGATTGCAATTCAATTTGAGTTGATTATGGATGTGTTGTATGAATGCATGTTGTGTAAGATATAAGGGTGAAGAGAGCTTAGCAAATAGCTTTGTCCTTGGCCATGTTGATAGACACACAGACGTGTGTCTAGGCCATGTGTGACACACGATCAGCCCACGGGCGTGTGCTTTGGCCGTGCGTCCCCTGCATGTTAGTATTTGAAATCAGAATAGACCACGGACCAGCCACACGGGCGTGTGGGATTAATCCGTGTTGGCCACGGGCTAGCCACACGGGCGTGTGTTTAGACTCTAGGCCGGGTTAAAGTAGTCAGTGTGCACCACGGGTGGTAAGCATGGGCGTGTGCCTTGGCCGTGGGGCATTGGCAGAAATGCTGGGTTTTTAAGCATGGTTTGGGGACATGGGCATGTGTGACCATGCACGGGCGTGTCTAATCTTGCATGGGCGTGCGAGACCTGTATAAAAGAGAAAATTTTTAAGATTGGAAAAAGTCTCGGATTAGTCTCGAGAGCCCTCGTGTGTATGAGTAAGGCCTCGTAAGTCGAGAATGAGGTTATAGAGAGTAATTACGTTGAGCCTAAGTGGCGATTAAGTGGGTTGAGTTCGGTAACGCCTCGAACCCGATTCCCGGCGTAGAACCCGTGTAAGCGGTGTTACATTTAGTGGTATCAAAGCTATGGTTTAGTCGATTCTAGGACTACCGTAGCGGGTGTAAGAGTCTAGCTATACATGCCATAAGTGTACAATGATAGTGTGGTGGTTTCTGATGATATTAAATCTTGTTTTATATATTATATGGATTCTGATCCATCGACTGCTGATGAAGCAGCTAGTAACGCACCGGCTCCTGCGCAAGGAACCGCGCCCGTTGAGAGTGGCCTGAGGTCAGGGGTCAATGGGAAGAGGCACGTGAAGCCTTTCTCCAGATGATGAGTAATTGGTACTCGGATTATGTTCGAGCGAACCCTAATGCTCAACCTCCTCCACCTCCTCCTATACCTCAGCCAAATCTAGTGGCTGCTCAAGGTATGGATGTAGTGAGGATATCGAAACCCCCGGTGGATAAGATTAGGAAGCACGGAGCTGAGGAGTTTAGAGCTAAGGTAGATGATGACCCTGAGAGGGCAGAGTTCTGGTTAGAGAACTCGATGAGGGTGTTCGATAAGCTCTCATGTACACCTGAGGAGAGTTTGAAGTGTGCCGTATCTTTGTTGAGAGATTCGGCATACCATTGGTGGAAGACGCTGACTTTAGTGGTCCCGAAAGAACGGGTGACGTGGGACTTCTTTCTGGAAGAGTTCTGGAAGAAGTATATAAGCCAGAGGTTTACTGACCGAAAAAGGAAAGAATTCCTTGAGTTAAAGCAATGAAGGATGCCAGTAGCAGAATACGAGCGTGAGTTTGTTAGGCTTAGCAAATACGCTCAAGAATGTGTGTCAACAGAGACCATCTTGTGCAAGAGGTTCGAAGATGGGCTGAATGAGGATATCAAACTCCTAGTGGGCATTTTGGAGTTGAAAGAATTTGTTGTATTAGTTGAGAGGGCAAGTAAGGCCGAGGAATTGAGTTCAGAAAAGAGAAGGGCTGTGAGTGAAGCCCAAGATGCGAGAAAGAGACTGATGGGCAGGTCGTATCAAGCCCAGTCGAAAAGATCCAAGGAAGTGAATCCTCGTACGACAGCATCAGTGGGTTATTCGCACCAAGACTTGGGCAATACTCGTTCGGGTTCGAGAGTCCAAGCCCCCTCGATGGAAAGTGTGGGCAATACAAAGAGTAAACCAGAGTGTCCAAGTTGTGGTAGGTATCACACCGGAGAGTGTTAGGGAAATAGTCAGAAATGTTATAAATGTGGTTCCCTTGACCACTTTATCCGTAACTGTCTCGAGAGGGATGATAAGGAAGAAAAGCAAGAAGTGAGACCTAGTGATGTGTCTACAATGGGTACACCACCAAGGAACCCAAGAGGTGGAGCTAGTGGTAGAGGTGCGCCCAGAGATTCTGCTGTGAGACCAGAGGGTCGGGCACCTGCGAGGACGTATGCCATTCGCGCTCGCGAAGAGGCATCCTCCCCTGATGTGATAACGAGTACTTTTTATCTCTTTGACACCTTTGTTATTGCTTTAATAGATCCAGGGTCTACTCACTCTTATATTTGCATGAGATTAGCATCTAGTTTGAGTATGACCGTTGAGTCTACGGACATTGTAATTAAGGTGTCAAACCCGTTAGAAAAGCATGTGTTAGTGGACAAAGTGTGTAAAAATTGTCCTTTGTTGATTGAGAATCATTGTTTTCCGGCAAACCTTATGTTGTTGCCGTTTGATGAGTTTGACTTAATCCTAGGCATGGATTGGTTGACTACCATAGTGTCTTAGTGAACTGTGGTAGTAAGTTTATTGAACTGAAATGTGAGAGTGGAGATGTGGTTCGGGTTGAATCAGGTGGGTCAGATAGTCTACCCGTGATGATTTCTTCCCTAGTGGCTGAGAAATGTTTGAGAAAAGGGTGTGAGTCCTATCTTGCGTTTGTGTTGAATACTCAAGAGGTTGGAGTACAGTTTGAAACAGTGCCAGTGGTATGTGAGTACCCAGATGTATTTCCGGAAGAGTTACCCGGATTACCTCTAGTGAGAGAGGTTGAATTTGGAATTGAGTTGGTTCCTGGAACGGCACCTATTTCGATTGCTCCATCTGAGAATGGCTTTGTAGAGTTGAAAGAAGCTGAAGGTTGATTGCAAGATTTGACAGATAAGGGTTTTGCAAGACCGAGCTACTACGTAGGGGTGCTCCGGTATTGTTTGTGAAGAAGAAAGATGGGTCTATGAGATTGTGTATAGACTATAGACAGCTTAACAAAGTGACGGTTAAGAATAAGTATCCTTTACCAAGGATTGATGATCTTTTTGATCAACTGAAGGGAGCTACAGTGTTCTCCAAGATAGACTTGAGATTTGGTTATTATCGATTACGAGTGAAAGAGCAAGATGTGTGAAAAGCGCATTTCAACAAGGTATGGCCATTATGAGTTTTTGGTTATGCCGTTTGGTTTGACGAATGCACCTGCGATTTTTATGGATCTGATGAACCGTGTTTTCAGACCATATGTAGACAAGTTTGTGGTTGTCTTTATTGATGACATATTGATCTATTCTCGGGATGAGAACGATCATGAAGAGCACTTGAGAATTGTCTTGCAAACTTTACGAGATAAGCAGCTGTATGCTAAGTTTAGCAAGAGTGAGTTTTGGCTCCGAGAGGTCAGATTCCTAGGACACATGGTGTCAGGTGATGGTGTCAGAGTTGACCTGAGTAAGATATCGGCTGTTATGGATTGGAAATCATCGAGAAACGTGTCAGAAATCAAAAGTTTCTTGGGATTAGCGGGATATTACAGATGTTTCGTAAAGGGGTTCTCCGTGATTGCTACCCCGATGACGAAACTATTGCATAAAGATGTCAAGTTTGAATGGACTGAGACATGTCAACAGAGCTTCGAGAGACTGAAAACAATGTTGACTGAGGCACCGGTTTTGGTTCAACTAGAATCGGGGAAGGAGTTCGTTGTTTATAGTGATGCGTAGTTTAATGGCCTCGATTGCGTGTTGATGCAAGAGGGTAAGGTAGTCGCTTACGCCTCGAGGCAGCTAAAACCGTACGAGAAGAATTATCTGACTCACGATTTGGAGTTGGCTGCTATTGTTTTTGCATTAAAGATTTAGCGACATTACTTGTATGGTGAGAAGTGCTGAATCTTTATGAATCACAAGAGTTTAAAGTATTTGATGGATCAGAAGGATCTGAATTTGAGACAGAGACGGTGGCTTGAGTTGTTGAAAGACTATGAGTTAGTCATTGATTACAACCCAGGAAAAGCGAATGTGGTTGTGGATGCCTTGAGTAGGAAATCCTTGTATGCTCTAAGAGTTATGAGAGCGAGCTTAGTATTGTCTGAGGATGGTGCTATTTTGGCAGAGTTGAGAGCTAAGCCACTATTTGATCAACAAATATGTGAGGCTCAGAGGAATGACAGCGAGATGCAAGCTAAGATAGCTAAGTGCGGGTCGGAATGTGACTACGATTTTCGAATGGGTTCGAATGGTTGTTTGCTTTATCGCGACAGAATTTGTGTTCCTAAAAATGAGGAGTTGATTCGAAAGGTTTTGCTTGAAGCCCACAAAGTGGATGTTTGTCGGTACATCCGGGGGCGATTTAAAATGTACAACGATGTGAGGAAGTTTTATTGGTGGCGGGAATGAAAAGAGATATTTCAGAGTTTGTGGCAAAGTGTCTAATTTGTCAACAAGTGAAAGCTGAGCATCAAGTGCCTTCGTGATTACTTCAGCCAGTATTGGTACCCGAATAGAAGTGGGATCGGGTTGCCATGGATTTTGTAACAGGGTTACCGATGACTCCAAGAAAGAGAGATGCTGTGTGGGTTGTTGTGGATAGATTGACGAAGTCAGCTCACTTTATTCCAGTCCGTGTTGATTATTCACTGGATAAGTTAGTTGAGTTGTACGTGGCAGAGATAGTGAGATTACATGGTGTACCTGTGTCTATTATATCGGATAGAGATCCGAGGTTTACTTCGAGATTTTGGAAGAAGTTGCAAGAGGCCATGGGTATGAGATTGAATTTCAATACTGCGTTTCATCCGCAATCCGATGGTCAGTCTGAAAGAGTGATTCAAATTCTTGAAGATATGCTTCGATGCTGTGTGTTAGAATTCGAAGGTAGTTGGGAGAGATATCTACCTTTGGTCGAATTCGCTTATAACAATAGTTATCGATGAGTATCTGAGATGGCACCGTATGAGGCTTTGTATGGCCGTAAGTGTCGGACTCCTTTGTATTGGACTGAGCTTAGTGAGAAGCGGATCCATGGGGTCGATCTAGTGAAAGAAACCGAAGAGAAGGTGAAAGTAATCCGTAATAGTCTAAAAGCTGCTTCAGACCGACAGAAGTTGTATTCGGATTTGAAAAGAAAAGAAATTGAGTTTGAGGTAGGCGACAAAGTATTTTTGAAAGTATCGTCATGGAAGAAGATTATGAGATTTGGACAAAAGGGGAAATTGAGTCCAAGATTCATAGGGTCGTATGAGATTACAGACAGAATTGGGCCTATAGCATACCGGTTGGCTTTGCCGGTAGATTTGGAAAAGATTCATAATGTGTTCCATGTGTCGATGTTGCGACGGTATCACTCCGATCCTTCACATGTGATTCCTTCAGCAGAAATTGAGATAAGACCGGATATGTCTTATGAAGAGGAGCCGATTAAGATCTTGGCTCGAGAAGTGAAATAGTTGTGAAATAAGAGTATAGCACAAGTGAAAGTGTTATGGCAGAAACATGGCGTGGAAGATGCTACGTGGGAAACGGAATAAGCTATAAGAGAGCAACATCCAAACCTCTTTTCTGGTAAGATTTTCGAGGGCAAAAATCTCTAAAGGGGAGAGAGTTGTAACATCCCGATTTAGGGCCTAGTCGGAATAGTGGTGCGAGACCACAAATTCGAGGGTTTTGAATGAGTTTTTTAGGTTTATATTATGTATGCATGCTAATGTGAAAGTTTCATGAAGCAATTTTGTGAAATTGTGGTTGAATTGTCCAAAAGGACTAAATTGCAAAAATTTCAAAATGTGTGTTTCTAGAAGCTATTTGTGTGAAATAGCTTTAGATTATTAATTAGAGGTCCTTAAATAGCAATTTACCCCAATTCTAATTTTTGGACAAAAATGGGCATGGATGAGTTAAAATTTGAAGTTTATCAGAAAAGGGCATTTTGGTCATTTAGTTAAAAGTGATTAAATAGGTGAAAAGATGACAAAAATTCACTCATCTTCTTCTCCCCCCAAGTCATTAAAACTTCAATAGCCATTGTTAGGGCTCTTTCAATTTTTCAAGCTTGCTAGTAAGTGCTCCTAAGCCCGGTTTTTGATATTCTTAGTATTTTTGAAGTCCTAGTAGCATGAGTAAGCTATTTTTAGCTTTTTGGTGAGCTATTATGGATGTTCAAAAATGTACATATGTATGACATGCATGTATTTTGATGTTTTATGGAAGAATATGAAGGCTTGATGTAGTAGAAACATCTTTTCCTAAGTTAATTTCCATGAAAATGCATGTAGGGACTAGTTTGTGAAAAACTTTAGTTTGGTCATACATGTGTGATTTGGTGAGAATTGATAAATGCTTTAGTTGAGTAAGTGGTTCTGTAACACCCCAAACCCGGCCTAGACGTTACGACCGGATCTGGTGCGTCACATAAAAAGGTTTTTCATGAAACTTTGCAATCGTTTAAAAGTATTTGAATCTCTTTTGCAAACTCCGAGTTAGGTTGGTCGTGGGAAAACTCAGTGTTTATTGTTGAAAACTTGTAATTAATGTGAAAACTGCCTTTACTGTGAAAATCGAATTTAATCTGTTGTGGGTATGTGATATTTTGAAAATACTTGATGTCGTTTTAAGCGAAACCAGAATTTTATCCATTATTATTTATAAATCGTTCGTTACGTTTTGGAAAGCAGTTATTTACGTTTTTAGGAAAAGCCCCGTACTGATTAATTCATAAAAGATAATTAATGCGTTAAAAATAAAACCTAATTAAAAATATCAGTGGCCTTATTACAGAACAGAATCCCAATTTTAAAGAAAAGTAAAATAAAGTTTCCTAAATAAGCAGTGCATGGCCACCACAGAGTCCACCTCGACCCCATATCCACAGAACTAGGAATTACCTGCAAAAGTTAAGCAGAGGGGTGCTTTACGAAGACTCAGTGTGCAATTCCCTACAGGAACCATAACTGGGCTCGAGCCCATTCAAATACCATCTAGGCCTTAGCCCTTACGAAATCATATTGGGTCGAAGCCCCTACAGAAACGAACTGGGCCTTAGCCCTATTAGCATGGTATAGCAGATAATGAATGCAATTCAATGCAATGCAACCCAACCCAACCTAAATATCCATCCGCTACACACCACCCATTCCAGCCAAAACACACCAGTGGGGATTTCTACAATCAACCCTCATCCGCTACACACCATCGATGACAGTCATGCTGCAGTCACGCTGCTCATCGTCGAAATTGTGGCAGAGCCACCGAAATAATGTGACAGAGTCACCGAAATATGTGGCAGAGCCACCGAAATAATGTGACAGAGTCACCGAAATACACTGCCCCTTTCATCAATATTCCAATCCCATGCAACATGTCATGACATAATAATTCGTGTATGCAGTATGTCAAACATATATCAAATATAACGTATGAAATGAATTACAGTCATAATCAGATAAACAAAATGCAACATAATCAAGCTAATCAACCCCTAAGGGTATAACAGTAATTTTATCCACCGAGGGTATTTCCGTAATTTACCCTCTAGGGGTATTTTGGTAATTTCGCAACCCAGGGGTATTTCGGTAATTTTGCAACCCGAGGGTATTTCAATAATTTTGCAGCCTAAGGGTATTTCTGTAATTTCATTCATCTAACGGCCTTTCCGGAGGTCCACTGTCATCTCGAGCGACACAAGTTACCTTTTTTATCGAAACGGTGCAATTGGGCCAAAGCCCAATTTTCGACCCAAATGGGCCCACACGCTCGTGTGGCCCATGTAGCCCAAATCTAGCCACAGATATGAGTTCCACTTTGATCAGTCCAATAACTACTATACAATCATACAATTTATTCATATGGGCCCACGGGCCCATTGAGCCCATTTCGGCCCATCGTGGCCCAAGCAGCCTAAACCACAAGAACACTACTGATGGCCTCAACTATCACGTCGAAGCCCCCACACGTGCGCTCGCACGCTCGTGTGGCTACCATTGCCGTGTAACTGGCACTTCGGCATTTGCCGCTCTACAACTAGAAAAGAGAGAAATACACACCTTATAGGAATCTGGTGCTAATCCGAGCTCCGACCACTCCTGTGCCCAAACGCCCACCAAGGTATGCTTCCTCTCCTCATAGATAGCTCTTATATATAGCCAGCTTCTCACCTTCCTTCTTGCTAGCTTCTCGATGTGGGATCCCTCCTTCAGCAGAGTTTAAATCCAACACAAACTCTTGCCGCCCCAACTTAGCAAAATAAATATCCCTTTTTTGCTACTCATGAGATTCGAACCCAGGCCCTCCTGTAGCATAATCTACGCTGATAGCCACTATTCCACAAGCTCCTCTTGTGTCTTAAAGTATGCGCAACTAAATATAAACCTATGGCTAAATTCTAAAGTCCATTTAAAAAGAAAATCAAAATGCAAGCACCAAGACTTGAACCTTGGACCCCCTTCCTTCCTTGTGGCGTCATTCCCTTATCTCTTATGTGGCGTCACTTGCCACTAGACCACAACCCCTTTTTGTGTCATTTTTCTCCTCATTTTATTCTTAAAGCCTACCTTCTAACTCCCAGGGTTTTATTCAGCTAAAACCAAAATTTTTCCTAAAGCTCAGGTTTGATCCCGGGCTTCATGGAAGCCCCCTAACCTTCCAAAAATCACTCACCTAATAGGTCCAACTTGCTTTAGTGCCGTTCTCTTATTGCCAAAAAATTTAAACATACCCACGCCCAAGGCCCATTGGGCCCAATCCTACTAGGCCTAAATTTAGGATGTTACAAATCTACCCCCTTAAAGAAATTTCGTCCTCGAAATTTCCAACTATAGGAACAATCACACATCCTAACCTACCACACTACGCTCACGCTGCGCAGTCTGATTCTAATAACACAAATTCGCTTTCTATCTTAATCGTGGAACCACTTTACACAACCAAATATGTAACACAGAAGCAAATAGATTTACCACATATGCACACAGTTTCTATATTCAATATCACATCCAAACCAAACACACAGAATAAATACCAGCAATACAGACATTTCAGCATATAATAGATTATAGTGTAAAAAGAAGCTTATGGATTCGGTGCCGGAGACTTAGGTGCCATACATCCAAAAACACATATTTTTCCTAACCAAATTTCAAATGAATTTTGAAAACCATTTTTGAACCCATTCCACAAGCCGAGTTTTGTAACCCGGGCTCTGATACCATAATTGTAACACCCCAAACCCGGCCTAGACGTTACGACCGGATCTGGCGTGTCACATAAAAAGGTTTTTCATGAAACTTTGCAATCGTTTAAAAGTATTTGAATCTCTTTTGCAAACTCCGAGTTAGGTTGGTCGTGGGAAAACTCAGTGTTTATTTTTGAAAACTTGTAATTAATGTGAAAACTGCCTTTACTGTGAAAATTGAATTTAATCTGTTGTGGGTATGTGATATTTTGAAAATACTTGATGTCATTTTAAACGAAACCAGAATTTTATCCATTATTATTTATAAATCATTCGTTACGTTTTGGAAAGCAGTTATCTACGTTTTTAGGAAAAGCCCCGTACTGATTAATTCATAAAAGATAATTAATGCGTTAAAAATAAAACCTAATTAAAAATATCAGTGGCCTTATTACATAACAGAATCCCAATTTTAAAGAAAAGTAAAATAGAGTTTCCTAAATAAGCAGTGCATGGCCACCACAGAGTCCACCTCGACCCCATATCCGTAGAACTAGGAATTACCTGTAAAAATTAAACAGAGGGGTGCGTCACGAAGGCTCAGTGTGTAATTCCCTACATGAACCATAACTGGGCTCGAGCCCATTCAAATACCATCTGGGCCTTAGCCTTTACGAAATCATATTGGGTCGAAGCCCCTACAGAAACGAACTGGGCCTTAGCCCTATTAGCATGGTATAGCAGATAATGAATGCAATGCAATGCAATGCAACCCAACCCAACCTAAATATCCATCCGCTACATACCACCCATTCCAGCCAAAACACACAAGTGGGGATTTCTACAATCAACCCTCATCCGCTACACACCATCGATGACAGTCATGCTGCAGTCACGCTGCTCATCGCCAAAATTGTGGCAGAGCCACCGAAATAATGTGACAGAGTCACCGAAATAAACTGCCCCTTTCATCAATATTCCAATCCCATGCAACATGTCATGACATAATAATTCATGTATGCAGTATGTCATGTATGCAAAACATATATCAAATATAACGTATGAAATGAATTACCATCATAATCAGATAAACAAAATGCGACATAATCAAGCTTATCAACCCCTAAGGGTATAACAGCAATTTTACCCACCAAGGGTATTTCCGTAATTTACCCTCCAGGGGTATTTTGGTAACTTTGCAACCCAAGGGTATTTCGGTAATTTCGCAACCCGAGGGTATTTCGATAATTTTGCAGCCCAAGGGTATTTTCGTAATTTCATTCATCTAACGGCCTTTCCGGAGGCCCACTTTCGTCTTGAGTGACACAAGTTACCTTTTTGATTGAAACGGTGCAATTGGGCCAAAGCCCAATTTCTGGCCCAAATGGGCCCACACGCTCGTGTGGTCCATTCAGCCCAAATCTAGCCACAGATATGAGTTCCACTTTGATCAGTCCAATAACTACTATACAATCATACAATTTATTCATATGGGCCCACGGGCCCATTGGGCCTATTTTAGCCCATCGTGGCCCAAGTAGCCTAAACCACAAGAACACTACTGATGGCCTCAGCTATCACATCGAAGCCCCCACATGTGCGCTCGCGCGCTCGTGTGGCTACCATTGCCGTGTAACCGGCACTTCGGCATTTGCTGCTCTACAACTAGAATAGAGAGAAATACACACCTGATAGGAATCTGGTGCTAATCCGCGCTCCAACCACTCCTGTGCCCAAACGCCCACCAAGGTATGCTTCCTCTCCTCATAGATAGCTCTTATATATAGCCAGCTTCTCACCTTCCCTCTTGCTAGCTTCCCGATATGGGATCCCTCCTTCAGCAGAGTTTAAATCCAACACAAACTCTTGCCGCCCCAACTTAGCAAAATAAATATCCCTTTTTTGCTACTCATGAGATTCGAACCCAGGCCCTCTTGTAGCATAATCTACATCGCTAGCCACTAGGCCACAAGCTCCTCTTGTGTCTTAAAGTATGCGCAACTAAATATAAACCTATGGCTAAATTCTAAAGTCCATTTAAAAAGAAAATCAAAATGCAAGCACCAAGACTTGAACCTTGGACCCCCTTCCTTCCTTGTGGCGTCATTCCCTTATCTCTTATGTGGCGTCACTTTCCACTAGACCACAACCCTTTTTGTGTCATTTTTCTCCTCATTTTATTCTTAAAGCCTACCTTCTAACTCCCAGGGTTTTATTCAACTAAAACCAAAAATTTTCCTAAAGCTCAGGTTTGATCCCGGGACTTCATGGAAGCCCCCTAACCTTCCAAAAATCACTCACCTAATAGGTCCAACTTACTTTAGTGCCATTCTCTTGTTCCCAAAAATTTTAAACATGCCCATGCCCAAGGCCCATTGGGCCCAATCCTACTAGGCCCAAATTCAGGATGTTACAGGTTCGGCTAAGCATGAAAGAATAGAAAGTTGAATAAAAATCACTTTATGAGCCTTGGGGCTAAAGTGTAAATATGAGAAAGTTTAGGGGCAAAATAGTAATTTTGCTAAAGTATGAAATGTGGGTCAATTTAGTCAATGTGTGTATTGAATAAGATGATTTATTCATTATAGACCAAGAAAGACGAAGCCCGGATCGTAATCGAGGCAAAAGCAAGGTGGTGGACTAAATTGCATATTTCTATACTTTTGAGTATCGAGGTAAGTCTACGTATAAATAATGCATTCATACTTACAATTTGTTAATGCTGGCTAGTGTGTAGCATGTTTGAGAACCTATGTGGAATGAATGTATGATCGAGAATGATTGAGAACCTATGTGGTTTAAGTAGAATGATTAAGTAAGTAGACTTGTGCATGTGTTGTGATAATGCTAGGTGGTGGGCTAAGTGCGATACCATCCTAATGCATGTTGACGATAAGCTAGCTATGTGCGATGCTATCGTGAGGTATATCGTCTAGTGGTCTATGTGCTGAACTACTATGAATACCTTTGTGGTAGGCTAAGTGCGATACCACCTTATTAATCAATCGTGGTGTGCTAAGTGCGAAACCACCGAGATATTGGCTGTGTGTACTAGCTGTGTGTGTGTAATAGCTGTGTAGATTAGTTATGTAAACTAGTAGTGTGGATAAGCTGTGTGGATAAGTTATGTGGATTGACTGTGTGGATGTATTACGAGAAATAATGATGTGTTGTATGTTATGTAAATGTGATATTTAATGCAGGGGTGCATTTCAATGGTTATGAGTATGTGACTCATGATGAGTTGGAAATGTGGTAAGGAATAGAAAGAGGAAGCACAATGGTATATTATATGTTAGTATAATGCTAATTGTGGGTTAGTTTATGCTATGATGCTTAATTGTTTATGTGTAAACTTACTAAGCTCAAAGCTTACTCCCTTTCTTTTCCCTTGTCTTATAGATTAAAAGCGTTGAATCGAGATACGAGGATCATCAGAAGATAGTTCGCATATCAGCATACTTTGGCACATAAAACTTAATGTTTTGTATATGGCATGTATAGGGGCTAGATAAGTTAGTAAGTTTTGTTGTAAATGGCTAAGAAGTGTTGTCCTTTAAATGGATAGTCTATTTTGTATAATGCCATGGTTTTTGGCTATTACATTATATGAAAGAAAGTTATAGTTGTCTATGTGAGATTGCAATTCAATTTGAGTTGATTATGGATGTGTTGTATGAGTGCATGTTGTGTAAGATTTAAGGGTGAAGAGAGCTTAGCGAATAGGTTTATTCATGGCCATGTGGATAGACACACGGACGTGTGTCTAGGCCATGTGTGACACACGGTCAGCCCACGGGCGTGTGCTTTGGACGTGCGTCCCCTGCATGTTAGTATTTGAAATCAGAATAGACCACGGACCAGCCACACGGGCGTGTGTCTAGGGCGTGTGGGATTAATCAGTGTTGGTTACGGGCTAGCCACACGGGCGTGTGTCTAGACTCTAGGCCGTGTTAAAGTAGTCAGTGTGTACCACGGGTGGTAAGCACGGGCGTGTGCCTTGGCCGTGGGGCATTGGTAGAATGCTGGGTTTTTAAGAACGGTTTGGGGACATGGGCGTGTGTGACCATGCACGGGCGTGTCTAATCTTGCACGGGCGTGCGAGACCTGTATAAAAGAGAAAATTTTTAAGATTGGAAAAAGTCTCGGATTAGTCTCGAGAGCCCTCGTGTGTATGAGTGAGGCCTCGTAAGTCAAGAATGAGGTTATAGAGAGTAATTACGTTGAGCCTATGTGGCGATTAAGTGGGTTGAGTTCGGTAACACCTCGGGCCTGGTTCCCGACGTAGCACCCGTGTAAGGGGTGTTACACTGGGTTTGGGACATTGGGTTTTCAGTTTGAAATTTTTGATAGAGGGATAATTGTGGTAAGTCCACTGAGACAATCAGTGAGAGTGAATAAGTTGTTTAGAGACGTGCCCCTAAAGGTCCAAGGGGTTGTCTTTCCGGCGGATTTGATGGAACTGCCGTTTGGCGAATTCGATCTTATTTTGGGCATGGATTGGCTAGTGAAACACCGTGCGAATTTGGATTGCGTTGCTAAGCATATGGTGTTGAAGTGTATTGAGGATGAGGAAGTGGTTGTGATAGGGGAGCGAAGAGATTATTTTTCCAATGTAATCTCAGCAATAAAGGCCGAGAAACTGGTTCGCAAGGGTTGCGAGACATTTTTAGCTTATGTCAGTAGTTCTGATTCTAAGGGTCCTTTTGTTGGGGATGTCAGAACTGTTAAGGAGTTTCCGGATGTATTTCCCGAAGAGCTTCCTGGGTTGCCCCCAAACCGTGAGGTCGAATTTGGTATTTAGTTACTACCGGGAATAGCTCCGATGTCTATCGCCCCTTATAGAATGGCGCCGAAGGAGCTGGTAGAATTAAAGGCTCAAATTCAAGAGCTACTGGACCGAGGATTCATTCAGCCTAGTGTGTCTCAATGGGGAGCACCAGTGTTATTCATGAAGAAGAAGGATGGGTCCATGCGCATGTGCATCGATTATCGTCAACTGAACAAACTGACGATTAAAAACAAGTACCCTTTACCGAGGATAGATGATCTGTTTGACCAGCTGCGAGGACCTCGGTTTTCTCCAAGATAGATCTTCGATCTGGGTACCATCAGCTAAGGGTTAAGGAGGCGGATGTGTACAAGACCGCGTTCAGGACTCGTTATGGGCATTACGAGTTTCTAGTCATGCTGTTTGGGTTGACGAATGCACCAGCTGCTTTCATGGATATGATGAACCGGGTATTCCAACCCTATTTGGACCAGTTCGTAGTACTGTTTATAGATGACATCCTGGTGTATTCAAGAACCGATGAGGATCATGATTCGCATCTTCAGATTGTATTGCAAACATTGAAGGAAAAGTAGCTTTATGCAAAGTTCAGCAAGTATGAGTTCTAGTTGCGGGAAGTGACATTTCTGGGTCACGTGGTGTCTGCCGAGGGGATTAGGGTTGATCCTCAGAAAATTGAGGACGTATTGGATTGGAAACCACCGAAAACTGTATTTGGGATTCGAAGTTTTCTGGGTCTGGCTGGGTATTACAGACATTTTGTTGAGGGGTTCTCACTGATTGCTGCACCTCTGACTAAGTTACTGCGTAAAGGGGTACTTTTCAACTGGACTGATAAGCAGCAGGAGAGTTTTGAGAAACTGAAGATGGTTCTGACTGAAGCCCCGATGTTAATATAGCCAAAGTCTGGGAAGGAATTCATTGTCTACTGTGATGCATCGCACACTGGATTAGGTCGTGTGTTGATGTATGAGGGTAAGGTGGTTGCATATGTGTCTCGCCAACTGAAGCCTCACGAGACTAATTACCCCACTCACGACTTGGAGTTAGCTGCAGTGGTTTTTGCATTAAAAATTTGGAGGCATTACTTATACGGTGAGAAGTCTACTATTTACACAGACCATAAAAGGCTCAAGTACCTCCTTAGTCAGAAGGAGTTGAATCTTAGGCAATGAAGATGGATAGAGTTGCTTAAGGATTATGATTACTCGATTGAGTACCATCCGGGTAAAGCTAACGTAGTAGCGGATGCACTAAGCTGTAAGGTTGTAGCTGATCTGAGAGCAATGTTTGCTCGTCTCAGCCTGGTTGAAGATGGTAGTCTATTGGCTGAAATCCAGGTGAGACCGACCTGGATTGATCAAATTAAGGAGAAGTAGTTGCTGGATGAATCGTTGGTCCCTCGTTTCCGACTGGTTGAGAAGGGGGAGACTACGAATTTTGGGCTGAATAGTGAGGGAGTGCTATGCTTTCGTGGGAGAGTCTGTGTACCGAGGGATTCTGAGTTAAGGCAGTCTATACTACGAGAGGCGCATAGTAGCCCATACACTATGCATCCTGGCATAAACAAGTTATACCAAGATCTGCGTGAACTGTACTGGTGGCCAAGGCTCAAGCGCGAGGTTACAGATTTCGTGAGTAAGTATCTGACATGCCATCAAGTTAAGGCTGGGCATCAACTACCCTATGGATTACTGCAACCCGTTAAGATTCCACTCTGGAAGTGGGAGAGGGTAACCATGGATTTTGTTAGTGGGCTACCCTTGACGCCTACTAAGAAGGATTCAGTATGGGTTATTGTAGACAGACTGACTAAATCTGCCAACTTCATACAGGTCCGCATTGATTATTCGCTGCAGAAGTTGGCTAAGTTATACGTGGCTGAGATTGTGAGACTGCATGAGGTACCAGTGTCTATCATTTCGGACAAAGATCCTAGATTCACATCTCGATTCTGGAAGAAGCTACACGAGGAATTGGGTACAAGATTGGATTTCAGTACGGCATTTCACCCTCAGATTGATGGTCAGTCGGAGAGGGTGATTCAGATATTGGAGGACATGCTAAGAAGCTGTGTAATTGATTTCAAAGGCAGTTGGGAGGACTACTTGCCGTTAGCAGAGTTTGCATATAATAACAACTACCAAGCCAGTATTCAGATGGCACCATACGAGGCGTTATATGGTCGTAGCTGTCGTACCCCTACTTGTTGGACAGAACTGGGTGAGCGACGAGTTTTGGGCCAGAGCTAGTTTCTGAAATGGAAGAAAAAGTAAAGTTGATCTGAGATTGATTAAAGGAAGCGTCAGATAGGTAGAAATCGTATGCAGATTTAAGGCGTAAGAAGATGGAGTACTCTGTGGGGGATTACGTTTTCTTGAAGGTCTCACCATGGAAGAAGCTTTTGAGATTTGGGCGGAAAGGCAAACTGAGCCCTAGATTTATCGGACCTTACGGATATTAAAGCGTGTGGGACCGGTTGCCTATCAACTGGAGCTGCCTCCGGAGTTAAACCGGATACATGTTGTGTTCCACGTCTCTATGCTAAGGCGATACCGCTCTGATCCCTCACATATAGTGCCGGTGGAGGAGATTGAGGTTAGACCTGATCTGACTTTTGAGGAAGAACCAGTGCAGATACTGGATCGTGATGTTAAGGTATTGAGGAGGAAATCTGTTCCAGTAGTCAAGGTGCTTTGGCGTAATCACGGTTCAGAGGAAGCCAAGTGGGAGCCTGAGGAGGCGATGCGACAACAATACCCTCACCTCTTCTGACCAGGTAAATTTCGAGGCCGAAATTCCTTAAGGGGGTAGAGTTGTAACACCCTAAAAAATGTGGGGTTCGTAATTTTGCTGGATTGGCTTAAATTCCATGATGTGCTCGAATGGCTAGGTATTTGAGTTTATTTGGGGGTTCTTAGGAGGCCTGGGTTCGAGTCTGGGCCTTGGAAAATTTTTAGTTTTTGCTCTTAAGAGGAATGGGCTGTTAGTAGTAAGAGTTATGTATAAATGTGTGCGTTTTTGTGTCACAAAGAGAGCCTGTGGCTTGGTGGCTGTGGCATCACTGAGATGGCAAGGGGAGTGGGGTTCAAATCCCATGTCATACATATGGGGGGCTTTTATTTTACAATTTGGTGGTGCAAGAGGTAGAGTTTAGATCAAACTCTGCAGAGGAGGTTGAAGACTTGGTCAAAAATTTTGAATGGGAGGCGGTGAGAAATTGTAGGAGGTTTTGGTGGAGAGTTTGAGGGAGTTGGATTGTGAGGGGAGTTTGGCCGAATTTGGGAGAGCTTGAGTAGGGAGAATTTTGGCTAGAGGGTTTCAGTTTTGCAATTTCGGTAATTAGGGTGAGTGAAGAAGCCGAATTCTCTCTGTGGCATTTTAAGTTTTCTTTTGTTGCTTTTCGGGATTCTTTCCTTTTGTGGCATTTCATGCAACCTTTTACCATTCGGGTCCTCTCTCTTCTTTCTTCTTTCTTCGCTATTTCTCTGTTGCTGCATACTTTCTGCCGAATCACCTTTTTTCTTTTGGTCTCTCCTTTGGGCCAAACACAGCTACTTCTTTTCCCTCTTGCTAGTCTTTTCTTTTCTTTGCAAGATAGCCGAACACTACCTTGGTTCTTCTTGTGTTGGTCGAATCTTCTAAGGCCTAAGTATCTTCTTCTCTTCGTTCATAACCGTTTTCGAACCTCGTTGATTGGTTGGTAATTGGGGACTTTAGCCAAATCTAGGCTGGCTTTATTCTCCTTATTCGATTTTGTTTCTTTTAAGCCGAAAGGTTTTTCCCTAGTTGCCGTAGGGATGTGTATTGCTAACACTTTCTTTCTCGTTGAATGTTGCTAGGGACTCGTTTTCCTTAACCAAGGGGTAGGCCGATTATTTGTTTCACTATAAGGGATCTTTTGTTTCGTGGTAAGTAAAGTTAGTTTGATTATAGCGTTTCAATACTATGGTTTAACAAGGGTTTGTGACTAATTAATGGGCGGTTGTTATCATAGGTGTCTTGGAAGCGCTTCAAACTACAACTCGTAATAGGTGTGTAATCGTACACCCAATACCATATTGTTCAAACACTGGATAAAGGTGTCTCACACTCTTGTGCTACTGTGAATCGGTAAAAGCTGAAAAGCTGAACTTTCGGCATTTGAGGGCCCTTGAGCGTGCGAACGATTGTAGGGATAAATCGAGCCACAATCGTTGGCGTTAGACCGTAGAGGCCGCCACGAACGTTCCCGTGAGCTTAGGTCGTAATGGGCCACGTTGGGCCGAGATGGGCCATGTGGGCCTAATGGGCCCCACATGGGTAAAATTACCAAAATACCCTCGATGGGTAAAATTATCGAAATACCCCCGAGGGGTGGAATTCCCATTTTACCCTTAACCGAAAAAATGACCGTTATACCCCTAGTGGTAGTGTAAGTGATGTATGTGTGATATTTATATGACTGATTATGATTGTGACATACTACATACATGAATTATTTATGACACGGCATTCTGCATTGGGGTTGGGATTTGTATTTGGAGGAAGTACTGTACTAGTGGCTCTGCCACGTTTTACTGATCTAGTGGCTTCGCCACGTATTCTGATTTTAGTGGCTTGGCCCACGTTTACTATCATTAGTAGCTTTGCTGCGTTACTACTAGCAGCTATGCTGTGATATTGGTGTGTTGGCTGGGTGGCTCGACTTGGTCCCCACATGGTGTGTTGGTTGGTACGGGTGGTGTGTTGGCTGGATTGGGTTTGGTTGCATTACTGTTCTGTTCTGAGATCATTTGGGCTTAGGCCCACATCATTCTTGTATAGGGCTAAAGCCTGCATCGAATTGATCTTTGAATAGGGCTCAGGCCCATACTATTACTGCATAATTGGGGATTACACACTGAGTTCTCGTAACTCACCCTTTCCTTTAACTGTGCAGGTAATCCCCAACTTTAGATGATTTGGAGCTGCGAGGGACTCGGAGGTGGCCACACGCTTGTTATGATTTTACCTCAGACTTAGTTAATTTATTTTTATATTGGGTTAATGATTATGTAATAAGGACATTTGAGGTTTTAACTTTTATTTGGTATTTCTTTTTATTTCAACCTGCTAGACTAGGAAACACGGGTTTTTAAAACAATAACTATTTTCTTAAGAGAATCACGTTTTTTTTCCAAATCTTAAAGGTTACAACTAGAAAAGGCTTCCGCAGTTTTATTTCAGATTAATAAGCTTCTAACAATTGATACGACCTATAATTGGACAACAAGGATTACAACACTAACATTTTCAAAACAATTGTTAAATAGGATTTAAAATTTAGTAACAAACTTTTATCGACAAACTCGATTTTCAAACGACACTTCGATGTGACACGTCAAATCTGGTCGTAACGTTTGGGCCGGGTTTGGGGTGTTACACTTCTCGTCTCCTCCATTCTCATTCTCCTCCCCTTTCAATAAGTTCTCACAATTTTTTTCTCTATCCCTTGTCGAATACTGAACTCTGTTCTTCGTCCTTCTCTTTTGGGATACTTGGCCGAATATTCTCTTGTTCTCTTAGTGGTATTATCGTATCGGCTTACAAAAGTCTTCTGAAAAAAGGGTAAGTGCTCGTGGTTTTTCTTTTGTTTCTCCTTAACGTTAAGGGCCCTTTCTTCTTCTAACATCATATGTTTTCTTCCATTTTGAAATAGGAGTACCGTTGCCCCATTTTATCTCCATCATTCCTAGTACTTTCAGTTTCGGCCCTTAAGGGGGGTGTAGGCCGATTATTTTTCTCTTCAACTATTGACTTTGCGCTATCAGTAAGTGAGGACTCGTTTAGCTTAAACTATTCGTTTGAATGGGTGTTTGATAAGATCCGATTCTTATGCAGGGTTTCCCTAAGGCCTAGTGGATAATCTCTGGCAACAGAATAGGAGTGTGGCCTTTTGTTAATTGATCAAGGTAGGGGGTTGAGTCTGTTTGATTATTATAATAGTGAAAAGATTTATTAAGTATTGGTCTTCTTCAAAAGGGACTGATGGAGAAATGTGATGAATGTAGGTTGGTGCTCAAGAGTTTTTGCAAGTGTTCGCAAACAGGTTTGTACACACCCTGATCTGACTGTAGCACGGCAACAGCCGAAAAACTAGAAATACGGCGATTGAGGCCACACGGGCGTGTGAACGCTAGTGTGGTAAATCGAGCCCACAAATCATGGGCGATAGATTATAGAGGCCACTACGAGTGTTCTCGTGATCTTGGGCCTCGTTTGGCTAAAATGGGTCGTGTGGGCCCAATGGGCTCGTGGGCCCTACATGGATAAAATCCACGTTAAGTGGCAAATACCGGACTGGGCTATGTAGTTCGCATAGTCGTGATTAAATTTGGGCTAAATGGGCCACACGAGCGTGTGGGCCCACTTGGGCCGAATATTGGGCCTTGGGCCCATTTACACTGCAATGACCAAAATACCCCCATAGGGTAAATGATCGAAATATCCCCCTAGGATAAAATGACCGAAATATCCCCATAGGGTAAAATGACCGAAATACCTCCATAGGGTAAATTACCGAAATACCCCCAAAGGGTAGAATGACCGTAATGCCCCTGTAGGGTAGAATGACAGTAATGCCCCTGTAGGGTAAAATAACTGTAATGCCCCCGTAGGGTAAAATGACTGTAATGCCCCCGTAGGGTAAAATGATCATAATGCCCCCGTAGGGTAAAATGACCGTAATGCCCCTGTAGGGTAAAATGACCATAATGCCCCCGTAGGGTAAAATGACCGTAATGCCATTGTAGGGTAAAATGACCGTAATGCCCCCATAAGGTAAAATGACCGTAATACCCCTATAGGGTAAAATGACTGTAATACCCCTGTAGGGTAAAATGACTGTAATGCCCCTGTAGGGTAAAATGACCGTAATGCCCCCGTAGGGTAAAATGACTGTAATACCCCTGTAGGGTAAATGACTATTTTGTCCCTCGAGGATAAATAACTAACTTGTGCTATGATTTGACTGATTTGACTGTAATTGTATGGTTATGATTTGATTGACTTAACTGTTAATGATATAATGATTTGTGGGCCAAAATTCTGCAAACATGACATACTGCATGGGGTTGGGATATTGGTTATGGTGGAAGTACTGTTCTGATAGGGTCACACAGGTCGCACGAGACGACTGTGGACCCAGTAATGATCTGTTAAGGTCGCACGGGTCGCACGAGACGACTGTGGACCTACTGATGGCTTTAAGCCAGTTAATCTGATTATGGCTATGTGCCAACCTAATTATGGCTCTGTGCCGTCTTGATTATGACTTTGTGTCGATCATATTTATCCATGGCCATGTGCCAATCGTAATTGTTGATGACTTTGTGTCAATCATACTTACCCACGGCTGTGCGCCGGTTATATTACCTTAGCTGATGGCTATGTGACGATCTTATTACTGTTACCGATGGCTATGTGCCAATTATAAGGCTGTTACTGAAGGCTTGAAGCCGCATATATACTAGCAGCTTTGCTGCTATTTTTGTTAGTGCTGTAACCGGTGCTAACACATGGAGATTAGGGATTGCGTGGGTGATTTATTCCCCACAAGTAGTGCAGGGTTGGACGGATGCAAGTGCAGGGTTGGATGGGTTTGCATGCATCATGCTTCATTCATACTAAGACTGTTATTGTGATGGGCTAAGCCCAATTGATTCTGTTATGGGCTGTGACCCAAATGATATCGTTTTGGGCTTTGGCCCACATATACTCTGAACTGAACTGTATTGTTACTATTAAAGGGCTCGTGCCCTGCATCGATTCTGTTTTTGTATCTTGATTGCTTTCTTTAATAAGGGATTACACATCGAGTTTTTTGTAAGCTCACCCCTTTTTTAACCTTTCAGGTAATCCCCAGCGTTAGACGGTTCAGAGCTGCGAGGGACTCGGAGAGGGCCACACAACTGCACTTTTGTTTTGCTCATTTACTTAAGCACTTTGATTTTGATTCAGGTTGTGATAAGGCCTCTATAATTTCTGGATTTTAAATTTGGGATTTTATTGATTGTGATCTGTATCTGCTAGAAGTAGAACACGATTTTCCAAAACAATAACTATTTTCAAAGGCTACATTTCTGCAACTCAATTTTTTTTAAATATCATGTTTTCATAAATCGTTTGTTTTAAATAAGCTTCCGCAACAATAAGGTTTTAAAGTTAATAATGTTTTAAAGGGAATACCTTTTAAATAAACCACGATTAAAAATAAACAAATGCATACTGAGGTTTTGTACAAGTTGTAAATGGCAAGAAGTTTTAAATTTCAATAAGGATTTTCAATGAAAACATGGTTTTCGAAAAACACCTCAATGTGACACGCCAGATTCGGCTATAACATCTAGGCTGGGTTTAGGGTGTTACATTTAGTGGTATCAGAGCAGGGTTGCAAAACTCGGCTGTGGAATGAGTTTTGAAATTGTTGGATTTTAAGAGGTTGTTTTCAAATATGTAAAGTGTTTTGAGATATTTCTTCTGAAAAGTGTGGCACACCGAGTCTCCGGTGCTGAATATGTAAGTTTTCTGAATACCATTGTTAGTTTAAAACTGAAACACAGTAGGTTAGGAAATACTATGATTGTTTTAGAAATTAGACTATACTACTCTAGTTAGAGAAAATTGAAACACTTGAGTTTAGATTTGGTATTTATTCTGTGTGTGTTTGGAAATGGTTGGATGTGATGATTTGGGTATAGAAATTGTAGTCTATCTACTACAATGGTTAGATGTTTTGGGTGTGTGTAAGAGCTTTCAAGATTAAGTTAAAAGTGTATTAGTGTGTTGGGATCAGAGTGCGCAGTGGGAGCATAGTAGGGTAGTCTTGGTGGTACGACTATCTTGTTATTTGGAAATTTCAGGGAAAAAAATTCTTTAAGGAGGGGTGAATTGTAATGCCCCGAATTTGGGCTTAGAAGAAATAGGCCTTGAGCGTAGTAACACTTAAAAGTTTTTGTGTGCAAGGAAATAACGCAATTGACTGTCTGCTTCAGTGGTTAAGTGATTTAGCAGTGTTTGGGAGTGTCTGGAAAGTCCTGGGTTCAAACCTGGGCTTTAGCAAAAAAAAAAAATTAGAGTATAAAATCCTTGGGATCTAGATAGAGGGCTTTTAAATTGTTGTGGTTAAATTATGACACACGATGAGCTTGTAGTCCAGTGGCAGTGGCATGATTAAGCTGGCAAGGGAGCTTGAGTTCGTGTCTCCTGTTACTCAAGGGAGTATTTATTTTACTTCCTTGCTGCATAAGAAGTGGACTTTGACTAGAACTCTGCAAGTTGGAATTTGAATGAGTCATGGAAAAATTCAAGGAGGAAAAAGGGGGGGATTTGGATGGTGGTTCGTGTGGATTTGGTGGAGAGAATTTGGGAGATAATAAGGGATTTGATGTTGGAAGTTGTGTAGCCGAATTGAAACTCTAATCTTGCATTAGTTTCAGTTGAAGGGAAAGTTGGGATCTTTTGGGAGTGGGCAAAGTGTCGACTGCTCTTTGTGCATATTCGGCATTCTGTTGGTTTTTCGAGATTGTGGTCACTTGCCTCTTCTTTTCTCTTCTAGTCGATTTTGTTGTCATTTTTTTCTTCTTTGGCTGAATAGGCATTTTTATTCTTGGCCTTACTTTGTTTCAATCCCTTTATGTGCCAAAGCCAAACTTTGCTCCTCCTCTTTCTGTCCTTAACCGTATACTCTCTGAGTGCTCTTAATCCTTCCACATTCTCTGGCCGAATCTTTACTCTTATCTTATCCTCTCCTCCATTCTCATTCTTCTCCCCTTTCAATAAGTTCTTAAATTTTTTTCTCTAACCTTTGTCGAATACTGTTCTCCGTCCTTCTCTTTTGGGATACTTGGCAGAATATTCTCTTGTTCTCTTAGTGGTATTATCGTCTCAGCTTACAAAAGTCTTCTGACAAAAAGGGTAAGTGCTCGTGGTTTTTCTCCTGGTTTCTCCTTAACGTTAAGGGCCCTTTCTTCTTCTAACATCATATGTTTACTGCCATTTTCAAATAGGAGTACCGTTCCCCCATTTTATCTCCATCATTCCTAGTACTTTCGGTTTCGGCCCTTAAAGGGGGTGTAGGCCTATTATTTTTCTCATCAACTATTGACTTTGCACTGTCAGTAAGTGAGGACTTGTTTAGCTTAAACTATTCGTTTGAATGGGTGTTTGATAAGATCTGATTCTTATGCAGGGTTTCCCTAAGGCCTAGTAGATAATCTCTTGCAACGGAATAGGAGTGTGGCATTTTGTTGATTGATCAAGGTAGGGGTTTAGAGTCTCTTTGATTAGTATAATAGTGAAAAGATTTATTAAGTACTGGTCTTGTTCAAAAGGGACTGATGGAGAAATGTGATGAATGTAGGTTGGTGCTCAAGAGTTTTTGCAAGTGTTCGCAAACAGGTGTGTACACACCCTGATCTGAATGTAGCACGGAAAAAGCTGAAAAGCCAAAAATACGACGATTGAGGCCACATGGGCATGCAAACGCTCGTGTGGTAAACCGAGCACATAAATCATGGACGATAGATTGTAGAGGCCACTACGAGCGTTCTCGTGATCTTGGGCCTCGTTTGGCTGGAATGGGTCGTGTGGACCAAATGGGCTCGTGGGCCCCACACGGATAAAATCCACGTTAAGTGGCAAATACTGGACTGGGCTATGTAGTTTGCATTACCGTGACTGAATTTGGGCTAACTTTGGCCGAATATTGGGCCTTGGGCCCATTTACACCGTAATGACCGAAACACCCCCATACGATAAATGACCGAAATACCCCCATAGGGTAAATGACCGAAATATTCCCATAGTGTAAAATGACCGAAATACCCCTATAGGGTAAATGACCGAAATACCCCCATAGGGTAGAATGACCGTAATGCCCCTATAAGGTAGAATGATCGTAATGCCCCTATAGGGTAAAATGACCATAATACCCCTGTAAGGTAAAATGATCGTAATGCCCCCGTAGGGTAAAATGACCGTAATGCCCCTATAGGGTAAAATGATCGTAATTCCCTCGTAGGGTAAAATGACCATAATGCCCCTGTAGGGTAAAATGATCGTAATGCCCCCGTAGGGTAAAATGATCGTAATGCCCCCGTAGGGTAAAATGACTGTAATGCCCCTGTAGGGTAAAATGACTGTAATACCCTGTAGGGTAAAATGACAATAATACCCCTGTAGGGTAAAATGACCGTAATACCCCTGTAGGGTAAAATGACCATAATACCCTGTAGGGTAAAATGACCGTAATGCCGCTATAGGGTAAAATGACCGTAATATCCCCGTAGGGTAAAATGACTGTAATACCCCCGTAGGGTAATATGACCGTAATGCCCCCGTAGGGTAAAATGACCGTAATGCCCCTGTAGGGTAAATGACTATTTTGCCCCTCGAGGGTAAATGACTGACTTGTGTTATGATTTGATTGATTTGACTGTGATTGTATGACTATGATTTGATTGACTTAACTGTGAATGATATAATGATTTGTGGGCCAGACATTCTGCATACATGACATACTGCATGGGGTTTGGATATTGGTTATGGAGGAAGTACTGTTCTGATAGGGTCGCACGGGTCGCACGAGACGACTGTGGACCTACCGATGGCTTTAAGCCAGTTAATCTGATTATGGCTCTGTGCCAACCTAATTATGGCTCTGTGCCATCCTAATTATGGCTCTGTGGCACCTTGATTATGACTTTGTGTCGATCATATTTATCCATGGCTGTGTGCCGATCGTAATTATTAATGACTTTGTGTCAATCATACTTACCCATGGCTGTGTGCCGGTTATATTACCGTAGCTGATGGCTATGTACCGATCTTATTATAGTTACCGATGGCTATGTGCCAATTATGAAACCGTTACTGAAGGCTTGAAGTCGCATATATACTAGCAGCTTTGCTGCGATTTCGGTTAGTGCTGCAATCAGTGCTAACACATGTAGTGTAGGGATGGTGTGGGTGATTTATTCCCCACAGGTAGTGTAGGGTTGGACGGAGGCATGTGCAGGGTTGGATGGGTTTGCATGCATCATGCATCATTCATACTGAGACTGTTACTGTGATAGGCTAAGCCCAACTGATTCTGTTATGGGCTGTGACTCAAATGATATCGGTTTGGGTTTGGCCCACATATACTCTGAACTTAAGCGCATAGCGATCTTGTTAAAAGGGCTCGAGCCTGACTAATTCTCATTTTCGTATAATGGTTGTTTCTTTAATAAGGATATTACACACTGAGTTTTTCATAAATTCACCCCGTTTTTAACCTTTCAGGTAATCCCCAGCGTTAGACGGTTCAGAGCTACGAGGGACTCAGAAAGGGCCACACAACTACACTTTTGTTGTGCTCATTTACTTAAGAACTTTAATTTTGATTCGGGTTGTGATAAGGCCTCTATAATTTTCGAATTTTAAATTTGGGATTTTATTGATTGTGATCTGTATCTGCTAGAAGTAAAACACGGTTTTTCAAAACAATAACTATTTTCAAACGCTACGTTTTCGTAACTCAATTTTTTTTTAAATATCACGTTTTTATAAATCATTTGTTTTAAATTAAGCTTCTGCAATAATAAGGTTTTAAAGGTAATAACTTTTAAATAAACCATGATTGAAAATAAACAAACGCAAACTGAGGTTTTGTACAAGTTGTAAATGGCAAGAAGTTTTAAATTTCAAGAAGGATTTTCAATGGAAACATGGTTTTCGAAAAACACTTCAATGTGACACGCCAGATTCGGCCATAACGTCTAGGCCGGGTTTGGGGTGTTACAACAAGAATTGACATTGTCACTAAATATTCACTCAAAGCAGTGAAAGTGTTTAAGGTTCAATTAATATGCAGTCAACAGTCGAACGAGAAATGCTATTACCATAAGCTTGCTTGAAAATCAAATCTCCGCCACTATAAAATGAGACACTAATCAAGAGGTCTTTAAAAGGTTGTAACGGGGCTTAGGTTAAGGGAATGAAAAGGTCAGAAAAGTCAGTTATAATTGAGATTGAGTTGATAAGTTACCAAACTAGAAAAGTAATCAGTTACTAGATTAACATAATTTACATCAACAAGACTAATTAAGAATACAAACGAGCTTTTCAGTGGAATATGCAACTAACGATTCAAGCTCAATCAAATATATATATTTTTCATTTTCATTATTTTCATTATTTTCTTTCTCTATTTTTTTTAGAACAAAAATAAAATTCAGCAGTTCAAAAAATGAAACATAGTTAGGCAACTACCCAAATCAAATCTCGACAAAAAGAGAGTCAATAACAAGGATAATTTTACAACATACATATGAGTTATGGGTTAAAATTAATGGGTTAGAAAAAAATGTGTTACGATCGAAGGGGTTTACTAGAGGTTAATTTAATAGGTAAGGTTTTTACAAGTTAAATGGGTTAAATCCTAAGTGCCTCTATCATCTCAGTATACCAAATCAATAATGTGGTCTTGACATGTATAATCGAAGCAAGTTCTAGAACTCCAAATCAAGTTGACATACTCACAACCAAAAATAAAATGATCACGAAAAATATATGCTCTGTAGGCTCAAAAACTCACAAAAAAATATGGTTTTGATGTTAGACTTGCAAATTTAAAATTTGAAAATAATTGTTAAGTTCAGAGACACAATCTAAAATTATAATTTTTGAAAACAACTTATCATGCTTGACTCTCACATGTCTTAAAGTATAAAGCACACAATGCACAAAAATCTACAAATTATTCCAAAATTGAATCAATAAAAACTCTAAATTAAAAGAAATTACTTCAATGTTATGTTTGATAAAATTACTTAAATACAAACAATAATTCAGGGGCTATATCATATAAACATATAAAATTCTCCTCACACTTAAGATGAACATTGCCCTCAATGTAAAAACAATTAAAATAACAGAATAAGTACAATATCATAAGGAGGAAGAGAATTGAAACTACCCTGAATAAGAATGAATTCATCGGAATATTGAAAACAGGAATCGTGGGAAATTCTAAATGAAGTGCATGTTTTCGAGCAAACTAATTGATAATACTATAAAATGACATACTTTTATGAGTTAATTACATATATATTTTGGGTACGATCCTACTAATTTTGGTTATTTATGGTTTTTTTATCTTGTAGGAACTAAATTGAAGGCAAAAGGAATTTTGGGGGCAAAAAGCGTGAATTTAAATACAAAACGAGTCAGCATGTGAAATAGGGAAGAGGTGGTGCTAAAAATACAAAGTATGGAAGACTTTGAGCCAAATTTCAAAGATGAGATTTATGGACATAAAACTTTGTTTAGATTTGAATTCTATTTTTAGGATTATTATTAAGATTATAATGATATTGTCTAGATTTAATTTTAATTTATATTTCTTAAACATTATCATCTAGAGTTTAATTCCAATTAGGGTTTTTCATGTACTATAAATAGGGGACGGAGTGACATGAATACTGACTCGTTACTCTTGTAAAAAAATCCTTCCCCCTAAGACTCTTAGCCTTTTGTTTCTTTTCCTTTCCAATAAAATTCTATTTCATTAAACTTATGTTTTTTATTCCCAAAAAGCATGAGTAACTAAACTCGTCTAGCCAAAGGTTATCAAGACTCCTCAAAAAGAGTTCATGACGCTTAGAACCCACACTTAACCCTTCTCAACGAGTATTCATCATTTCTTCGCATTACGAGACTGACGCTTCCATCCATGTCCTTCCAAAAGTAATCTTTTCATCTTGTACAAAGATGGCCACTTTGTATGTTTTGGGAAGGTTGCACAATTGATTCGCTAACTTACTGCGTCAGAGGTTGTCGAGCCCAAGAAATGAAATGGCGTGGCATTTGCCATTAAGAAATGATGATCTAGTGTAACACGGTCTCATAGGAGTGACGATTGGCTAGAGTCAGGTTCCTCTAGATTGCAAGGTTATAACCTAAAGTTGAGCTGGTGGTCGTAAGCATCCTCTTTCGCTATATTTGGCTTATATCGGTCATGAGAAGAACAACCTAAAAGTATATGATTGAACCAAGGGAGGATCGAGATAACCGGAGGATGGAATCCCTCAAATCGAAAAACACTTTTTCTCAACTCTGTTTCTTTTCACAATTGCGATTTCAATTTATTTAATATCAACTCCTCTATATTCTTAATTCTATTTTTTTATTTATTTTTGTAATAGCCCGATTTAGGGGCTAGTCAGAACAGTGGCTTCAGAACCACTAATCCGAGGCCAGAGAGATTATTTTTAATATTATTTTATGTGTTATAGCATGATTATATGACTACATGAAAATTTTGGTGAATTAATTTTAGTGATTGCATGCTTAATTTTAAAAAAAAGGACTAAATAGCATAAAGTGCGAAAGTTTTGTTCAACAAGCTAAAAGTGTCCAATAGCTATAGAACCTTAATTTGGAGGTCCTTAAAGTGCAACTAGGCCCTTAGGAAAGTGTTGGCCGGCCATAGGGGACAAGAAAATGAAAATTGGTCAAAGTTGGTGGAATTAGGTGACTAAATTGATTAAATAAATTAAAGAGAAAAGCTATCATCTTTTCCATCTTCTTCTTCCACCAAAAATATCAGCAAAAAAGTGGTTTTGAGAGCTCAAAAATTTCAGCAACTCTTCATCCTTGCAAGTAAGTCATCTTGATGGTCATTTTTTATGATTTTTGTGTTTTTGGAACCCCTAAAGCTTAAGCTAGCTAATGATGAGACTATATTGCAAAATCGTTAAGAGTCTAAGGTTTTGCCATGAGAGCATTTGTGTTGTTTGCTGAATTTTTATGGAAGAAAATGAAACTTGGTTGTTAAATAAACAACTTTTGTGAAAGGAGTTTCCATGAAAACATCTAAAATGGACCTTTTTGTAAAGGCTGTAAAATAGGTGGTAAATTGATCGTTGATTTCAGAGTTTTAAATTTATAATGATCGAACCTAGAACTAATTATAACAACGATTGAGGCAAGTACACCTATCGAACAGTAGTATAGCTTAGGCAAGACCGGATTGTCGAACCCAAAAGAACCAAAAGTACTAATACTAACTTTCTTTTTATTATCTAGCCTAAAATAAGTGAAGTTGTTATTTAATCTAAATTTAACTAACTACTAAGCTAAAGACGCAAAGACAAAAAGAATGAATTGAGGAAATGCTGTTGGAAAAACTCAGTTGATTAAGACGATACCCTTAGGAAGAATCCACCCAGACTTCACTTGTTATCTAACTCTGAACCAGAAGATTTATTCACTTGACTTGATCCGTAAGACTCCCTAATGTATACTAAACCCTCTCTCGAAGCAAATAATGTCTAACCATAGGTTGATTAATTGAAATCTCTTTCTAATTAAAACCCCTATAATTACATTAACTCGATCTATAGACTCCCATATTAGGTTTCACCCTAATCTGGTAAAATCTCGTCACCCTATCTCTAGGCGCGTGGTCAACTCTGCTTAATTATGCTAGATATACTCTTAAGCAGGGACTTTTGCTCCTCCACCTAAGCACATCAAACTTGTATCAATATCCCAGAAATATCAACACAAGAATTAAGAACACATAAATAAGAACAAATCAAGTATTTATCATATAGTTCAGCAAATGATAACAAGATTCATCTAAGTTTCATCCCCTTCAGGTATCTGAAGGGTTTAGTTCATAATAATAAAAGAAAACATCTCAGAAGAAAAGATAAAACAAAAAATAAGAAATCCTTAAAACCCCCTGAAGGAATTGAAGGAGAGATCCGCCGTCTTATGTAGAATTCCGGCTTCTTGAGATGGGTCAACTGGATATCTTTGAGTGTTTCCCACAAATCTGACCTTTTCGGCTCGGCTCATTGGCCTAGCTCACCGCCCTCTTCTGGGTTATACTTAATGTGTTTATATAGGCTTTTGGAATGTGTTTCTTTGCCCCTAATTATCCTTTTCTGAGTGAAATTACTCTTCTCCACGACAGGGACACGGCCATAGCACACGCCCGTGTGAATCATCTTTGGGCCGTGTTCGGACTTTTAATGAGGTGACACACCCGTGTAAATCGTGATCAGGCCGTGTTCTAGTCTATCAAGGAGACACGACCGTGTTGGCTCAAGTCTAGGCCGTGTTGATTTTCACTTTGGCCCAATTTGATCCGTTTTGAGCCCGTTTCTCGTTCTTTCCATCCTCCGGTGCTTTCCTGAGTATAAAACATGAAAAGAAAGGATTAAGAGCACCTTTTTACATAAATCAAGGGATAAATCATCCAAAAGTATGCTAAATGTGGGATTAAAATATGTTACTTTTACGGTTTATCACATACCCCCACACTTAAGCTTTTTCTTGTCCTCAAGCAAAATTCTCAACTTACAATTAAAACAAACTTTCCATGATTCAATATTCCTATCAACAATGTCTCATCATAATTCAGAGATAATTTATACATGGATAATTTAATTCAATGAGTCCTAAAGATTCAAACAATATAAGTCATACATTTGTAGCACAAAACATAGGTGTTTCCCCTCATCTAAATAATTACCCCTGATCTAAAACCTACAAGGATTGACATCCTCACAAAAGATTCACTCAAATCACTCGAAGTGTTTAAGGTTCAGAATTAAGCACTCAAATGTCAAACCTGAAAAGTTAATCCCATAGGCTTGCATGAAAATCAAATCTTCACCACTGTAATATGAGATGATGCACAAATCAAAAGGTCTTTGAAAGGGTTGTAACGGGCCTTGGGTTAAGGTGTGGATAAAGGCTGAATTTGAGGGTTAGAATCGAGATTGAATTGACAAATTACCTAACTAGAAAAAATGAACTGATAAATAAATAATTACATGAATTGAAACTTTCAAACTAATAATACGAGCTTCTTCTTCAATAAATAGACTTCAACTGTATAAGCTCGCTTTTCATCATACGAATACTGAATATACTTTGATGTTTTTTTTAAGAACAAATCAAGTAATAATAAAGAACTTTAACAACTGAAATAAAGAACATAGTTAGGTAACTGATCAAATCAAATCTCGACAAAATAGGGTAGTCAAGAAGAATGGTGATAACAAATACAAAGGGTTTTGGGTTAATATTAGTGGGTGAGTCAATAAAAAGGTTGTTAGGATCAAAGGGGTTCATTAGGGGTTAATTATGAAGGTAGGCTTTTTATGGAGTAAGTGGGTTAAATCCTAGGTGCCTTTATTATCTCTGTATATCAAATCAAAGATGTGGTCTCAACATGTATAATCGAGGCAAGTTCTAGAATAACAGTTCAATGTTGGCACACTCATAATCAAAAAGTGTGCATGAAAAAGGATATATGCTCTTATAAGGCTCAAAATCTCACAAAAATTATGGGTATTTTGATGTCAACCTCAGTAAATTTCAAATTTCAAAGTAATATTCAAATTCAAAGTTAACAACCTAGAAAAAAATTTAATTCTGAAAAATAGACTTATCATGCTTGATTCTCTAGTATCTTAGAATTTAATTATCAATGCACAATTATCAATGACTTAATCTAAAACATATCAATAAAGATCATGAATCATAGGAATTTCCTTCTAATGATAATATGAGAAACTTACTTTAGAAACAAGACATAATTTAAGGATTTGAGAATAATGCAAAAAGTTTGACACCTAATTTTAGGAATTTGAGAATAATGAAAAAAGTTAGGCACCTTTTTAGGTTGTTCACCCCCCACACTTAAAATGTACATTACCCTCAATGTAAAAAGTTAGATAATAACACAATAATAATAAAATCATAAGATATGGGGAGAAGTGAAACTTCCTGAATTATGGATGAAATCCTTAGAGGATGTGGAAAATACGTTGGAATTTTAGCGCGAGCTAGAGTTGGCAGTGGTCATGGTGTGGTGGTTTCCCACTATTGCTGCGCTAGATGATGAAATTGGGTAGCTCGTGGAGAAATAGCCAGGATATAATAATAATAATTCAAACTATACTAATTAAATAATTAAATAAAAGCGAGCTAAAGTGAAGAGAAATAAAAATTGAAATAAAATTAAAAGAAAAGATTAATAGACCGTAGTGTCCTTATTGTTGGGTGTGATTTCTAAGGCTGAGGTTATCGTGGTGGTCGTGGTGTGATTCCCAAGCAGCCTGTAGAACCTAAAATCAAGAAACTAAGGTAAAATAAGTTAAATTAAGTAGAAGAGAAGTAAAGATAAGGAAATTGAAGAAAAAGAGAAAAACGAAATAAAAACTAAATGGCCTCAAATATCCTTGGCTCGTCGAATGATTGAAGCGGCCGGCATAAACTTATATGGATCGGTCTCCCTCGAGGAGACTATGCTTGTTTACTTCTGCTTCTTCGGCATTTGGTGTAGCTCAAGGGTTTTGGGAATGTATTGGAGAAGAGAAGTAGGGGAAAGATGTAAAGGGGTGGAAAAATAGGGAGAGGGTTGAGAAAGAAAAGGAAAACTGAATGGGCTGAATGGGTGAGAAGAGGGAGGGGTGGGTGGTTTAAATAGAATTCTCAAGTCAGGTACATTCACACGCCCGTGTCTCGTGGGCGTGGCATCTCACACGGCCGCATCGCACGGCCGTGGTGGGCTTCGTTCGTTTCTCCCACGCCCATGCTCAGGTCGCCACGCCCGTGTATAATCTAACAGTGTTGACCACGGCCTCATTCCACGACCGTGGGGTTTTGTCGGTGCCCGTGGTGTGGTGGTTTGAGTCCGTGACTCTGAAAATTGATTCTCTCTAACTCGTACCATCTCTGTCATGTCAGTACGGCGATTCGGTGCATCCACACGGCCACGGCCACGACCGTGTGTAAGGCCGTGTTATCTGGAATTCTGTACTTTTGGTTAGTTTATAGTTAGATACTATAAAGAAAGGATAAAATAGAATAAATAAGACAAAATAAAAATGTAAAAGTTAATGGGGTTAGTATTCAGGTTGCCTCCCGAGAAGCGTTCGTTTATAGTCTTAAGCTAGACTCTCCTCTCATTTGTATATCCATGGTGGTTTGCGGAGTTCAAAGTCCTTCCTCATGCTATCGGTTTCATTATCATGATAGAATTTAAGTCGAGATGCGCTTATATTGAAAGTGCCAAAGATAGGATTACTTACCTCGACTGTTCCTTATGGAAAAACATTGATTACCCTAAACAGTATTTCTTTGTTTGTGTTAGGGTCAGGAGGAGATATTTGAGGGTCTATTTTTTGTATCAATACCTGATCTCCGATTTTGAACTTGTTTGCTTCGTGGAGTGGCTCTGGTTCTGCTTCGTGTATTCCTAATTTCCCTTGAAATGCGTCTTCCACTCGTCTAGATCGTCGATCTGAATCCTTCGTTCCTCACGAGTTATTTCTTTGTTAACACTGGGTCAAGGATCAGGTTCAGTTTGATTCTTTTGTAGTGCTTCCTGAAAAGAAGGGTTAACCGAATGGTTATCAATAGAATTTGTTTTCTCACCTTGGTTACTCGTTGTTCTAGCCGAATCAAGAGCTTTGAGAGTGACTGTCTCATTACGTACACGAAGTATGAGTTCTCCTGCATCAATATCAATTTTAGTCCTAGCAGTTGCTAAAAATGGTCTTCCTAAGATTAAGGGGATACTATTGTCCTTATCCATGTCTAAAACGACAAAGTCTACTGGGAATACAAATTTTTAAACTTTTACGAGTACATCTTCGATTATACCCCTAGGAATTCTAACAGTTTTATCAGCTAGTTGGATGCTTATCCTAGTTTGTTTGGGTTTCCCTAGACCTAGTTTTTTAAACAATTTATAAGGCATGACATTTATGCTTGCCCCTAAACCAGCTAACGCATTATCAATAGGTAAACTACCTATTAAACATGGAATCGTAAAACTCCCTGGATCTTTTAATTTCTGTGGTAGTTTATTTTGCAATATTACCGAGCACATTGCGTTTAGTTCTATGTGTGATGCCTCGTCTATCCTTCGCTTGTTCATCAAAAGCTCTTTGAAAAATTTTCTAGAATCTGGCATCTGCGAAAGGGCTTCAAGTAGCGGTAAGTTAATATGTAATTTCTTTAAAAGTTTAAGAAACTTACCGAACTGTTCCTCTGTGTTGTCTCTCCTTAATGCTTCGGGATATGGTATGCGAGGTTGGTACTCTTTGATTACCGGTTTTGGCTTATTATTACTTACCTCAACCTTACCTTCTTTGACCACATTCTCTTGCCTTGAATTGGGCTCATCTAACCCTCCACTTTCTTGAGCTATTATGGCTTGGATTTGCTCATTTGGGTTAATCTCAGTGTTGCTTGGTAGACACCCTTGCGGTCGTTCGAAAATTAGCTTTGCAAGTTGTCTAACTGTCTTAGTAAGTTCCCCGACTTGACTTCCGATCCCCTTAATTGATGCCTGTTGGTTCTTAAGGGTGGTTTCAGTGTCTTGGAGACGGTTATCTGTGGCTGCCATGAATTTTGTCAACATCTCTTCAAGGTTCGGCCTCTTTTCCTGTGGATAGAGCTGATTTTGGAAATTTTGAGGAGGTTGTTGTCTTTGAATTCCTTGATTTCCTTGACCTCCCCATGAAAAATTTGAGTGGTTCCTCCAACCTGGATTATAAGTATTACTATAAGAGTTATTATTAGATCTGAAATTATTACCTATATAGTTCATCCTGTTCGCTTTACGTGCTGGTTGGTAGGGTGGGTACTCGAGGATTCGCCACAGTTCCACTTGCGTCGCTTTGCAGACATTTGGATGTACTGCGAAGAACACAAACTATCAAGCTTTTTATTCATCATCTCTACCGTGTTGATAGCATGGTTTCTGCTGCGTCGAGGTTGAAAACTCCAGCTGATTTTGTTGGTTTTGTCCTTGTAACTCGCCACCGATAGTTATTCGGTGACATCTCTTCATTAAACTCGAGGGTCGCCGGGAGTTCTCATTTGTTCAGGGTTCCACCTGGCATTTGAATCAATTAGTTGCCTCGTTGAGGGGTTTACACCGTTATAGAAAGTTTGGACTTGGAGCCACAAGGGTAAACCATGGTGCGGACACCTTCTCAAGAGATCCTTGTATCTCTCCCATGCGTCATATAATGTCTCTAAATCCATCTGCACAAAAGAAGAGATATCATTCCATAATTTGGTCGTTTTGGTCGGTGGGAAATATTTTAATAAAATTTTTTCTGTCATTTGATCCCATGTAGTGATTGACCCTCATGGTAACGAGTTTAACCACTGTTTGGCTTTATTCCTTAATGAAAAGGGAAATAACCGAAGCCTTATGGCGTCATCAGAAATGCCATTTATTTTGAAGGTATCACAGAACTCTAGAAAATTAGCTATATGAGTATTTGGGTCTTCCTCCTGCAAACCATCAAATTGAACAAATTGTTGAATCATTTGTATAGTGTTAGGCTTTAATTCAAAATTATTAGCAGCTATAGCAGGCATAACAATACTTGATTCTGCTCCTACTAAATGAGGTTTAGCATAATCATACATAGTATGCGGAGCATTATTTCTACCACATCTTGTGGTGGTGGATTATTCTCGTCCATCCCTTCAAAGAGGATTGGATCCGCGCTTTCCGCTCTTTTTTACGTGTAATTTAGGGCTCGCCTAATTTCTCAATGATTCTCATGAGCGGTAGCTTCAATATCACTGTCGTATACTAGTGGTCCTCTCGGGTTCCTTCTAGTCATAAACTAGAGGTACTGCTAGGAAAAGAAAGAAAGAAAATTTAGTAAAGTTAAAAAAACAAAAATAAAAATAAAAATAAAAGTAAATTATGGAAAATAATGGATAAAGTAATAAAAATAGAGCTTTCTTAATATTTTAGTTCTCACAAACAGCGCCAAAAACTTGATCGTTGATTTTAGATTTTTAAATTTATAATGATCGAACACTGGAACTAACTATAACAACGATTGAGGCAAGTGCACCTATCGAACAAAGAGTATAGCTTAGGCAAGACCAGTTATTGTCGAACCCAAAGGAACCAAAAGTACTAATACTAACTTTCTTTTTATTATCTAGCCTAAAATAAGTGAAGTTGTTATTTAATCTAAATTTAACTAACTACTAAGCTAAAGACGCAAAGACAAAAAGAATGAATTGAGGAAATACTGTTGGAAAAACTCAGTTGATTAAGACGATACCCTTAGGAAGAATCCACCTAGACTTCACTTGTTATCTAACTTTGAACCAGACGATTTATTCACTTGACTTGATCCCTAAGACTCCCTAATGCATATTAAACCCTCTCTCGAAGCGAATAACGTCTAACCCTAGGTTGATTAATTGAAATCTCTTTCTAATTAAAACCCCTAGAATTGCATTAACTCGATCTATAGACTCCCATATTAGGTTTCACCCTAATCCGGCAAAATCTCGTCACCCTATCTCTAGGCGTACGATCAACTGCACTTAATTATGCTAGATCTACTCTTAAGCAGGGACTTTTGCTCCTCCACCTAAGCATATCAAACTTGAATCAACATCCCGGAAATATCAACACAAGAATTAAGAAAACATAATTAAGAACAAATCAAGTATTTATCATATAGTTCAGCAAACAATAACAAGATTCATCTAAGTTTCATCCCCTTCAGGTATCTGAAGGGTTTAGTTCATAATAATAAAAAAAAAACATCTCAAAAGAAAAGATAAAACAAAACATAAGAAATCCTCAAAACCCTCTGAAGGAATTGAAGGAGAGATCCGCCGTCTTGAGTAGAATTCCAGCTTCTTGAGATGGATCGACTGGCTATCTTCGAGTGTTTCCCATAAATCTGACCTTTTTGGCTCGGCTCCTTGGCCTAGCTCACCGCCCTCTTCTGGGTTATACTTAGGGTGTTTATATAGGCTTTTGGAATGTGTTTCTTTGCCCCTAAGTATCCTTTTCCGAGTGAAATTTCTCTTCTCCATGACAGGGACACGGCCATGGCACACGCCTGTATGAATCGTCTTTGGGTCGTGTTCGGACTTTTAATGAGGTGACACGCCCGTGTAAATTGTGATCAGGCCGTGTTATAGTCTATCAAGGAGACACGGCCGTGTTGGCTCAAGTCCAGGCCGTGTCAATTTTCACTTTGACCTAATTTGGTCCGTTTTGAGCCTGTTTCTTGTTCTTTCCATCCTCTGGTGCTTTCCTGAGTATAAAACATGAAAAGAAAGGATTAAGAGCACCTTTTTACATAAATCAAGGGATAAATCATCCAAAAGTATGCTAAATGTGGGATTAAAATATGTTACTTTTACGGTTTATCATAAATGTATGAAATAATTTGAATTGTGAGTTGCTATAAGAGTAATTAAGGTTCGGCTATAAATTTGTTGAAAATCATTTTACGAGCTTAGGGGAAAAATCATAATAATGTGAAAGTCTAGGGGTAAAACGGTAATTTTGCCAAAGTAGGAATTTTGAAATGTCTTGATTTATGTGGTGATTAAATGAGTGAATTTTATCATTATAGATTAAGAAAAATAGAGTTCGGACCTAGACCGGGGGAAAACCAAGCTAGTAGACTAATTCAATTTAGTCGCTTACTTTTTGTATACCGAGGTAAGTTTTACGTAAAAAATACAACGTTATTACATTTATGCTTTAAACAATTGATATTGCATAAAATGTTTGATTATAGCTATGAATATGCATGAAGAAAGCTGATGTGATATACTTCCGGTTGAACCTTAGGAATAGATTGGATATCTAAGCCATGACATTTGAGCGATATGTGCGCTAGTGTAAGACCATGTCTGGGACATGGCATCGGCCACATTATGGACAGCCAGTGTAAGACCATGTCTGGAACACGGCATCGGCGTTGATATGTGTGCTAGTGTAAGACCATGTCTGGGACATGGCATTGGCCACATTATGAAAGACAGTGTAAGACCATGTTTGGAACATGGCATTGGCACTGAGATGAGAGCTAAAGTAAAACCATGTCTGGGACATGGCATCGGCCTCAAAATGTAAGCCAGTGTAAGACCATGTCTGTGACATGGCTTTGGCATTGTACCCTCTAGTGTGAGGCTTATCAGATATCCTTTGGTATTCCAATGGGTTCAACGGGTAAATTAAAGATTGAGTCAAAAGTGAGAAAAGTTACAGCCAAGTTGTAAGTGATACAGGTACCTACATGAGATTCATGAGAAATGAGCTCGAATTATGTTGTGTGATTAGTAAGGGTGGAAATGAGTAAGTTATGCCTTTAATCATTCAAGAATCATGTGCAAGTTTATAATATGCTATGAACATAATAATGCTTGTTAATTGTTGTTAATTATTTACATGCGACTTACTAAGCTTTATGCTTACTCCCTTTCCTTTCCATTTTCTTATAGCGCCGCCAAGCTAGCTCGGGATCAAAGGACGTCGGAGGCTCGATCACACTATCAATCTGGACATTTGGTATAGTTAGATTTATCATTTTGAGTATGGCATGTATAGGGACTTAGTCTTTGTCAAGTGTCATATTGTTGTGTCATATTGTTGTGGCTAAATGTGTTGGTTTGTCTTGGAGATTGATTCATTTTGTATAAGGCCATGGATGATGGCTTTTTCCTATTATTGATATATGAAAATGATGATGTTTTTCATGAATGTGCAAAATGCATGGTTGAATAATTGGTAGATTAATGCATGCATGAGTAGGTTATTTGATGTAGCTTATGTTGGTGCAAGTAGGGGTGGCAAAAAGGGCTTGGTAAATAGCCTTGTTTTTGTCCACACGGGGAGACACACAGGCGTGTGTCTAGGCTGTGTGTGACACACGATATGCCCCAAGGGCGTGTGGTTTGGCCGTGTGTCCCCCTGTGCCCTAAGTTGGCTAAATAGAATTCCCAGCAGTGACAACACGGGCTGAGGCACGGCCGTGTGTCTCAAACGTGTGGAAGACACGACCATAGGATATGGGCATGTGCCAAGGCCGTGTGAAGTCTACACTTGAATTTAGGAATTTAATTCGCCACACGGCCTATGAACACGGCCGTGTGCCTTGGCCGTGTGACCTTATTGAGTTTATGACGTCAGAAACAGAATGTCAAGGTTTTTACACACGGGCGGAGACATGGGCGTGTCATGGCCGTGTGAGGGACACGGGCCATAGACACGGGCCTATGCCAGGCCGTGTGAAAATGCCTGTAGGTTCAAATTTGAAAAATAAATCCACACGGCTAGGGATATGGGCGTGTGTGACTACACAGTCTGTCCACACGGGCGTGTCTCTTGCTACACGGGCGTGTGCCCCTATTTTTAGTAAAATTTTCCAAAGTTTTCTAAAGAGCCTGGTTTAGTATTGAACCATTTCTAAGGTATGTTTTGGGCCTCATAGGCCCATATAAAGGATGTTAAGAGGAAGTTTGAAAAGTTTTAAATTTGAACGGACTTTTATGACCGGATATGTATGTTAGTATGTGTTTGAGTTAGGTAATGCCTCGTACCCTGTTCCAGCGTCGAACATAGGTAAGGGGTGTTACATTTTGTGGTATCAAAGCTATGGTTTAGTCGATTCTCGGACTAACCTAGCGTGTGTACGAGTCTAGCTATACATGCCATATATGAATTATGATAGTGTGATGACTCCTGACAATTTAAAAATGTGTTTTTATATAGTAAATGGATCCCAACGGAGCAGTGGCAGATGATATAGAAAGTAATGCGCTGGCTTTCGCAGAAGGGACCGCGCCAGTCGAATGTGGTCCCGTGACATTGAGTCAGGGCGGAGGGTCTAGAGAAGCCTTCCTCCATATGATGAATGTCTGGTATTCAGAGTTTGTTCGTGCAAAACCGAACGCTCCACCTCCTCCACCCTCTCGAATTCCCCAGTCTGCCCCTGTAGCTCCCCAAGTGGTGAAGATGATTAGAAGGGAAAAACCTTCGATAGACAGAATTCGAAAGTAAAGGGCTGAGGAATTTAGAGCGAATATAGATGATGACCTAGAGAGAGTAGAATTTTGGCTAGAAAATACCATTAGGGTATTCGATGAGTTGTCTTGCACACCTGAGGAGTGTATGAAGTGTGTTGTATCACTCCTACGAGACTCGGCCTACATTGATGGAACACTCTTGTGTCGATTGTACCAAGGGAAATGATAACATGGGAATTCTTTCAAGAAGAGTTCCATAAAAAGTATATTAGTCAGAGGTTTATAGACCAGAAAAGGAAGAAATTTCTAGAATTGAAGCAAGGTCGAATGACAGTAATAGAATATGAGTGTGAGTTTGTGAGACTCAGCAAGTATGCTAGGGAGTGCGTATCTATCGAATCCATCATGTGTAAGAGGTTTGAGGATGGATTAAATGAGAACATCCGATTGTTTGTTGGTATTCTAGAATTGAAGGAATTTGTTGTACTAGTAAAGAGAGCTTGCAAGGTCGAGGAATTGGCCAAAGAGAAAAGAAAAGCTGATATTGAGTCACGTAACTCAAAGGAAATACAGTTGAGGAAATCATTTCAGTCCTCATCCAAGAAATTGAGAGAATTTAGTACCCGATCAAATGCTTCAGCGAGATTCTTAAGTAGAAATAGGAGTAAGCAGTACTTGGTTTCTAAGGCCCAGACCACTTCTGTTGCGAGTGTTGGTAGTGCTCGACCAAATAAATCGGAGTGTTCACAGTGTGGTAGACGACATTTCGGTGACTATCAAGGAAACGAAAGAGGTTGTTTCAAGTGCGGTTCACTAGACCACTTCATTCGAAACTGTCCTGAGATGGATGAGAAAGACAAAAAGCAAGGTGTGCGAGCGAGTAATGCTCCTTCTAGGGGTAGACCACAAAAGAACCCGGGAAGTGGGGCTAGCAGTAGAGGTGCGCCTAGAGATTCCCCCGTAAGGTCCGAGGGCTGAGCGCCTGCAAGGACTTATGCCATTCGCGCTCGCGAAGAGGCATCGTCACCAGATGTGATTATGGGTACTTTTTCTCTTCATGATATCTCTATTGTTGCTTTGATTGATCTGGGGTCTACCCATTCGTATGTTTGTATGAAATTGGTATCTAGTATGAATATGCCTATTGAGTCCATAGAAATTGTCATAAAAGTGTCAAACCCGTTAGGCAAGCATGAGCTAGTTGACCAAGTGTGTAGAAATTGTCCTTTGACAATTAGAAGTCATTGTTTTCTGGAAAATCTTATGTTGTTACCGTTTGATGAATTTGATGTGATTCTTGGTATAGACTGGCTAGTAGCTCATGATGTGATAGTGAAATGTGGGAGAAAATTTATTGAACTGAAATATGAAAATGTGGATATCCTTCGGGTTGAATCAAGTGAATCAGATAGCTTGCCTGTAGTGATTTCTTCCTTGGTGGATGGGAAATGTATAAGAAAAGGGTATGAGTCTTATCTCTCGTTTGTGTTGAATACTCAAAAGTTTGAAGTAAAGATTGAGTCAGTGCCAGTGGTATGTGAGTATCCGGATGTATTTCGGAGGAGTTGCCCGGATTGCCTCCAACTAGGGAAGTCGAGTTTGGTATTGAGTTGGTCACTGGTACGACACTTATTTCGGTTGCCCTGTATAGGATAGAACCGTTAGAGTTAAAAGAGTTGAAGGTTCAACTACAAGAATTAATAGATAAAGGGTTCGCGAGGCCTAGTTATTCTTCGTGGGGTACTCCGGTACTCTTTGTGAAAAAGAAAGATGGGTCGATGATATTATGTATAGACTACCGACAGTTTAATAAGGTTACAGTTAAGAACAAGTATCCTTTTCCAAGGATCGACGATTTGTTTGACCAATTGAAGGGAGCCACAGTGTTCTCTAAGATAGACCTAAGGTCCGGTTAATACCAGTTGAGAGTTAAGGAGCAGGATGTGCCGAAAACTACGTTTCGAATGAGGTATGGCCAATATGAGTTCCTTGTGATGCCCTTTGGCTTAACGAATGCTCCTACAGTATTCATGGATTTAATGAACCGTATTTTTCGACTGTACTTGGATAGGTTCGTTGTTGTTTTTATCGATGATATTTTAATATATTCTCATGAGGAGAGTGAGCATGCCGAGCATTTGAGAATGATTTTGCAGACTTTAAGAGATAAGTAGTTGTATGCTAAATTTAGCAAAAGCAAATTTTGGCTTCGAGAAGTCAGATTTTTGGGCCACATCGTGTCGGGTGATGGAATTAGAGTTGACCCAAGTGAGATATCAGCTATTGTTGATTGGAAACCACCGAGGAATGTGTCAGAGATTAGAAGCTTTTTGGGCTTAGCAGGATACTACAAACGGTTTGTTAAAGGATTCTCCATGATTGCTACACTGATGACGAAGTTGCTACAGAAAGATGTCAAGTTCGAATGGACAGAGAAGTGCCAACAGAGTTTTGAGAAATTAAAAGCATTGTTAAGTGAAGCCCCAGTTATAGTGTAACTGAAATCGAGAAAGGAATTTGAGGTGTATAGCGATGCATCCTTAAATGGATTGGGGTGTGTACTTATGCAAGAAGGAAATGTAATAGCATATGCTTTGAGAAAATTGAAACCGCATGAGAAAAACTACCCGACTCACGGCCTAGAGTTAGCTGCCATAGTGTTCGCATTGAAGATTTTGAGACACCATTTATATGGTGAGAGATGCCGAGTGTTCACTGACCATAAAAGTCTTTGTCAAGTGTCATATTGTTGTGGCCAAATGTGTTGGTTTGTCTTAGAGATTGATTCATTTTGTATAAGGCCATGGATGATGGATTTTTCCTATTATTGATATATGAAAATGATGATGTTTTTCATGAATGTGCAAAATGAATGGTTGAATAATTGGTAGATTAATGCATGCATGAGTAGGTTATTTGATGTAGCTTATGTTGGTGCAAGTAGGGGTGGCAGAAAAGGGCTTGGTAAATAGCCTTGTTTTTTTCCACACGGGGAGACACACGGGTGTGTGTCTAGGCCGTGCGTGACACACGGTCTTCCCCAAGGGCGTGTGATTTGGCTGTGTGTCCCCCTGCACCCTAAGTTGGCTAAACAGAATAACAATAGTAACTACACGAGCTGAGGCATGGCTGTGTGTCTCAGCCGTGTGGAAGACACAGCCATAGTATATGGGCATGTGCCCAGGCCATGTGAAGTCTGCACTTGAATTTAGGAATTTAATTCGCCACACGGCCTAAGAACACAGCGTGTGCCTTGGCCGTGTGACCTTATTGAGTTGATGACGTTAGAAACAGAATGTCAAGGTTTTTACACACGGGCGTGTCATGGCCGTGTGAGGGACACGGGCCATAGACACGCACCTGTTCCAGGCTATGTGAAAACCCCTGTAGGTTTGAATTTGAAAAATAAATCTACACGGCTAGGGATATGGGCGTGTGTGACTACACTATCTGTCCACACGGGCGTGTCCTTTGCTACACGGGCGTGTGCCCCTGTTTTTAGTGAAATTTTCCAAAGTTTTCTAAAGATCCTGGTTTAGTGTTGAACCATTTCTAGGGTATGTTTTGGGCCTCACAGGCCCATATTAACGATGTTAAGATGAAGTTTGAAAAGTTTTAAATTTGAACGAACTTTTATGACCGGATATGTATGTTAGTATTTGTTTGAGTTAGGTAACGCCTCGTACCTTGTTCCGACGTCGAACACGGATAAGGGGTGTTACAATTTTTCCAGGTCAAACATTTTTCTTGGGCACGACTGCGCCTAGGATTTCGAGGAACAAGAAGTTGTAGCTATCCAGTCCTTGAGGATTTCACCCTACTTCCCTTATACTATTCTTTTCGTTATTTCTTAGGGATAGTTTATATTTTGTTCTTTCAACGACGCACCACTAATAAGAAAATAGACAAAAATAAATAAGAAAAATAGATAACAAAATAGAAAAACAACCGACAAAAAAATAAAATTCCTGTGCATAATAAAATAAAATAAAAAAGCAAAAAATAAAAATAAAATAAAAGCAAAAACAAAGAAAAAAATAAACAAAATATAATTATAAATAAAATATAAAACTAAATGAAATCACTTTGATTGGGTAGGAAGGAAACAAAAGAAGAGGAAAAAATCAAAATAAGAAAACACTAGCTTTAAAAAGGAGACATGGGCATGTGAGCTACATAACCGTGTGCACCACCCGACCAATTGGAATCACTCACCCCGTGTCTCATAAAAAATAGATAAAAATAAGCCAAGTAACCACACGGCCTAGGACACGCCCGTATGTCCAGGCCGTGTGTCACATATGGACGTGTGCTCGGCCATGTGCAATGCTCCTTCACTTCTCCCACGCCTGTGTGCAAGCCCGTGAGGGTCACACGGTCTACCACATGCCCGTGTGCTAGGATGTGCGGGTTACACGATTGTGTCGCCAGGCCATGTAACTCTTTGTGCCCATGTGGGTTAAAAGAAAATTTAAAAAATTAGCTCCAGTTTTCACACGGCCTGTGACACGCCCATGTGCCCATGTCGTGTGTCACACAAGGTCGTTTCTCCAGGCCGTGTGGATCACCCCAGACCATGGTACCACTTTCTTTTTGATTTTTTTTTGAATTTTTTTATTTTTTTATTTTTAAAAAATGAAAATAAAATAAATAAAAATAAAAAAATAAATAAAAACACTCGGGTTGCCTCCCGAGAAGCGCTTATTTAGAGTCTAAGCTTGACTCTCATTTTTAAGCTCACGGTTAAGGCGGATCTTGGAGCTGAAGCCCTTCTCACTCGTTATCACTATGACCACCAAAATAAAGTTTGAGACGATGATTGTTTACCTTGAATATGCCGTAATTAGGGTGTGTTACTTGACTGGTTCTATATGGAAATACAATTTTTACCACACATGGGTCAGACCCTCTTCACTTACACTCTGAAGGAAAAATTCGTGGATCCGATTTGTCTAACAACACTTTGTCCCCAACTTTGAATTGTTCATTCTATTTACATGCACATCATGGCGTTGTTTTGTTACTTCCTTTTGCTTTCTCGGTTTCTCATCAACCTTCGTTCGCCATTCATCTAGCTCGTCGAGTTGCACCATTCGCTCTTTACTTGTCACTTGAGTTCTATCACTTTGAGTAAAATACAACTCCAACACATTTTCATGAGAGATTTCTTACAAATAATGTTGAGCCACATGAATATTAACATTAACAGAATAATTAGTATCATCTCGCTCTCTAGGGACTCTCACAAAATCACGTGCTTGAAGAGTAATATTTTCATCACCTACAAAAAGCACAAGTTCACCAGTACCCACATCAATAACAGTTCTAGTAGTGGCTAAAAAGGGTCGACCTATAATCATAGGTACCTCAATATCCTCATCCATGTCCAATAAAACAAAATCAACAGGGAATTTAAATTTGTTCTTAATTATGTGTTCTTAATTCTCGTGTTGATATTTCCAGGATATTAATTCATGTTTGATGTGCTTAGGTGGAGGAGCAAAAGTCCCTGCCTAAGAGTAGATCTAGCATAATTAAGCGGAGTTGATCGCACGCCTAGAGATAGGGTGACGAGATTTTGCCGGATTAGGGTGAAACCTAATATGGGAGTCCATAGATCGAGTTAATGCAATTCTAGGGGTTTTAATTAGAAAGAGATTTCAATTAATCAACCTAGGGTTAGACGTTATTCGCCTCGAGAGAGGGTCTAATATACATTAGGGAATCTTACGGATCAAGTCAAGTGAATAAATCATGCAGTTTGAGTTAGATAACAAGTGAAGTCTAGGTAGATTCTTCCTTGGGTATCGTCTTAATCAATTGGTTTTTCCCACAAGTATTTTCCCCAAATTCATTCTTCTTTGTCTTAAAGTCTTAAGTTTAATAGTTAGTTAATTTACATTAAACAACAAATTCCCTTTATTTTAGGCTAGATAATAAAAAAAAGTTAGTATTAGTACTTTTAGTTCCTTTGGGTTCAATAATCCGGTCTTGCCTTAACTATACTACTATTCGATAGGTGCGCTTGCCTCAAATCATTGTCATAGTTAGTTTCCAGGTTCGATCATTCTCATTATAAATTTTTAGACTTTGACATCGCATAAAACAACGATTAACTGACTAATGCATCGGTTGCTTTCTTGGATCTGATGAACCGAGTATTTCAGCCCTATCTAGATTAGTTCATCGTAGTTTTCATCGATGACATATTGGTTTATTCGAGGACTGAGGATGGGCTTGACGAGCACCTTAGGATTGTTCTTCAGACTTTGAGGGAAAAGCAGCTCTATGCTATGTTTAGCAAGTGCGAGTTCTGGTTACGTGAAGTAACATTTCTGGGTCATGTGGTGTCTAATAAGGGGATTCGAGTTGATCCTCGAAAGATTGAGGATATATTGGATTGAAAGCAGCCTAAGAATGTGTCTGAGATCCGTAACTTTTTAGGGCTGGCAGGTTATTACCGACAGTTTGTGGAAGGTTTCTCACTGATTGCAGCACCCTTAACTAAGTTGCTACGTAAGGGTGTACCATTTGTCTGGTCTGATGCGCAGCAAGAGAGCTTCAAGAAGCTTAAGACTGTACTGACTGAAGCTTCTGTTCTGATACAGCCTAAACCTAGAAAAGAGTTCACAGCTTATAGTGATGCATCACATGTCGGTTTGGGTTGTGTGTTGACGCAAGATGGTGAGAAGTGAGGCGAACTACCCGACGCATGATTTGGAATTGGCCGCCGTAGTTTTTGCTATGAAAATCGGGAGGCACCATCTGTATGGTAAGAAGTGTATCATCTACACTGATCAAAAGAGCTTTAAGTACCTTCTTACTCAGAAGGAGCTGAATCTTAGGCAGCGTAGATGGGTTGAGCTGCTTATGGATTATGAATGTACCAATGAGTATCATCCGGGCAAGGCTAACGTGGTGGCCGATGCATTGAGTCGTAGGCTATGACTGATCTGAGGGTAATGTTTGCTCGCCTTAGTTTGTTTTATGATAGGAGTCTATTGGCCGAGTTGCAAGTCAAACCAACTTGGATCGAGCAGATTAAGGCTAAACAGGTGGAGGATGAGTCTCTAAGCTTGAGGTTTCGACAGATTGAGATTGGTAATACTACCAAATTTGGGTTAAATAGTGATGGTGTATTGTGTTTTCGAGGACGGATCTGTGTACCGAATGATGTGGATCTGAGATAGTCGATTTTGAGGGAGGCGCATAGTAGCCCATATGCTATGCATCCCAGTGGGAATAAGATGTACCGAGATCTTTGAGAACTGTACTTGTGGCCGGGCTTGAAGCGTGAGGTTACTGATTTTGTGGCACGATGTCTGACTTACTAGCAGGTTAAGGCTGAGCATCAGTTACCTTCGGGTTTGATGCAGCCGGTTAAGATTCTGTTATGGAAACGAGAACGAGTAATGATGGATTTCGTTAGTGGGTTGCCTTTAACACCCACTAAGAAGGATTCAGTGTGGGTCATTATGGATCGATTGACCAAGTCTTCACACTTCATCCCAGTTAGGACAGATTATTCTTTGCAGAAGCTGGCGAAGCTTTATATTGCTGAGATAGTACGATTGTATGGGGTACCGGTTTCGATAATCTCTGATAGGGATCCTCGCTTCTCGTCTCAGTTTTGGAAAAAGCTACATGAGCCTTTGGGTTCAAGGTTGGACTTCAGTACTGCGTTCTATCCTCAGACCGATGGTCAATCAGAGAGGGTGATTCAGATACGGAGGATATGTTGAGGAGCTATGCTATCGATTTCCGAGGTAGTTGGGAGGAGTATCTGCCGCTAGCGAAGTTTGCTTATAGTAACAGTTTCCAGTCTAGCATTCAGATGGCACCTTACGAGGCTCTGTATGGTTGTAAGTGTCGCACTCCCTTGTAACAGTTCAGTTTGTACCCTAGTCGGAATAGTGGTTTTGGAACCACAAATCTGAGTCTGTATAATATTTTAATATTATTTTCTGTGCCTATGATATATGATTAAGCATGTGTTAAATTTTCGTAAGTTAATTTGTCCGTTTGTGTGTTTAATTTGAGCAAAGGATTAAATTGCATTGAATGCAAAAATTAGCATGCTTCGAGAAAAGATACCTATTTTCCATGTCTTTAAAAGTATGGAGGTTTTATGTGGCAATTAAGCCAATTATAAGATAGTGGGAGTTTAAATGATATAAAGGCCATAGTATTATTTTGTCTTATATGTTTATTAAATGGGTAAAATAGTAATTGAATAATTATGTTAATTTAAGTAAAACAAATGAATATTATAGTGGAGGTGTTCATCCATTCTAGCCGAAATTGAAAGAAAGAAAAAGAAGAAAGTTGAGCTAGGTTTCGGCAGTAACAAGCTTGAATTAAGGTATGTGTTGAGTATGATTTTTGATGATTTTTATGTTTTTGAGATTGTTGCTTAGTCTACTATCAAGCCCATGTTGTAATTTGAAGAATTGATGATATTTGTGAAATTTTCCATTGATGAAATGGTGAGATTTGTGATGTTTTATGGTGTTAAACGAAAGATATATGTTAGATGAACATATGTTGTTCTTGAATTTTTAATGAATTTAGCTAAATAGGGCTAAATTGATAAAATAGTATTTTGAAGGATTAATTTGTGAAATAAATGAAATATATGGATTGATTTGAGCATGGGTGAAATTCGGCTAAACATGAGTATCATGAAATTTGATGTATTTTATGATTTTGTGAATTAGGACAAAATTGTCCAAATGTGTAAATGTGAGGGCTAATTTGCAAATTGCCCTAAATATGTGTATTTGGATTGAATTGAATGTGTTGGTAAATAAAAGGGTTAAATTTGAATAAGTATAGATCAAGAACCGAAGAAAATAGATTTTGATCGCGGGAAAGCGAAAGTAACCGAGTAACCGTTTCCATTTTCGATAAATCGAATCCGAGGTAAGTCATATTACAAATAAGTGTAATTGTATTGAGTTGAGCATATTCATATGCTTAGAGTTGAAAATGAATGCTTATAAAATGTTATGCAAATGAATTTTGAGATAAGATCGACTGAGCGATAATGTCCGAAAAGTTCCGTGCGAACCTAGGAATACATAGGTACCTGTTCTGTTTATCATGTAAGACCACGTCTGGGACATCGGCATTGATTTGAGATTTTGTGTAAGACCACGTCTGGGATGTTGGCATCGATATTATCTGTACGAATAAGACCACGTCTAGGACGTTGGCATCGATATTATCTTTACGTGTAAGACCATGTCTGGGACATCGACATCATTTTGATTCGTGTAAGACCCTATCTGGGATAGTGGCATCGATATTTGAATGCATGTAAGACCTCGCAAATGCGGGGCGTTGGCATTGTACTACTATTAGAGCTTTATGAGTATCCTATTAGTTCCTAACGGTTCAACGGGCAAGTCTGCGTGATATGAATGGCTAAGTGAAATGTAAATGCATTTGAATACGTTGATTTATACACTAAGTGTGTATATAAGGTAAGTACCTATGTGATCATACTATGATGATTATGTATATTGGAATAACAATATGATATGTGAGAGTAAGCATGAATGAGCTATGTTTATATAAGACTTTGAATTGATTAATGTGATAAATATGGTCAAGTACATGGACCAAAGTATATATGTGATAGTTGCTAAGTTTGTTTGTATTTATGACTTACTAAGCTTTTGGAAAGCTTACTCTTTGTGTGTGTTTTCTCTGTTTTATAGGTCGTTAAAGCTCTGAAGGCTCGGGATAGTCAAGGATCGTCATCACACTACTAAACTCATTTTTGGTACACTTTGGATATGTATATAGCTTGATATGGCATGTATAGGCTAGTATTTGATATGAGTTTGTTATATGAACTTAGACATGTGATTTGGCTAGCTATGGGTTGAGATTTTTGCTTGAATGTATGTGATATATGAAGTATGTTTTTGGCATGGTTAGTTGATGCATGAAATGGTCAAGTTTTGATTATGCAAAGGAATGAATTATGCTTGTGATGAGATGAGTTTTAGCCTGTAATTTGGATTGTTATTTTGGTATGATTTTGGTTGTTAAATAGGCATGAGATGTCTTGATGATTTTACTTGTAGGTATGACCCATTGGGTGACATTTTGGCCTTGCAAATGGCCTATAATGTCACACGGTTGTGGCACACGGGCGTGCCTTGTGACCGTGGGGCTAAGTCAGTAGCTAGCCTAATAGAACACGGCCAAGACACACGGGTGTGTCTAGTAGCCATCTGAGAAAGTCAGTATATGGCCTAAGAGTACAGGGCCTTAGCACACAGGGTGCTTGGTGGCCGTGGATGTGAGTCGGTCGACCACGACCAAGGCACACGCAGGCGTGCTTGGTGGCCGTGGATGTGGTCGATTCGACCACGGGGAGGACACTGCGGGGTGTCCGTCGGCCCCGTGGGAGGCACGCGCGACTTGCCTACACGGGCATGTAACCCCGAAACTTAGAAAAGTTTTAAATTTTCGTGAAATTTCGTATGTGTTCCGGTTTAGTCCTGACCCGGTTTATAAGCATGTTTTAGGTCTCGTTGACCGTATTAAGGGACATTATGTTTGAGATTGATGGATGAATGTATGAACTTCTGAAAATGTTTCTAATCTGTCCGATAACGCCTTTAACCATAGTCCGGCGACAGATACGGGTTAGGGGTGTTACATTTGGTTGGTATCAGAGCTACGGTTTAATCGATTCTCGGACTAACGTAGCGTGTCAGAGTCTAACTATACATGGCATATTTCTGAATTGTGATAGTTTGATGAATCCTGATGTATAAATGTGATTTTCGTATAGTAATGGATCCCGAAAGAGCCGTTGCTAACGACGTAGAAAGTAATGCGCCTACTCCCGCGCAAGGGACAACGCCCTCTAATCCAAGACCGGCTACTAGCGGTCAAGGGGAAGAAGCTAAACAAGCTTTCTTCCAGATGATGAGTGAATGGTTCACTCAATTCGTAAAGAATAACCCGACTGTTTCACAACCCCCGCCCCCGGTTAATCCCCCTCAAACCTCAGTTGTGCCTCCGGTGATGGGTATAAATCTGTTGAACAAACCTCCGGTTGACAAAATTCGTAAGTATGGGGTTGAAGAGTTCCGGGCTACTAATGATGATGATGCCGAGAAGGCAGAGTTTTGGCTAGAAAACATGATTCGGGTATTCGATGAGATGTCTTTGACTCCGGAAGAATGTATAAAGTGTGTTGTATCTTTGCTCCGAGATGCAGCTTATCAATGGTGGAAAACTTTGATCTCTGTTGTTCTAAAGAATGGGTAACATGGGATTTCTTTCAAATTGAGTTCCGGAAGAAATATATTAGTAAGAGGTTCATTGATCAGAAACGGAAGGATTTTCTGGACTTGAAACAAGGCCAAATGACTGTTACGGAATATGAACAGGAGTTTGTCAGATTGAGTCAATATGCTTGTGAATGTGTATCATCTGAAGCAATAATGTGCAAAAGGTTCGAAGATGGGCTTAATGATGACATCCATTTACTAGTCGGGATTTTAGAGATAAAAGAGTTTGTTGTACTTGTTGGTCGAGCATGCAAAGCTGAGGAACTTGGGAAAGATAAAAAGAAAGCCGAGTCTGAAGTTAGAGATGTGTGAAAGAGATTTCAGAATAGATCGTTTCAGTCCACTTCAAAGAAATTTAGAGATGATCAAAGCCGTTCGAGAGGTAATATGGGATATTCAAATAGAAATCGAGATAGATCACAAATGAGTTTCAAAGCTCTAGCAACTTCAGTGGCAAGTGTTGGGAATGTACGATCCGAGAAAACAGAGTGTAAGCATTGTGGGAAAAGACATCCGGGAAGCTGTAGAATGAATGACAGAGCTTGTTTCAGATGTGGATCACTTGATCATTTTATCCGTGATTGCCCTGAGTTTGTCGAACCTGGGAATGTTCAAAATCTAAGATCTGATAATGCACCTGTGAGAGGTAGACCTTTGAAGAATGTAAGAAATGTCAGTTGTAGTCAGAGAACTACAAGAGAGACTATTGCGAGATCCGAAGCTAGAGCGCCTGCCAGAGCGTATACTATTCGAGCTCGTGAGGAAGCTTTTTCACCAGATGTTATAACGGGTACTTTTACACTTTATGATACTTCTGTGATTGCATTGATAGACCCTGGTTCTACGCATTCGTATATATGCATGAATTTAGTGTTTAGTAAGACTTTGACTGTAGAGTCTACTGAGTTTGTTATAAAAGTATCGAACCCCTTAGGTAAAAGTGTCCTGGTTGACAAAGTATGCAAGAACTGTCCATTAATGTTTCGAGATATTTGTTTCCCTGCTGATTTGATGCTTTTTCCATTTGATGAGTTTGACATCATTCTAGGTTTGGACTGGTTGTTTTCGCATGAGGCTATTGTGAATTGTAAAAGAAAGACTATTGATTTGAGATGTTCGAATGACGAAATTGTACGAATTGAATCTAATGATTTGAATGGTTTGTCTACTATGATATCTGTATTGAAAGCTCAAATTTATGTGAAAAAGGGTTATGAGGCATATTTTGCTTATGTGATCGATTCGAAAGTGTCTGAGAAGAAAGTCGAATCAGTGCCTATTGCCTGTGAGTTTTCTGATGTTTCCCCTGAAGAGTTACCGGGTTTGCCTCCGATACGTGAAGTTGAGTTTGGTATTAAGTTATTACCTGGTACTACACCTATTTCGATAGCTCCATATAGAATGGCACCAACAGAGTTGAAAGAGTTAAAGTCACAGTTGCAAAAACTGACCAATAGAGGGTTTGCTAGACTGAGTTTCTCGCCTTGGGGTGCTCCTGTTCTGTTTGTGAAAAAGAAAGATGGCACGATGAGAATGTGTATCGATTATCGTCAGTTGAACAAGGTGACCATAAAGAACAAATATCCGTTCCCTAGGATTGATGATTTATTTGATCAGTTAAAATGAGCTACTGTATTTTCCAAGATTGATCTGAGATCGAGATATTATCAGTTGAGAGTGAAAGATTCAGATATTCCAAAAACTGCCTTCAGAACGAGGTACGGGCATTATGAGTTTCTAGTTATGCCATTTGGATTAACCAATGCTCTTGCTATTTTTATGGATTTGATGAACAGAATTTTCAGACCGTATCTAGATCGATTTGTTGTTGTATTCGTTGATGAAATTTTGATTTATTCATGGGATAAGATTGAACATGCCGAACATCTGAGAATTGTGTTGCAAACTCTAAGAGAAAAGTAATTGTATGCGAAATTCAGCAAATGTGAATTCTGGTTGCATGAGCTTAGTTTTCTGGGGCATATTGTGTCAACTTCTGGGGTTCGAGTTGATCCTAGCAAGATGTCTGCTATTCTGGATTGGAAACCTCCGAGAAATGTATCTGAAGTCCGTAGCTTTCTGGGGCTAGCTGGTTATTATCGTCGATTTGTGAAAGGATTTTCAGTGATAGCTACTCCATTGTCTAGATTGCTTCAGAAAGATGTTAAATTTGAATGGTCAGACAAATGCTAGAAAAGTTTTGATCAATTGAAAATTCTATTAACTGAAGCTCCAGTTTTGGTACAGCCGGAATCAGGTAAAGAATTTGTTATATACAGTGATGCTTCGTTAAACGGTCTGGGATGTGTTTTGATGCAGGAAGGCAAAGTTTTAGCTTATGCTTCGAGACAATTGAAGCCTCATGAAAAGAACTATTCGACTCATGATTTTGAGCTAGCTGCAATTGTGTTCGCACTAAAGATCTTGCGCCATTATCTGTACGGTAAAAAATGTTACGTGTTTTCGAATCATAAAAGTCTGAAATATCTGATGACTCAGAAAGATTTGAACCTGCGTCAAAGAAGATGGCTAGAGCTGTTAAAACATTTTGAACTTGTGATAGATTATCATCACGGTAAGCATAAGCGTTGTTTCTTGATGCATTGAGTAGAAAATCATTGTTTTGCGCTATGTGCTTTGAATGTTCGATTAGATTTGTCGATGATAGCTCTGTGATAAATTTGAATTAAAGGTGAAACCGTTGTTTATACAGCAGATATGTGATGCTCAGAAATCTGATAATGAATTGATAGTGAAACGAGCTCAGTGTGATTCGAATTATGAATCTGAATTTTGAGTTGTTAATGATTGCTTGAGATTTCGAGATTGTATCTGTGTTCCAAGAAATCCGGAGTTGATTCAGTTGAGTTTGAGTGAAGCACATAATAGTCATCTATCTGTTCATCCGGGGAGTACTAAAATGTACCATGATTTGAGGCGACACTATTGGTGGTATGGTATGAAGCGTGATATTTCTTACTTTGTTTCAAAATGTTTAATCTGTCAGTAAGTTAAAGCTGAACATCAAGTTCCGTCTGGGTTGCTACAATCGATTGTAATTCCTGAGTGGAAATGGGATAGAGTGACAATGGATTTTGTTTCTGGTTTGCCTCCGACTCCGAGAAAGAAAGATGCGATATGGGTTGTAGTTGATAGATTAACTAAATCTGCCCATTTTATTCCGGTAAGATCTGACTATTCACTTGATAGATTAGCCGAGCTTTACATTTCTGAGATTGTGAGATTGCACGGGGTGCCACTATCTATTGTGTCAGATAGGGACCCGAGGTTTACATCGAGGTTCTGGAAGAAATTGCAAGAAGCTTTAGGCACAAAACTGCATTTCAGTACAGCTTTTCATCCGCAAACAGATGGTCAATCCGAACGGATCATTCAAATTAAGATGTTGAATCCTTGAATTTAGTGGTTCGTGGGAACAGTATTTACCGTTGATTGAATTTGCATACAATAATAGTTTTCAGACAAGCATCAAAATGGCACCATATGAAGCTCTGTACGGACGTAAATGTCGTACACCTCTGTATTGGACCGAGCTCAGTGAAAATAAGCTACATGGGGTCGATTTGATAAAAGATTCAGAACAGAAAGTGAAACTGATCCGAGATTGTTTGAAAGCAGCATCTGATTGTCAGAAGTCTTATGCAGACTTAAAACAAAAAGATATAGAATTTAAGATCGGGACAAAGTATTTCTGAAAGTGTCACCATGGAAGAAAGTACTTCGTTTCGGACGTAAAGGCAAGTTGAGTGCGAGATTTATCGGGCCGTATGAAATCATTGAACGTGTTGGACCTGTTGCATATACATTAAGGTTGCCCTCTGAGTTAGAAAAGATCCACAACATATTTCATGTTTTGATGCTCCGTAGATATCGATCCGATCCATCACATGTGATTGCTCCGTCTGAAATTGAAATTCGATCTGATATGACTTACGAAGAAGAGCCAATCCGTATTTTAGCTCGAGAAATAAAAGAATTGAGAAACAAGAAAATTTCGTTAGTAAAAGTGTTGTGGCATCTACACGGTGTAGAAGAGGCCACGTGGGAACCCGAAGATTTAATAAGACAGCAATATTCAAATCTATTTAACGGTAAGATTTTCGGGGACAAAAATCCCTACGGGGGGAGAATTGTAACAGTTCAGTTTGTACCCTAATCGGAATAGTGGTTTCAGAATCACAAATTCGAGTCCGTATAATATTTTAATATTATTTTCTGTGCCTATGATATAAGATTAAGCATGTGTTAAAATTCCGTAAGTTAATTTGTCCATTTGTGTGTTTAATTTGAGTAAAGGATTAAATTGCATTGAATGCAAAAATTAGCATGCTTCATGAAAAGATACCTATTTACCATGTCTTTAAAAGTATGGAGGTTTTATGTGGCAATTAAGCCACTTATAAGATAGTGGGAGTTTAAATGACATAAAGGCCATAATATTATTTTGTCTTATATGTTTAATAAATGGGTAAAATAGTAATTGAATAATTCTGTTAATTTAAGTAAAACAAATGAATATGATAGTGGAGGTGTTCATCCATTCTAGCTGAAATTGAAAGAAAGAAAAAGAACAAAATTGAGCTAGGTTTCGGCAATAACAAGCTTGAATTAAGGTATGTGTTGAGTATGATTTTTGATGATTTTTATGTTTTTGAGATTGTTGCTTAGTCTACTATCAAGCCCATGTTGTAATTTGAAGAATTGATGATATTTTTGAAATTTTCCATTGATGAAATGGTGAAATTTGTGATGTTTTATGGTGTTAAATTAAAGATATATGTTAGATGAACATATGTTGTTCTTGAATTTTTAATGAATTTAGCTAAATAGGGCTAAATTGATAAAATAGCATTTTGAAGGATTAATTTGTGAAATAAATGAAATATATGGATTGATTTGAGCATGGGTGAAATTCGGCTAAACATGAGTATCATGAAATTTGATGTATTTTATGATTTTGTGAATTAGGGACAAAATTGTCCAAATGTATAAATGTGAGGGCTAATTTGCAAATTGCCCTAAATATGTGTATTTGGGTTGAATTGAATGTGTTGGTAAATAAAAGGGTTAAATTTGAATAAGTATAGATCAAGAATTGAAGAAAACAGATTTTGATCGCGAGAAAGCGAAAGTAACCGAGTAGCCGTTTCCATTTTCGATAAATCGAATCCGAGGTAAGTCATATTACAAATAAGTGTAATCATATTGAGTTGAGCATATTCATATGCTTATAGTTGAAAATGAATGCTAATGAAATGTTATGCAAATAAATTCTGAGATAAGATCGACTGAGCGACAATTTCTAAAAAGTTTCGTACGAACCTAGGAATACATAGATACCTGTTTTGTTTATCATGTAAGACCACGTCTGGGACATCGGCATTGATTTGAGATTTCGTGTAAGACCAGGTCTGGGACGTTGGCATCGATATGATTTCTTCGTGTAAGACCACGTCTGGGACGTTGGCATCGATATTATATGTACAAATAAGACCACGTCTAGGACGTTGGGATCGATATTATCTTTACGTGTAAGACCATATCTGGGACATCGACATCGTTTTGATTCGTGTAAGATCCTGTCTGGGATAGTGGCATCGATATTTGAATGCATGTAAGACCTCGTCTGGGACGTTGGCATTGTACTACTATTTCAAGCTTTCTGAGTATCCTATTAGTTCCTAACGGTTCAACGGGCAAGTCTGTGATATGAATGGCTAAGTGAATTGTAAATCTGTTTCAGGTACGTTGATTTATACACTAAGTGTGTATATAAGGTAAGTACCTATGTGATCATACTATGATTATTATGTTAATTGGAATAACAATATGATATGTGAGAGTAAGCATGAATGAGCTATGTTTATATAAGACTTTGAATTGATTAATGTGATAAATATGGTCAAGTACATGGACCAAAGTATATATGTGATAGTTGCTAAGTTTGTTTGTATTTATGACTTACTAAGCTTTTGGAAAGCTTACTCTGTGTGTGTGTTTTCTCTGTTTTATAGGTCGTTAAAGCTACTTTGAAGGCTTGGGACCGTCAAGGATAAATCATCACACTACTAAACTCATTTTTGGTACACTTTGGATATGTATATAGCTTGATATGGCATGTATAGGCTAGTATTTGATATGAGTTTGTTATATGAACTTAGCCATGTTATTTGGCTAGCTATGGGTTGAGAATTTTGCTTGAATGTATGTGATATATGAAGTATGTTTTTGGCATGGTTAGTTGATGCATGAAATGGTCAAGTTTTGATTAAGCAAAGGAATGAATTATGCTTGTGATGAGATGAGTTTTAGCCTTGTAATTTGGATTGTTATTTTGGTATGATTTTGGTTGTTAAATAGGCATGAGATGTCTTGATGATTTTACTTGTAGGTATGAACCATTGGGTGACATTTTGGCCTTGCAAATGGCCAATAATGTCACACGGTTGTGGCACACGGGCGTGCCTTGTGACCGTGGGGCTAAGTCAGTAGCTAGCCTAAAAGCACATGGCCAAGACACATGGGCGTGTCTAGTAGCCGTGTGAGAAAGTCAGTATATGGCCTAAGAGTACACGGCCTTAGCACACGGGGTGCTTGGTGGCCGTGGATGTGAGGTCAGATTCGACCACGGCCAAGGCACACGAGCGTGCTTGGTGGCCGTGGATGTGAGGTCAGATTCGACCACGGGGAGGACACACAGGGGTGTCCAGCAGCCGTGGGAGGCACACGGCTTGCCTACACGGGCGTGTGACCCTTGAAACTTAGAAAAGTTTTAAATTTCTATGAAATTTCGTATGTGTTACGGTTTAGTCCCGACCCAGTTTTTAAGCATGTTTTAGGTCTCGTTTACCGTATTAAGGGACAATATGTTTGAGATTGATGGATGAATGTATGAACTTCTGAAAATGTTTCCGATCTGTCCGGTAACGCCTTTAACCCTAGTCTGGCGACGGATATGGGTTAGGGGTGTTACATCCCTTGTGTTGGACTGAGTTGGGTGAACGACGTGTTCTGGGTCCTTAGTTGGTTTCTGAGACTGAAGATAAGGTCAGATTGATTCGGGATCAACTGAAAGCGGTATCGGATAGACAGAAATCTTATACGGATCTGAAGAGATGCGATATTGAGTATTCTGTGGGGGACTTCGTATTTCTCAAGGTCTTGCCATGGAAGAAGATTCTGAGGTTCAGTCGTAAGGGCAAGCTGAGCCGTAGGTTTATTGGGCCGTACCGGATTCTGAAACTAGTAGGACCGGTCGCTTATCAGTTGGAGCTACCTCCAGAGTTAGACCGTATTCACGATGTGTTCCACGTCTCGATGTTGAAGTGCTACCGCTCTGATCCTACACATATCGTCCCTTCTGAGAAAATTGAGGTTAGGCCAGATCTGACCTTTGAGGAGCAGCCGATTCAGATTTTGGATCACGACGTAAAGGTTCTAAGGAGGAAATCTATTCCTTTGGCAAAGGTTCTGTGGCGGAATCATAGCACTGAGGAGGCCACGTGAGAGCCTGAGGATGCGATGCATCAGTAGTATCCTCATCTGTTCTGATAAGGTAAATTTCAAGGCCGAAATTTTTTAAGGGGGTAGAATTGTAACGCCCCAAAATTTTACTCTTTTTAGGTATACGTAACACAAATCTGTATCTGCTTCAGTGGTTAAGTGTTCTGGGTATGTGTGAGAGGTCCCAAGTTCAAGCCATGCCTTTGGCTCACTCTTGTTCAGTAGGCTTTTATTTGATTGTTTGTAAAACCATATCAGGATTGGCCTGCTGGTCTGGTGGTTAAATGGAGTGTCAGTCTACTGAATGTCTTGTGTTCGAATACCGGCGTAGGCAATATTTTTGTTCAGCTCTGAGGGTGAGAGTTTGAGTTGTGTTAGACGTCTGGGTAGTGGAGAGTTTGGTGGATAAAATTAAGGAGAGTTGTGATAGGGGGTTATCAGGATATTCATTTGGAGTTCTTTTTGCAAAAAAAAATCTACTCTCTCTTCCCGCTCTCTGCTGAAATTTTCCAACTCACTCTCCCTATCTCTTTTTCGATTTCTTGTTTAAGTCGTCTCCATTGTGCAACGTTTGTTTTTGTTTGATCGGTAAGTTTTGGTAAGGTGGTTAGGTTTTCGTTCATTAATTTTTTTATTTATGAGTATCGTTCATGCCGATTAGGTGAAGATTCGGTGGCTAGAAATCATTGACAGAGACTTAGTTCTGTGGGAAGTACAGTTGTTTGATCGAAGGTAAGGTTTAGTTGTTCAATGGAGGAATAACTCGATTCGAGCTCGGTTTAGTTTGATTTTAAAACGGCTAATTTTGTGATTTGTTGGTCAATTTTAAGTTTCTAAAGGCACGGGAGTGGTTTTGCATTGAAACGATACCAGGTGTGTAACAGATTATGCAGAAAACGGGGTTTCAACGAAAGCCGAAAACCTCACTATCGACGCCACATGGGCGTGTGGCGGCCCGTGTAGTAGGCCTTGTGCCATAACTCGGGCGTGTGATCGGCGAGGCCAGGCCGTGCGCACAAGACACGGTCGTGTGATGGCCAGGTAGGCCGTGTACAACACACGGGCTAGACTGATTTGGGCCGTGTGGGCCACACGGGCATGTGGGCCCATACGGGTAGTCCACACGGGCGTGTGGGAATTTGGGCTAGGCCGTGTGATCCACACGGCCAAGGAAAATTTGGGTCGTGTGGCCCACACGGGTGTGTGGGCCCACACGGGCAGGCCATATGGGCGTGTGAGCCCATTTTCACTGAATTGATTGCTAAGGTGGCACGGTTCGCCCAAGTCGACTGTGAACCTGTTGTAGGGTCGGTAAGCATTACATAGACCCCTAATTGTGTGAACTGACTGATTGATGGATATATATTGAGCATGATGATAGTATGCATGTATACATTTACTGATTATATGTACTGATATCATGAGATAGCATGTCATGCATTGCATGGGGTTGGGTTGATTTTATTTGGAGGAAATGTACTGAAGGGCACTTAAGCCTAATATAGAGGCAGCTCAGCTGCAAACTACTATTTTGTGCCGCATTCGGCACTACCTGGAGTGTAGGGATGGGTGGGTTGATTTAATCCCCACATGGAGTGTAGGGTTGGACGAAGATGGTGTGTAGAGTCTAGTTGGGTAGGACTTTGTTACTGAGTACTGTATATCTGTTACTGATGCTGTGATGGGCTAAGGCCCTTGTGCATACTGATACTAATACTGAGTTGGGCTAAGGCCAAACCGTTACTGCTACTGAAAGGGGCTTAGGCCCAAGACTGTTTTTGACTGTGCACTGTGTTTACTGTTGTTTGTTTTCTGTGGGATTACATACTGAGTTTACATAAACTCACCCCTCTCTGTTTAATGTGCACAGGTAATCCCCAGACCTAGACAGATCGGTGCGGCGGAGGTGTAACACCCCTAACCCGTATCTATCGCCAAATTAGGGTTACGAGGCATTACTCGACTAAACACAAATCAATGCACTTTTATAAAATCAAGCAAAACACTATTCATTTGGTCATTTAAAAGCAAAGACCGATTAGGCATATGGTAATTATTCATTTATTTCATTTCTATAATCGACATTACATTCAATCATATATCATTTCTGAACATAAGCATTACTTTCGCTTATGTACATTTCTCATTTCATTACCACATACGATTATACCATAAATATAAATATCAAACCAACTCATTTATCTCATAGTTGCTTATCACATTCGGCAATGAACACTACATATATATATACCATCATAAGCACACTTTAGCACTCATTTCCCATGACCGAATATGCCATAGCACTCAATAGAAAATTTAGACTCCAAACTAGATCAAATCATGGCCAAATATTTCATTTTCAATAACTTGACATACGGTACATCAATATAATTGTACATATGTTCATCCAATTACCTTATTATACTATATGCATTACTCAAAATCATAAACATGCATTCGTACATGCCACATATATTTATTATCAAGGTATAAAATTTCCAAAAATGCTTACCACAAAACCGTACATACCTAAGCACTATAATCAAACTTGATAATTTTAAACCAACTCATCACATAGTAATATGCCATTCATAATCTCATGAAACATACCTACTCAAATAAAGATATATTCAAAACTGAAATTTCATAAACATATGTATACCAACTCAAACATATTCACTCAATTCAAGGGTAGAAGTGAAGCCATTTTCGCATGGCATTATATACATCAAATTCAAAATATAAGCTCAAAAGAGTAGTTTAGCCTATACATGCCATAGTTCTCATAGATTAACTCATCAAAAGAGTACCAAAGATAGTCGATAGTGTGATTGACTTTGACGATGAATCCCCGAGCTCGAGCTTCGACTTGAAGATCTATAAAATAGTAAAATAAACACATAATGTAAGCTTATATAGCTTAGTAAGTTTTAAGCATTGGTAAAATATACAATTAATCATCTATCTAAATTAAATCAATCCAACTTGACATCAACGAACTCGTAAACACAAGTACATATAGCATGATATCATTCAACCATTACCAAATTCAATAGGTCTCAAAACCCAATACTAATATACCATTTATCCATTTCAAAAAAGCTCGAATATTTAGGATCACATCTCAATACTATAATTTTATGTACAAGAGTAACTTACCTCATTAGTATCAAATTACTCAATTAACATGCATCACTTACCTATGTATCACTTTTCGGATATCTCGATTCATTGGTTTACGACTTTGTAAGATCCGTAAATCCTTTTATCTGAGTGCAATTCAAGTAACGTATCACATACTTAGTGCCGTTACTAGTAATGTATCGCACACTTAGTGCCATTACTATTTTACCGCACACATAGTGCCATTTATTAGTAATGTATCGCACACTTAGTGCCATTACTATTTTACCGCACACATAGTGCCATTTATTAGTAATGTATCACACACTTAGTGCCATTACTATTTTACCGCACACATAGTGCCATTTATTATTAATGTATTGCACACGTAGTGCCACTCAACCGATTTCGCACACACAATGCTCGGTATTTAAGCTCGCACAGATAGTGCCCTTTAATCAATCTTTCCTTTGTTCTTCAAAACATTTATAATTCAATTCTCATTCATACATACACATAATCTAAAATGTTCCACACCAACTCAATTTGCCTTTATCACATACCATTACATTTAGCATATCCAATATACATATATCTATCCATAGTATACATCTCTCTCTCTCATTTCATAATCATATTTAACTACTTCTTAATACATGCTTATACTCCATCAACTCAATTAATCAACAATTACACTTATATATATTTATGCCAACTTTACATTCGGCTAACATATATATATTTCATTTCTTTTCATGTTACATTCGGCAATAAGGGGTTTAGCATGCTTAATATTTTTATTCATTTGCACATTAATATATATTCAAATCCATTTCGTCCAACTGCTTAAAAACTTACCTCTGAAGTCGTCGGTTTAGGATTTCCTGCCTATTCGTTTAACTTTGTTTTTGCCTGATCCAATCCCGGTTCTTTTCTTTCTTGATATAAATAATTTCAAAATGAGCTCATTGAAATAGAATTTCATTCATTTTAGCCCAAAACACATAGTTGAACAATTTACCAATTTATCCCTAACATTTTGCACTTTTACAATTTAATCAAATTTTCACAAAACACAAAATATGCTAAAATTACATATTTTAAGCTAGGGCCGAATGTTCACTAAGCTTATACAAGTCCCCATATTTCATAAATTCTACAATCTAGCCCCTCAATTTTCTATTTTTGAAATTTAGTCCTAAATACTCAATTTAATCAAAATTTCCAACACAAAATTTAATAATCTAACACATATATTTATTTAAAATCATCAACCATCACAAAACATAAGCATCCATCAATGGTTGAATATTAAACATGCATCAAATTCAAAAATTCCAACATGGGTCGAGTAGTATTCAAAGCAACGATCTCAAAAACGTAAAAATTATCAAAAACTGAACTCAATTACTAACCTTAATCAAACATGCAAGTGCCGAATGTTTTGAGACCTTAAACTTCTTTCTTTTCTCTTTTGTTTCGGTTGAAGAAAGATGAACATGCATGTGTTCTTTTTCTTTTTATGTTTTATTTATTATATGATTATAATAATATTATAATATATTATAACATAACATATAATTTCATTATGAAAAATGCATGTTGCCGTCCACTAACCCATTAAAAATGGACAATTTTCAACATAAGTCCTCCCTTATATAAAGGCACATTAATTTAACCACTCAATCAAGCAATAAGGCTACTTTTACCACTTATGCGATTTAGTCATTTTCTTTAAATTGAACACACAAACGGACAAATTAACCCACGATATTTTAACACATGCTCAAACATATATCATAGATATCAAATATAATATAATAATATTTTTCTAACTCAGATTCGTGGTCCCGAAACCACCATTCCGATTATGGCCAAAATCGGGCTTTTACAACTCTCCCCCCTTAAGGGATTTTCGTCCCCGAAAATCTTACCAGTGAATAAACATGGGTAACGTTCTCTCATCGAATCTTCGAGTTCCCAGGTTGCCTCCTCAACCTCGTGCTTAAGCCACATAACTTTAACCAACAAAATTTCCTTATTTTGTAATTCTTTCACTTCACGAGCTAAGATGTGAATCGGTTCTTCTTCATAAGACAAGTCGGGCTGAATCTCAATCTCTGATGGGCTAATCAGATGAGAAGGATCAGATCTATATTGTCGAAGCATCGATACATGAAAAACATTGTGAATCTTGTGTAACTCAGATGGCAACATCAGCCTGTATGCAACTGGTCCAATACGCTCAATAACTTCTTAAGGTCCAATAAATCTCAGACTCAGCTTTCCTTTACGACCAAATCTAAGTATCTTTTTCCACGGCGAGACTTTCAAAAATACTCGATCGCCCACTTGAAAGATATCTTTACGTTTCAAGTCCGCATACGACTTCTGACGATCTGAGGCAGCTTTCAAACTTTCTCGAATTACTTTTACGTTCTGCTCAGTCTCTTTGATTAAATCAACCCCATGTATCTTGCTTTCACTTAGCTCAGTCCAATATAGAGGTGTACGGCATTTACGACCGTACAATGCTTCATATGGTGCCATTTTGATACTCGATTGAAAGCTGTTATTGCACGCAAATTCAATCAAAGGTAAGTATTGTTCCCACGTACCCTCAAACTCAAGAATGCAACATCTCAACATATCCTCGAGTATTTGAATAACACGTTCGGATTGACCATCCGACTGAGGGTGAAAAGCAGTGCTGAAATGCAATTTGGTACCTAGAGCATTTTGCAGTTTCTTCCAAAATCGCGATGTAAACCTCGAATCTCTATCCGAAACAATAGAAATAGGTACTCCGTGCAATCGTACGATCTGCGATATGTACAACTCAGCTAACTTATCAAGTGAGAAATCCGTACGTACCGGAATAAAGTGGGCCAATTTCGTCAATCTATCAACAATAACCCAGATTGAATCTTTCTTACTCGGCGTCAACGGCAACCCAGATACGAAATCCATTGTAACTCGATCCCACTTCCACTCAGGTATCATAATCAGTTGGAGTAGTCCCGATGGCACCTGATGCTCGACTTTCACTTGTTGACATATCAAACACTTCGACACATAATCTGAAATATCTCGTTTCATACCATGCCACCAATAATGCTGTCTCAGGTCGTTATACATCTTCGTACTACCCGGGTGAATCGATAATCTACTATTATGAGCTTCATCACAAATCATTCGAATCAACTCAGGGTTCTTAGGCACACATATCTGATTCTTAAACCGTAGATATCCCTCAACATCTAACTGGAAATCTGAATTAATACTCGAGCCACATTGACTCCTTTTTGCTATTAAGTCATTATCAACTTCTTGAACTTCGCAAATTTGTTATACGAACAGTGGTCTCGCTTTCAATTCTGCAATAATCACCCATCATCAGTCATAGCTATATCTGTATTCATTGCACGCAGAGCAAATAATGACTTCCGGCTGAGTGCATCAGCCACCACATTAGCTTTCCCCGGGTGATAATCAATCACGAGCTTGTAATATTTCAAGAGCTCCAACCATCGTCGTTGTCTCAAATTCAGATCCTTCTGAGTCATTAAATATTTTAGACTCATGTGATCTGAATAGACATGACATTTTTCACTGAATAGATAATAATGCCATATTTTCAAAGCAAAAACTATGGCGGCCAACTCAAGGTCGTGCGTCGGATAGTTCTTTTCATGCGGCTTCAACTGTCTCGAGGCGTAGGCTACAACTTTACCCTCCTGCATCAAAACACAGCCCAGCCCATTTAAGGATACATCGCTAAAGATAACGAACTCTTTGCCGACTGGGTGAACAAGCACTAGAGCTTACATTGCAAGTTTTTAGGTGATCAAAACTCTTCTGGCACCTTTCTAACCACTCGAATTTAACATCTTTCTGTAATAGCTTTTTCATCGGTACGGCTATCATAGAAAACCCTTTCACGAAGCGTCTATAATATCTGGCAAGTCCCAAAAAGCTACGAACCTCAGAAACATTTCGCGGAGGTTTCCAATCAAGTATAGCCAAAACTTTACTCGGGTCAACTCGAATACCCGATGCTGAAACAACATGCCCCAGGAAGCTAACTTCATTCAACCAAAACTCACATTTGCTGAATTTCGCGTACAACTGCTTATCATGCAAAATCTGTAACACAAGTCTCAAATGCTCGGCATGCTCAGTTTCGTCGCGTGAATAAATCAAAATGTCATCTATGAATACAACCACAAACCGATCTAGATATGGTCTAAATACCCGATTCATCAGATCCATGAAAACAAAAGGGGCATTAGTGAGTCCAAACGGCATCACTAAGAACTCGTAATGGCCGTATCTCGTCCGAAAAGCAATCTTTGGTACATTCGAGTCTCTAACTCGTAGCTGATAGTAACCTGACCTCAGATCAATTTTTTAAAATACCGAAGCTCCCTTAAGCTGATAAAATAAATCATCGATACGTGGCAACGGATATTTATTCTTTATAGTCACTTTATTGAGTTGTCGATAATTGATGCACATTCTCAAAGTTCTGTCCTTCTTTTTCACAATCAAGGCTGGCGTACCCCAGGGTGAGAAACTCGATCGAGTAAAACCTTTGTCTGTCAATTCTTGCAACTGAGCTTTCAAATCTTTTAATTCGGTTGGTGTCATTCTATACGGAGCTATCGAAATCGGAGTTGTCCCTGGCACTAACTCAATACCAAACTCTACCTCCCGAATAGGTGGCAATCCCGGCAATTCATCTGGGAACATATCTTGATACTCACAAACAATTGGTACAGATTCAATCTTCTTTTCGGTTACTTTGCTATCAATCACATACGCAAGATAAGCTTCGCAATCCTTTCTCAAATGCTGTCGAGCCAACATAAAATATATCACTACTGGTAGCCCATTCAATTCCGCAGATTCAATTCGAATTATCTCATTATTCTGACACTGCAAATCAATAGTCTTTTGTCTGTAATTCACTACTGCATCGTGTACAGTTAACCAATCCATACCGAGGATAATATCAAACTCGTCAAATGGTAGCAACATCAGATCGGCCGGAAAACATGAGTCTCGAATCATTAAAGGGAAATTCTTGCACACTCTATCAACTAGCACACACCGACCCAGGGGGTTCAAAACCCGAATCACAAACTCAGCAGACACAACAGGTAGAATCTTGCTGGATACTAATGTTTCACACACATACGAATGAGTTAAACTAGGATCAATCAGAGCAATTACACTAGTATTAGAGAGAGTGAATATACCAATGATGACATCAGGAGATAAAGCCTCCTCTCTGGCACGAATAGCATAGGCTCTAGCCGGCACACGGGCCTCTGATCTAATAGCCACATCCAAAGTCCCTTTTTGAGTGCTGCTCCTACCTCTCACATTACGAGATGGTTTACCTCTAACTGCAGTGCTGCTCGGTCTCGTACTCTGAGCAATATCCTTTTCAGCTGTCTCCGGGCAATCCCGAATAAAATGATCTTGTGAACCACACTTGTAGCAAGTGCGACTATTAAATTTTCCCTAACATTCACCAAAATACCGTTTGCCACAATGTTGACACTCGGGCTTATTCGGTCGAGTGTTGCCAACACTAGCAATTGAGGTAGCCCATGAACTCACTGGTGGTCGTTCTCGTATAGAGATCCCTGTGTTAGCTTTGTATCGGCTACTATCATTCTTGAACTTCTTGGATGATGTTTGAGGAAATTTACCCGCTGATCTCTTTCGGAAGTCTCTAGCTTCAAACTCGGCTTTCCATTTTTCTTTCCCCAGCTTTTCTACTTTACAAGCTCGCTCAACAAGTATCACGAACTCATTTATTTCAAGTATGCCAACCAATAATTATATATCTTCGTTTATCCCTTCTTCGAATCTTCGGCACATAGTAGCCTCAGATGAAACACACTCACGAGCATAGCGACTAAGTCTCACAAACTTACGCTCATACTCAGATACGATCATACGACCCTGTTTAAGCTCGAGAAATTCCTTGCGTTTCGAATCTATGAATCGCTGGCTGATGTATTTCTTACGAAACTCCATATGAAAGAAGTCCTAGGTAATTCGTTTCTTTGGAACAACCGATACGAGAGTGTTCCACAAATAGTAGGCAGAATCTCGTAACAAAGATATAGCGCACTTCAAGCACTCATCAGGTGTGCAAGATAATTCATCGAAAACACGAATGGTATTATCAAGCCGAAATTCAGCTCGTTCAGCATCATCATAATCTTCGGCTCTGAACTCTTGAGCCTCGTGTTTTCTAATTCTGTCAACTGGAGGCTTGCTTACTCTTTCAGGATTAACAATCGGGGGTACCACCGATACTACTGGGGAGTATTTGATTCGGGGTTGTTGAAGCAGTAGGATTGGTCCGAATATATTCGTTGAACCAATCATTCATCATGCTATAGAAGGCTTGTTTAGCCCCCTCATCAGGATTACTCGCAGCTGGTCGAGATTCATCCGGCGCGGTCCCTTACATGGGAACGGTCGCCACACTCTCGACATCGTCAGCTATAGCTCGCTCGGGATCAGGATCCAATTACTATATGAAGGACGAGAACACAATTCACTGTCAGAAGTCATCACACTATCACATTATAAAATATGGCATGTATAGCTAGACTCGGACGTCCTACGTTAGTCCGAGAACAGACTAAACCGTAGCTCTGATACCAATCAAATGTAACACCCCTAACCCATATCCGTAGCCAAATTAAGGTTACGAGGCATTACTCGGCCAAACACAAAACAATGCACTTTTATAAAATCAAGCAAAACACTATTCATTTGGTCATTTAAAAGCAAAGACCGATTAGGCATATGGTAATTATTCATTTATTTCATTTCTATAATCGACATTACATTCAATCATATATCATTTCTGAACATAAGCATTACTTTCGCTTATGTACATTTCTCATTTCAATACCACATACGATTATACCATAAATATAAATATCAAACCAACTCATTTATCTCATAGTTGCTTATCACATTCGGCAATGAACACTACATATATATATACCATCATAAGCACACTTTAGCACTCATTTCCCATGACCGAATATGCCATAGCACTCAATAGAAAATTTAGACTCCAAACTAGATCAAATCATGGCCAAATATTTCATTTTCAATAACTTGACATACGGTACATCAATATAATTGTACATATGTTCATCCAATTACCTTATTATACTATATGCATTACTCAAAATCATAAACATGCATTCGTACATGCCACATATATTTATTATCAAGGTATAAAATTTCCAAAAATGCTTACCACAAAACCCTACATACCTAAGCACTATAATCAAACTTGATAATTTTAAACCAACTCATCACATAGTAATATGCCATTCATAATCTCATGAAACATACCTACTCAAATAAAGCTATATTCAAAACTGAAATTTCATAAACATATATATACTAACTCAAACATATTCACTCAATTCATGGATAGAAGTGAAGCCATTTTCGCATGGCATTATATACATCAAATTCAAAATATAAGCTCAAAAGAGTAGTTTAGCCTATACATGCCATAGTTCTCATAGTTTAACTCATCAAAAGAGTACCAAAGATAGTCGATAGTGTGATTGACTTTGACGATGAATCCCCGAGCTCGAGCTTCGACTTTAAGATCTATAAAATAGTAAAATAAACACATAAAGTAAGCTTATATAGCTTAGTAAGTTTTAAGCATTGGTAAAATATACAATTAATCATCTATCTAAATTAAATCAATCCAACTTGACATCAACGACCTCGTAAATACAAATACATATAGCATGATATCATTCAACCATTACCAAATTCAATAGGTCTCAAAACCCAATATTAATATACCATTTATCCATTTCAAACAAGCTCGAATATTTAGGATCACATCTCAATACTATAATTTTATGTACAAGAGTAACTTACCTCATTAGTATCAAATTACTCAATTAACATGCATCACTTACCTATGTATCACTTTTCGGATATCTCGATTCATTGGTTTACGACTTTGTAAGATCCGTAAATCCGTACATATAGTGCAATTCAAGTAACGTATCGCATACTTAGTGCCGTTACTAGTAATGTATCGCACACTTAGTGCCATTACTATTTTACCGTACACATAGTGCCATTTATTAGTAATGTATCGCACACTTAGTGCCATTACTATTTTACCACACACATAGTGCCATTTATTAGTAATGTATCGCACACATAGTGCCATTACTATTTTACCACACACATAGTGCCATTTATTAGTAATGTATCGCACACATAGTGCCATTACTATTTTACCACACACATAGTGCCATTTATTAGTAATGTATCGCACACTTAGTGCCATTACTATTTTACTGCACACATAGTGCCATTTATTATTAATGTATTGCACACGTAGTGCCACTCAACCGATTTCGCACACAGTGCTTGGTATTTAAGCTCGCACACATAGTGCCCTTTAATCAATCTTTCCTTTGTTCTTCAAAACATTTATAATTCAATTCTCATTCATACATACACATAATCTAAAATGTTCCACACCAACTCAATTTGCCTTTATCACATACCATTACATTTAGCATATCCAATATACATATATCTATCCATAGTATACATCTCTCTCTCTCATTTCATAATCATATTTAACTATTTCTTTATTCATGCTTATACTCCATCAACTCAATTAATCAACAATTACACTTATATATATTTATGCCAACTTTACATTCGGCTAACATATATATATTTCATTTCTTTTCATGTTACATTCGGCAATAAGGGGTTTAGCATGCTTAATATTTTTATTCATTTGCACATTAATATATATTCAAATCCATTTCGTCCAACTGCTTAAAAACTTACCTCAGAAGTCGTCGGTTTAGGATTTCCTGGCTATTCGTTTAACTTTGTTTTTCCCCGATCCGATCCCGATTCTTTTCTTTCTTGATCTAAATAATTTCAAAATGAGCTCATTCAAATAGAATTTCATTCATTTTAGCCCAAAACACATAGTTGAACAATTTACCAATTTATCCCTAACATTTTGCACTTTTACAATTTAATCAAATTTTCACAAAACACAAAATATGCTAAAATTACATATTTTAAGCTAGGGCCGAATGTTCACTAAGCTTATACAAGTCCCCATATTTCATAAATTCTACAATCTAGCCCCTCAATTTACTATTTTTGAAATTTAGTCCTAAATACTCAATTTAATCAAAATTTCCAACACAAAATTTAATAATCTAACACATATATTTATTTAAAATCATCAACCATCACAAAACATAAGCATTCATCAATGGTCGAATATTAAACATGCATCAAATTCAAAAATTCCAACATGGGTCGAGTAGTATTCAAAGCAATGATCTCAAAAACGTAAAAATTATCAAAAACCGAACTCAATTACTAACCTTAATCAAACATGCAAGTGCCGAATGTTTTGAGACCTTAAACTTCTTTCTTTTCTCTTTTGTTTCGGTTGAAGAAAGATGAACATGCATGTGTTCTTTTTCTTTTTATGTTTTATTTATTATATGATTATAATAATATTATAATATATTATAACATAACATATAATTTCATTATGAAAAATGCATGGTGCCGTCCACTAACCCATTAAAAATGGACAATTTTCAACATAAGTCCTCCCTTATATAAAGGCACATTAATTTAACCACTCAATCAAGCAATAAGGCTACTTTTACCACTTATGCGATTTAGTCATTTTCTTTAAATTGAACACACAAACGGACAAATTAACCCACGATATTTTAACACATGCTCAAAAATATATCATAGATATCAAATATAATATAATAATATTTTTCTAACTCAGATTCGTGGTCCCGAAACCACCGTTCCGATTAGGGGCAAAATCGGGCTGTTACAGGAGGACTCGATGGTGACCACAGTTTTTGGACTTTTACGATTTATAATTTATGATTTGCGGTTTATTTGGATGTAATTTTGAGGACTATGGCTTAAATTTGATTTTTATTTATTTTTATGGATTTATAACTACTAGACGTAGGAAAACTCGGTTTTTAAAAAGGCAAAGTTTTCTCTGAACACACGATTTACTCAAAAAAAATTTTAAAGCTTTTGCAATGAATTATGTTTAAAACAACCGACTAAACGAGTAAGGTTTGGAATTAAGAAGAGATAAAAAAAGTAATTAAATGGAAACTTAGCTTTCAACACGCTATCATGTGACTTCGCTAGATTTGGCCATAACGTCTAGGCCGGATTTGGGGTGTTACAATGTTAGACTTAAAGGGTGAATATTCTGGATTAATCATCTCCGCCCCATTTGCATCGCATTGCATCACCAGATTTACATGCTTAGAAAAATTCAAACCATCTATTTTTTTATTCAGTGATTCCACTTGGCTTGCCAACATTGCAACTGCCTTTATAGTTAAAACACTGGTTGCTTTCATCAGTTTTGTTCTCATAACTTGCCATTGATGGTTATTCAATGATATTTCTTCAATAAACTCTTAAGCGTCCTTGGGTGTTTTATTATCCAGTGTTCCACCAGCTGCTGCATCAATTAATTACCTAGTTGATGGATTCAAACCGTTGTAAAAGATTTGAACTTGTAACCATAAAGGTAACCTATGATGAGGGCACCTTCTCAAAAGATCCTTCAATCTCTCTCATGCACATATTGTAACACCCCAAACCCGGACAAGACACCACGCCCGAATCTGGTATGTTACGGGGAAGAACGTCTTTGAGTGGCAGATTTTTTCGTTTAGAAGTGGGGTGAAAACATAGTGAATTTGAGGAAAGTTGAGTAGGCTTGTTTGGTTAGATTTTTGAAAACTTATCCAAGTATAAAGTTAAAACGAGTTGATTTCATTTAGTACTTCCAATAGTTTCTTAGTGCCATTTTGAAACCTTTTAGACTTAGTAGCAAATCGAGTTTGATTTAAAAATCATTTGAGTTTATTGAATAACGAAACATAGCGAGATACCCGATGGTATATTTTAAAACACATTGCGATATAATTTTGAAAACGTTGTCTTTCCAAGTTTTAGTAAAATTTCATGCCAAGTTATTTGTTAAGCAGGTTGAGAATCTAATTAAAACCTACCCATCATAAAACATAATTTAAAGGCCTTTTACAAATCAAAATTAAAACCCAAGTAATGATAATTAAACTAAAGTACCCAAATGATGGAGTTGGAGTAAAACTTTATTAAGCATGGCATGAGCACCCGAGTCCATCCGGCTCCATGTCCGCGTCACGAGTCACCTGAAATGTCAAAGGAGAGGGTGAGTCGAGTGACTCGATGCATAAATCCGCTCCCGATGAAACAACATGCTAACACACATCATACATAGCAACATAATTAATGCAACCCGATCCTAACCATCCGTATCTCCTTTTTCTACCCCATGTGGTACCAAACCACCTTTGGTGGTGCCAAACCACTGGTGACATATAGTCACAATGTGTTACCAAAACACTGGTGTCCCAAAGACACAATGTGCTACCCAAGCCTTGGTGACCGTAGTCACGATAATCGAATGATGGGGCCAACCCATCGTGTGATACCCAATCACTAGTGAGGGCGATCCCATATCTCAAAGTGGGGCCAACCCACGGTGGTGTTACCCACAGGGGACAAGTCGCAATGAGGTGCCCAACCTCACGGTGTCCCAAAGACACAAATGTGCTACCACGGCCTTTGGTGACCGTAGTCACGATAATCGAATGATGGGGCCAACCCATCGTGTGATACCCAATCACTAGCGAGCGATCCCATATCTCATGTGGGGCCAACCCACGGTGGTGTTAACCACGGGGACAAGTCGCAATGAGGTGCCCAACCTCTGGTGTCCCAAAGACATAAATGTGCTACCAAAAGCATTGGTGACCGTAAGTAGTCACGATAATCGAATGATGGGGCCAACCCATCGTGTGATACCCAATCACTAGCGAGACGATCCCATATCTCATGTGGGGCCAACCCACGGCGGTGTTAACCACGGGGACAAGTCGCAATGAGGTGCCCAACCTCACGGTGTCCCAAAGACACAAATGTGCTACCAAAGCACCTTTGGTGACCCAAAGTCACAAAGTGTGTTACCAAAACTTTGGTGCTCGTCGACAAGATATCATGCTCCCTCCACTCATATCACCCATCAACATACCATACTCATGTAATCATGCATATCATACAAGTCATGCATATCATGCTAATATGTTTAACTCATGCCCCATATCACATACATACATAGTCATGATACCATATAGATCATCAGTAATCTAGCAACAATACTGACTTACCCGGATACGCACACATACCCCATTTGGGTATCCAATGATCCATCATCTTTGTCATAGTTTTTAATAGGCAAACAGGTTTAATAACAATATTACTAAGCATAGTGTGTTAGTTTACACACGGTAAAGCGCAACCTTTAATACTAAAAGAAACGATCTAAAGCTCCTGGTATCCTTGATCCTACAATCGGCCAAATAGAAGTTAGACATCTAACATTCGGCCAACACCAGTTAACCAAAGGGGTTAATATCGAACCCTTACCTTTAAGATGATTTGGTTTCCTACCAAATCCGAATCAAACAATGATTCTCCTTTAGCAATCGGCTACACCATAAAAGATGAACAGTTAAACCTTAATAATCTTGACTCAATCGAAACCAAAAGATTGAACGATTAAAGCCAATACCAAACACTTACCACCACCACTATTTACCAATCGGTTACTAGAGTAGAACTCCTCTTGGTTACTTTCACTATCCAAAGACCCTATATGAAAAAGGTTAAACAAGTGATTAACTCACTTCCATCTACAACCATCATAGGCTTTGAACAAACCGCAATCAATATAATACTTGAGATGAGAGAGATGGCCATTCGGCCAACCACTTACCCCAACACCAACCACCAAGATTTTCGCCACAAGAAACCCCTAGAAGAGAAAGGAAATTCGGCTTCAAACACCCGAGAGAAAGAGGAAAACGGCTAGAGTTTTGGAAGTAGAAACAGAGGGGATGTGATTCAAGAAGAAAAGAAATCGGAAATAAAAGTTTAGAAGGGAGAAAGGAAAGATTCGGTCTAACCCCAAGGAAGGAAAACACCAAAAGAGATGGAAGGAAGAGGGTGATATTCGGCCTATGCTCAAAGAAAAAGAAACAAAAGTTTTGGCTAAGAGAAAGCGCAAATTCGGCACAAGGGTTGTAGAAATAAAGAAAATATGAGAGGAAAATGATGGCTAGTTTCGATCTACTCAAATGAACAAGAAGAGAGACATGTAAGGGACATTCGGCTTAATCAAAGAATATTGAGAAAACAACACAAAAATTCGGCAAGCCTTAGAGAGGTTTTGATTTTCGGGTTGCTTTTGGCAAAAAGAAAAGAAATGGCTCACAAATGCTTTTGGCCGAAAAATGCACAAAATGGGAAGTGCATTTCGGCACCCCTCACTTCCCCTTACCAAACCGTCCACACTCCCACATCAACACCCCACAAAATCGGCCAAAAATCCCCCCCATTCACTCCACTCCCCACATTCAAACAACAAGACCAAGTCTTCCTCCTAAACTCACTCTCCTCCCACCATTTGAACGGTTTGACCAAGTCCAAAGAAGAATCCCACTTGCCTTCTACCTCTTCCTCCATGCCGTCCAAAATGGGAACCAAAATGGGAGCTCTACGACTTGAACTGGACCTCCTCACCGGAAGATGACGCCACACCAAGCTCCCAAGTGACGCATGCCTTGCCACTCCACCAACTTTCTTTTGTGCTCAAGAACACCACATAATATTCATATACCCTGACTTCATCAACTCCTCTTACTTAAGCCTAAAAACAAAAAGTTTCCCACCTACTCAGACGTACCCCTAGTCTACAATTAAGCCCCTAAGACACCAAAATAGCCACATAGCAAGCCAACACATGCAAAACATGCCATAATAAAAATAGCCCCTAACAGGGATATTACGGTTCTACCCCCTTAAAATAATTTCGACCTCGAAATTACACGATCAAAAGAGTTGCGGGTATTCTTTGTCTCATCATATCCTCGGGTTCCCACGTCGCTTCTTCCACGCCATGATTCCGCCAAAGAACCTTAACCAAAGGCACAGACTTTTTGCGCAGAACTTTCACATCTCGCTCAAGAATCTGCACAGGTTCCTCTTCCATGGTCAAATCTGGATTTACCTCGATCTCCTCCATTGCTACCACATGCGACGGATCTGAACGATAACGTCAAAGCATCGAAGCGTGGAACACGTCGTGAATCTGACTAAGCTCTGCTGGCAACTCAAGTTGATACGCCACTGGTCCAACTCGTCTCAGAACCTTGTACGGCCCAATGAACCTCGGACTTAGCTTGCCTTTCTTCCCGAACCTCAACACCTTCTTCCAAGGCGATACCTTCAGAAAACTCGATCCCCACAACGAACTCTATATCTCTTCGCTTAAGATCGGCATAAGACTTACTGCGGTCCAAGCTTCCTTCAATCTAGATTGAATCGCTTAACCTTGTCTTCGGTCTCGGCAACCAACTCGGGTCCCAACAAGCGGCGTTCACCTAACTCCGTCCAACACGTAGGTGGCGACACTTCCTACCATACAACGCCTCATACGGTGCCATCTTGATGCTCGCTTGATAACTGTTGTTGTAGGCAAACTCAGCTAATGGTAGAAACTCCTCCCAACTACCTCTGAAATCCAAGATACAACCTCTCAGCATATCCTCTAAGACCTGAATAACCCTTTCTGATTGACCGTCAGACTGCGGGTGAAAAGCCGTCTTTGAAATCCAAGCGAGTACCCGAGCACGATGCGGTGCCTTCCGAACCTTGGCGTGAATCGGGATCCCTATCCGAGATTATCGAAGCGCACGCCGTGCAACCTCACTATCTCGACACATACGGCCCGCTAGCTTCTGAAGTGAGTAGTCAACCCTCACCGGAATAAAGTGAGCTGATTTAGTCAGTCGATCCACCACTACCCAAACTGAATCTTTCTTGCTTGGCGTAAGCGGTAACCCACTGACGAAATCCATGGTTATCCTTTCCCACTTCCACTGAGGAATCTTCACAGGCTGAAGCAAACCCGACGGCGACTGATGTTCAGCCTTGACCTGCTGACAAGTCAAACACTTCCCAACAAACTCTGTCACCTCCTTCTTCAAGCCAGGCCACCAAAACTGCTCTCTAAGACCCCTATACATCTTGCTACCTCCAGGATGCATAGCATGAGGACTGCTATGTGCGTCCTGAAGAATCTTCTGCCTCGACTCAACATCTTTAGGCATACAAGCCTTACCACGAAAAACACAGAACCCCATCACGGACAAGTTGTAACCCTCCAAACCACCATTCTGCACTTGCAACCTTCGCGCACTCAGAACCTCATCCAATAACTGTTTCTCTCTGATCTGCTCAACCCAAGTAGGCTTAACCTGCAACTCTACCAGAATACCCCCATCGTCATACAAACTCAAATGGGCGAACAAAGCTCTTAAATCCGAGACAACCTTGCGACTCAGCGCGTCGACCACCACGTTAGCCTTGCGGATGATACTCAATCGAGCAGTCATAATCTTTCAAACCTTTCGACCCATCTGCGCGCCTCAAATTCAAATCCTTACGAGTCGGTAGATACTTCGGACTCTTGTGATCCGTGTAGACTATCGATCTCTCTCCGTACAAGTAGTGCCTCCAAATCTTTAAAGCGAAGACTACGTTGCTAGCTCCAAATCGTGCGTCGGATAATTGACCTCATGTGGCCTCGGTGCCGAGAAGCGTAAGCCACAACCTTACCTTCTTGCATCGGTACACAACCCAAGCCCGTATGTGACGCGTCGCAATAGATCGTGAATTCCTTACCGACCTCAAAGTTGAATTAGAACAGGAGCCTCGGTCAAAATCTTCTTTAACTTGTCGAAGCTTTCCTGCTTTGTTTCCCAGTCCATACAAACGAAACTTTTTCCTCGGCAACTTGGTCATCGTATTTGCTATCAACGAGAAACCCTCAACAAACCTTGGTGAGTACCCGCCAAACCAGAAAACTCGAATCTCACCATCGACTTAGGCGGCTTCCAATCCAAAAGCGCCTCAATCTTACGAGGATCTACTCGAATCCTCCTCACCGACACTACATGACCCAAGAAAGTCACTTCTCTAAGCCGAACTCGCACTTGCGAACTTAGCATAGAGTCGCTTTTCTCTCAAAATCTGCAACACCACTCGCAAATGCTTATCATGCTCTTCCTCGTCGCCTTGAGTACACCAAGATGTCGTCTATGAAAACCACGATTTAACCGATCCGGATCTTCTTTGAAACACCCTATTCATCATGTCCATAAACGTGCTGCGGTGTGTTAGTCACCCGAATGGCATTACGAGAAATTTGTAGTGCCCATACCGAGTCCAAACGCTGTTTTTTATGGATATCCGCCTCCTTAACCTTTAATCGGTGATACCCGGACCTCAAGTCGATCTTGAAAATACCGCAGCACCCTTCGGTGATCAAACAAATCATCTATCCGTGGCAGCGGATACTTGTTTTTAATCGTCGGCTTGTTCAATGGCGGTAGTCTATACACATCCGCATCGTGCCATCTTTCTTCTTGACAAAGAGTACCGCGCACTTACCGCGGCGAAACACTTGGCCTAATAAAACCTCGATCCAATAACTCACGGATCTCGAGCCTTAAGCTCCACCAATTCCTTTGGCGCCATCCTATACGAGCAATAGACACCAGCGCGATTCAGGTAACAGATCAATCCCGAACTCCACCTCGCGATCCGGCGGCAAACACGGAAGCTCCTCGGGAAAAACATCGAGAAACTCCTTAACAGTGCGAACCTTCTCCACAGGACTCCTTAGCCTCCAAGGCATACACATGAACTACATACGCTTCCTGACCCTTCACGACCATCTTCTGCGCTTTCAAAGCGGATACCACATTTGATAAGTAATCCCTCCTATTACCTATCATAGCCACCTCTTCACCCTCGACCGTCTTAAGAACCATGCGCTTGGCCGCGCAATCCAACCTCGCCTGGTACTTGACCAACCAATCCATCCCAAGAATCAGATCGAACTCCCCAAACGGCAGTTCCATCAGATCAGCAGCAAACACTACCCCTTGGAGTTCTAAGGGTACCTCTCTAAGCAGTTTATCTACTACTACAGAGTGACCTAGAGGGCTAATCACGGTCATCCGCCTAGAAGATATTTGAGTCTAAATCCATGGTCTCTACTATACTCATCGGCAACATAAGAGTGCGTTGAACCCACATCAATCAAAGCAGTATAAGGAGAACCAAAAATCAAAAACGTACTCGGTTATGACGTCCGGTGCGTCGCCCTCCTCTCGGCGCCTCGCAGCATACACTAATCCCGGTGTCTAGCATCGAGCTACTCGCACCTCTCGCCGGTGCTCCACGGCCCGACGAACCATTACCACCTCTGCCATTACCACGGCCCCTCTGCGGTGGCGGTCCATTACCCGAATCCCGATTACGGCCTGTCTCTCGATCGAATCCTGGCCAACCTACGCGGACAATCCCTCACACGATGCTCCAGAGAACCACACTCGAAGCAACCTTTCCCTCCGGTCCAGCAGCCACCCCAATGAGATTTCCCCCACACCGATCACATCTGCGGCGGTCCACGCCTAGCAAACAACAAACCTAGCAGCGGTGGTTCGTCCCACTCGGTCTAGCCCTCTCTCTGCGGGTTACCCGACGATCCAGAAGACCCAAAGCTCCTTTTATGCCTATTTCTCGTCCATGCCTTGTCTCGCGACTCCTTAACCCCTCGGCTACCTTAGCCTTCTCAACTAAGACAAGAACTCGCGCTCCTGGCGAGGAGCAATCAGTGACCTCAAGTCGTCTCGCATGAGACCATCCTCGAAACGAACACACCTCTCATGCTCGGTGGCCACAATGCCCTCGGCATACCTACTCACCAGGAACTCACCTCGTACTCGTAAAAGCATTTACTCCCTGAACAAGCCTCGAAATGCCTTCCGTTGGGAGTCAATATAACTAGCTCCGATGTACTTCTTTTGATATGCACACGAAATAATCCCATGTTAGATCCTCTGCGCCGCACATCGTCTCGAACCGTGAGCCACCACCGATATGACTCATCCCGGAGAAGCGATACGATGCCCTTCCGCCTTCTTCGGTTGTCAAGTCCAGATCATCCATGATCCGCTCGGTTGCCTCCGGCCAATACTCGGCGATCTTTGGGAGCAACACCGAAACACCTCGGAAGAATTCGGCCCCATTTGCCGAAGTCGCCAGTACGCATTTCCTAACTCACGAACCACCACTACGCGGCTACTCTTTCTAACACTCGCAAAGATCGCTGTGACACTGCGTCGTCGCCCCGGCCCGGTCTTGGAACTCACCACCTCCGGTGGTGGCGAAACCAGTATCTCATTTTCGAACCACGACCGGATCCTACGGGCTCGAAAGCAGTCATCCTACCACGACCTCGCCCACGACCACGTCCACCTCTAGTGCTCATGACTAATCCTTCTACGATTCGATTAAGAATTTTTATGCATCAGTATTTATTTCACTTGTTAAAAAGCAAGTCTTATGAATATTTAGGAGGATTTGTTCTCGCGAGTTCACAGAATCCTATCAGTTTCAATCTCTAAGTAGTATACTATTGCTATTCATCACATCATATCACATCCAAAGTCAATTCACAAGCAATAGTACGGTACTTACAGGCGAATCGGTGCCGGAGACTCGGTGCCATGCCTTCCAAACCTTACTTTAAGCATAAAAACTAACAAAACAACCTTTTGAAAACATTTTGGGCCTCAGGCCCACAGCCGAGCTTTTGAACCTGGCTCTGGTACCACAATTGTAACACCCCAAACCCGGACAAGACACCACGCGCCGAACGGTATGTTACGGGAAGAACGTCTTTGAGTGGGCGATTTTTTTTTCGTTTAGAAGTGGGGTGAAAACATAGTGAATTTGAGGAAAGTTGAGTAGGCTTGTTTGGTTAGATTTTTGAAAACTTATCCAAGTATAAAGTTAAAACGAGTTGATTTCATTTAGTACTTCCAATAGTTTCTTAGTGCCATTTTGAAACCTTTTAGACTTAGTAGCAAATCGAGTTTGATTTAAAAATCATTTGAGTTTATTGAATAACGAAACATAGCGAGATACCCGATGGTATATTTTAAAACACATTGCGATATAATTTTGAAAAGCGTTGTCTTTCCAAGTTTTAGTAAAATTTCATGCCAAGTTATTTGTTAAGCGAGTTGAGAATCTAATTAAAACCTACCCATCATAAAACATAATTTAAAGGCCTTTTACAAATCCAAATTAAAACCCAAGTAATGATAATTAAACTAAAGTACCCAAATGATGGAGTTGGAGTAAAACTTTATTAAGCATGGCATGAGCACCCGAGTCCATCCCGGCTCCATGTCCGCGCTCTACGAGTCACCTGAAATGTCAAAGGAGAGGGTGAGTCGAGTGACTCGATGCATAAATCCCGCTCCCGATGAAACAACATGCTAACACACATCATACATAGCAACATAATTAATGCAACCCGATCCTAACCATCCGTATCTCCTTTTTCTACCCCATGTGGTACCAAACCACTGGTGGTGCTAAACCACCTGGTGACATATAGTCACAATGTGTTACCAAAAACACTGGTGTCCCAAAGACACAATGTGCTACCCAAGCACTGGTGACCGTAGTCACGATAATCGAATGATGGGGCCAACCCATCGTGTGATACCCAATCACTAGCAGACGATCCCATATCTCAAAGTGGGGCCAACCCACGGTGGTGTTACCCACAGGGGACAAGTCGCAATGAGGTGCCCAACCTCCGGTGTCCCAAAGACACAAATGTGCTACCAAAGCACTTTGGTGACCGTAGTCACGATAATCGAATGATGGGGCCAACCCATCGTGATACCCAATCACTAGCAGACGATCCCATATCTCATGTGGGGCCAACCCCACGGTGGTGTAAACCACGGGGACAAGTCGCAATGAGGTGCCCAACCTCTGGTGTCCCAAAGACACAAATGTGCTACCAAAGCACTGGTGACCGTAGTCACGATAATCGAATGATGGGGCCAACCCATCGTGTGATACCCAATCACTAGCAGACGATCCCATATCTCATGTGGGGCCAACCCACGGCGGTGTTAACCACAGGGACAAGTCGCAATGAGGTGCCCAACCTCTGGTGTCCCAAAGACACAAATGTGCTACCAAAGCACTGGTGACCCAAAGTCACAAAGTGTGTTACCAAAACACTGGTGCTCGTCAGCACAAGATATCATGCTCCCTCCACTCATATCACCCATCAACATACCATACTCATGTAATCATGCATATCATACAAGTCATGCATATCATGCTAATATGTTTAACTCATGCCCCATATCACATACATACATAGTCATGATACCATATAGATCATCAGTAATCTAGCAACAATACTGACTTACCCGGATACGCACACATACCCCATTTGGGTATCCAATGATCCATCATACTGTCATAGTTTTTAATAGGCAAACAGGTTTAATAACAATATTACTAAGCATAGTGTGTTAGTTTACACACCTGGTAAAGCGCAACCTTTAATACTAAAAGAAACGATCTAAAGCTCCTGGTATCCTTGATCCTACAATCGGCCAAATAGAAGTTAGACATCTAACATTCGGCCAACACCAGTTAACCAAAGGGGTTAATATCGAACCCTTACCTTTAAGATGATTTGGTTTCCTACCAAATCCGAATCAAACAATGATTCTCCTTTAGCAATCGGCTACACCATAAAAGATGAACAGTTAAACCTTAATAATCTTGACTCAATCGAAACCAAAAGATTGAACGATTAAAGCCAATACCAAACACTTACCACCACCACTATTTACCAATCGGTTACTAGAGTAGAACTCCTCTTGGTTACTTTCACTATCCAAAGACCCTATATGAAAAAGGTTAAACAAGTGATTAACTCACTTCCATCTACAACCATCATAGGCTTTGAACAAACCGCAATCAATATAATACTTGAGATGAGAGAGATGGCCATTCGGCCAACCACTTACCCCAACACCAACCACCAAGAATTCGCCACAAGAAACCCCTAGAAGAGAAAGGAAATTCGGCTTCAAACACCCAGAGAAAGAGGAAAAACGGCTAGAGTTTTGGAAGTAGAAACAGAGGGGATGTGATTCAAGAAGAAAAAGAAATCGGAAATAAAAGTTTAGAAGGGAGAAAGGAAAGATTCGGTCTAACCCCAAGGAAGGAAAACACCAAAAGAGATGGAAGGAAGAGGGTGATATTCGGCCTATGCTCAAAGAAAAAGAAACAAAAGTTTTGGCTAAGAGAAAACTGCAAATTCGGCACAAGGGTTGTAGAAATAAAGAAAATATGAGAGGAAAATGATGGCTAGTTTCGATCTACTCAAATGAACAAGAAGAGAGACATGTAAGGGACATTCGGCTTAATCAAAGAATATTGAGAAAACAACACAAAAATTCGGCAAGCCTTAGAGAGGTTTTGATTTTCGGGTTGCTTTTGGTAAAAAAGAAAAGAAATGGCTCACAAATGCTTTTGGCCGAAAAATGCACAAAATGGGAAGTGCATTTGGCACCCCTCACTTCCCTTACCAAACCGTCCACACTCCCACATCAACACCCCACAAAATCGCCAAAAATCCCCCATTCACTCCACTCCCCACATTCAAACAACAAGACCAAGTCTTCCTCCTAAACTCACTCTCCTCCCACCATTTGAACGGTTTGACCAAGTCCAAAGAAGAATCCCACTTGCCTTCTACCTCTTCCTCCATGCCGTCCAAAATGGGAACCAAAATGGGAGCTCTACGACTTGAACTCTGGACCTCCCTCACCTGAAGATGACGCCACACCAAGCTCCCAAGTGACGCATGCCTTGCCACTCCACTAACTTTCTTTTGTGCTCAAGAACACCACATAATATTCATATACCCCAGCTTCATCAACTCCTCTTACTTAAGCCTAAAAACAAAAAGTTTCCCACCTACTCAGACGTACCCCTAGTCTACAATTAAGCCCCTAAGACACCAAAATAGCCACATAGCAAGCCAACACATGCAAAACATGCCATAATAAAAATAGCCCCTAACCCGGGATATTACACATATAATCTCTCCAAATCAATTTGAGCAAAAGAAGAGGTATCATTCCTCAACTTAGCTGTTTAGCGAGTGGGAAGTACTTCGAAAGAAACTTTTCAATCATCTGATCCCAAGTCGTGATAGAGCCTCGTGGCAATAAATTTAACCACTATTTTGCCTTGTTCCTCAATGAGAATGGGAACAATCGTAAGCGTATGGCATCATCAGTAAGGACATTAATCTTGAAAGTGTGACAAATCTCCAGAAAGTTATCCAAATCGGTATTCAGATGTTAATCTCGCAAACCATCAAATTGAACATATAGTTGTAACATCTGAATTGCGTTCGACTTCAGCTCAAAATTGTTTGCATTAATGGTAACTCTCACAATACCTGATTCAGCCCCAATTAGAGTGGGCTTAGCATAATCATCATAGCCCAATGGGCAGGACGTGAAGGAGGTAGCTGATTATTTTGATTATCACCTATCATGTAACAGCCCGGTTTAGACCCTAGTTGGAACAGTGGTTTCAAGACCACAAATCCGGGGTCGAAAAAATATTTTTATATTATTTTTCGTGTTTACAGTATGTGATTGAGCATGTGTAAAAATTTTATAGTTTGTGTGTTGAATTATGAAAAAGGACTTAATTGCATTAAATGCAAAAGCTGTGTGCTGATTGTTAAAGTGCTTATTTGGAATTGCTTTTTATATGAGGGGTCCTTATGTTGTAATTGGACCATGGCTATGTAGAATGGAAAAGAATGGACATTAGTTGGTGGAATTTTAATGGTTTCATTAAGGCTAAATTTGTAAATTGGTTATGAATGTATAATTAAATAAAACAAATAAGAAAATAAGCTCCATTATCATCATCCTTTGCCGAAAATTGAAAGAAAAAGAAAGAAACTAAGTTTGCTAGGTTTCAGCTAAGACTTTGGTTAATTAAGGTATGTTTTTGTTTCGGTTTTTGATAATTTCTACGTTTTTGTGATCGTTGCTTAGTGTATTATCAAGCCCATGCTAATTTGATGAAGATTTTGAGATGTGCCACTGATGAATATATGAGCTTTTTGGTAAATGTTGGTGAAATATGAAAGTTTAATGTTGGGTTAACATAGTTTATCTTTGAATTTTTGATGAAATTAGCTATTTTGGATTAAATTGTGAAAATATTATTTTGAGGAACTAAAATGTGAAATAAAAGAAATATATTGTAACACCCCAAACCCGGCCCAAACGCTACGACCAGATCTGGTATGCTACGGGGTTTAACGTTAAAAACTTCACTTGGATGATTTTCAGAAATTCAGTTTGTTTATTTAGGTATTCGCTAAAATAAGTGATATTTGAAGAAAACCTTTGCTTTTTCTTTGAACGTGTTTGAAAATCCCATATTATTACTTCTTATAGATAAGTCTTTGAACATAAAGTTAAATTTAAAAAAAAATAGAATAAAGACATTAACAAGTATAATTTAAACCTAAGCTATGGAGCCTTATTACATAAATAGTCCCAAAATTGAAAACTTAAAGGAAAGCTGAAAATAGTCTATGAAAATATAAGACTTGATGGCCCCTCGAGTCCGCCTCGGCTCCCATGTCCACGATCTACTGCTCATCTGAAAAGTCAGGGAAAATAAAGGGGTGAGTCACCAAGACTCAGTGTGCAAATCCCGAAAACACATAAAAGGCTTGAGGCCCATAAACACATTATGGGCCTTGGCCCATACACAATGGCAACAAAATAATCACATGCTGCATGGCCCAACCCAACCTAAAAGTCCATCCTCTACACACCAGCCCGTACCAGCCATCACACCTCGGGGATTTCTACAATCAACCCACCAACCGCTACACACCATATCGACAGTCATGGTGTCAGGTATAATGCCGATCACCATGTGACCTTATAATCCACTGTGGCAGAGCCACCGATCACTGTGTGACCTTATAATCAAGTGTGGCAGAGCCACCGATCACTATTGTGACCTAAGTGTACATATCGTGGTTTAACCACCGATCACTAGGTGACCTTTTAACATGCTCTTCCCCTTCATCATATCAACCCCATCCCATGCATACATCCATGCAGAAGCAAAATAATATACAACCTAAAAGATCACAGTCTATCACATACATCGATACACATAGAGAAGTTTCTATGATTACGTACCTGGCATCCCTTGCCTACCCTTTTCGGGTAATCGATCATCCATACAAACCTTTTTCTCGAGTTTAGCCCATAACATATATAGTACAGATTAGTTAGTGTGATAGAGATCTACACACCTGATTACAATCAAGATGATACTTTCTATGTCAACACTATCGGTAGCCGATACGACTGCTAACTGCCTTTGGTTTTGTTCTAAAGCCGGTCCACAACCCGGTGGCCAATCCCAAACTGCTGACACTGTTCGTTTCTTAAACTTAGGGGTTGGATTTACGGGTCCAATCCCCTCCTTCGCCTGATCGACATTTGATTCCATCAAAAGACTTTATCAGTTGCTACCACCCACATATGGTTATTAATCCGTAACACAGGGTTAAGACCACAAATACAATAAACGAGCCTAACAAAAATCTAAAGAGAACCCCTTACCTTGAAATCCCGAAAAAAGGTATGGGTCTTAGAGACTAGCGATTTTCGGCTTTTGGGATCTAGATGATTTGATCTACTTCGATTCCCGAAATGTTGCTCCAAGATGAGAACACAACAACAGTCAAAATGTTACTCCAAAGTTAATCTTACCACATCAATTAGCCTTTCGGTATTGGCCTCCAAAAACCAAAAGAGAAAGGAAGAACATAAGAAATTGGCACTTACCTTAACACAGAGAATTCGGCAACTCCTAGAGAATTTCGGCTTTTGAGAAGATCAAAAAGAAAGATGGTGCAAAGGAATCTATGGAGGTTCGACTTAATGAAGGAATCAAAAGAAAAAGATGTAGAGGAAGATTATGAGGTTTCGGTTTGTAGGAGAAAGTAGAGAAAAACAATGGACATTCAGCTTTAGCATAAAAGTGGAGATGAGAGAATGGAATTAGGGGTTTTGACTTTGCTTGAGAGAATGAGAGAAGAGAGTAAGAGAATAAAACCCAAATGCCGAAAATAAAGAAGTATTCCCCTCCCCTAAAGAGAATTTCGGCTCTTACGAAACAAATGCCGAAAATGCCTATTTTGCAAACCAAAAACCCATCCTATCAATCGGGAAATTTTGGCACCCCTTTGCCATACAAAACCGATTCCCCCTTCCCACCTGGAGTTTGAAAATTGGCCACCATTCAGCTTACCAGATAACTCCTAGATTTTCTCCCTTATCTCCATCTGATCACTCATCCTCAAGTGGCATGGATAATGCCACCTCTTCCTTCCTTTATCCGCCACATTATCAGCCATATTATCCACATTATCCCACTCATTAAATCTCCTGTTTTTAAGCATTCCAACCGACTCAACTCCTCTCTTTTGGCGCTTAAAAACATTTAAAAAAAGTGGGTAATGCGACTCGAACCTTAGACCTCCTTATTGCTTATCACGCCACCTCAAAGCCCCTAAGTAACGCCACTGACCACTGGCCACAAGCCCATTTGTGTGTCTTACTTTACAGATAATATCTTTTATGCCCCTATTCTAACTGGCTTTCCACTAGAGTGCCCAAGTAGAAAATTTGACTAAGGCCTTGGCCCAATTCCTGAGCCCAATCTGAACCTCTTAAACACCCTAATTACACATTAGAGATAACACAAACATCACAACACATTAAACGCAAAGGCCCATTAATTCAGGATGTTACAGTTCTACCCCTCTTAAAGAAATTTCGGCCTGAAAATTACCTGATCAGAATAGATGCGGGTATTGCTGCCTCATCGCTTCCTCTGGTTCCCAAGTAGCCTCCTCAGAACCGTGATTCCTCCACAGAACTTTAACCAACGGAACCGTCTTTCTCCTCAATACTTTGACATTACGATCCAGGATTTCTACTGGCTCCTCTTCAAAGGATAAATCGGGTCTTGCTTTGATTTCTTCCACCGACACCACGTGTGATGGATCCGAACGGTAACGTCTTAGCATAGACACGTGGAATACATTGTGAATCTGGCTTAGCTCAGAAGGTAGCTTTAGCTTATAAGCTACTGGTCCCACTCGTTTCAACACCCGATAAGGTCCGATAAATCTGGGACTTAATTTACCTTTCCGTCCAAACCTCAGTACTTTCTTCCATGGCGACACCTTTAAGAACACCTTGTCACCCAGTGCAAATTCTATGTCCTTACGCTTCAGGTCAGCATAGGACTTCTGTCGGTCTGACGCTTCTTTTAATCGAGCTCGAATTAACTCTACCTTTTCCTCTGTCTCAATAACCAATTCCAGACCCAAAATCCGACGTTCCCCTAATTCCGTCCAATAGGTAGGTGTACGACACCTCCGCCCGTACAATGCTTCATAGGGCGCCATCTGAATACTTGACTGGTAGCTATTGTTGTACGCAAACTCCGCCAACGGTAAGAACTCTTCCCAACTACCCTGAAGTCAATGACACATCCTCTTAACATGTCCTCTAAGATCTGGATTACCCGCTCGATCGTCCATCGGATCGACGATGAAACGCCATCTTGAAATCCAACCGTACCCAACGCTTGATGCAACGCCTTCCAAAATCGTGATGTGAACCTAGGGTCCCTGTCTGATATGGTTGATACTGGTACCCCATGCAACCTCACTACCTCCGCTATGTATAGCTTAGCCAATTTTTGTAGAGAGTAATCGACACGTACTGGTATGAAATGAGCAGACTTCGTCAAGCGGTCAATAATCACCCAGACCGAATCTTTCTTAGTAGGCGTGAGGGTAGCCCACTAACAAAGTCCATTGCGATCCTTTCCCACTTCCATTGTGGAATCTTCACCGCATTGCAACAACCACGATTGTGGCGATGTTACGCCTTTACTGCTGATAGGTCAAACACTTCCCCACAAATTCGGTCACTTCTCGTTTCAAACCCGGCCACCCGAACTGATCTCGCAAATCTCGATACATCTTACTTCCTCCAGGGTGCATAGTTTATGGACTACCATGCGCTTCTTGCAAAATCTTATGCCTCAACTCAGGATCTTTCGGAATACACACTCTCCCTTGAAAACATAATAGCCCTTCCTCATTCACACTAAATTCTGTTGATCCTTCACTTGATCCTACCGAAAACTTCTCCTTTAGCAACTCATCAGTCTGCTGTTTCTCCTTAACCTGACTGACCCAAGAGGGTTTCACTTGAAGTTCAGCTAATAAACTCCCATCATCATATAGACTAAGGTGAGTAAATATTGCTCTCAAGTCAGAGATTACTTTATGACTTAGAGCATCCGCCACCACGTTGGCTTTACCCCGATGGTACTCGATCGAGCAGTCATAATCTTTTAACAACTCGATCCACCTCCTTTGCCTTTGATTCAACTCTTTCTGGGTCAACAGGTATGTTATGCTCTTATGATCGGTATAAATGATGATTTCTCCCGCATGAGATAATGTCTCCAAATCTTCAAAGCAAAACCACCGTCGCTAATTCCAAATCATGGGTGGGATAACTTGCTTTGTGCGGTCTTAACTACCGAGATGCGTACGCAACAACCTTTCCACCTTGCATCAACACGCATCCTAGTCCCGTGAGTGAAGCATCACAGTACATCACGAACTCCTTCCCAGCCTCCGGCTGAATCAATACTGGAGCCTCCGTTAAAATCCTTTTTAACTTCTTGAAACTCTCTTGCTGCTTATTAGACCAAACAAACGGAACCCCTTTCCGTAACAACTTAGTCAACGGTCTTTGCAATCAATGAAAATCCTTCAACAAACCTTACGTAATACCCGCCAAACCAAGGAAACTCCGAATTTCTGCTACCGACTTAGGCGGCTTCCAATCCAACACCGCTTCAATTTTCTGAGGGTCAACCCTAATCCCCTCCACCGACACAACGTGACCTAGAAAAGTAACTTCCCTTAGCCAAAATTTGCACTTACTGAATTTGGCATACAACTGCTTCTCCCTCAGAATCTGCAGAACCACCCGAAGATGTGAATCATGCTCCTCTTCTGATTTTGAATAAACCAAAATATCATCTATAAACACCATGACAAACCGATCCAAGTAGGGTTGAAATACTCGGTTCATCATATCCATAAACGCTGCTGGTGCATTAGTCAACCCAAATGGCATTACCATTAATTCGTAGTGACCGTAGTGAGTCCTAAAAGCCGTCTTATGAATATCCGCCTCCTTGACCTTAAGCTGATGGTACCACGATCTCGGATCTATCTTTGAGAAAACTGAAGCTCCCTTCAGCTGATCGAACAAGTCATCGATCCTCGGCAACAGGTATTTATTCTTGATGGTCAACTTATTCAGCTGGCGATAGCCAATGCACAAACGCATTGATCCATCCTTCTTCTTAACGAATAACACCGGCGCTCCCCATGGCGACACACTTGGTCGGATAAACCCTCTATCCAGCAACTCTTGTATCTGAGCCTTCAATTCCACCAACTCCTTCGGTGCTCACATGCGGGGCGATAGATACTGTGCTTGTTTCGGAAGAAGATCAATACCAAACTCCTCTTCACGATCAGGGGGTAATCCCGAAAGCTCTTCTGGGAAAACATCAGGAAATTCCCTCACCGTCCTAACATCCCCAACAGTTAGTTCCTTGGCTTCTAGAGCCCAAACAAACATTAAAATTGCCTCGCATCCTTTCCTCACCATCCTTTCTGCTCTTAAGGCAGACACCACATTTGACAAACAGTTCCCCCTTTCACCTATCACCAACACTTCGCCACCCTCGGGAGTTTTTAACACTATACGCTTGGCTGCACAGTCCAAATTTGCTTGATACTTCACTAACCAATCCATTCCTAAGATCAAATCGAACTCTCCAAATGGCAGTTCCATTAGATCAGCCCGAAAAGCTACCCCTTGAACTTCCAGGGGTACATCCTTATACAGTTTGCTCACCACTACAGTTTCTCCTAGAGGGCTCACTACAGTCATCTCCCTAGAAGAAGTCTCATAATCTAAGTTCAAAGTTCCCGCTATAGCACTAGCAACATAAGAGTGTGTCGAACCAATATCAATCAAGGTAGTATAAGGCAAACCATAAATTAAGAACGAACCGGTTATGACATCTGGTGCGTCAGCCTCCTCTCGACGTCTGGCAACATAAACTAACCCCGGCTGTCTTGTCTCGGTGTTTCCTACCCCTCGGTCTGGTGCTCCACGGCCCCGACCGGAACCGTTGCCACCTCTGGCTGGACCACGACCTCTTTGTGGCTGGTGACCACCTCTTCCCGGCTGTGCATTCCCTTGACCGTGGGCCCTTCGCGCCGTTGTTGCGGACGATTTCTAACTTGGTGGTCCATAGATCCACACTGAAGCACTTCCCACCGCACGCCCAACACTCACCTACGTGGAATTTACCACATCGAGCACACTACGTGTATCGACTAGCAGCGATGAGTCTCTCATCTCGTCTCGGCCCGTCTGACCTGGGTCTTTTCTGAATACGCCTAGTTGCCCCTGATGATCCAAAATTTCTCTTACTTCCACTCCTATCTCTATCCCGATTCAATTTTTCTGTCCGCTTAACCTCCTCAGCTATCTTAGCTTTTTCCACTAGCACAACAAATTCCCTCTCCCGCTGTGGTGCTATCAATACACGCAGATCGTCCCTCAAACCATCTTCAAATCGAACACAACGTTCATGGTCTGTGGCCACCACCCCTCCAGCATAACGGCTAAGGCATAAGAATTCCGCTTCATACGCAGCCACCGACCTACTTCCCTGAAGCAGATTCAGAAATGCTCTACGCTGCGCATCCACATAACTCGACCCAATGTATTTACTCTGAAACACCATTTTGAAGAGACCCCAGGTGATATGGTCAGCCACCGTACCATCCTTAACCGTAAGCCACCATTGATATGCTTCGTCCCGCAGGAGAGATACAACCCCTTTTAGTTTTTCCTCTTCCGTGAAATCAAGATCATCCATTATACGCTCAACCGCCTCTAGCCAATACTCAGCTGTACTCGGGGCTATACCAAAAATTCCCCTAAACATTTCTGCCCCATTGGCTCTAAGTCGCTCCGAAACAGATTTCCAGGATCCTGTGCCCATGCCTGCCCCAGCAACCCTCTCTAAAATCCTTAACATCGCCTGAGATACCGCATCATCTCCGGCCGTCTGGTCCTGAAATTCCACCTCCGTAGCGGGTGGTACCGGCATCTCGTTTCCAGACCCATAGCCAGATCCTACTGGTTCTGACACAGCCATCCTACCCCTACCACGGCCATGCGCAGGACGTCCACGACCCCTTGTACTCATTCTACCGATTCACGTTTATCTGATTAGAAATTTTATGAATTATTAATTTCTTTCAGCGATTAACCACGAACAATCTTATGGATGATGAGTTTCAAGAGTAGTTCTTTCGAATTGAAATTATATCCACGAGTTTCAGTCTCAAGTCTCAGTATCTCCTAGTTCTAGGAACCACATACATTCAACCATCATACATCAACATACAAGTAGCATCCATGAACTCACATTCATCACATAAGGGTATTTTCGTCATTTCACTACCTGGGGTTTTTTCGTAATTTTATCCTCTGAGGGTATTTTTCGTAATTTCCCAAAATAGAGTATCTTGGTGTTTTTTTCGAAATAGAAATATTTTGGTATATTTTTTTAAATCAGGGGTATTTTGGAATTTTTTTGTTTTTTTTCCAAATCGAGGGTATTTTGGTAATTTTACAAATTTTGATAATTTTGTAAACCGGGTGCTATTGTAAATCTAGGGGTTTTTGGGTAAATTTTCAAAACATGGGTATTTTGGTAATTTACAAAACTAAGGGTATTTGGTCCCTTTCGGGTTTTAATTATGGTCTTTGGCCCGTCAACAAGTCCTCGCGGCTAAGGTAAATAGTCACTACGCACCAGGTAGGATTCCAGCGAAGAGGAGGTGAGTCACTAGGACCGCTTAAATACCAAGCTCTCCCTGAATCCAATCCTAGACATGCGCATGCCTGTTGCCACACCCTAACCCAGCGACTGGTTTACGGACATGTTTAATTAGATTAAGTTTTATGAATTTAAAGAATTATTTCAACTAGGCCTAAAGTCCATTAATTCCTATCATACTAGTCTACGTCCATGAAGCCCATCAAACCCAACATGCATATCAAATCAAAAGTTAGAATACTTACATGCGTGGATCGGGTGCCGGTAGACTCGAAGGCTATATCTCAACCATGACATTTTACCAATTTATAAACTACTATGGACCCATTTCACGTACCGAGTTTTGCAACTGGGCTCTGATACCAAAATGTAACACCCCAAACCCAGCCCAAACGCTACGACCAGATCTGGTATGCTACGGGGTTTAACGTTAAAAACTTCACTTGGATGATTTTCATTAATTAAGTTTGTTTATTTAGGTATTCGCTAAAATAAGTGATATTTGAAGAAAACCATTGCTTTTTCTTTGAACGTGTTTGAAAATCCCTTATTATTACTTCTTATAGATAAGTATTTGAACATAAAGTTAAATTAAAAAAAAAAATAGAATAAAGACATTAACAAGTATAATTTAAACCTAAGCTATGGAGCCTTATTACATAAATAGTACCAAAATTGAAAACTTAAAGGAAAGCTGAAAATAGTCTATGAAAATATAAGACTTGATGGCCCCGCAAGTCCGCCTCGGCTCCCATGTCCACGATCTACCGCTCATCTGAAAGTCGGGAAAATAAAGGGTGAGTCACCAAGACTCGGTGTGCAAATCCCGAAAACACATAAAAGGCTTGTGGCCCCTAAACACATTATGGGCCTTGGCCCATACACAATGGCAACAAAATAATCACATCTTTGCATGGCCCAACCCAACCTAAAAGTCCATCCTCTACACACCGGCCCGTACCGGCCATCACACTTGGGATTTCTACAATCAACCCACCAAGCGCTACACACCATATCGGCGGTCATCTTTATCGGTTATAATGCCGATCACCATGTGACCTTATAATCCCGCGTGGCGAGCCACCGATCACCGTGTGTGACCTTATAATCAAGTGTGGCGAGCCATCGATCACTATTGTGACCTAAGTGTACATATCATAGTTTAACCACCGATCACTAGGTGACCTTTTAACATGCTCTTCCCCTTCATCATATCAACCCCATCCCATGCATACATCCATGCGAAGCAAAATAATATACAACCTAAAAGATCACAGGTCTATCACATACATCGATACACATAGAGAAGTTTCTATGATTACGCACTGCATCCCTTGCCTACCCTTTTCGGGTAATCGATGACATCCATACTGACTTTTTCTCGGCTTTTAGCCCATAACATATATAGTACAGATTAGTTAGTGTGATAGAGATCTACACACACGATTCTGATCAAGATGATACTTTCTATGTCAACACTATCGAACAAATACGATCGCTATATCCGCCTTTGGTTTTGTTCTGAAGCCGGTCTACAACCCAGTGGCCAATCCCGAACTACTGACACTGTTTGTTTCTTAAACTTAAGGGTTGGATTTACGGGTCCAATCCCCTCCTTCGCCTGATCGACATTTGATTCCATCAAAAGACCTTATCAGTTGCTACCACCCACATATGGTTATTAATCCGTAACACAGGGTTAAGACCACAAATACAATAAACGAGCCTAACAAAAATCTAAAGAGAACCCCTTACCTTGAAATCCCGAAAAGAGGTATGGGTCTCAGAGACTAGCGATTTTCAGCTTTTGGGATCTAGATGATTTGATCTACTTCGATTCCCGAAATATTGCCCCAAGATGAGAACACAAGAACAATCAAAACATTACTCCAAAGTTAATCTTATCACATCAATTAGCCTTTCGGCTTTGGCCTTCAAAAACCAAAAGAGAAAGGAAGAACAGAAGAAATCAGCACTTACCTTAACACAGAGAATTCGGCAACTCCTAGAGAATTTTGGCTTTTGAGAAGATCAAAAAGAAAGATGGTGCAAAGGAATCTATGGAGGTTCGACTTAATGAAGGAATCAAAAGAAAAAAGATGCAGAGGAAGATTATGAGGTTTCAATTTGTAGGAGAAAGCAGAGAAAAATAATGGACATTCGGCTTTAGCATAAAAGTGGAGATGAGAGAATGGAATTAGGGTTTCGGCTTTAGCATAGAATGAGAGAAGAGAGTAAGAGAATAGAACCCAAATGCCGAAAATAAAGAAGTATTCCCCTCCCCTAAAGAGAATTTCGGCTCTTACCAAACAAATGCCGAAAATGCCTATTTTGCAAACTAAAAACCCATCCTATCAATAGGGAAATTTCGGCACCCCTTAGCCATACAAAACTGATTCCCCCTTCCTACCTAGAGTTTGAAAATCAGCCACCACTCAGCTTACCAAATAACTCCTAGATTTTCTCCCTTATCTCCATCTGATCACTCATCCTCAAGTGGCATGGATAATGCCACCTCTTCCTTCCTTTATCTGCCATATTATCAGCCATATTATCCACATTATCCCACTCATTAAGTCTCTCTATTTTTAAGCATTCCAACCGACTGCAACTCCCTCTCTTATTGCTTATCACGCCACCTCAAAGCCCCTAAGTAACGCCACTGACCACTGGCCACAAGCCCATTTGTGTGTCTTACTTTACAGATAATATCTTTTAAGCCCCTATTCTAACTGGCTTTCCACTAGAGTGCCCAAGCAGAAAATTTGACTAAGGCCTCGGCCTAATTTCTGAGCCCAATCTGAACCCCTTAAACACCCTAATTACACATTAGAGATAACACAAACATCACAGCACATTAAACGCAAAGGCGCATTAATTCAGGATGTTACATATATGGGCTCGTATAAGTATAAAGAGAATTCAGCTAGGCATATGTGAAGTAAAATTATGTGAATTTGATGATTTTATGAAATAGGGACTAAAGTGTCGAAATGTGAAAATGTGAGGGCTATTTTGTAAAATGCCCTAAATATGTATGTTTGGACTAAATTGAATGATTTGGTGATTGAATGAGCTAAATTTGAATATGTATAGATCAAGAAAAGAGAGATTTGGATCGAGATCGAGGCAAGGATAAAGTGCTCGATTAATCGACTCGTTTTGCTATTTCGACATATGAGGTAAGTTCGGGTATAATACGAATTGTTAAATTCATATCTATGTGTTATGAAATGAATGAATGTATGGTTATTGAATTATAAATGTTATATGTGGAATTGAGAAATTGGCACTAAGTGTGCGTAATTAGAACCGGGATAGAGGTGATTAGCACTGTGTGTGCGAAGTGATGAAAGCCTCGGCTTTATTAATTGGCACTGTGTCTGCGATACCGAGTTAGATTCGGTTTAAAGTAAAGGCACTAAGTGTGCGATGATATTTAAGCTTCGATTATGAATTTGGCACTAAGTGTGCGAATAAATCAAACGAATAACGAAGGTTGATCAAAAGGACGAATTGAGCATTGAGTAGCATGAATGATCAATAACTAAGTGTTGGCTAAGGTATGTATGGAACCTATGTGGTTGATGAAATTGTAAATGGACATATAGATGTTTGAGTGAGCATATTAGCTATGGATGATATGGTGTATATATTTGTGAGTTGATCTATGTGATGGATTAATTTGTATATTGTAATTGAATTATTCAGTTAAATGTATTATATTACGAACTTACTAAGCTCTAATTCTTACTGTGTGAAGTTTTCTCTATTTTACAGTGTCTTTAAAGCTAGCTCGGATCCAGGGATCGTCAGTGACTCAATCACACTATCGGCTATCTATTTTGGTACTTTTGAATGTTGTATGTATATTTGGTATATGGCATGTATAGGCTAGTGATTATGGTATGTTTTGAAATGTATAAGCTTTGCCATGTGATTTGGCTTGGTAGAATGATGGTTGTTATATATTTTTAACATGTGAAAAGAATGATTTAGAAGTGTATGTGTATACTATGTGTGAGTGATCATTATTGCATAAATTAGCATGATGGAAATGGTATGTTTTGTAACACCCGAACCCGGCCTAGTAGAATTGGGCCCGAATCCGGTGTGTTACATTGAAGTGTTTTTACGAAAACCTTGTTTTCATTGAAAACCCTTCTAGAGAAAAGTTAAGTAAAATCCAGTTTGCTTTCAAAACGAGGTGTAGCCAAAAACCATTTCCTTTTTACTATGTAAAAATTTCCTTTGACAGCGGAAGCTCGTTCTTAAAACACAATTATTTTCAAAAACCTTGAAATATGTTTAAAAGAAATGAATCCAGGTTCCGTTTCAAAATTTCAATGAATAGTGGAAGTAATGGAATAATAACTAGAGGGAAAGCCTTATACAATTCGAAATAAATTAACTTAAAATAAATAACTTAAAATCCAGAATTTAGATATTAAGAAAAACAAGTCTAATCGTCTTGCTAGTTGGCCACCTCTGAGTCCCTCCATCCGTCGAGAACCGCCTCACGAGGATCACTGAGAAAAATAAAGAGGAGTGAGTTTTTGAAAACTCAGTGTGTACGACCCTCGTCAAACAAATTGCATACATATCATATTAATAACATAACAATATCATACATACAATGCTGTGTAAACCCTCCCCAAATAATCCATCCTATACACTTCATCTCTGTCCAACCGAAACACATCTGTGGGGATTTCTAAGTCGACCCACCCATCCGATACACTTCTAGGGTAGCCCGGTTGCGGTACTACCTAACATTGCAGGAAAGTTGCTTATCATATAATAGGCTTAAAAAGGCATCGGTGGATCCACAGTTGTCAAGCAACCATGCGGTCCTCATATACTTCCTCCGTTCCATAATTCCCAACCCATATGCAACCTAAATAGGATATCATATGAATGCAGCAAGTGTACATGTAACATCCATAAATCTTACCTTCAACACATAAGGCATTTTAATCAATTTCGCCCCTAGGGGCATTTCAGTCATTTCTTATTGTTGTGGGTCTATTACTTACCTTGGCCCGTTATCAAGTCCTTGTTGGCTAAAGTGAACGGATATTATGCACCAGGTAGGATTCCAAAGAAGAAGAGGTGAGTCATTAAGACCGCTTAAGTACCAAGCTCTCCCTAGATCCAATCCTAGACATGCATATACCTATTGCCACACCTTAACCTTATGAATTGTCCACGGTCACAATTAGTTAATAATTTAGGTTTTATGCAGGTTAAGCAATTCACCAAATACTAAGCCTAAGACCCCTTACAAAGCCCAAACAAATTCATATACGTTGATATGGCCCACCAAGCCCAATCGCATTCGTATGGCCCATTAGGCCCAAATCAATTCCAAGCCATGTAACCAGCATGACTAGTTCATCACTTATTACCAAATCATCAAATTCAACTATTTTGAGCCTACGGGCCATCAGCCCATTTTGCCCATTCTGGCCCAATTGGCCAAAACACGGCCCAAGTCCATGAGATCGCTCATGGGGCTTCTGATAACGTATCGATTCCATTTCCCTCAGACGAATGTTCGCACACTCGCAAGACTACCGAAGCCAAACTTTCAGGATTTCGGGATTTCCCAATCCATTGTGTGTGTATAGTGTATGTACACACATGATAACAAAACGCGCTGCGATCTCCTTAGCCACGATCCTACAAACGATGTTACTCAATGATTAATCACATATACTTATCGAATACTTTACCAAAAAGCCGAAGTCTCACCTTAACCTTACCTGAAACACCAAGCCTTAGTAGCTCTTCTTTGATCACTACTCACGCGTATCTCCTAATTATTAAAAATAGAATAATAGGTGACTTGTATCCAACACAGGTCCCCCTTTCCCTACTTATGACCATTCAGCCAACACCTAAACCAAAATAGAGAATACTTACCCAAGAAGTAATCGGCCCAAGAGGTATTCAGGTTTTGAGATTAGTATAATAGAAGGGGTTATTCGGCACAAATAAGAAGAAGAAGAGAAGAAGGAATCGGCTAAAACCAAAGGTGAATCAAAAGAGAATTTGAGAAGAAAAAGAATGGAAGATTCAGCTTCTGAGTACTTAGAGAGAAGAAAGTGTTTCGGCAACTCAAAAATGAGGAATTCGGCTAAAGGAAAAAAAACAATTTTGGCATTACCCTAGAATTCCCAAATTGGCACCTATATACAGCCTATAGCCAAATTTCCTACCCCTATATTCCCAATTCGGCTCCACCTCTTCCACATATCTCATATTTTTTCCCACGATCTCTTCCTACAATCTCTCCATGACCATTTCAAACCTCTCATCCATCAGACTTTCACTGCAACACAACCTCTAACCGTCCTGACAACAAAATAAATACCCCAATAAAATACTATGCCACTACTCGAACCTTGGACTCCCTTGCCTTCTAATGACGCCACCTCCCTGCTCCCTAAGTGGCGCTACTTTGCCACTTCACCACAAGCTCCTTTTGTGACATTTTCTTCTTCATTTTTCTAAAAGGCCTACTAACTGAAGTCATAGTTCCCTTGGGCTCAAACCAAATTTTTTCCTATACCCTTACTTGATCCCAGGACATCTCCAACACCCCTAGACACTCCAAATTCACTAACTCTCAAAGCCCACATGCCAACTATCATTTTCTCGCTCACTTAAAAATTTTCTAAGACCCAAAGCCCAAAGCCCAATAGGCCCAATTCTACTAGGCCCAAATTTGGGGCGTTACAATTCTACCCCCTTAAAGAAATTTTGTCCTCAAAATTTCAAACCATTAATCGCACCGCTCAAGTCACACCACTATGCTTTCGCTGCGCACTCTGATTTTAATAACACTAACACACTTTAACTCTAATTGAACCCTCTTACACTTACCCAAAAAAAAATCTACCCTCTAGAGGAGATAAACATTGCACGCATACAGTTTCTGTACCCAAAATATCGTATCCACACAAAACATACCCGTTATCACACTTGGGCATCCCCGTCTTCCCGGCGACGAGCAGCATAAACCAAAGCTGGTTGCCTCGTCTCAGTATGACCTGCACCTCTGCCCAGTGATCCACGTCCACGTCCACGTCTATTGCCATCATCGCCCCTGGCCTGCCCACGGCCCCTTGGTGGCAGCTGATCACCCCTTGGTAGTTGAACATTACCCCGGCCCACGGTTGGCACCTAAGCCGATATTCTAGGGCAATTCCTGATCCTATGCTCCATAGATCCGTAAGCTAGAAAAGCTCCTATCCTCTTCCAACACTCGCCTGTATGACCTTTCCCACAATCAGCACAAGGTGGCACCCCTGGATTAGCAGTAGGGGACCCCGATCCAACTGGCCCATCAACTCTGGCCTTAGCTCCAGGCCTTTGCCCCGCACCAGAAGACTCAGCCTCCCTTTTATTATTGCCTTTCTCTTTCTCCCGATTCAGGCGCTCAGTGCGCTTCACCTCCTCTGCTACCATATCTTTTTCAACCAACTCCAAGAAAACTAGCTCTCTCTAAGGAGCTATCAACACCCTAATGCTATCCCAAAGCCCATCCTAAAACCTTACGCAACGCTCATAGTCTGTTGCCACCATAACTCTTGTATACCGACTAAGGCGTAGAAATTCTGCCTCATACTCTGCCACAGATTTGCTCCCCTAGATCAAGTTCAGAAACTCCTTCCTTCTAGCATCAACATAGCTTGCACCCACGTACTTCCCTTGAAACACAATTTTGAAAAACTCCCAAGTGATCTGCTCAGGTTGGGTACCCTCTTTCACTGTCAACCACCACTGATATGCTTCCTCCCTAAGCAGCGACACTGCCCCTTTCAACTTTTGCTCAGGTGAGATGTCCAAATCCTCCATTATCCTCTCAGTGGCCTCCAACCAGTATTCAGCCACATTAGGAGCCACACCAGCAACACCTTTAAATACCTCAGCCCCATTAGATCGTAGTCGCTCCAGAACCGACCCACGACTACCTGTACCATTATTGGGCCCAGTGACCCTTTCCAAAATCCTCAGCATTGCCTACGATAATGTGTCATCCCCCGCGACCCGATCATATAGTCCAGTCTCAGCCTCGGGTGAGGCCAGAGCCTCTCCTACTTCAACATTGGGCATATGGCCCGATGTTGACGATCCAGCCCTAACACTTCCATGGCCTCTGCCGCGACTCATTGCACCTCTTCTAGCGCTCATCGCTGATTCTCGTATCATCTGAATTAGGAATTTTATGAAATTTTAGTTAGTTTTAGTAATTAAGCCGATGTCTTATGATAGTATTAAGTAAAGAGGTTGTTTTCGCAAATCCTCTACAGTTTCAAGTTCTTACGGGCTTTAGTTCCACTCTAACTAAAAAGCTTTAGTATAATCATCTAAAGTAGCCCACTAACTATCTATAGTATATCAAGTTAAACAAGCTTAATAATAAAGAGAACTTACTTGGTTCGAGATCGAGGCAAAGATAAAGTGCACGATTAATCGATTCGTTTTGCTATTTTGACATCCGAGGTAAGTTCGGGTATAATACGAATTGTTAAATTCTTATGTGTTATGAAATGAATGAATGTATGGTTATTGAATTATAAATGTTATATGTGGAATTGAGAAATTGGCACTAAGTGTGCGTAATTAGAATCGGGACAGAGGTGATTAGCACTGTGTGTACAAAGTGATGAAAGCCTCGGCTTTATTAATTGGCACTGTGTGTGCGATACCGAGTTAGATTCGGTTTAAAGTAAAGGCACTAAGTGTGCGATGATATTTAAGCTTCGGTTATGAATTTGGTACTAAGTGTGCGAATAAATCAAATGAATAACGAAGGTTGATCGAAAGGAAGAATTGAGCATTGAGTAGCATGAATGATCAATAACTAAGTGTTGGCTAAGGTATGTATGGAACCTATAAGATTGATGAAATTGTAAATGGATATATAGATGTTTGAGTGAGCATATTAGCTACGGATGATATGGTGTATATTTGTGAGTTGATCTATGTGATGGACTGATTTTTATATTGTAATTGAATTATTAAGTTAAAGGTATTATATTACGAACTTACTAAGCTCTAATACTTACTGTGTGAAGTTTTGTCTATTTTACAGTGTCTTTAAAGCTAGCTCGGATCCGGGGATCGTCAATGACTCAATCACACTATCGACTATCTATTTTGGTACTTTTGAATGTTGTATTTATATTTGGTATATGGCATGTATAGGCTAGTGATTATGGTATGTTTTGAAATGTATAAGCTTTGCCATGTGATTTGGCTTGGTAGAATGATGGTTGTTATATATTTTGAACATGTGAAAAGAATGATTTACTAGTGTATGTGTATACTTTGTGTGAATGATCATTATTGCATAAATTAGCAAGATGGAAATGGTATATTTTGTAACACCCCAAACCCGGCCTAGTAGAATTGGGCCCGAACCCGGCGTGTTACATTGAAGTGTTTTTACGAAAACCTTGTTTTCATTGAAAACCCTTCTAGAGAAAAGTTAAGTAAAATCCAGTTTGCTTTCAAAACGAGCTGTAGCCAAAAAACATTTCCTTGTTACTATGTAAAAATTTCCTATGACAGCGGAAGCTCGTTCTTAAAACACAATTACTTTCAAAACCTTGAAATATGTTTAAAAGAAATGAATCCAGGTTCCGTTTCAAAATTTCAATGAATAGTGGAAGTAATGGAATAATAACTAGAGGGAAAGCTTTATACAATTTGAAAGAAATTAACTTAAAATAAATAACTTAAAATCCAGAATTTAGATATTAAGAAAAACAAGTCTAATCTCTTGCTAGTTGGCCACCTCTGAGTCCCTCCATCCGTCGAACCGCCTACTAAGGATCACCTGAGAAAAATAAAAGAGGGAGTGAGTTTTCGAAAACTCAGTGTGTACGACCCTCATCAAACAAATCGCATACATATCATATTAATAACATAAAAATATCATATATGCAATGCTGTGCAAACCCTCCCCAAATAATTCATCCGATACACTTCATCTTCGTCCAACCGAAACACATCTGTGGGGATTTCTAAATCGACCCTCCCATCCGATACACTTCTAGGGTAGCGCGGTTGCGGTACTATCTAACATTGCAGCAAAGCTGCTTATCATATAATAGGCTTAAAAAGCCATCGGTGGATCCACAGTTGTCAAGCAACTATGCGGTCCTCATATACTTCCTCCGTTCCATAATTCCCAACCCATATGCAACCTAAACAGGATATCATATGAATGCAGCGAGTGTACATGTAACATCCATAAATCTTACCTTCAACACATAAGGCATTTTAATCAATTTCGCCCCTAGGGGCATTTCAGTCATTTCTCATTGTTGTGGGTCTATTACTTACCTTGGCCCGTTATCAAGTCCTTGTTGGCTAAAGTGAATAGATATTATGCACCAGGTAGGATTCCAAAGAAGAGGAGGTGAGTCATTAAGACCGCTTAAGTACCAAGCTCTCCCTAGATCCAATCCTAGACATGCATATACCCATTGCCACACCTTAACCTTATGACTTGTCCACGGTCACAATTAGTTAATAATTTAAGTTTTATACAGGTTAAGCAATTAACCAAATACTAAGCCTAAGAACCCTTACAAAGCCCAAACAAATTCATATACGTTCATATGGCCCCACAGGCCCAATCTCTGTAACACCCCCAGACCTGGCCCAGACGTTATGGCCGAATCTGGTATGTCACATTGAAGTGTTTTTGGGAAAACCTTGTTTTCATTGAAAACCCTTCTAAAGAAAAGTTAAGTGAATCCGGTGATATCACATCAAATGGATAATTCCAAAATTACTTTGTTTAGTTTAAAACTTAAGTTTAAGATTTAGAAACCCAAAATCCCTTCAACTTGTTAAGTTATGAAGAAAGCCCATGTTTTGGGAAAACGTCCATATATTATAGTTATTTCGAAAACAGTGTTAAACTTTAGAAATTTATTTAAGTTTAATAATTAGGCAGTTGAAACAATAATAAAACCCAAATGTAAAGTCAAATTGGAGATACAAGGCCTTATTACATCCCAATGAAAATAAAGTAATTAAAATAAAGTCATTCAAAACTAATTAAAAACTTCTGAGTAGCTTGCAGTGTGGCCACCTTCGAGTCCTCTTCCGCGTCGAGCCGTTTACTGAGAGTCACCTGAAACATTAAATAAAAGGGTGTGAGTTTCGAAACTCAGTGTGTACGACCTTTTGTAATCCAACCAACATGCAATTCTCACATTGGGCCTAAGCCCTATCAAAATCAGTAGTCTTGGGCCTAGCCCACAATGACCTCATATCACATCAGTATCACATGAATGCAATGCTCCCATCCCAAATCCAACCCTGCACTCCATTTCCCTTCCAACCCTACGCTCCTGTGGGGATATAAATATCAACCCACCCATCCCTACACTCCAAAGGTAGCACCAACAGCGGCACTACTCAAACATTGTAGGAAAGCTGCTAAGCATACAATGGGCTTAAAGCCACCAGTGGATCCATGATCGTTAAGCGACTATGCAATCCTCACATATCTTCCTCCGTAGTGCAACATATATCTCATGAATACAACATACTCATTTTCACACATTAAGCACCTAGGGGTATTTTAGTCATTTCACTACCCAGGGGTATTTTCTTAAATCTACCCTACATGGGTATTTTCGTAATTCTAACCTATAGGGGTATTTTTGTAATTTCTTTCATCTCGGGTTTTAGTTATGAACTTTGGCCCATCAACAAGTCCTTGCGGCTAAAGTGAACCGACACTATGCACCAGGTAGGATCCCAGAGAAGAGGAGCTGGGTCACTAGGACCGCTTAAGTACCAAGCTCTCCCTAGATCCAATCCTAGACATGCATATGTCTATTTCCACACTCTAACCTAGCGACTTGTCCACAGACATGTTTGATTATTAAATTAAGTTTTATGCTATTTAAGAATTTATCAGAACTAGGCCTAGAGTCCATTAAACCCTAGCATACATTTCTAAAATCCCATAAGGCCCACTAAGCCCAATCATGTCCATATAGCCTATTAAGCCCAATCATGTTTATATAGCCCATTAGGCCCGATCATAATCAAATCATACAACTGTCCATGTCAATTCATTATTCAAGTTCACATATCAACCCTTGCCGATTTGGGCCCACGAGCTCGGCAGGCCCATTTAGCCACTTTCAGCTTTTCGGCTTTTCGGTGTTGCCGACATCGTGTGTGTGTAGTGTTTGTACACACCTGGTAAATGAGATGTGTTACACTCTCCTCAGCCTTGAACCTACAACCAATACCAACCTCCAATCAATCACACACTTAACCACAGTATTTTCCAAAAACCGAAGCCTTACGAAAGCCTTACCGTGTACCACCATTTCTAGTAGCCCTTCCTTAGCTACTATTCACGAATATCCCCTAGATTTGCACCCACACATATACTATCAAAAAACAAGTGACTCATATTCCACACAAGTCACCTCTATAAGCCACACTTACATTCGGCCACTTACTAATCCACAATTGAGACGAGTACACTTACCACTTGCTAACTACGCTTGCGATCTTTGAACCCTACCCTTGTTAATACAGGTTTAACAACAAGAAAGAGTTAGATAGCCCTTCGGCTTTTACCAAAACACACTAAAGGAGATTGACTAAGTACTTACCGCATCCAACCTTTGATCATGCGGCCTAGATAGTTACTGAACGAGATCCGGCTTTTAAAACTTGATTAAGAGTAGATAACAGCAACCGATTTGTGATGGAGGAAAAACAATAAGGAATTGGAAAAAGATAGGGCTATTCGATTATAAGGGAGTATTCGACTTTCAGAGAAAGAAGAAGAACGCAACACCAATAGGGATTTCGGCAAAAAGGAATGATGGTTTTTTGGCAATGGAAGAATTCGACAACAGAAGAACATAATGAGGGGGAGAAAAGAAAAGATCAAATGCGCTTGCGTGAGGGTAACTACAGGATATTCAGTCAAGAAAAGAAAGCCTGACCTATTTGCAAAACTCTCCAAATGCCGAAAGCCACAATGAAAATTCGTAATATCCCCTAAAAGACCCAAAAACGACACTCATTAACCCTCCTAAGCCAAATTTATACACTTCCCACTTCCCAAAACGGCACCAACTCTTCACACTTCCCAGCTCCTAACTTTTCTCCCTGATAACTCCTCAATCTCATCCTAAATTTTCTCTAAGATAAGCTCCTTTATCCCTTCCTTAATTTTCTCTTATGAACACTTCCTTCAGAGTTCACATCCAACGCCACTACTAACCATCTAGAAGTCAAAAATTAAATCCCCAACAAAATACCATGCCACTACTCGAACCTTGGACTCCCCTGCCTGCTAATGACGCCACCTCCCTGCTCCCTAAGTGGCGCCACTTTGCCATTACACCACAAGCTCTTTTGTGTCATTTTTCTTCTTCATTTATTTAAAAGGGCTACTACCTAAAGTCACAGTTCCCTTGGGGCTAAAACCAAAATTTTTCCTATACCCTTACTTGATCCCAGGACATCTCCAACACCCCTAGACACTCCAAATTCATTAACCCTCAAAGCCCACATGCCAATTGTCATTTTCTCGCTCACTTAAAATTTTTTTTAGACCTAAAGCCCAAAGCCCAATTCTTCTAGGCCCAAATTCAGAGCGTTACAATCTTATTCGTATGGCCCATTAGGCCCAAATCAATTCCAAGCCATGTAACCAGCATGACTAGTTCATCACTTATTACCAAATCATCAAATTTGCCTATTTTGAGCCTACGGCCCATCAGTCCATTTTGCCCATTCTGGCCCGATTGGCCAAAACATGACCCAAGTCCATGAGATCAGTCATGGGGCTTCTGATAACGTATCGATTCCATTTCCCTCAGACAAATGTTCGCACACTCGCAAGACTACCGAAGCCAAACTTTCGGGATTTCCCAATCCATTGTATGTGTATAGTGTATGTACACACATGATAACAAAACGCGCTGCGATCTCCTCAGCCAGGATCCTACAAACGATGTCACTCAATGATTAATCACATATACTTATCGAATACTTTACCAAAAAGCCGAAGTCTCACCTTAACCTTACCCGAAACACCAAGCCTTAATTTCTCTTCTTTGATCACTACTCACGCGTATCTCCTAAATCTGCATAATTCTTAATTATTAAAAACATAATAATAGGTGACTTGTATCCAACACAAGTCCCCCTTTCCCTACTTATGACCATTCAGCCAACACCTAAACTATAATACAGAATACTTACCCAAGAAGCAATCGGCCTAAGAGGTATTTGGCTTTTGAGATTATTATAGTGGAAGGGGTTATTCGGCACAAATATGAAAAAGAAGAGAAGAAGGAATCGGCTAAAACCAAAGGTGAATCAAAAGAGAATTTGAGAAGAAAAAGTATGGAAGATTCGGCTTCTGAGTACTTAGAGAGAAAAAAGTGTTTCGACAACTCAAAAATGAGGAATTTGGCTAAAAGAGGAAAAAAAATTTTTTGGCATTACCCTAGAATTCCCAAATCGGCACCTATATATAGCCTGTAGCCGAATTTCCTACCCCCATATTCCCAATTCGGCTTCACCTCTTCCACATATCTCATCTCCTAATTTTTCTCCACAATCTCTTCCTACAATCTCCCCATGACCATTTCAAACCTCTCATCCATCAGACTTTCACTGCAACACAACCTCTAGCCGTCCTGACAGCAAAATAAATACCCCAATAAAATACTATGCCACTACTCAAACCTTGGACTCCCTTGCCTGCTAATGACGCCACCTCCTTGCTCCCTAAGTGGCGCCACTTTGCCAATTCCCCACAAGCTCCTTTTGTGTCATTTTCTTCTTTATTTTTATAAAAGGCCTACTAACTGAAGTCATAGTTCCCTTGGGCTAAAACCAAAATTTTTCCTATACCTTTACTTGATCCCAGGACATATCCAACACCCCTAGAAACTCCAAATTCACTAACCCTCAAAGCCCACATGGCAACTATCATTTTCTCGCTCACTTAGAAATTTTCTGAGACCCAAAGCCCAAAGCCCAATAGGCCCAATTCTACTAGGCCCAAATTCGAGGCGTTACATGTTTTATAATAGATTTGGTAAGGAATGAATGTTGAATAGATTATATAATGTGAAATGTGGAATTTATATATCAGATGAACTTATTTGAGTTAAATTTGTGCATGAAAGTAAATGGTGTGATTGAGAATTATTTGGTGTATATATTGGTATGTTTTGGTCACCATTTGAAGTGTATATGCATATGAATTGAGGCTTTTAGGTGAATTCAAAGTGTGGATGGCAAATTGGCCTTAAAAATGGCCTATAATTGCCCACACGGTTGAGCACACGGGCGTGTGGCTCGACCGTGTTGTTTAAGTTTGCCAATTGAAATAAGTTAGGCTCGACCGCGGGCTGGACACACGGGCGTGTAACTGGTCGTGTGGTGCAAGTCAGTGTCGACCACGGGTGAGGCACACGGGTGTGTCTCAGGCCGTGTAGACAAGTCAGTACGTATGCCCTATTTTGCCATAGCTTGGACACATGGGCGTGTTATAGGCCGTGTGAGGCACACGGCCTACCCACACGGGCGTGTGACCTCTGTAGCTTTGAAAAATGTTAAGTTTCAGAAAAATTTTGTATGTGTTCAATTTAGTCCCAACCCCATTCTAAAACGTGTTTAAGGTCTCGTAGACCTAAATAAGGGACTATATGAATGTGAACTACTATGTTTAGATTTGAATTGAATTTAAATGTTTTGAAATGAACGGTAATGCCTCTTAACCCTATTTTGGTGACGGTTACAGGTTAGGGGTGTTACATATCAACACAATAATATCCTTTTCCTCTTGATCGTGTACAATATTCTATTGGTTGTGTCTTGCTTCTCTAACCTCTCTACGATTTCTGTGAGCAGTCTTTTCAATCTCACTGTCAAAAAGTAATGGATCTAATGGGTTTCTTCTAGTCATAAACCAAAAGAACCTGCCTGAAGCAAACAAACGAAAAAAATTAGAATGTAAAATTAAATAAAAATAAAAATATAAAAATAAAAAATAGCTAAATTAATAGAAATAAAGTTTTCCTAATATTTTAGTCCCTGGAAATGGCGCCAAAAACTTGATGCAGTCGTAAAGCAACTAAAAATTCAATAAAGGTAAGTGCACCAATGAAATAATAGTATAGCTATGGTAAGCACGGATATCGTTCCCATAAAGACTAAAAGTACTAGTAATTACCGTCTTTCTATTATTTAACCAACAAATTGGAGTGGTTGATGAAAACTAATATTAACTATATTAATTAACTAAAGAACACAACAAAGAACAAATTAGGATAAGAAACGATTAACAACTAAAAAGCGAAACAATACCCAGGAAATAGTCCACCTAGATTTCATCTGTCATTATCGATCTAAAATAAACAATTTTTTCACTTAGTATCTTGATCCGTAGAAATCCCTAAATTATGCTAATATCTCTTTCGATAGTAAGAGCAACTGGCTCTAGGTTGATTAATTAAAATTTCTTTCTAATTAAACCGCCATTTTTGCATTAACTCGATGTATGGATCCCCATACACCCCAAACCCTGCCCAGACGTTATGGCTGAATCTGGCGATGTCACATGGAACAAAATTTTGAAAATTAGTTTATTATGATAAAACCGTGTTCGTTTTACTACTCTTATTTATTCCAGAAATCGCTTACTCATCTAGTCGATTGTTTTAAAACATAATTCGTTGCGGAAGCTTTAAAAACAGTTTAAGTAATTGTGTGTTTAGAGAAATCATTTGTTATTTTGAAAACTGAGCTTTCCTACAACTAGCAGTTGTAAATCCATAAAGTAAAGAAAACTAAGAACCAAATCAAAACAAAAGTCTGTAAGTGTAACATCCCGATTTAGGGCTTAGTCGGAATAGTGGTGTGAGACCACAAATTCGAGGTTTATGAATGAGTTTTTGAAGTTTATGCTATGCTTGCATGCTAGTGTGAAAGTTTCATGAAGCAATTTTGTGAAATTTCGGTTGAATTGTCCAAAAGGACTAAATTGCAAAAGTTGCATAATGTGAGATTCTAAAAGCTATTTGTGTGAAATAGCTTTATAATATTAATTAGAGGTCCATAAATAGCAATTTTCCCAATTTCTATTTTTTGGACAAAATTGGGCATGGATGAGTTAAAATAGAAAGTTTGTCAAAAAGGGCATTTTGGTCATTTGACAATTAAATGTTTTAAATGGGAAAAGATGATAGAAATTCATTCATCTTCTTCTCCATGGCTGCCGAAAATTCAAGGAGCCATTGTTAAGGTTCTTCAAATTTTTCAATCTTGCTTGTAAGTGCAACCAAGCCTCGTTTTTGATATTCTTTGTATTTTTGAAGTCCTAGTAGCATGAGAAAGCTATTTTTAGCTATATGTTGAGCTAAGATGGATGTTAAAAAATGTACCCATGTATGACATGCATGTATTTTGATGTTTTATGGAAGAATATGAAAGCTTGATGTAGTAGAAACATCTTTTGCTAAGTGATTTTCCATGAAAATGCATGTAGGGACTTGTGTGTGAAAGTCTTGAGATTGGTCATACATGTATGATTTAGTGAGAATTGATGATAGCTTTAGTTGAGTAAATGGTTCGGCTAAGCATGAAAGGCTAGAAAGTTGAATAAAAATCACTTTACGAGCCTTGGGGCAAAAGTGTGAATATGAGAAAGTTAGGGGCAAAATAGTAATTTTGCTAAAGTATGAGATAAGGGTCAATTTAGTCAAAGTGTGTATTGAATAAGATGATTTATTCATTATAGATCAAGAAAGACGAAGCCTGGATCGAAACCGAGGCAAGAGCAAGGTGGTGGACTAAATTGCACATCTCTATAGTTTTGAGTGCCGAGGTAAGTTTATGCGTAAACAATGCATTCATACTTACAATTTTTTTAATGCTAGCTAGTGTGTAGCATGATTGAGAATGATTAAGAACCTATGTGGAATGAATGTGGTAGAAATTGTGAATGGATGTATGATTGAGTAAGTAGATATGGGGATGTGTAGTGATAATGCTAAATGGTGGGCTAAGTGCGATGCCATCCTAAGGCATAACGATGATGAGCTGGCTAGGTGCGATGCTATCGTTTAGTATATTGTCTAGTGGGCTATGTGCGAAACCACTACGATTACCTTTTTGGTAGGCTAAGTGCGGTACTACCTTATTATTTGATTGTGGTGGGCTAAGTGCGAAACCATCGAGACATTAGCTGTGTAGATTAGCTGTGTGGATTAGCTGTGTGGATTAGCTGTGTGGATGTATTATCGAGAAATAATGATATGTTGTATATTGTGTAAATGTGATATTGAATGCAGGGGATGCATGTCAATGGTTACGAGTATGTGACTCATGATGTGTTGAAAAGGTGGTAAGGGATAGAAAGAGTAAGCATAGTTGTACATTATATGTTAGTATAATGCTAATTGTTGTTTAGCTTATACTATGATGCTTAATTGTTTATGTGTAAACTTACTAAGCTCAAAGCTTACTCCCATTCTTTTCCCTTGTCTTATAGAGCAAAAGTGTTGAATCGAGATACGTGGATCAATTGGAAGATCGCCCACATTATCAGCACACTTTGGTACATGAGACTCAATGTTTTGTAAATGGCATGTATAGGGGCTAGACGAGTTAGTGAATTTTGTTGTAAATGGCTAAGACGTGTTGGCTTTTACATGGATAATATATTTTGTATAATGCCATAGTTGTTGTCTACTTTATTATATGCAAAGATATAGTTATCCATGTGAGATTGTAAGATTATCAATTGGTTATGGATGCGTTGAATGAGTACTCGTTGTGTATGATTCAGTAGTGAAAAGAACTTGACAAATAGCTTTGTTCTTGTCCATGTGGGTAGACACACGGGTGTGTGTCTAGGCCATGTGTGACACACGGTCAGCCCATGGGCGTGTGACTTGGCCGTGTGTCCCCTGCATGTTAGTATTTTAAGTCAGAATAGACCACGGACTAGCCACACGGACGTATTCCTAGAACGTGTGTGTTAATCAGTGCTGGCCACGGGCTAGCCACACGAGCGTGTGTCTAGACTCTAGGCCGTGTTAAGGTAGTCAGTGTGCACCACGGGTGGAGAGCACGGGCGTGTGCCCTAACAATGGGGCATTGGCAGAATGCTTGAGTTTTCATGCACGGGTAGTGACCATGGGCGTGTGTGACCTCCACGGGCGTGCCAAATCTTACACGGGCGTGTGAGCCCTGTATAGATAGAAAAGTTTTAAAAATTGTAGAAGTTTCGATATGGTCTTGAGAGCCCTCGTGAGTATGAGTGAGGCCTCGTAAGTCGAGAATGAGGTTGTTGAGGTGACTTAAGAGAGTAGTCACAATGAGCCTAAGTGGCGATCTTGAGGTTTTTATTATGGTAACGTCTCGGGCCTGGTTCCGGTGTAGAACCCGGGTAAGGGGTGTTACAGTAAGTCCCAATTACAACCAAAATCTTAACCAATAGAAATGAACCCATGAATCATAAATTAAAAATCATAGAAGTCCAAAACTGTGGTCACCGTCGAGTCCTCCGCCGCACCGATCCATCTAAGTCTGGGGATTACCTGTGCACATTAAACAAAAGGAGTGAGTTTTCGTAAACTCAGTGTGTAACCCCACAGAAAACAAACAACAGTAATCACAATGCACAATCAAAATCAGTCTTGGGCCTAAGCCCCTTTCAGTATCAGTAACAGTTGGGCGTTAGCCCATTTCAGTACAGTATCAAATATGCATTAGGGCCTTAGCCCATCAAAGTAATAGTGTAGCAGTCATGCAGTATTCAGCATCAAAGTCCTACCCCACCAGCCTCTACACTCCATCTCCGTCCAACCTTACACTCCATGTGGTGATTAAATCAACCCACCCATCCCTACACTCCAGGTAGTACCGAATGCGGCACAAAACAGTAATTTGCAGCTGAGCTGCCAGTATATTAGGCTTAAGAGCCTTTCAGTACACTTCCTCCAAATATAATCAACCCAACCCCACACAATGCAACATACAAATCATGACATGCTATCCAATGATATCAGTACAAATAACCTGTTCAGTATACATGCATACTATCATCATGCTAAATATATATAAATCAAACAGTCATTTCACACAATTAGGGGTCTAAGTGATGCTTACCGACCCTACAGTAGGTTCACAGTCGACTTGGGTGACCTGTGTAACCTTAGCAATCAATTCAGTGAAAATGGGCTCACATGCCCAGGTGGCCTGCCCGTGTGGCCCACACAGCCAAGATTTGCCTTGGCCATGTGGATCACACGGCTTGGCCCAAAATCCCACACGCCCGTGTGGTCCACATGGCCCAAATCAGTCTAGCCCGTGTGTCCCACACGGCCCACCTGGCCATTACACGGCCGTGTCTTGTACGCACGGCCTGGCCTCGTCGATCACACGCCCGTGTTGTGTCACACGGCCTACCACACGGGCGACTACACGTCCGTGTGGCGTAGACAGTGAGGTTTTCGGCTTTTGCCAAAACCTCGTTTTCTGTGAAATCGAGTACACATCTGGTTTTGATTGAAGCTAAAACGAACCCCAAGCCTTCTAGAACCTACCTAACAACATATCAACACCCAAAATCTGATTAATTTCAATTATAGAATCCATTCTAACCAAAACCCCAAATGAATAACTTGAAAACTACGTCAAATGATGATTCGAAGTCTTACCAAGATGGATATGATAACCAGCAGTCACCACACACTGGAAAACCCGTTTAAACCCTTCGTGCAGCACCGAAAAAGGAAAAACAACCGTAGTACGTTGGAAACAGATTGAACAAGGGAATAGAATAAGAAAGGAGAAATCAAATGGAAAATCGGTAGCAAGTGGGGAAAAGAAACGGCAGAGAGAAAGGGAGAAGGAAGAGGGAAAAATTCGTCAGAAAAAAGCTTGGGAGAATGAGGAGGGAGAGCCGAATGCAGCAACCAACAACAACAGGATAACTCGATAACTCCCCTACCCCTTATTCTTCTCCCCACATCCCCACTACTCACAACCACTACAGAATTTTGGCTAAACCGAAACTCCTTCAGTTCGAAGAGTAAAAATATGCGCTCATGCACACGCAGGGATTCGAACACAAGACCTTCAACAAACTAACACTCAACTTAACCACCAGACCAGCAGGCCCATTCTGTTATAAGCTTATCAACAATTAAATAAAATCCTATTGACCAAAGATAGGGCTTTATTCATAAAAATACCAAAATTTTCCCAAGTCATGGCTTGAACTTGGGACCTCCCACACATACCCAGAACACATAATCACTGAAGCAGATACACATTTGTGTCACAATTTCACAAAAAAAAAAAATAAATTTTGTGGCGTTACAATTTGACTCTAGTCTGATAGATTTATGTCGTCCTATTTCTAGGATTGTATGCAACTACACTCAATTATGCTAGATCAACTCTTAAACAGGGTCTATTTCTCCTCTAAATTCAGCACAACAAACATGGATTAATAATCTAGAAATATTAAACCAAGAATTCAGCACACATAATTGAAAACAAAATCCAAGTATTTATTGCCTAAAATAGAAATCAAAAGACAAAATTCATCATATGGTTCATCTCCTGTGTGGCTCCTGAAACTTGCTTCAATTTTTCGATTTCCACTTGTTTTTCACTCCTTTTGCTCCCAAATGCTCTCCTAAGTAATAGAAACATGAATTTAAAAGATTAGGAGCACAAAAATCAACATTTTAAATTGAACAATCATCCAAAAATGCATTAAGAGTGAGGCTAAAACATGTTACATTTATCATTTATCATTTATCAAGAACAAACACAAATATTTTACATGGAATACCCTCGAAGAGGGAAAAACCACGGGCAAAGGAGGCTTCGACTTTTGACTAGATGATTAAATAAACAAGAGTAAAATATGGAGAAAATACTTTTTATAATTCCAATGAAACTCTCTCCAAAACTCATATGCGACAACAGCTTGTCACCCATAAAGAAAACCTTTTTTTATTGGCATCTTGAAACAGGGATACAAGACCCATTTAAATAGGTTAAGTAGAGTTTGAATCATACTAAAATATCCCTGGAATAATCAAAGCTTGACTAGGAAATATAGCAAAATTTAACTAGGAGAAGAATACTAAGCACACCCCACATACAAGGTAAACAAAAATTAAAGAAGAAAACGAAGATTGAGATGAAGAATCACTTGGAGGGTTATCATATTGCAAGCATGCAGAGATGGTGGCCTTTGACTGCATGTCAGATTCCTTCAATTCACTCATCGTAACTATTTGAGTTAAAGTGATATCCAAGTGGTTTTTTAGACTATTGAAAATAGACTGTGAAATTATTTATCATAAAAATATAAAATCAATTTATATATATAATTAGTTCAGTTGGTTTTTATCCATTTGAGGGAAGTCAAGAAATTGACTAACTATTATTCTAAATTCATTATTTAAATATTGGAAATATGAGTTGTCTTTAAAGAGTAAAAATCTCCAAAAGTGGTTGGTAGGTTCTATTATTTTTTTAACAAAAAAGTGGTAGGTATATAACATGCATAGGAAAATAATTTAATGTTGTTTATTTATTTGGAAGTCTTACCTAAGTTTTTGGTAGTTTTTGTTGTAATAATTGGATGGTAAATGTCTGTATCTATACATAGATTTAGGTTATTTCTTGTACATAGTATTTGGGCAAAACTTTGGATTTGTCAAATTTAAATTATTTCGAGTTGTATCATTTAGATTTTACACTAGAGCTATTTGATTTATTTTTTATTTTTAAAATACAATTTAATCAAATTTGAATAAGTTAAATTATTTGAATCAATTTAATTAAGGTTTTATTAAAATATAGAGAATACATGATAAATAATGGTTTAAAATAAATTTATATCTTGCAATTTTTATTTTACTGTAGTTATATTTCATCAAATGATTCATTCTAGTCCATATATTGGCATTGATATGCTACAGACTCTCCCATCACATTCGATACGTCGTGTTGTGTGTTGTTGCACTCTATCACCAACTATATACCTAGTAGCCTTTTCGATCCAATCACCTCATGGTAGGAGCCCTCACAACCTTACCACTTAACCTATGAAGCAAATTTTTTATTGGTTGGGAACCATAGTCAACTTGTCACATCCCAAATATCGGGTGTTAGTAGAATCGGGTTTGTGAACCGAGAGAGAGAGTGGTCATGCCCTAATTTTTTTAGTATTTAAGAGAAAACAAGCAGAATGTGTAATACTCGTAAAAACTTGAGTTCAATTTCCTTCTCTTGCAAATTGCCAATTTTTGCTATTTGTTCTCCTTCTCCTTATTTTGTGTCGCCCATGCTAAATTGAATAGCTTTAGTGCAAAATCTAAATGATACAACTCAGAATAAATTAAATTTGAAAAATCAAAAGTTTAGCCTCAATACCATGTACAGGAAATAACCTATATCTATGTATAGATATCCACATTTACCACCCAATTATTATAACAAAAATAGCAAAAACCTAGGTAAGACTTCCAAATAAATAAACAACATTAAATTATTTTCCTATGCATGTTAGATACCTACCACTTTATTATTAAAAAAATTATAAAAGGTACCAACCACTTTTGGATTTTTTACTCTTTATAGATAACACATATTTCCAATATTTGAATAATGAATTTAGACTAATAGTTAGCCAAGTTCTTGACTTCCCTAAAATGGATAAAAACCAACTGAATTAAAAATATAGATAAATTGCTTTTATATTCTTATGATAAATAATTTCAGAGTCCATTTTCAATAGATTAAAAAATCACTTGGATATCACTTTAACTAAAATAGTTGCGATCAGTGAATTGAAGGAATCTGATATGGAGTCAAAGGCAACAATCTCTACATGATGTAAAAATGACAATCCTCTAAGTGAATCATCATCTGGATTTTCCTTTTTTTCTTTAATTTTTGCTTACCTTGTATGTGGGGTGTGCCTCGTATTCTTCTCCCAATTAAACTTTGCTATCTATTCCCAGTTAAACTCTGATTATTCTAGGGATATTTTACTATGATTAGAACTCTACTTAGCCTATTTAAAGGGGTCTTGTATCCATGTTTCAAGATGCCAATCAGAAAAAAGGCTTTTCTTTAGAGGCGACAAGATGTAGCCACGCATGTGTTTTTGTGAGAGTTTCGTTGTAATTATGGAGAGTATTTTCTCCATATTTTGCTCTAGTTTGTGTAATCATTTAGTGGAAAGTTGAAGCCTTCTTTGTCTATGGTTTTTCCCACTTTGAGGGTTTTCTATGTAAAATATTTGTGTCTGTTCTTCTCCACTTTTATTAACTCGTTGTTTATACGAGTCGAACCCCAACAATCTAAACATGGCATTCTACAAGGTAAACAAAAATGAAAGAAGAAAATGAAGATTGAGATGAAGAATCACTTAGAGGATTGTCATTTTCCACGCATGTAGAGATGCTGGCATTTGACTCCATGTCAGATTGTGTAATATCTCAAAAATTGGGGGTTTGTAGAATGAGGTGTGTGAATCGAGAGAGAGTGGTAATGGACTAATTTCTGAGATTATCTGTGCATTTTTAGGAAATAAATGAGGTATTGGTTCTTAGGTTAAGTGTTAGTGAAACGTTCCTTGAAACCCAAGTTCAAATCCGTTCCCTAACACTATTTTTATTATTTTGAAAATTTTGTATCAAACCCTAATATGTGACACGCCTTGTTTTTAAAGTAAATATTGCAAAATTATTTCAAAAATAGGAAATATCATAATGGTTATTTGATAAATGGAAAAGAATGAAATTTAGATTAAGGTCTCCAGTTCGAATTTTTTCCTTTACTAAATAATTAAGTTTTGCAAAATCTCTTTCTTTTTTTTTTTAATGTGTGTGCCATCCATACCCTTGAACCCTAGGTATAAATACAAATTTTTATTGTATTTTTCAGTCTTTAAGTCAATTTTTCACTACCCTAGTCGTTCACCATGTTCCTCTCCTCTTTTCTCTTCAATTTTCTTTCTTTCTTCCCTTGTGTCCTGTCGTCTAAACCACCAAGATTCACCATCAATTTCTCTTATTTTTGCAACAGGTTCTTGAACCATTATTTTCCTCTTATTTATGAAATTTTGTCATAAATTTTTCAGCCTTAAATCTGACAATTTAGCACTCAAGATCGGCCTCAATTGATGCCCCAAAAGAACTCCATTGTTGCCCTTTTTACCTAGTTGGTGTAAGTTCTTGTTTTCTCCCAATTTCTTGATAAATCTTGTTAAATAAAAACATAAATTTATAGATCTGGAATTTGGGGGATTTATAAATATTTAATGGTATTCTTCTAGGTTTTTAATTGATCTTGAAAGTGGTTTTAAATCAGCCCCAATTCGGCCACTGCGGGTGGTGGTGCGCGCGCCTATGGGCAAGAAATAGGGCTATTTTTCTTTAATTTTTCCCATATTTTTCGAGAATGATTTTGGGTTATTCAACCCCTCCTATTCAGCCTTTAATCACACTATAATTAAGTAAATTCATTTTTTATCAATCGAAAATTTGGATATGACAATTTCGGAAAGTAAGTATAGGTAATTGTAAACTAATTTGTTGTTTCGAGATAGATTTTGGGAAAAAAGGTTATGGATTGATTAAATTAAGGATTTTAATAAATATTAGCAACTGATTTTCCAGTATTTAGATGTGTTAGGTGCTGACCTGAACGCTCCAAATCGATAGTAAAGCCGAAAGACGTTCGCGCGTACGATTCGTATCAAAACAGTGTAAAAAATCTAACTAGTTTGGGTTCAAAAAATAGTTGTAACTGTGATGATTGGATTGAACCCATAAATTGGTGTTTAGGGGTTGTATAATAGGTTTATTAATTAATTTCTATAATTATTTAATTTAATTTAATTTAATTTAGGTCTGTTTTAAAGTTTATTGAAAAACAACAAGATTCGCTAGTGTACTGTGAAAGAGCGTATGTAACGCCCCAAAAATCTAAGTATTTATTGTTGCATTTTTTGGCACAACAACTTGTTTGCTTCAGTGGTTAAGTGATTTGGGTTTATTTGAGAAGTCCTAGGTTCAAGCCTGGGCTTGTGCAAAATTTTGGTTTTTAGGGAATAAAACCCTTGCCTTTAGATTGTAGGCTTTTAAATAATTATGGGTAAAGCATGACATAAGGAGCTTGCTGGTCTAGGGGGTAAGTGGTGTGTTACCTATGCAAGTGGTCTAAGTTTCGAGTCTTAGTGGAAGCAAGGGAGTATTATTTTGCTGTTGTGTCGTGGGGGAGTTGTAGTTTGATTGAAACACTGGAGTGGTTGAGAGGAATTCAAATTGAGTGGTTGAGAGGAGGTGTGATCAAATGGAGAGGTTTGAGAAGGGATTTTAGGAGAAAATCAAGGGATGAGGGAGAGGGAATGTTGTGCCGAATGTGGACTCTGGGCACTCAAGAATTCAGCCAAGAGTTGTATGCCTCATTTTGTTTTTCCCTTTGGTGTTTTTCTCTTTTTACTTTAGAGGCCGAATGTGGTAAGGAATTTTGGCATATTCTGCTGTCTCACATTTTTGCTATTTTGACAACCTTCTTTGGCCGAATATCGCCTCCCTCAAGTGCCTATTCTTTGTTCCTTTCTCAAGTAATTCTTCTAGTAGCCGAATATACCTTCTTTCCTTTTTCATTTATTTCTTTTCCCTCTGCCGAAACCTCTTCTCCCCTAAACCGACTCTCTTCTTTCTCTCCCTCAAGTGTTGTGCTACCGATTTTCAGTTCCGATCACTGCCGAAACCATTCTTTCCCCCTTTGTCAATTGACTTTACTCCTTTCTTTTCGGTAAGTGAGTTTGGCACTTGAAGTTTCAGCTTTTGAGTTACTAAAATGGGGTTTGTGTACCTATTTTTGGACAGCTTTAAATCGAGGGTGAAGGGTTGTGCTAGTGCCGAATCCTTTCGCTATTCGGTTCTCTTGCTCTCTTTCGGTAAGTACTATAAATGAATCATTATGCCCTTTCTTCTTTTGCCTTAAGTGATAACTGATAGCAAGTGTATGGCAGTTAAGGAATGAGTCAGGGAACTCCTAATCAATCGCTAAAGACTAAGATTCATGGAAATCACCGTGGTTCGAGTAAAGGTTGGTGAGTGCTTGAGCGACTCTTCGTGATGAATTGAAACAAGGTGTGTAAAAACTGCCCAAACCATAAACCGACAAAAGCAAAAAAAATATGAAATTGACTCTACACGAGCGTGCGCTCGCTCGTGTGGTAATCTGAACGCATAAAATGTGAGTGTTAGAATACCGAGGCCACCGTGAGCGATTTCATGGTCTTGGGCCATTTTGGGCCATGTTGGGCTGAAATGGGCCGTGTGGGCCAAACGAGCTCGTGGGCCCTACACGGGTAAATCGCACAGACATGTGGAGAATTTTGGGCCAAGTTATGTAAATTACATGGCCGAACCCATTTTTGGGCTAAGTGGGCCACACGAGCATGTGGGCCCACATGGGCCGCAATATGAGCCTTGGGCCTATTTTCACTGTTTTACTATAAAGGTTGCACGGGTCGCCCGAGATGACTGTTGACCTACTGATGGGTCGGTAAGTATACCTAGACCCCAAACTGATAAAAAATGACTGTTATACCTCTATGTTGTAAAATGACTGTTATGCCCCTATGTTATAAAATGATATTATGCTATGTTATGTATGACTTATATGAGCATGCCACGATATATATGTTGCATACATGTATGATATGTTACATGGGGATGGGATAATTATGATCGGAGGAAGTCTACTGTACTGGCAGCTCTGTGCAAATACTGTTTAGTGCCGCAATCGGTGCTAATTTTTGGAATGTAGGGATGGGTGGGTGATTTTATCCCCACATGGAGTGTTGGGCTGGACGAAGTGGAGTGTAGACCCTAGATGGGTAGGATTTCTGATTGCATGCTTAATCTGTTACTGCCACTGTTATGGGCTCAGGCCCACACTGATATTGGTCTATAATGGGCTAAGGCCTAACTGAACTGTTATTGATTTCTGCTTAGGCCCAGACTGTACTTACCTATAGCATGATTGGCATTTTGCTTATAAGGGGTTACACACTGAGTTTTCGTAAACTCACCCCTCTGTTTATCTGTACATGTAATCCCTAGTCTTAGGCGGATCGGTGCTGCGAGTGATTCGGAGGTGGCCACACAACCGCACCTGTTTTTATATTTGAGTTTTATTTCCAATAATTTTAATTTGGGTATTTGTTTTGTAATAAGGCCATTTAAATTTTAACTTTTAATTTGGGATTTTACCTATTTTTATTCACTTCTGAGTAGTGGTAGGATGCGATTTTTCAAAAGGTAATTGTTTTTCATAACACCACGTTTTCGTAATATACTATAAAAGCTTCCGCATAAAACATTGTTTTAAAAGTACAGCAACAAACTAATAAGAACAACGTTCTATTAAAAACAACTTGAGTTTTAAAGGAACCACATTTTTCGTTAAGATCATAAACGAGTTTTAATAGAATGGATATTCCAAAGGAACTATGTTTTTGAAAAGCACTTCAATGTGATACCACCAGATTCGGCCATAACGTCTAGGCCGGGTTTGGGGTGTTACATTTAGTGGTATCAGAGCTAGGTTCAAAACTCAGCTATGGTTTTTGGGTTTCTTCTAAAAACTCAAAATTTTCAAAAAGAATTGTTCCAAGCAATTTTGAAGTATTTTGAAATATTTTACTAAATCTGTGGTATACAGAGTCTCCGGCGCCGATCCTATAAGTCTTCTGAAATTGTTGTTTGTTTTAAACTGAAATGCTATAAATAGGAAATACTGAGACTACTATAGGTATAAGAAAGTACTAAAACACTCTAGTTAGTGTGAACTGAAGACTGTAGAAAGACTGAGATCTACGAAAACGAACTCTCAATTACTGATAATGATTTGCATAAAACATTGCTAATAAATAGCTGAAACTGTAAACTCATCTACATAAAACTATTAATTCATATAATACACAAATAGATAATGAGCACCAGAGGTACTCGTGGAAGGGGTACAAGAGGCCGTGGCGGAGGCCGTAAAGGTGCTTGGGCTGGGTCTTCGTCATCGAGCCACATGCCTAACGCTGAAGCTAGTGAGGCACCAGCTTCACCTGTGACTGAGACTGGGTCTTACGATCGAGCGGCTGGGGACGACGCATTGTCCTAAGCTATGTTGCGAATTCTAGAGAGGGTCGTTGGGCCCAATACTAGTACTGTGGGCCGTGGGTCGGTCACAGAAGAACTTCGGTCTAATGGGGCTGAGATTTTTAGGGGTATTGCTGGAATTGCCCCTAACGTGGCTGAATATTGGATTGAGGCCACAGAGAGGATCATTAATGACCTCAACTGCACCCCTGAACAGAAACTAAAAGGAGCTGTGTCATTGTTACGAGACGAAGCCTATCAGTGTTGGCTTACAGTTAAAGAGGGTACTCAGGCTGATCGATTGACATGGGAATTCTTCAAGGCTGCTTTCCAAGGCAAGTATGTGGGCACTAGTTATGTGGACGCCCGGAGGAGGGAATTTCTAAATTTTATTCAGGGGGATAAATCAGTGGCAGAATATGAAGCTGAATTTTTGCGATTAAGCCGCTATGCACGTGGGATGGTGGCAACTGATTATGAGCGGTGTGTTCGTTTCAAAGACGGCCTCAGGGATAGTCTAAGAGTTTTGATAGCTCCACAGAGTGAGCGAGATTTTGCCACACTGGTAGATAAGGCGAAGATTGCCGAGGAAGTAAAGCGTACTGAGCGTCTGAACAGAGAAAATGGTAGGAATAAGAGGGATTTGGAGCCCTCAAGTTCCGTTCAGAGGCCGAATAAAGAGGCCAGAGTGGATGGGCCGATCAGAGTTAGGGCCCCTATTACTATACTAAATCGCAGCCATGTGTTGACTGTGGTAGACGCCATCAGGGCGAGTGCTGGAAAAGGATTGGGGCATGTTTGAGGTGTGGATCATTAGAGCACCATATCAGAGATTGTCCACGGAGACCCGAGGAGGCGATGCGTCAATAATACCCTCATCTGTTTTGATCGGGTAAATTTTGAGGCTGAAATTTTCATTTAGGGGGGTAGAGTTATAATGCCCCAAAAATCTAAGTATTTATCATTGCAGGTTTTTGGCACAACTACTTGTTTGCTTCAGTGGTTAAGTGATTTGGGTGTGTTTGGGAGTGTCTGAGAAGTCGTGGGTTCAAGCTTGGGCTTGTGTAAAATTTTTGTTTTTAGGGTATAAAACCTTTCCTTCAGTTAGTAGGCTTTTAAATAATTATGGGTAAAGCATGACATAAGGAGCTTACTGGTGTAGGGGGTAAGTGGCGTGTTACCTATGCAAGTGGTCTAAGGTTCGAGTCTTGGTGGAAGCAAGGGAATATTATTTTGCTGCTGTGCCGTGGGGGAGTTGTTGTAACACCCCTAACCCGTATCCGACGTAGGACTAGGGTTAAAGGCGTTACCGGATAGATCGGAAAACATTTACAGACATTCATACATTCAATCATCATTTTCAAGTAAAGTGTCCCTTAATACGGTCAACGAGACTTTAAACATGCTTATAAACCGAGTTGGGACTAAACTGAAACACATATGAAATTTCATGAAAATTAAAAACTTTTCTAACTTTCAGGGGGGACACGCCCGTGGGAGGAGACCGTGTGCCCTCCACGGCTTCTAATCACCCCCGTGTGTCCATTCGTGTTTACATACTAACTATATCAACACGGTTACTTGGCACGTCCGTGTACCATGACCGTGTGCTAGCAAACCATATACTGACTTTTCCAACACGGCCAACAAGCACGCCCGTGTGCCATGGCCGTGTACTCTTAGCAAGCTACTGACTTATACACCACGGCCAGCTGACACGCCCATGTCGAGGCAGTGTGCATTTAAAGCTACATTCTGCCAATTCAACCACGGTCTTAGGCACGCCCGTGTGCCACAACCGTGTGGCAATATAGGCCATTTTCAAGGCAAAAATGCCACCCATAAGGGTCAACCTACAAGCCATATTTTCCAACATATCTCATGCACATATAACCATCAAAAACATACCAAATAACCAACCAAATCATGCCTATTTGTCAACTAAGGTAATTACACTACCATCCATTCAATATAACCATTCAAGCAAATTCCAAACATACCAATTTGCATGATCAAATCTCAATTATGCTCAAGCACCAATCATCTATATACTTACCATTTCAAATATCTACTAATCACACCAAAACCACTTCACATATCATAATTCTTTAAGCATATATCAAAACTTATCTAGCCAAATCACATGGCTAAGTTCACTTTACAACTTATACCAAGACTAGCCTATACATGCCATATTGAGCTATATACATTTTTAAAGTGTACCAAAAAGAGTTTTAGTAGTGTGATGACGATCCGTGATGGTCCCGAGCCCTCAGTAGCTTTGACAACCTATAAAACAGAGAAAACATACATAGAGTAAGCTTTCCAAAAGCTTAGTAAGTCAATATACAATCAAACTTAACATGGATTGCACATAACTAATTTAATAAGATGATCAATATGGTTCTCATGACAAGAATCACATCATTCTTTCTTAATCTCATATGCTTATTCATAACTTACCATATATAAATATAGTTCATATAATCAAGACTTTAGACATCGTATTATAAATTCCATATACATAACATCATGATATAATCACACGGATACTTACCTTATATACACGATCACTGTATAAGCAACGTACCTGAAACGGATGTTCATTCGTTAATTTGTATCAAAGTTCGAATTTGCAATTCTTATCACAGACTTGCATGTTGATTCGTAAGGAATCTAGTAGGACACTCAGAAAGCTCGGAATGGATGTACAATGCCAATGTCCCAGACGAGGTCTTACATGCACTCAGACATCAATGCCACTGTCCCAGACAGGGTCTTACACGTAATCGATATCGATGCCATCGTCCCTGCATGCGGTCTTACACGTAATCGAGATATTGATGCCACCGTCCCGCATGTGGTCTTACACGTAATCGATATTGATGCCACCGTCCCGCATGCGGTCTTACACGCGTAATCGATATCAAGCCACCGTCCCGCAGCGGTCTTACACATAATCGATATCGAAGCCACCGCCCGCATGCGGTCTTACACGTAATTAGATATCGATGCCACCGCCCCGCATGCGGTCTTACACGTAATCATATATCGATGCCATCGTCGGCATGCGGTCTTACATGTAACCGATATGGATGCCACCGCCCGCATGCGGTCTTACACGTAATCGATATCGATGCCACCGCCCCGCATGACAGGTCTTACACGTAATCGATATCGATGCCACCGCCGCAGATGCGGTCTTACACGTAATCGATATCGATGCCATTGTCCCGCATGTGGTCTTACACGTAATCGATATCGATGCCACTATCCCGCAGTGGTCTTACACGTAATCGATATCGATGCCATCGCCCCGCATAAGGTCTTACACGTAATCGAGATATCGATGCCACCGCCCCAGATGGTCTTACAAGTAATCAAATATCGATGCCACTGTCGCAGACAGGGTCTTACACGTAATCAGATATTGATGCCACTGTCCCAGATAGGGTCTTACACGATAACACATAATAGATACCTTTGTATTCCTAAGTTCGTACGGGACTTCTCAGAATTATCACTAAATGGACCTTATCCCAAAATTCATATACATAGCATCTCATAAGAATTCATTATCGTTTATAGTCATGTAAATAAACTCAATTTAATACAATTACATTTATTTGCAATATGACTTACCTCGGATTCGATTCTACGAAAATGGAAACGACTACTCGGTTACTTTCGCTTTCCCACGATCTAAGCCTGTTTTCTTCTGTTCTTGATCTAAATATGTTCAGAATTAACCATTTTATTCACTATTTCATTCAATTCAATCCAAAAACACACATTTAGGGTAATTTGCAAATTAACCCTCACATTTGCATAAGTTATCAATTTAGTCCATTTTTCTAAAAACATCAAATTCACAAAATCTACCCATACACATGCTTAACCGAATATTCATACATCACATATAAGCCCATATTTTTCATCAAATTCACAAATTAGTCCCTCAATTTTCCATTTTCTCAATTTAGCCCTATTAAGCTAAATTCATCAAAACTTCAAGAACAAAACATGTTCATCTAGCTCATATCTTTCATTTAACACCAAAAATCATCAAAAAGCTTGACATATCATCAATGGCATCTTACACAAACATCATCAATACATAAAATTGAAACATGGGCTTGATAGTAGACAAAGCAACAATCTCAAAACATAAAAATCATCAAAATTTAAATCAAAATCATACCTTAATTTTAACTTGAAATAGCCGAAACCCTTAAGCTTATTATTTCTTTTTCTTTTGGTATTTTTCGGCCAAAACAATGATAAAATGAAGCCACTACCCTTGTTTCTTTTATTATATTATAACCTTTTAATATAAATATAAAATATCATATATCATTATTATATAAAGCAAACATATAAAAACATAGTATAAATTTGCATGTTGCCATCCACTATAAGTAAAAATGGGCTATTTGCCCTTTAAGGACTTCACAATAATAAAGCCACAACAATTTGCCCATAAATCAAATGAAAAGCCACTTTTAAACATTATGCGATTTAGTCCTTTAATCAAATTAAGCATTCAGACAGACAAATTAGCTTACGAAAATTTACCACATGCTCAATCACATTCCAATGACACAGAAAATAATATTAAAATATTATTCAGACTCGAATTCATGGTCCCAAAACCACTGTTCCGACTAGGGTATAAACCGGACTGTTACAGTTCTAGTTTGACTGAAACACTGGAGTGGTTGAGAGGAATTCAAATTGAGTGGTTGAGAGGATGTGTGATCAGATGGAGAGGTTTGAGGAGGGATTTTAGGAGAAAATCAAGGGATGATGGGAGAGAGAATGTTGTGCCGAATGTGGACTCTGGGCACTCAAGAATTCGGCCAAGAGTGGTATGCCTCATTTTGTTTTTCCCTTTGGTGTTTTTCTCTTTTTGCTTCAGAGGCCGAATGTGGTAAGGAATTTTGGCATATTCTGCTGTCTCACATTTTTGCTATTTGGACAACCTTCTTTGGCCGAATATCGCCTCCCTCAAGTGCCTATTCTTTGTTCCTTTCTCAAGTAATTCTTCTACTAGCCAAATTTACCTTCTTTCCTTTTTCCTTTTTTCTTTTCCCTCTACCGAAACCTCTTCTCCCCTAAAATGATTTTCTTCTTTCTCTCCCTCAAGTGTTGTGCTACCGATTTCCAGTTCTGATCACTGCCGAAACCATTCTTTTCCCCTATGTCGATTGACTTTGCTCCTTTCTTTTCGGTAAGTGAGTTTGCCACTTGAAGTTTCAACTTTTGAGTTACTAAAATGGGGTTTTTTTAACTATTTTTAGAGAGCTTTAAATCGAGGGTGAAGGGTTGTGCTAGTGCCAAATCCTTTCGCTATTCAGTTCTCTTGCTCTCTTTCGGTAAGTACTATAAACGAATCATTATTCCCTTTTTTTCTTTTGCCTTAAGTGATAACTGATAGCAAGTGTATGGCAGTTAAGGAAGGAGTCAGGGAACTCCTAATCAATCGCTAAAGACTAAGATTCCTGAAAATCACCGTGGTTCGAGTAAAGGTTGGTGAGTGCTTGAGAGACTCTTCGTGACGAATCGAAACTGTGTGTGTAAACACTGCCCAAACCATAAACCGGCAAAAGCCGAAAGAGTATGAAATTGACGCTACACGAGCGTGCACTCACTCGTGTGGTAAACTGAAGGCATTAAACGTGAGCATTAGACTACCGAGGCCACCATGAGCGATTTCATGGTCTTGGGCCATATTGGGTCATGTTGGGCCGAAATGGGCCGTGTGGGCCCAACGGGGTCGTGGGCCCCACACGGGTAAACTGCACAGACATGTGGAGAATTTTGGGCCAAGTTATGTAAGTTACATGGCCGAGCCCATTTTTAGGCAAAGTGGGCCACACGAGCGTGTGGGCTCACATGGGCCGCATTATGGGCCTTGGGCCCATTTTCACTGTTTTACTGTAAAGGTTGCACAGGTCGTCCGAGACGACTGTGGACCTACTGATGGGTCGATAAGTATACCTAGACCCCAAACTGATAGAAAATGACTGTTATACCCCTATGTTGTAAAATGACTGTTATGCCCCTATGTTATAAAATGATTGTATGCTATGTTATATATGACTTATATGAGCATGCTACAATATATATGTTGCATACATGTATGATATGTTGCATGGGGATGGGATAATTATGATTAGAGGAAGTGTACTATGCTGGCAACTCTGCTGCAAATACTGTTTAGTGCCGCAACCGGTGCTAATTTTTGGAGTGTAGGGATGGGTGGGTGATTTTATCCCCACATGGGATGTTGGGCTGGATGGATTGGAGTGTAGAGGCTGGATGGGTAGGATATATGATTGCATGCTTAACTCTTATATCACATCTTTGTTATGGGCTAAGGCCGACATCGACATCGATCATCAGAATGGGCTAAGGCCCAACTGAATCGAATCGAATCGAATCTGTTATTGATTTGGGCTTAGGCCCAGACTGTACTTGACTATGGCATGATTGGCATTTTGCTTATTTGGGGTTACACACTGAGTTTTCGTAAACTCACCCCTCTATTTATCTGTACAGGTAATCCCTAGTCTTAGGAGGATCGGTGCTGTGAGGGATTCGGAGGTGGCCACACAACCGCGCCTATTTTTATATTTGAGTTTTATTTCCAATAATTTTAATTTGGGTATTTGTTTTGTAATAAGGGCTCTTAAATTTTAACTTTTAGTTTGGGATTTTACCTATTTTTGTTCACTTCTGAGTAGTGGTAGGACGCGGTTTTTCAAAAGATAATTGTTTTTCAAAACACCACGTTTTTGTAATATACTATAAAAGCTTCCGCATCAAACATTGTTTTAAAAGTATAGCAACAAACTAATAAGAACAACATTCTATTAAAAACAACTTGTGTTTTAAAGGAACCACATTTTCCGTTAAGATCATAAACGAGTTTTAATAGAATGGATCTTCCAAAGGAACTATGTTTTTGAAAAGCACTTCAATGTGATACCGCCAGATTCGACCATAACGTCTAGGCCAGGTTTGGGGTGTTACAGTATAAATAAGGTGTGGGTCTAAACTCAAAACATAAATATTAGTAATGATTTTATGTTATAAATAATAATTTTTCTTGTTGATCGGCCTTGGCTATTTAGCTAAGTAATTAAATTTAAAAGAGATCAAATCATGTACATTTTGAGGCTAACTATTTGGCATGGCATGGTAGCAATGTTGCTAGTTTGATTGAATGTTTGACATTTTCATGAATGTTTGGTAATTTGATGTATGATTGGTTATATGTATAGCATGATTATGAATGAAATAAGGCTCATGCAATATATGTTCATAAAAGTGATTTGTTATGATATGTTCGAAAAGACTGTTATACATGCACACAAAGAAAAGTTATAAATGAATATAAAAATGTGAATAGTTGAATGATATCATTTTATTGATAACTTGAAAGTTGGAATATTATTTCCATTCACTGAAAGTATTTGATAATTGAGGGAATATATTGAAAATGCCAATAAATGTGAAAGTATGATTTATGGCTATGTATGAGATTTTGTGACATATTGCATCTACATTGGGGTAGGTTATTTCTGGTTGACGAAGGAGTTCCGTGGAGTACTAGCGGCATATTAAGTTCGTATTTATACCTAACCAGTGCACTGCACCTGGAGTACCAAGGGGATTGGCGATTTTATCGCATTATATGATATTGACGATTTTATCGCATTATATGTTATTATGCAAATTTTCTGCATTTATGTTATACGGTGGTTTCTACCACATCGAGTTTTGCTCGGATATGTTGGAGTTTGGCACACGGGTTCTGGGAAACACGTTGTAACACCCTTAACCCGTATCCGTCGCCATCACAGAGTTATGGGGCATTACTGAAAATTTCAAAACATTTACAAACATGTCATGTTAATCACTATTCATTAATCGAGAAAATTTGAAATGTCCCTTAAATGGACCCTCGAGGCCTAATACGAGCATTAGAATGGAGTTGGGACTTAATCGAAAACTCTAAGAATTTTTTGTGACATTTCAAAAAAATTTCAATGTTCAGTGCTCACAAGCCCGTTTGGTCTAAGGGACACGCCCGTGTGACCCTTAGACACGCCCGTGTGACCCTTAGACACGCCCGTGCCTTAGGCCATGTTCGATTTAGGTTGCTCTCTGACTTGCGCCACACTGCCATGCACACGCCAGTGTGCCAGGCCCTGTGGTTAATTAATTCCTTTCGAATTAGGTGCAGGTTTCACAAAACAAAGACACACGCCCGTGTTCTAGGCCGTGTGGCACACACGGTTGAGACACACGCTCATGTCTCTGCTCGTGTGCTTAATTCTGAGCATTCTATTTCTCAAAATAAAGGTACAGGGGACACACGGCCTAACCACATGTCCGTGTTACCAGGCCGTGTGTCACAGACGGTCTAGACACATGCCTTTGTATCTGCCCGTGTGGACAAAATAAAGCCATTCCTAGCTTCATTTCGCACCCCAATATTTTCCATAATCCTACACCACATCTTGCATTCATAACCCAACAAATCCAAGCATTTTATTCAAGTTAATTCTATCATTTAACATGATATATCATCACATACAATTACTAACCATTTCAAACATTCTAATCATGTAACAGCCCGATTTAGGGGCTAGTTAGAACAGTGGTTTCAGAACCAATAATCCGAGGCCGGAGAAATTATTTTTAATATTATTTTATTTGTTATAGCATGATTATATGAGTACATGAAAATTTTGGTGAATTAATTTTAGTGATTGCATGCTTAATTTTGAAAAAGGACTAAATCGCATAAAGTGCAAAAATTTTGCCCTACAAGATAAAGGTGTCAAATAGCTATAGAACCTTAAATTGGAGGTCCTTAATGGGCAATTAGACCCTTTAGGGAGTGTTGGTCGGCCATATGGACAAAGAAATGACATTGTCAAAGGTTAGGTGAAGTATTTGGTGACTTAATTGATAAATAAACATAAAATAAAGAAGAAAAGAGATATCATCTTTTTCATTTTCTCTTCTCCACTGATTTTTCACTCAAGAAAGGGCCATGATAGCTTGAAAATTTCAGCAACCTTTAATCCTTGCAAGTAAGTCGTTTTGATGGACATTTTTTATAATTTTTGTACTTTTGGAACCCTTGTAGCTTAAGCTAGCTAATGAGAGGACTATTTTGCACTATGATTGAAAGTTTAGGGTTTTGCCATGAGAGCATTAATGTTTTTTGCTGAATTTTTATGGAAGAAAATGAATCTTGGTTGTTGAATAAACAACTTTTGTGAGAGGGGTTTCCATGAAAACACCTAAAATGGACCTTTTTGTAAAGGTTGTAAAATAGGTGGTAAATGTATGAAATAATTGGAATTGTGAGTTGCTATAAGAGTAATTAAGGTTCGGCTAGACATTGTTAATGAGGAAATTTGATGAAAATTAATTTACGAGCCTAGGGGAAAAAGCGTAATTTTGTGAAAGTATAAGGGTAAAATCATAAATTTTTGAAAGTATAGGGGAAAAATGGTAATTTTGCCAAAGTAGGAATTTTGAAATGTCTTGATTAATTTTATGATTAAATGAGTGAATTTTATCAATATAGATCAAGAAAAATGGAGTCCAGACCTAGACTGGGGGAAAACTAAGCTGGTAGATTAACTCAATCTAGTTGCCCAATTTTTGTGTACCGAGGTAAGTTGTACGTAAATAATACAACATTATTACATTTATACTTTAAACAATTGATATTGCATAAAATGTTTGATTATTTCCATGAATATGCATGACGAAAGTTGATGTGATATACTCCCGGTTGAACCTTAGGAATAGATTGGATATCTAAGCCATGACATTTGAGCGATATGTGCGCTAGTGTAAGACCATGTCTGGGACATGGCATCGGCCACATTATGAAAGCCAGTGTAAGACCATGTTTGGAATATGGCGTCGGCATTGAGATGAGAGCTAGTGTAAGACCATGTCGGGGACATGGCATCGGCCTCGAAATGTAAGCCAGTGTAAGACCATGTCTGGGACATGGCATCGGCCACATTATGAAAGCCAGGGTAAGACCATGTTTGGAACATGGCATCGGCATTGAGATAAGAGCTAGTGTAAGACCATGTCTTGGACATGGCATCGGCCTCGAAATGTAAGCCAGTGTAAGACCATGTTTGGGACATGGCATCGGCCACATTATGAAAGCCAGTGTAAGATCATGTTTGGAACATGGCGCCGATATTGAGATGAGAGCTAGTGTAAGACCATGTCTGGTACATGGCATCGACCTTGAAATGTAAGCCAGTGTAAGACCATGTTTGGGACATGGCTTCGGCATTGTACCCTCTAGTGTGAGGCTTATCAGATATCCTTTGGTATTCCAATAGGTTCAATGGGTAAATAAAAGATTATGTCAAAAGTGAGAAAAGTTACGCCTATGTTGTAAGTGATACAGGTACATACATGAGATTCATGAGAAATGAGCTCGAATTATGTTGTGTGATTAGTAAGGGTGAAAATGAGTAAGTTATGCCTTTAATCATTTGAGAATCATATGCAAGTTTATATTATGCTACGAGTATGATAATACATAGTAATTGTTGCTAATTATTTACATGCGACTTACTAAGGTTTATGCTTACTCCCTTTCCTTTCAATTTTCTTATAATGCCATCAGGTTAGCTTAGGGATCATCAGACGTTGGAGGCATTGATCACACTATAAATCTGAACATTTGGTATAGTTAGATTTATCATTTTGAGTATGGCATGTATAGGGACTTGGTATTTTGTTAAGTGTCATATTGTTTCGGCCAAATGTGTTGGCTTGTCTTGAAGAGGAATTCATTTTGTATAAGGCCATAGTTGATGGTTAATATTTGTTATTGATAAATGCAAATGTTGGTGTTTTCATGAATGTGGTTATTACATGGGTTGGTTGATAATAAGAAATGTTGTAGGTGATAGAAAATAACTTAGATTTGAGGCGTGGATGCCTTGGTTGTGACTGATTTAGTCATGTGTTTGTGCTTTTGATGGTA